>CM039319.1:50937141-51537141 GCA_022316695.1 Camellia oleifera | reverse complement strand
TTGTCCACTATTGAATAAGATGTGTACATATTTTTGTCAGCACAGAGTGTCCATCCACCATTCTTTAGGATTTCCGACAAGGTTTGCCTCGAAAACAATTGCAGAAAGATTTATGTGATCAACACCATTAGAAATTTTGTCCACTTCGGTCATATTGGCTTGAGCAGGCTTCTTGCTTGATTTTCCTTTGCCTTTGCATTTGCTATGACAATCTTTGACCCGATGTCCCTCTTTGTCATAGATGTAACACTTGCCATTGAACTTGTACTTCTTATTTTCTCCTCCTTTAGAGCCTTGTGCAGAACTTTTTCCAAAATATTTCCGTTCCTTTGCTTTTGGAGCATGTTCCACCATATTTGCCTTAGATTCCATTAGATGCTTACCAGCTCGCTTTTCAGAATTGCGGTTGTCCTCCTCAATCCACAAACCCACAATCAATTCCTCTAAAGTCATTTCTTTGCGCTTGTATTTGAGGCAGTTCTTGAATTCCTTCCAGCCTTGGGGTAATTTCTTAATTAAGGCAGCAACTTGGAATGATTCATTGAGAGACATGCCTTCTGCATGAATGTCATACAGAATGAGTAGAAGATCTTGAACTTGGCTGATCACAGTTTTAGAATCAACCATCACAAAGTCCAGGAATTTGCTAACCACAAATTTCTTTGAGCCAACATCTTCTGTTTTGTATTTTTTCTCCAAAGACTCCCAAAGTTCCTTCACCGTTTTGATAAGACTGTAGACGTTGTATAATGTGTTGTCAAGTCTGTTCAAGATGTAGTTCCAGCAAAGGAAATCAATATGTTTCCAGGCATCGACCGCAACAACCACTTGTCGGTTGGTTTCATCCTCTTTCAGAGTAAGAGCATCCTCACAGAGAAAACGTGCCAAGTTGAGAATAGTAAAATAGAACAGCTTTTTCTGCTGCCATCTTTTAAAATCAGTTCCTGAGAACTTTTTTGGCTTTTCACCATGATTAACTGGCACAGTCATAACAGGAGAAGGAGTTGGAGCATTAGTTTCAGTAGCCATGAATTCTAAATTATAAAACAAAATTATAATTAAAATTGTATACTACACAAAAAATTTAAACCAAAACCACCAAATTAAATTCTGTAAAAATAAAAAAAATAAGAATTGTAACTTTTATTTCTGATTAATTTGAAAATAAAATAAAATTTTATTCAAATAAATTAATTCCACATAGAAAAATATTTATGTAACACTTCAAAAATTAAAATATTGAAAACATAATTTTAATTAATGAACACTCAGAAATTATTTATGAAAACTAAAATTAATTTCTCACCAACTTCACAAATAAATATTCTGAATTGTTAATGACACCAGTATATTACTACTAGTTGTCAAAGAAAATAAATAGTATATTACTACTATTTTTTTTTCCAACCACAATATTATTTTGTAAAATCACAGAAAATAATTTCTGTAAGAAAAAGAAAGAGAAAAGGAAACAAACGAAAATTTTTGTATAAACAAAATAATTCGAATCTGTCTTAAGATTGTTGGAACAATCTTCTGTGTCAAAATAAATAAGTTGAAACAAATCAAACAAATAAAAATAAATTACTTATAGAATTTATTTTACCAAATCGAATAAATATTTAAAAGACCAAGACGAATGTATAACACTCTGTCCTTAAGATAGATTCGCCTCGCTATGGTGCTTACGGATAAAAAAAATTTATATTCCAGGACACAATGATTTTCACAAATTGTAGTAGCACTCTAAACAATTTGTACGGCGAACCAAACCTGTGTTCTATAATATCTGAATTTTTTTTTGTAAAAAATAATATGAAGAATAATGCAACCAAAGAGCAATACCAAGAAGAAAAGAATTTTTCTGGATATTTTCAGATGCCCCAAACTGTTGGAATATGTTGGTATTTATAGGCAAAATGGTGACCAACAAATTTGTCCGAACAGGTGCAGATTCGAACTGAACAGGTATGAAATTTGAATGAACAGATACAGTTCAAATTTGAATAGATTTGTAGCAATTTTAAACCTGTAACTGCTGGGCAGTTTCTGGCAGTTTTAAACCTATTAAAGACAGTTTATCTATTGGGAATTTCGAACTGGAAGAGGCACAATTATGACAGAAAATTTGAATTCAAATTTGATGCAAATTATGAATTAATTTCCCGCAAGAATTTTGGAAAAAATTAAAACAAATTTTGTCCAAAAAATTAATTTTAGAACATACCCGATCCACAACCCACACTTGCATCCAGTCGGTCGGATGACAACGCGCACGTTTGTGGTGGTTTGGGCTAGGGTTCATCTTATCCATAACTCCTCATTTCTACAAACTTTGGGTGCCCTTGGGGTCCAACCCAGGTGTTGATACATATAAGTTCTCTTAAGTTTCCAATGTGAGACAAGTTTTACAAGTAAACCAACTTTTATTTCTTTAATTATCCATTCCACGAACCCAAAAATGACGTTAAGTTCTCATTCACTCATAAATGGTTTTGATGAACCGTCTTCACCGTGTGACTAGTCTTGTGGCAAGGAACACGTCACCTCTTTGGACCCACCTCAAATGACGTGTGGACCCCACTTAAATTTGGGCTCAAAGTTAGCCTAAAATAAGCCTATAAAACCATTATTTCCAACAATTAAACCTCTTTTCTAAGGATAAATGGTTGTGACGTTATATGTATCCATTGAAATATCATTTTATAGCTACTAATGGCTAATTAAAATGCCAAACTAAATTCATAGTAATCTAACTCTTTGGATTTGGTTTGAAGAGATGTCATGAGCACTTTCGAATGATAACTTTGATCCTTTAGTAACATATGTGACTTTCGAATGATGGTTTTGTCATCAATAAACACCTTCGAAATGTAACATGGGACGAGAAAACTTTCGAAATGTATACCTCTCTTCAAATATATGTAAAATGACAATTAATTAATTGTCAAATAATGCCTATTTTTGGCATGATAATTAGTGGCTTTACTGATAAATATTTTTATAGCCATTTGTTACATGAAAATGTAACTAGTATTCTACAAAATTTGGTTCGAGGAACAACAGTTTTGGTGTCTTTGGAGAATTAATAATTGGTTCGAAGCATAAAATTAATATTTTCATTAATTATGTGTGAACTAGAACATACAAAATTTGAATAACCACAATGTTGGCCAAAAGTTGCTTCGAAAGCCCTTTTGCCATAATTTTGTAAGCTTCGAAGCACTCCATCTTATATTAACAACAGTTTCAAAGAAACAATAATGGTGGTTGTGAACCTTCGAAGCTTTGCTAAGTATTTCCAATGATGTAATTCATCCTTTATCGGCACCTTCGACCTTTGAAGGATGATTTGGGTCTTCTATATCACCTCGGAAGCTTGTTACTAGTCCATAATAGCTAACATGTGTAACAGCTTGTTAAGGTGAATCATGTTTGGATATTGGCCTTGTCTTGAAAATATGAGGTTCTGAATGATTCTAAGTGCAAGCAACATCAACCTACTTCAAAGGTTCCAAGTTTTCTAAGTGTTGAGTAAAATAAAATTGTTTAATTTCCTTCAACGAATTAATGCCAATTCGAAGTATATATATAATATCCCTTCAAGGCATATATATATAATTCGAGACATCTACTCATAATTTCATATTTACTCGAAGCACTTTATTGGTGCTATTATATCATTCGAAGCACTTTGTTGATATTATTCAAAATACTTTGTTGCTTAGAATTGGCCCTTCAAAAATTCAAGTAAACATCATTTTTAATGGCCGCGGGAGGTAATGTTTGTCACACCCCAAATCCGGGCATGACCGGCCGTGGCCCACAGGGCCTTCACCCAAGGCATACGTAAGCCTAAACACAAATCCATAATCACATTGAACAACTATACAAAAGTCCAGCAATAAATAACCAACCTCAATCCAATAAAAAGCCACAAGTATAAATGGCAAACCAACCGTAATCAATACCATCCAAACTTATGGGATATAAACAACCCTCATATTAAAATAATCCTAATTGAACCTCAAAGAAATATGCACAAACTTGACATAACACTCTAAAATAAATGAATGTCCTAAAGGTCCATGCAATCGAGTCTCAGCTACGCCATGAGTCCACCCTAAGTCCTTCTAACACCTGGAAATGATAACAACTAAGTCAGCTGATAGCTCAGTGAGTAGCAACATGAATAGTAAATACAGTTTTGAAAACACGGCTCAATTCCAAAATAAGATATATATATATATATATATCACAGAAACTAGATTGGCATACAGTTTGGTAAATACATTCTATTTAAAAAAGAAGGTTCCACAGTTCAACACTTAAAATACTCATGTCTCGCAAGAACATGATAAACGATATTTTTCACTTAAAACAGATTATAACATGAACACTAATAATTTTCTGGGTACCAAGAAAAACAAATAATATGCCACACAGTTCTCAAGGCTATAAGCCCTGTTGGATCCAATACCGAACTAAGAGTCATCCTCAGGGTGGCACCTGGGCTTTTTCTCAAAGACGATCCGATTGAAGGTCACCTAGTTGTTTTTAAAGGTCTTTTCCTTACAATCGTTGAGCACTAGAGTCATCACAGCCCAATCCAGATTTGTTCCCTAGTGGCCAGAGTCACCACACACAGTGGAATAATTTCCCTAGACTAAATACACACATGGTCCCAATAATCAATACATATCAGTTTCGCAAAACATGGTAGTTCATCATTATAAACATGAGACCAAAACAAATAGTTTACAGTATGCCAAGTTCACATATGTTTCAAAAATAATTTGATTCAATTGATAATATAATAATTTATCAAAACAGTTTAATCATGAAACAACAATTTAATTTTCCAACAGTTCAGGGTAGGGAAACATTTATAAAAATATGTAGCACGAAACTACTCACCTAGAAACGAAATAATATAATCCTCGAATAGAGTATGAAAGTCCAACTAGTGCCCTGAACCAATATGAAAACTACACGTCACTACTAATTTAAAAATACTAAAGAATACGAACTAAGTAACCCCAAATTAAAGTGCACTAACACGGTTCAACCCAACTCACCGTTACTCTTAAATATTACCTAAGTTCATGTTCTTCACGGTCTAAAGTCACCCAAGACATAGGTTCCGATCGAAATTTAACTAAAAGTGACTTGAAGATAAAACAGAGTTTTTCCAATCTCTTCGCTAACTTTGAAAATTACAAAACCCACTCCACGCTATTCGAAAAATTCCAATAACCTCCAGATATGATCTAATATATCCTAAGTTTCAAACCCAATTGGTTTCACTTGATTTGCTTATCAAAACAATTATCTACAATTTATTATATCCGAACAGGTTATTTTCTGTAGCACTTTAAAGAAATTGACGGTTCTCTTAATATACACGAGCAATCAATGCAAGGCCAAAAACGTACGAAACTAGACTCGTAACCAGTTCTAATGACACTAATTTGATAATTTTTGGATTTATACCCAAAGATAACAACACTCCCGAATTTACTGTTTCGGACTGGTTTCCTGGATAGATTTGAATACCTCAATTTATATGGATTTTGACTCCCAAAAATTATGAAAAAATTCAAATATGCAATTCAATATGTAATTGATCTACTGTAAAAATTTCAGTTCAAAATTCATCCGTTTGATATAGTTTCTTGATTTTTAAAGTTTGTAATTATGCGCAGAATTTTTTAACTAAGAATAATACCCATTCTTTATACATGAATTTAACTCCTCAAATTTCTTAACAGTATATATATATACAAAATATATAAACTTACAACCTCCATGAATGAACTAAATAATAATAGAGCAAGGACAAAGAGCAAAAACAAAAGGAAGAAGAGAGATAAGGACCTACCACACATCCAAAAATCCTTCTTATTTTCTCTCAACCCTTCTCTTCCGTGGCTGTTGAGTTTGCTGCTGCTATAGTCTAGATGAGGAACCCTAGGGTTGTTATATATTGTATTAGGCAACTTAGGGTTACTTTATATATCTAAACAAAAGGCTCTAAATTATTATCTCTTTATATTATTTTATTTTCTATCCCATTAATTTAAATAAAATACAAGTATTACTAAATCAAAATATACTAACTAATTGGTCTCCTAATTATTTATTTATTTATTATATATATCTTGCCTCTAAATTAAAGCCTTTCACTTTAAATTTATTTTAAGTTTTAAAATTAATTAAAAAATCCTCCAATAATATTTAATTTGCACCTTAGAATTCACTACCAAAATATTTGAGATTGTAATATTATTATTTAATTATTTACTAGATTTGTATATTCGGGTTCTCACAATGTTGGCACCATAAATCTGCAATTTTATTATTCATTATTTATATAATTGCAGGATATGTGGCATCCTCCTACTCATTTGGATGTTATGAAAAGTTATGAAATGTAAAAAGATGATGAAGAATAAAGTGGAGAACATGGAGCATGAAGTAGAAGTTGAAAGAAGTTATGGAAGATCATGGAATATAAAATGGAGGAGGCGGAAGAGTGGATAGTTTTAGGTAGTTTTTTTCTACAAATGTTTGCCTATAAATTGTCATTCATGGCTACATTGCAAAGGCTGGAACTCAAATCAAAGACAATTGATTTCTATTTTTCTTATCATTTATATTTCTTGTATTTTATTTTATGCACTTCCTTTTCGAAGCATTTATTTTCAACACTTCATTTTCGAAGTATAGGAGTAGAGGTAAATTAATAGTTAGTTTGATTGTTCACTTAATCACCCTGATTGTTCACTCAATCATCTTTCTCCGTCCCCTTCCTTCTTCTGTTAATTTTTCTTTTCTCTACACTGGGCAATTTTGAAGTCTTCTTCGTTGAGGCAAAAGAACCGTCAACGCAATCGCTTGATAATTGGCTAGAATTTAATCTGTAAGGATTTTTCAATCCTCATTGACACGCTCGCATTTATAATATTTTCCTTCGTAGGAAAAATAAGCCAACAATAGGATTGGTCAGCTTTGGAAGCATCCTGTGCTCATGGATGGTGACACAAGATTCCAATATTTCCATCATTTAGTATTGTTTATGCAGTATGAAATTTGTGTGGCAAAGTTGACATGGTTTAAAAAGGAATTTGATGCTGCAGACAATAATAGAGTCACAGGGTGGGAAGCTAAAATTCCTCCAGGTTCGGTGTTGTATGATGTCTATAGACATAACAATCCTGGAATATAATGGCCACACGTGTTGAACTTTTGAACTATGTAGTAAAGGGGATTGATCAATACAACAATCATGCAAAACAGTGGCAACCACATTTGGTATCCTTTTTTGAAATCCGTGCTCTTTTTTTTCTACATTTAGCACCTATATCTCGAGACAAAAGTCCAACCATCTAGATTTCAGTCACTAGCATCCCCTTAATTTTTTGCTCTAAATGTATGGAACTTAAAGGAGAGCTTGTGGATAGAAAAAGAGGAATATTTCCCTATATTTGAGTTAACACATATTTAATGTTAACCTATATTATTTTATAGCCTAATCGTTCAAGGCTTGAAATTGAGCACATCATCTCTGATTTATACCCTGGTTTTCTATGCTACATTTACGGTTTTTTTGTCGAACATTATCATGATAAAAGAATCTCTTCAGAATAGTGATCCTCTGTCAGATTTGATCAGGGTAATTTCCTCACTTGTTTTCTGCATTCTTGAGAGAAGTAATCTTAATCTCATTTTTCCTTGCAACTAATGGTTTGAATTTGCAGATGGAATTCATTCTAATGGGTGTCTTGGACTGTCTTTTCCTTTTTCCTTTTTCAGTGAACTTGAGGAGTTGAGGATCCAAATAGCGCAACTTCTTATGTAATTTGTAGTTGGGAGATTTGGAGAGGGATTTGAAAAAGGAAAGAGAAAAAGTAAATGAAATATGAATAAAATATATCTACATTTCACACACATTTGCTCTTTCATTTTCTAAATTCCTCCCCAAATTCCCTAACCAAACACAGTATTACTAGATTTTCCTTTCTGGTTGGTAGTTGTTAGATGAATTCCTTTCGGAAGTCATTTGTTAGCTATTGAAAACAGGTTGTGATGACTAAAGTGTTTTTCTACTATGCTGATTCTTTGATTTTGGAAGTTCAAGAAGGCAGCTGACTTACGTAGAGTAACTTGTATAGTAATCTCAGACCGTACAATTTATGTTTTTGGGCTTTTTGTACAGGAGTTAATATTTTCATTGGATTAATAGGAGTGACTGTGTTTTTATCATTTCATAATGAACTTGGAAAAAAGCATGAAAGAACATTATATACTACAAAGGAGTAATAATTCATCGCCGTTTGTGGCGGTGATGATCCAAGCCCTTGATCATATGGGATCCACACAAATCAATGGTTTGAATGTGTTTGTGACAATACAGTATGTGACATGAAATAATTTTTGACTATAAAAGAGGGTAATTAGTACAGATGTAGGATTTGAGTTTATTTGGACAAGGGAACAACACACAGGCCTTCCATTCTATAATCTATAATATAGGAAGTAAATTAATCCCTATATTTATCAGACTGAGAGTTTAGAAAAATGGGTTCAGCTTAGCTTTGTATTGTCACCAATGATCGCTCATCACATGCAGCAGTGTTCTTTATATATATATATATAATTTCTTCTTTATTTTGTGGTAAAGAACCTTGGGTTACTGAAAAAAGAAATTCAATTTGATACCTTTGTTGTATTCAGTAAGGACAAGTTTGATGATGTGGATTCATTGTGGGACAAGTTTGTCATTTGGCATTGTTTTAGGTTTCTTTTTCTCCCTTATTTAAAGATGCAGCAATGATAAAAAGTTCTAATTTTAAAATTCTACAGAGAGTTCTAATGATATGATAAGAGAGAAAAAAAAGAATAAAAACGAAAACATAAGAGGCACACATATCACATCATATGTGGGCCCCACTCTTTACCATTACTAGATCTTTCTTTAGAGTTTCAAAATTAAAACTCTCAATCTTTGAATCTTAACGCTGTACCCTTCTTTTTTATTTTTAGAGATTGAAGAGCGGTTTGTGATGTATAGTTGTTTTATTTATTTAAATAGTGACGTGTTTGCTTATCTTGTAGAGGACTAATTGCTCTCTTTTTGTATCTCTTTCTATCTCTCAATAAATATCCTTTTGTTGCTTATCAAAAAAAAATTGTTTAAAAAAATAAAAAATAAAAAAAAGATAAAGGAGTGATGTTCTTATCAAAAAAAAAAAAAAAATGATGTATAGGTGTTTTATTTATTTAAGTAGTGATGTGTTTGCTTATCTTGTAGAGGACCACTTGTTCTCTTTTTGTATCTCTTTTTATCTCTCAATAAATATCCTCTTGTTGCTTATCAAAACAAGTTGTTCAAAAAAATAAAAAAAAAAATAAGAAAAGATAAAAGAATGAAGTTCTTATCACAAAAAAAAAAAAAAAAAAAAAAAAAAATTGCTACCTTGTTGCTTGATGTTCTAACCACTGTAGAAATGTTTGATCTTCTAGGCTCACTATCCAGGAACAATGATGGAAGGCCTTTATTGCTTGCATTCATGCAGCAGACAAATACTACGAACACATAACTAATCTTCGAACAAGTAAACATTAAATGATTCACATTTGTAGTTACGAATCCTGTTATGCGTGTTGAGTTTTTTTTTTTTCAATTTTTTATTTTTTTAGGACATGAGAAACATTATATTAATAAAATAACAATAGTACATAAACAAGACCCCAAAAGGCCATCCCAACCAAACAAGAAAACAAAAAAAAAACCAACAAAAAACAAATCCGTCAAAAAATAGTTACGATCTAGGGCAAACCACCGATCTGTTCAAAGATGTGGTCTGGAAAATAAGATATGCTTGAAAGCCTGTCGTTCCCGTCGACGTCGTCCCCGTCACCACTGCTCAACTCTGCCGCCGCCGCAACTGGAGAAGGAAGTACACCCATAGTGGTATGGAAGAAGGCTTGAGAGAGAAGGAAACTATTATAGGTGTCGAAAAACTAAAAATCTATGTCGAAATTGAAGGAAAAAACCCTTAAAACTCCTATTTCAGGCATAAAAAGTACAAATTCACACTCTAAAACTGTAGATGTAACTCTAAGAGTGTAAAATAGATCGCCGAAATGTTGTCAGAATATTGCGCTGGTAGCATTTTTGGCAAATTAAGTTTTTTTCAACTAGTAACCTTAGCTTCTTTTAAAAGGAGTTTATTTGGATGGGAGAGGAAATGGAAGCAATACAATAAGAATGAGAAAATAAAGAAGGTTACCCTTAAAATCAAGGGTAAATTATACCAATAGTCCCTATACTTTGGCCCTTATGTCATTTTTGTTTCTGTAATTTCAATTGGTCTAATTGATTACAATTATTAGTGTTTTTTGATGCAAAATGTGCACATGAGTAGTATGTATCATGATTTTATAGACAAAATTATAAACTTGTTCAACTTAGTGAGTTAACTTCAACTAACTTAGTGATCAAATTGACATAAAATTTAAAATTAAATATCAAAATTGAGTTAATTAAAATGATAGGGACCAAAATGACAGAAAAGGCAAAATATAGGGACTATGATGTAATTTTCCTTAAATCAAATTTTCATGATCTATCACCCTATAAATAGAAAAGCTTGATCCTTGCTTGAAGATTTCCCTATATTTAATTCATAGCAAACATAAGTTGAAATTGAGTAATTATTGCTATGCTTGTTAATAAGAAAAACTTGGAAGGTGGGTTTGTAACATGTGGTGTAGTCATTGAAGAAAAAAAGAAAAAAAAAAAAACCCTACTTTTATGAACACTCAAGGATGATGATTTGGGAGTTGATTAGCATGTTAGTCTAGTCATGATAAAGCTTTCTACTTATCTCTTACAAGCATATACACTTTATATATAAATATATATTGATCGATAATAAAAAGACATTTTATTAAAAAGAAGTAAAAGAAGATGATAATAATCTGTCAAAATAAAATTGAAAAAAAGCAAAGCAAATCAAATCAATATCTCAAACTATAAATCACGAACAATCTTTCAATTTATAGAGATTAAAAAAAAGTAGAATCTATTTGAATGGTAGAGAAACAGAAGTTTAAAAAGATGCCAAATGACACACGGAATTCCATCATGACTCCAATAGTGAACAGAACTTATTGGGCTTTTCAACTGGAGTGTTTTGTTAAACCTCCTATGGATTCATCACAGAGCCTATATCGATGATTTGAACCGTCAATATTTAAGATTAGTTGAGTATTTTATTTTTGTAAAAAAAATCATATTGGTCGGATATCAATAGTCACTTGATCAGATTACATTTGTGTAAATAATTTCTTTTTAAAATCATAATTACCGTTGATGCAAATTTGATCTGATCAAGTGACTGTTGATATCCCATTAATGTAATCTTTTGCAAGAATAAAATACTCAACGAGTTCTAAATAATGAAAGATTTGAATTATCGATGATGTGGAGTCTGTGGTAAACCCATAAAACCCAACAACATGCTCCAATCTAAATCAAACTGGAAACCGGCCTGAACCCTATCCCTATCATTGTAAAAAAATCCTAACATTCCGTTCCGACTACATGACCCAAAAAAGTGAGAATGTTATAAAACTCCACACTGCTTTTGCTTTCTCGTTGCATTCAAAACTCCAAAAATCAATTAAAAGCTTTATGCACAGGTGGCTGGAGTCCACCAATTTTAAAAGAAAAAGATGATGCCATATCACCAAAACCAAAGAACCATACAAGAATAAATCATTCAAAGATTCCTCATTTCTTTTACACATACAATTTATATATGAAAAATGCTAAAGATAACCCTATAGAGTAGTTCTAAAAAATGTTTTTAGAAATGTAAAAAATGTATTAAAATTAGAAATATTTTAATATTTTATACTTCTTATTAAGAGTTCTTAGAATTGTTATTAACATGACCCTTCATATATTTTCAGCAAGAATTTCACCACTTAAAAGATGAAGTTGTATTAAACTTTTGAATTACATTAAAATGATTTGATGTTTACAAGGCATCTATAGATGCCATGAGTAAATAAGCATAATACAAAAACAAAAGCTAATGCCTTTAGCTTTTTACCATGGTGTCTTTCACTTCAAGTTTAAGGTGAAGATAAGAGAGACCATGAATCTTTGGCAAAGTACATCCTGCAATGCAACAGTGATACTCAAATTCAAACTTCAAGTCTAGTAAGAGAGTACTTTATCCATCAATGTAGTCTCAAAATTTCAGAAATTCATGGAAGAACAAAATACATTTTGATCAATTGTGAGTTTTTATTTTTTTTATAATTTTATTGAGAATTAGTTTATACGTCTAGACTCTCGTTAAAAATGTGGAGAAGGGGAGTCGCTAAGTGACAGTTGTAACGGGTGGCTAGTTATACAAATGTAAACTAAAGAAGCACTACCCCCGACCTCTCATACGTGAAAAGCATGTAGATGCTATTGGGTTAGAACCCCATTGGCTCAATTTTGAGCCTTGTGAACATACTAAATTCATTTTCTACGACATGAGCTTAAACCAAGAAACTATGAAGTTTGAATGAATTGGTCATTCCAAGCTCCAAGTTGCATTTACCAAAAACAAAAATGATGATTTTGTGCATTTGGTATTTGGATTGTTCAACATCATGAACAAACCATATCTAACAGGTACTAATTGTTTTTTTTCTTGAAATTAGAGAGAGAGAAAATCATGTACATACATTGAAAAGTCCTTGTGTAAACATCAAAAACCTCAATTTTACAAAAATGAACAAACACAACACATACACACACAATGAGCTATATACTCTGTTATTCTTCATAAACATCAACCCACCATTGCATTCCTACAAAAAGCTCTAGATGGATCAGCAAACCGGGCGGAGAAAGACCGGTAGAGGAAATCTGGTTCAGTCCATCTGGACCCTTCATCATCAAAATTCTGCAAATAAGTGTCAGGATCATATGTAGGCTGCTGCAATGAAACAGGGGAATTGGAATTGCTCTGTTTCTTATTCTTCCTCTTCTCTTTCTTGATTTTCCTCCAGAATTTCAGCCACGGGTGCGATTCTTCATCGGGTGCTTGTTGTTGTTGTTGTTGTGTTTGTCTCTGGCCTAATCGAACGCTTTGGCTGCGAGACTTGTGCCAATCTTTGATGATACCCATTTGGAATCAAGATCAAAATAGTTGTTCTATCAAAAGCTATGGATCTTTGTAAGTGAATTGGTTGTTGTTGTTGTTGTTGTTGTTGTTGTTGTTGTTGTT
This sequence comes from Camellia oleifera, assembly GCA_022316695.1. Classification (NCBI taxonomy): domain Eukaryota; kingdom Viridiplantae; phylum Streptophyta; class Magnoliopsida; order Ericales; family Theaceae; genus Camellia; species Camellia oleifera. Next base: position 51,523,843 of record CM039319.1, on the reverse strand, counting down.
GTTCTTGACTATATATATACAAAGAGGGAGAGAAGATATATATAGGATTTTAAAAGATTAGGAAGTGGCTGATTTTATCCTGAAGACAGGCTGGCTTGGCTTGAATTAGTAGTTGAAAACTTGCAAGAATTGTGGAAGAGATTATCTAAAACTTGCAAGAATTATGGAAGAGTTAATCCTTTTGTTTATTTGGGATTGATGGATTTTATTTTTGGATAAGTTTTTCGAACGCAAAAATCGGTGAACATATAAGACTTTTTAAAAATTGAATATCATTAAAAGTTTTATAGAATTTTTGTCTACTCATATGTATTCTGTGTTTGTAACAAAGTTTTTATATTCTATTCATATGTATTCTGTGTTTGTAACAAAATTTTTATATTTGACGTAAAAATTCATAAAAAAAATAATGCATATAAATTTAGGATCAATTATCTTCAAAAAAAAATAATGACATACATATATAATAGTATAAATATGAGACACAGTTTACACCACTATTACATAATGTAACTATTACATAAGATAAAACCCCAATAAAACTCATCTCAACTAAAACTATTTTTAAGGTGAGTCATTCAATATATGTATAAAATGTATAGTAATTTAATAAGGATATGTAACAAAATTAAACTTTGTAAGTAAAATACAGCATAGGCAAACACATCTATTCTTTTATATTTAGAAGTAGATTTTATTAAAACAATCAGAGCATTATTTTGGTACTTTAAATAGCATTTTCCATGCTTAATGATGGGTAACCATTTGATAGTAATATAGAAAATTGTTTTAATATATTTATTTATTTATTTATTTTTGCATTTGGGCAAGAGGCAACTTAAATTGAATTGTAAAATGTTTTGCAACCGAAAGGAATTTGAAAGTTATGTTTGATATATAAATAAATATTTGGTATGGTTGGCTCAGCTTAGCTTGAGTTTTGAAGTGTGGCTTATTGGGTCAAGTCAAAGCCATACAAGCCATTGAAAGAAAAAGCAAAAGGGGGTTAGCTGACGATTTTAAAATAAAGCGTCAAAAGACAACCCGCCGAAAGACTTGGTAGCCGCACTCCAAAATATTCTCTCTCTCTCTCTCTCTCTCTCTCTCTTAAAATGTACCTAATGTACCTATATTGATGTTATGATTAATTAAAAAAATTAATAATATAATTTTATACAAAATAATATAAATAGTTAAATTTTTGTATGTAAATTATGAAAACAAAGAAAATTAAAATTTACAATTTAAGTTCCACAATTTTATCACAATTTATTTATTATTTTTTAATTTTTCACAAATTTAATCATGTAACTTTAAACATCCCTTACTAGAATTACAAACTTTTAGTTGAGCTCAACCCAAACAACAAAAGTCGAGCTTAAAATTTTTTAAAGATTCAACAATATAGTTTTTAATTAAGTGAGAACCTATGCAAAAATTTAAAAATTCAAATTAAATTTGAGTGAACTTGGACAGAACTACCAAATAACCTGAGCAATCAAAACAAAATTATATATATAAATATATAAATTATTTCCTAATTTATTTTTTAAAATAATAAATAAAATTAATTGAAAAATTAATATTAATGAACAAAAGAAAAAACAATATACTTAAGATTTCTAATAGAATTTTTCTTGAAAATATTTTTAAAATACTCATTTTAAAAAAGGATCATTGAATAAAGGGTTGTTTGGAAAATGTCACATTAGCTCAGTTTTTTTTTTTTTGTTTTGTTTGTCACATCACATTCTTATTTTTCTACACATATTTTCATAAAAAGTTAAAAAATATACTTTAATTATCTTTTTAGAGTTACATCACATCTCTATTTTTTCATACATACTTTCGTAAAAAGTAAAAAGTATATTTATTAAACACTTCCCAAACTACCACTAAGTTGATATTAAAAAAATTTACTTTTTATAGTGACATAAATAATTTATATATGGGTTTTTGAAAATTCTTTTTAATTTAAAAATTACAATAACATATTAAATAGAATAAAAATAACTTTCTTACAAAATAAAATATTTAAATAAAAAAAGGTAAGAATAAAATTTATTATTATATTTTTATTTAATTTGAAAATAATTCTAGATGAACAGTAAATTATTACATATAATCCTCTCTTTTTTTAAAAAATAAAAAATAAAAAAGTTAACGAACTAACACTTTTAATAAAAAAAAATTAACATTTTTTTCTAATTTATTTTAGCAAAAATAACTTTTTAACAATTTGAGCCAAAGATATTTTTATTTTTTATTTTAATTTCTTTAATTGACAATTGAGATAACTAATAAAAAATATATATAACAAAATCCACCACATTTGGTAAGGGCTAAAAAAGTTATGTTTTATTCTTTTGTTAAAAAAAAATTTTTATATTAAAAAATATTATTATTCAAGTTCTTGTAGTTTAGAAGGATAAATTTTTTTTATATATATAAAATTTAAAACAAAAAAAAAAAAGAAAAAAAAATTAATAGCGCTTAATAATTTGAACACATATATTCAAAAAAATTATATTTAGACCAATAATATTATGACACATTGGTATAACACATGTGAATATTAATCTTATTCTAATTGTAGTAATATAATTTGAAGAAGAATTTAAATTTAAATTTAATTTTTTTTTTTATAACTTAATAAAGGATGCAAAATTTAAGGAATGAATATTGATCTCATTCCAATTATAGTAACATAATTTAAGTAAGAATCCAAATTTGAAATTTTATTTTAAGAATATAAGATTAATTTATAAACCAATCATATTGTAACACGTATTAACAAAAAATAAAATAAAATGAGAAAAAAGAATTAAAACTTTCAATCTTAATGAAATGATAATATTTTGCAATTATAATAGTATATAGATATAGAGATAAATTATGGAATAGATCATTATTTAAAAATTATATATTATGAGATAAATCATTATAATTTTAAATTTAAATTAATGGAATGTTTTTCATAGTGTCCCTCAAATTTGAATTTTGAAATGTATTAGTATACTTTTGATTTTTGATTTTATATATTTGATATAATTTCCATTTGAAAGTCATAAATCAAGAGATATTAATTAATTAATTATTATTATTATTATTTTGCTTGAATGAAAGCTATAGAGGATTTTTTTAATTATTTAAAATCAAAAAATTAGAAATTTTAGTTTGAAGTATTGGAACTTCCACAAGACTTATGATTAGAAACCTCCTTTTACTTATATAATATATATATATAGATAGATTGATAGATAGATTTGTTTTAGATATTTTTTTAATATATAAATTATTTATTTTAGATTTTTTATAAAAATAATTTAACAATCTCATCACTAACCATAGTGTATGAGAGAAGTTGAAAAGGGTGTAGTAGTAGGTATAGGAAAAGTCAAAAAGACTTGTGAGTTGGGATAAATCAATAAATACTGAGATTTTTTTTTTTAAATCAAAAAAATTAGAAAATTAAAATTGGAATATTAGAGTTCCCACAAGACTTGAGAGTTAGAAACTCTCTTTTTCGTTATATAATATATAGATTAGATTAAGATCTTCTTAATTATTAGCGAGTATTATTTTATTCTAGTACATATCGATATTTAAACTTTGAAAATCGTATAAATATATTATTTTTGAAGGTGGTGTGAAAAAATGTAAGTAATATTTTCATAGCTAAAAGGATATACAAATTCATAAATAAGAAATTTTCGCTGATAGTTGAAAGGATGTTGGTGTAATTAGCCCTTAATATTATACCCAAAAATATAAAAGAAGATAAAAAAAAAGTCTTAAACATTTGTATAGAAGTTTAAAAATATGATAAATTACACTTTGCCTCTTATGTTTTATTATTTTTTTTACTTTGACTCCTGATTTTTTTTTTCACTTTGACCCTTTACATTTCAATTTTTTTTTTTCAATTTACTTTTAAAGCAAATTTTTGTCTAAAATTAGATAAAAAATGTCACATTAACAACCACTTGACATGAAAAAATATTATTATATTTGATTTAAGTCTGGGTTAGAAGTGTATAAATATAATAGTATATTTCATGTCATATTGTCAATATGTTATTTTCTATCTAATTTCGAACAAAAATCAACTTTAGAAGTAAATTAGAAAAAAAAAAAAAAGAAAGTGAAACGTGAAGGAACAAAGTGGAAGAAAAAAAATTCAAGAGCCAAAGTGAGAAAATTATAAAACATAAAGGGTCGAAGTATAATTTACCCTTAAAAATATTGTACATTTTTTAAATTATTAGTTTTATTTATTTATCAAATACTTACTTTTATCCATAATGCACAATCTTTTTCCACCTTAACACGTGCCTTAACACTACATATTAACAAAATGATTACCAGAAAAAAAAAAATTAAATTTAAAAATTATTTTTGCCCCCCCAAAATAAATCATATAAAATAATGAGTCTTTTTCATTTTTTCACCAGATTAATTTTTGATTAAAAAAAAAAAAAGATTCTAAAAACTTAAGCAAACAAATACAATTTACAATTAATTTTCGCATCCACTAATAAGGAAAGTTGGTTGTGTTTTGTAAATGTGATTTGAGAGTATGAGTTGTATTTTGAGTTTGTGTGTTGTAAAATTATGATTTGAGTGTAGAAAATTTGTTTGGTAAAGAGTTTTAAAAATAGTTTTGGAAAATAAGTTTGATTTGAGTGGGGAATTGTTGATGTGACATTTGATATGTGATACAAAAATTTATAACTCATAACTAAACATCCAATTCAAAATTATTTTAAAGCACATAAAAAATTCAAAAAATATTTTTCCCGATTATATAAATCAATTGCAAAAAAAAAAAATTCTGTATAGCGGAGGACATCCGGGCAGATGACCCTAAGGACGTCCGGGCGGTCTTCCCTTGGCCAAAATTTTCACAAAAAACACGACTGTAATACAAAACTTTCTGCAGAGGTTTCGAAAGTTGATTCCAAACACACAACCAAACATCATACTGAAACACTCCTGTGAAATTACGTTTTAAATTCACAACCAACCAGACCCATAAATTTTGTTTGTTAGTTGTATAACATCTTTAAAAAAATTATAATTTCGTATAAGGTTCCCCTAGAAAAATATGCATGGAGGCTGAAAAAGTAATGTTGAAAAGGATGAAAATATTGGCAGGTTAGTCATTTGGTGAAGGTTGGGACTTGGATGTCAAATTTTCAGCTCATAGGCATTGAAAAGACACTGGAGGCTGAAAAACATTGAAGTAGAAAAAGAGAATAAAATATGAGAATTTCTATTTACAAATCACAAAAATTTTAGTACATAATATTCATGCCGTTCAAATATAAACTTCTGAATATTTAGTTTTTGTTCGAAAATTTATATCTAAACAATATAAATGATGTGTATTAAGATATATTTTTTTTTTTGGTTTTGATATGCAAATAAAATTATCCTAAAAATATAAATTAGATTGGGACTTAAATGCCAAATTTTCAGTTTAGTTGAATGTTATAGATCAAAATTTCATGTACACAGAAATTTTATGAGAAAAAAGAGAAATTGAGACGAAAAAGAGGGCAGAAAATCCAATTCTGAGTTCAGTACTCAAATTCTATTTAATCAACCAAAATTGACCTTGGTTGAAAAGAAGGTAAAAGTTAGAAAATTTGTTTGGAAAAGAGTAAAATGTACATAGCGTCGCCTTTATTTTCAAAAGACAATTACTTTTCACTAGGAAAAAACTTGAAAACTTCTACAGATAAAAAAGAGTTCATTTTTATTGCAGCCTGTATAAGTGTAAATAAAAATGTTAAACAAAGAAAACAACAGAAACCATTTCTATGATCAAAGGAAAAACAAACTTATTTGGATAGAAAATAGTTTTCACTTTTAACAGACAAAAAACACCACCACTTCTATCACTGATGCCACCACCCACCACCACCACTAAACATAGGAAAATATTTTTTCTCCAGAAAACATTTTCCAGATAAATTTTCCACTGAAACAAACGGATTGAGCAAAATGAGGGAAGACAACAAAATCAATGCTCCAGGTGAAGGTTCCTTCCAGCATAATAAGTCATCATTTGGTCTGAAGTACATTGGACTTCAATGGGACTTGGGCTAGGCCTAGGTATGGGATTTGAAGCCCAATCGACCCATTAGGCTGCTCATTGGCCTGTGAGAGGGGTCAGTCGGTCCAGTGTGCAAGCCCACCCATTAATCTATCTGGGCCAAGCCTATTGTAGAGCTTGGGTCTAAGCCCACGACATGCTCCAGCCCGGCCAAAAACTGGGTAGTAGGCTTGGGCACACATGCAAGACTTTACCATACAAGAACATGAAGATTGCAGACATTACCAAAACAAAGGAAAAACATCATCTTACATACATACATACATTAAAAAAAAAAACTAACATAAATATTTGAGACACAGGTAACAGATCTAACCCAAAAAAACACGAAAACAAAAACAAAACCAAAAACAAAACCAAAAACAAAAAAAGAGATCATAGATTCTCATGAAACAACATTACCATTTGGGGTCTGTGATTGAGTGATCCATCGCAATCTTTCATAAGCATCGAAACAGGTATGAGAATAGTCCGACAAGGCCCTGAAGAGCTCAGGCAACCGAATCTTGAGACTCCCCAGTGATTTATCCCTTACCTGAACACAGTGCTTCCTGTGAACTTCTTCTTCCTCTTCCAGCTTCTTCTTCAAGCTCTCCACCACAAACTCTCTCTCCGAAACATGATCCCTTGTTCCTTCACCTCGATCAGGGTCGTTTTCATCCATTGAAGCTCTTCTATTCTTATACTTGTCAAACGCCTGGCTCTTACGCAACAACTCTTTTCTGGTCTCCGCACACTTCTCCTTTAGCTTTATCTCCTCCTCTTGATGAACTATGATGGTTTTGATCACGGCGGTGAAGGAAGCAATTGCACTTTTGGCGAGCTCGTCAGGAAGCTTCTCAAGATGATCGTGCCAAGAATGCAGGAGGAGTTGGATTGGGGGGGTCTCGATGTTAGGTGGTGATGAGATTCTCTCTTTTAAGCTGCTTTCGATGGGTATGAGATTCAACTTCAACCAGCTGTTCAGGGCTCGGATGTAGTGCTTTTGATTCATCACGAGCTTTTCGAATTGCAAATGCCATTCCTGCACGACATTCGAAAGCTGGACAGTACGGTCGTGATGATGCTTTGTGGTTTCCTTGGGAGCTCCGGAGACATCTAGGGATTTGAGGTCTGTAGCAAACTTCAGCTGGTTGTCGTGATGTATGCACATTGATTCCCACATCTTGGTTATCCTGCAATTTAGATACTGATTATCAAATGCCAATGTTTTGAAAACTGGACTGTTGGCCACCAGAAGAAGGACCGGTTAAGGGTCACTGGTTTAACTGGAATTGAATACTGACATCATAATTACTTTATAAATATATTAAAAATTATACATTAATATGTATTAAAAATACAATAAAAATTACCTAAAAACTTAAATTTTCTAAAATATTTTTCTAAAGCTTTTCTTTATTTCTAAAATAAGAATATATCATAAATATATTTATTTAAAATTTTATTTTTATATTGATTATTTGTAAATAAAAATAATCATATTTGGTGTTAGTTAAATGATATAATAAATTATATACAGTTTCCTTTTGTCAACAACCTGTATCAATGGTCCAGTGGATAAACTGCCTATTGCCATGGTGCAAGTTGTGTGGTCGAGTCTCATCGAAAGTCTATTTTTCACAAACAATATGTGCAATTGTGATAACCAGCTGTTGCAGTGAACTGCCTCTTGTTCTTCTGATTCACCAGTCCAACCGCAATTATAAGTGATTTTAAAGAAATATGCCATTTTTCGGTGAAAATGGTTCTAGTGGTTAGTCCGAATTAGAAGTAAGACAGGTTGGCGGTTCAACCAGTTGAACCAGCCAAGTCCAGTCAGGTTTCCTGAACATTGGACCAAAGCCTAGACTGGGTTGATGTGTCAACTGGTCAAACAAACTGGCCAGTCCAGTCGCATTCTTAAAATACTACTCCAAAACTCAAGTGTAATCAAGGCTCACTACACACTCCATCATAGGTAATTTGAACAATTAATTATAACCAGATTCATGACCTTTAACCAAAATTGGCATGGACAGAGAAACAAGAAGGATTTGAACAAATAATTATAACTAGATCGATAACTATAAAAAAGTAAGAAGGATTTGAACAAGTAATTATAAGTAGATCGAGAACTATAAAAAAAGTAGGGAAAAGATGTGAGAAAGAGAGATAGGAGAGAGAATGTGAAATATAAACAGGACTTTTACATTCATTTAATATTCAAAGGGAGAAATTGTAGGAATTGTCAAAAAAAGAAAAAAGAAAAAAAGCAGAAACAGAAACAGGGATTAAAAATTAAAAAATAAAAATTGGGGGGCATATATGAAACTTAGCGGACAAATTAGGGGAAATGTATTTTCCAAGTATAAATAAAATTATAATATCCAAAAAGTTGAGGGACTGATATCCTCTCCGAGCACTATGTGCCTCCACTGATCGTACCGCGTTAAGATAACAAAACGGTATTAGCATTGTTATGCTGGTCATAATGTCCCACGACTCCCATTGACTGGACCTAATGCTCGAGTCTTAGATCAGGCATGGACTAGAACACTTTGCAGTCAAGGCATGAATTAACACAATAGATCAGCTAATTTCTGTCATACGAAAGCATGAGACACTAGCATGTGTTAAAATATAGTTTGAGCAAAAATATTGATGGATATCATGAAAAGACATGAGATTACCCCTTCAATAAAGGAGAAAACCTCTTAGCAATGACCAATTAGAGCAAGTTTCTGACTTCTCATCGACACACAAACATTAAAAATAAATAACAGGGAAAAAAAGAAAAAACATTGGCAGGACGGTACAAACATTGTTTCCAACTTCTATTGATAACCCCAGGACAACCAGAATTGATAACAATAGAGCTACATGGTAGTTAACAAAGGAGCATAGAGCCTGATATTGGAATAGATACACATCGAAGGTGTCTATAAATAATAGCAGTTGAAATAAGAAAAATGTATGGATGTTTTGCATATCCTATGAATATTGAGACAATCTTTAAATTTGCTTCAGAATTTTTTCCTTTTTTTTTTTTTTTTTAATTTTTTCCTGATTGATTCAAATGAATGACTCGAGAACAAAAAGTGATTCAACAAGAAATCTCATCGAGATATTTAATAAAATAGGGGTTTTTAACATAAAGCCGTATCCTGTATATAGAACTTTAGTATATTAAGTCCCAAAGATGTTCTATATACCAAAAAGTTCCATAACTATACAAAAGACCAAAAATGCCGATTTTATATGGCATTAAAAATGGGAAAAACCTATATTTTATAAAAGAATAGCAACAATTATAATACTTACTCCATTTAGACTCCTCTCTCTATATTATATATATATATAACATATAAGTATAAATTTCTGGTAAGTGTGAAGTTAAAAAGTACAAATATTCACACTTTCAATGAATAAAAATGTGCTGATTCTTGGAAAGTGTGAAAGTAGTAAGTCACACTTAAAACTGTGACCAAAAGCTGTGAGTTCACACTTTCAATCAATACATTCACTTAAACACTATGGCATCTGTAATAATTCAATTAAAATTGTGAGCATTCATACTTTTTTACATTGAATTACAAAATATTTAATAGACTCTGAACATTCATAATCTTTTACACTATGAAAATAAAAATCATCTACAATCCAAAAAAAAAAAAAAATGGAGGAAGGAGAGAGAGGGGAAAGTGACAACCTTATGGTGAAAATTTTGTGATAGAAATCATTGAATATAATAACAAAGAAATAGATCGGCGAGCGAGATGAGAAAGAAGAGTTGTTAAGGGAAGGACAACATGTATAGGTTAAATCACCAGCTTCATGATGGTGATCCTAGAGGATCAATGCCATTGGTGGTGACAACACCACCGGCAATAGAGTTGGAATTATTGTCAGCAAAGACGAAGTAGTCACAGTTAAATTAATTAGATTTCATCTATTATTTACTGATTAGGTTTCCAAATTAATAAGAAAAATTTATATGATTATCATGCGAATCACCCACCCAAAAAAATTGAAGAAAAAACAAGAAGAAACATTAATATCTACAATAATTATAATAATATACGTACCATTTAAATCAAGGGTAAAACAATCATTAAAATTGTTAAAATTTGAAAATGGAACTTAACCTTTCAGCATTCTATATAATTGTGTTTAAATGGGTTAATAGATTTTGTATAGGATTTATCAAAAAATAAAACCATTGGGTAGGACTTTCCACTAATTTCCCCTAAAACATAATAGCTTTAGACTCCAATTTTATGCAAAATGGGAAAGATAAAAGCAGGCAAAAGCAGACAAACACTCGTAAGGCAAGCATGGAGAGATATAGCATAACAAAAAGTAGAGCAATGGTATGTTCGGAGATGTTTTTTAGCATGGAAACTTACCCATTAACAAGTGCAATAAGTTTCGGATACAACTGATGATCACGTATGTGATTCACTTCAGAAACTGTTGAATCCAAAGACTGCATGTCAACTATATATCTTGTGTGCAAATGAGTTACAGCTGCCTTTGTCTTCTCCAACGATTCAGGACTAGCATCACGTTTTTTCAACTTGTTCAGCAGGGCAACCTTCCTTTGATACTCGAGCTTTATAAGCTCACCAGCCTATCAGCATGAAGGAAACTAGGGTAGTAAACAGATAAAATGAAAATCCAGTTTCTACACATTACATTATGACAAAACAGGGTTGAATTTTAGTTCTAATTACACTGATTGCTCATTTCCTTGACACAGATAGAAAATAGGATCACTTAAAACCCAAAATGTTGCCATCCATGACCTAACACATAAAAAAGTATACATGGATAACTGAAGAGGGGCCAAACATAATACTTAAATGCCATATAAAAATTATGAATAAAAACCAGATTAAATGAGGCAATGCACCTTTACTTCCTCATATAGCTTTTTCTCCCATGCTAGTAACTTATCCAAAACAGTGGCGTGTGTCTCGTATTCCTCTGTATCGAAATCCTCCTTCACACTGTCACCATTAGGTGCGCCTCTAAATGATCTATTCCATGTAATAACTTGCATGACCCTTGCAGCATGATCAATATGTCCTGCAAAACATAGACCATGGTAGTTGAAATTGTTAGAAGAAGATTGTTTGTTTACCAAATAAAACAATTAGAACTTACAATATCATAATAATACAAATAAATAAAATCCATAATCTCAGCCAAGTGAATAAATGGGTTTCCTTTTTTAATGCTTCTTGTTACCCGCAGCAGCAGAAAAAGCCTACAAGGAGATGGTGTGATTTACTTTGTTATCATGACGAAGTGAAGACCAACAGACGTAAAAGGTTTGTGGTTGTGGAGGCATTTTCAGAGTGGGCCTTCCAAAAAAAAATTGAGTTATTACGGCTAGCTTTAGGCTGTGTTTAGATAGTTTGGGGCCTTTTTCTTAATGGAGTCGAATGAATTTTAGAATGAAAGGGGACCACTATGAATGTGTCTCACATGAATCTTAGATTGCTCCCATCACTAGCAAACTCTGCCTCGACAATACCAACCTAGTTTTTATTTAATTTTTTTTTTTTTTTAATCAGCACAAATTGAGATAGCATTAAAGACTTCCAAAAAAAAAAAAAAAGGAAGTACAAAGTGACAACAAAGAGTCCTCTACAAATGAAAAAAAGACAGCACCAAACATACAACGAAACAATCAATCATACATCACAAATAGCTCTCCAATCTTTAAAGATAAAAAACAAAGGAATCCCTTTAAATGGGGGTGAACCGAAAGCCCAAAATGATGCCAAGTGACACACTCTATCCCACAACGATTCCAAGTCATCGAATTTGTCCTCAAAGATCCTAGCATTTCCCTTTCCAACCAAATTACCAGAAAGATTGAGAATACAACACAATACCATAACACTTCTGCTTTCTTCTTACCTCCAAAGCCCCATAAATAGATTATAATCATATGTACACAAGTTCCCGGTGCCACCTAATAAGAATCAGCCAAATGATAGAATCGATGCCAAAGATCCGACTGCCACGTGACACAATGCAAGAATAAGTGATCCAAAATTCCTCAGTCCTACTACACAAGATACACCATTGAAAACAAAGATGGCAATTAGGCTCCTTTTTTGAAAGATATCATCAGTCACTGATTCTTCCATGAGCCAAAGACCAAAACCATTTTATTTTATTTATCAAAAAAAAAAAAGAAAAAAGACCACATAACCATTTTCTAAAATTCTTTTGTGAGGTGGAAAAGAAGGAAAGTTGGGCTTTTCGATGATTTTATTAAAGGGCTTGCATGAAAAGACACAAGAAGACTAAATGGGCCAAACCCGCTTATCACACTCATTGGGAGATGATAAAAAGCCATCAAGAAAAATCAACAAAGATGTCAACTCAAGAGTTTCCTGAATCATTAAGATTTCTAATAAAATTGAAATTCTATGAAATAGGTGCCAAATAGATCAAGCCAAAGAAGCAATTATGAGAACATGCCACTCGATATTAATGTATGAACACAACATCAAAGGAAGCATCATCCACCCATTCATCCTCTCAAAAAGGACTTTTTCTCTATTACCCACTTTCAAAGAAAGATGATCTAGACAAAACTAGAAGAATACAAAAGATAGATTTACATGGAGATCTATAACTACCCCTACTAACCATAGGAGTATCTCTACCATTAACTTGCAACCCATACTTACTGTTTAAGAATGGAATGCCATAATGAATCACATTCAATGGAGAATCTCCATAATCACTTCCAAGAATAGCAATGTTCCTCACCAATATGTTGCCAATGCATTATGATGTGACATCTAATATCAATGCATTGTATAGAATAAGGAAATTCATTTTATTGGTTCAACAAAGAAGTGCACCAAGATCTAGTTCAATTTCACAATCACCTGAAATAACTTCTAAGTTCAAACATCATTCATGAGCTGAATAACTACTTTAAACTTATATGTAGCAATGATTGGTTGTGTTTTCAAAAAATTGTTTTTCTGGTTTTATTTTTTGAAAAAAACATAAAACTTGTTTGGCAAACTGTTTATGAATTTTTATTTGAAAAGTACCCACTTTTTAGGATACATCGAAAAGATGTTTTCGAATTTTTTGAAAACTATTTTAGTACAACAATGCTGATACGAAAACAATGGGATTTTAGAACTTTTCACTGTTTTGTTTCCAAAAACACAGAAATGAAATCACAACTAAAAAAGTATCTCTAGATCACACACAAACTTGACCAATTCAACAACTAAAACAAATTTTGCATTACCCTTCCAAATTGCACAAACATTCATGATTCAGTTTTCACCTATTATTTAAATAAACTTTAACAAACACGAAATCAATTATAGGAAAATGTTTTGTGGCACTAAATTGGAGGGTACTAATGCCCCTAATTTCCATTTCAGGTAACTGTTTTGTTTTGTTTTGTTTTTCTTCTTTTTTTTTGCCTTATATGGAAATTAGGGGCATTAGTGGCCCCAATTTAGTGCCACAAACCAAAACCCTTAATTATATTTCATATTATATCATAAAAGAAGATTCAATCACCTCGATTATCCGCAAAATTCGAGTGATAATGCAACCGAGTTGCTTCAAGCATTTTCGAGACCTCTTGCGCAGCCTGCGAAGCCTTCAAGAAATGATCATCAATCTCACCTAATATCTTCAACAAATTCACACTAGACCCAACAACCTTATTATTATTAGTCCCTCTCCAAATATCCGATGGGGCGGTATTCGAATGCACAAATTGTTTCTCGTTCCCAACCGGCGTCACCTCCTCCTCCGTTTCCAACCCTTGCAACACCACCTTCTCCGGCGTCTTTGGCTCCTCATCCCCAATCTTCCCACCCACATTGTCCACCCCACCAAATCTCTCATCAAACCCTCCCTCCTCATTCTCATCCTTTTGCTCCGCAACGTCCTCCGATTCACTCTGCGATTGTTCCTGCATGTTTTCGACCATGAAGAAGTAATCCCAAGCCATCCCCTTCAACTCCGGCGGCGGAGGCGGTGGCTCCGGCGTCCGCATTGGAGAATGCGGAGTCACCGGCGTATCAACACCACCGGCCTCCTGCCGCCGCCACATTTCTCCGATCTCGCCGCCGCAAATCTCCATCTACATTGATATCACCATTTCCCTCCTCCTCCCCCTCAGCAATAGCAACGTCCTTCATCTTCCGACTCATTTCCGACACCGACATCTCCGGCATCGTCACAGACCGCTGTAGCGGCGGTGCCGCCGGAGAGAAGGAAGGAAGCGGCGGAGGCGGCGGAGGGAAAGCCGATTCCATCATAGAAGGCGGCGGCTCCAAAACAGCGGCTCCGCCGTGGTTATCTTCGTCGTTGTTATCCGCTTCGCCCTGAGCGTAATCATTCAAGGCGGCGCCGGTGTTCTTCAACGCCACAGCGTAGCCGGAGTGGCCGGCGGCGAAAGCGTTCCGAGCAGAAACCGCCTCTTTCATGAAGTTCCTCCGATCCTTGCACCTCGAAACCGACTCTTCATTGTCAATCTTCGACTGTGCACACCCCATCTTCGATTCCTAGGGCTCGAATCGAATTGGATTCGCTGTTTCAATCACACTTCCAAACTCAACTCACACATACAGACACAAACAATCACTACATTATGTACACATATATGAATGTATCTATGAATGCGACAGAGAAGTGAGATGCAGAGAGAGAGAGAGAGAAGGGGGAGTTTTGAGAGAGAAAGTGTAGCAGAAGGAGGCACGATGAGGAACAACAAAAAGGAGAGAAACGGACAAGTGCAGACAGAGGTGAGTACTGAGTACAGAGAAAGAGTGAGGGGGTTTGAGTACTCGCAGGTGTATTGAATGTCTGTGTACTCGCGGCTTTTCGAGTGTGCAGTGTTATAACGGTCACATTTTTCGAGGTCAGAACGACGTCGGTTTTGGTTAACCTTAATACCGTTTGTTGGATGGTTGCATCACACTAATGATGTGCCACACTCTTAGGCCTTGTCTTAACTTTAAAAAGTTAAAAAATTAAAAAATTATTATCTTATTTAAATCATATCATATTGTTTAAGTTATATTATATTTTTATCACATCACTTTAAATTTAATTCATATTTTATAAAAATTTAAAAAATACGCTTATTTACACCATCCTAAATCACCCCTACTAATAATTTTTTTAAATTAATTTGATGAATTTTTTTTTGTCTAATTGTTACTAATTACTTTTATATGATTAATTTTTAACCATAAAAGCAAATCAATCTTTAAGTTCCGTCAAATGTGATTCATTACATAATTTTTTTTTTCCTCTATTTGACTCTATTAATGGTCATTTAATTAATCAAATTAATGAGATTTACATATTTATTTATTAAGCTCGTCCATGCCAATTTAGATATGCTAATTCTCCTAATACTTCTATCTACCGTTACTGTATCACATCTCTTTACTACTGTCTCTGTTGGCCTTTGTTGTATATGACCAAATTATCTCAATTTATTTTCTATCGATGCTGTAAATGTTGATTGCTGACCACACTGCCAAGTAGGAACTCAGCAGAAGAGCACAGGCAGAATACATTACGTCCAAACAATTTGTCATAAAAAAATAAGACTTCGGCGGTGGTTCGTTCATCCGGAGGCACTTCGACGATCAAGTCAGTACTCAGTTATCTTTTAGAGATTGCAAACAGTGCTTAACTCACAAGCCAGAATGCCAAAAGCATACCTTAGACCCACGAGGGTACCTTTTATAGCCAGCACTAATTTGATCATGGTAAAAGCCTAGCTTCAATGGACTTTGGTTCAATGCTTATCTTAGACTTTCAGCCAGATAGAGATAAACTCTCTAAGAACTTTATCTTTATCCAAATTGAGGTCCTCTCCCATTCTAGGACTCTTGTCTCTTATCCATTCATCTCGGATTTCGGTATCTCTGCAGATAACCTCGGTCTTACCGAGATCATCTCGGCATTATGACCAAGACACGTGGCACCTCGGTTGACACTTCGGTGTCACTTTGACCACGTGTTGTCATTCTCAAAATATGCCGCTATAAGTGCCCCCTAGGTTCTATTACCTCGGCATCCTAAGGTGATGGAACCTATACCGTTTGTCCATATAGCACGTCGACTAAGACTTACTCCATCCTTCATGACTGAGATCATCACACGTCAGCTTCCCATAACTAAGACTCTACAGTTTACTTTATCAATGACCAAGAACCAATAAGCGAGTTCCTCAAGTTCCTTAACCGAGATTGTCCTTGTTGTCGAGGTTCTCATTCCATTAAATCAAGAACTCCAAGAGTTTTATCTGTGCATGAGCTGTCGCGTACGGTTTTTCAATTGTTTTATCCACGCGTCCTTTTTTCATTGATCCATACTTGACACACGTCATCAAGTCATGTTGCTTCTGCGCGCGCTGCTTGACAGGAACGTTGTCTAAGGCACATTCATTACGGTTTTGCCGCCTTTTCGTGTTTTAACAAAAGTACTTTCCCTCTTTCCGTCTCTTTACCTTGCATTTCTCCACTCTCTCAAAGTTTTCTCTCTCTGCAAAAAAAACCTCTATTTTCGTTCTTTCAAAGCTTTCTGCAACTTGCATCGATCACCTCCTCCGGCGAACTTTTCACCATCAATTTATGACCACTCACGTCGTCTGACTACGGCAAGATTCATCCAGCATCATTCTTCTCGGTAAGTCACTGTTTTCTCTCTTTTCAGTTTTTGATTTATTTCAAACTTTGTTGCATTTGTTTGTTGCCATTGTGAATCCGTTCATATTCTTCAATCTTTGCCTATGTTTTAAATTTCATCATTTGCGTATTGAGCATGTTTGTTTACGATTTCGTGTTTGTCCAACCTGTATTTGGGTCTACTTGTGCACACATATATTGCTCATACACTTGTTAATTTGCCACTGTCCTTGGCTTTACACATCTGCACACGCTTTATTCAGTGTTCTTTGAACTTCTATTTATATTCTTGAGTCTGATTCATCGTTCATTTCTGTTTTTTTTGTTTTATTTCCATATTCTTACCTTTGATTCATGTATCTGCATAGATTTAGGTTTGGGATTTGATCTAGAACTCTGTTCTTTAGGAAAACCAAACCAAAATCCCCTTAGATTCTCAGAAACTTTTACCCCAGTGCTCTCTAGGGTTTAGCCAAGGTCCTTAAACCACACCAAACATTTTTTCTGAAATTTTGCCTTTAATCTTTTTAAGCCGACATCATAGGTATGTTCAGGTGGAGAGTCGGCACCCCTTTTGTCACGACCCGAACCCGCCCCTATGGGTTCTAGCCATAACCGGCCAGTAATCCTGTGATTACCTACGGCCTCAGACCAAAACAGACATAGTTTATCAGAGTAAAGGGGCCAAACGGAAGTAAAAATTTAAAACTTTGTCCATAGAGCTGTGCTTATATGCACATCAAGCAAACCATACACAGATACGTTAATAACCCACGTCAAAAGTACTGTATCACAAAATTCATTACAGACAGGATCAACCAAAACGAGTCAACCTGTAACAGACTATGTACAGACATACACAAGGCCCTTGCCAACAAGACAAAACATAAGTACATAATAAGAGGGCAAGGATGGTCTCATGCGTGAGACACAAGGCTGACTCTCCAAAACTCATGTTGTTCTCGGCAGACTTCACTGGGGCTGGGTTTGTGCTTCTCTCGACTCACCTACAAACACATGAATGAGCGTGAGCGATAGCCCAGTGAATAATATCAAATACAGAATATTCATAACAATGTAGAACAACAAGTTCCAAACGGCCTTGGGCCCAATTCATATTTCTCATTAGCAGATCTATATAACTATACGAATTCCAAATCAAGTGACTTGTAGTTTTAACATTCTGGCCTTTGGCCCATTCAGATTTCCATTCGTGTCAAAACAGCCTTCGACCCACTCATTTATGTCAAAACGGCCTTCAGCCCACTTATTTATGTCAAAACGGCCTTCGGCCCACTCATTCATGTCAAAATGGCCTTCGGCCCATTCATATAAGTCAAAACGACCTTTGGTCCATTCACATATGTCAAAATGACCTTTGGTCCATTCATGTATATCAAAACGACCTTCGGTCCGTGAATTTCTATCAAAACGACTTCCGGTCCATTTAATTCTATCAAAACAACCTTTGGTCCATTTATTTATTCATATCAGACTTTCGTCCACAATCGCAAATAGCAACTCATAAAGCTTATAAGGGAATAAACAATTGGACATTCACAAACATTCGAATATCAATATTACTCACAGTGATCGGCTTGTGGATTTGCCCTAGAGCTTGACCCTACACATTTCACGAACACAAAACGGGTCACTAATAGCTCAAACCGTTCTTTAATTCACATATTCCTCTTTAGGCTTTATTCTTATCCCATTAACTCATTTACAATGCTTAACACATGCCTAAGAGTGCTTGCAAGTGAAAGAGAACGGAAAACGAAACACAGAATGCGAAAGCAAAATTTCAGGAAACAAGGTCCCCGCTCGAGCGGACCCTTAAGGCCTGCAAAAGTACTGGGTAGGTGAAAATTGCGCTTGATCGTCCAATATGGCGCTCGAACGGAGGGCCTCTCAACATAGCTCCCCACTCGAGCGTGAACTTTCCCGCTCGAGCGGACGCTATGTCTGCAAAAAGTACTGGATGCATCATTTTTACGCTCGAGCGTGAACTAAGATGCTTGAGCGGAAGTTCATCCTTCATGATCCCTCGCTCGAGCGTGAACTTCCCCGCTCGAACGGACACCATGCCTGCAAGAACAAAATACTGGGAGCTCGAAATCCCCGTTCGAGCGGACATCAAAATTCTGAGTTTCCCAAATTGTGTTCTTGAGCTCCAAAACAATTTTCCAGCTTACAATTCTTGCATGCAATGGCTCAAATCTCAAATATAATTGTCTTAACATGGTATAGACCCCCAATTACCACTCAATGAGGCTCAATTTACAAATAATTCACATGCATGCCCCAAAACTTATTCTAATATGGTAGAATCATGCATTCAAGCTCATCTCTTAATTATTCAAACATGCATACTAATTTTTGACCTCATTTCCAACCCAAACAAAACAAATGGTGTTCATTCTCATGGAATACAACAAAAGCATGCTTGCATGTAAGATTTAACACTTTTACTTCCATGTTCAACTCAACACATGCTAGATTATGCAATTCTACAACAATTATATACATGCATGCCTTCATTGACCATAAATCGAACACAAACAACTCAATTTCCTTAATATCAAGCTAACTCATGTTCTTAATCATCAAACACATTTGAATCTACACATTTACAACAAAATCCATGAGTTCACTTACCTAGAAGCTTAATCCCTTCAATCTATGGTCCAATTTAGAGATGGACTTCAAATTCTCCAAGCTTGAGTCAAAATAGCACAATTCTCTCCCCTCTCTCTCTCTAACAGCCGGCTCTCACTCTCTCCCTCTTGTATCCTCAGATTTTGAACTCAAAAATGAGTCAAGGAGAGTGTAGTGCTATAACACAACAAGGCCCACTAATAAAATATTTTAATATAAAATATTTGGGCCCTTAATTCATCCATTTAATCAGTTTAAATTGGCCAGAATCAATTTTCAATTAAATTTCACCGTAGACTCTAAAAATTATGCCAAACACAATAGCATAATCAATTTCAGGTTCTGTGGCCGATAAGGCCCTCAATTTAATTTTCGAAGCAGATTATTCAAACAGATATTCCTACGGTGAACAGATAAAATTCTAGAATCACATACATTCACATAATGACACATGAAATCATGCTAAACACATAATCATACTTAAATTAAGGACTAATTTGCAAGTCACGGAATAGGGGTGTCACACCTTTCGAGCTAGCGTACTTTAGGAAAGAGTTCTTTATCCCAGCCGATGTTCACTTTAGGCTGGCAGGGGAAGAGGACTCCATCATGCCTGATGGGGACTCTATGCCTTTCTCCGTAGTGGCTTTCATAGAATGTGGACTTAGGTTCCCTTTAAATATCTTTTTTCGATAAGTCCTTCATTACTACAAGCTTAACCCAATGCAACTGGCTATTAACTCTTACAGAGTCATTAACGGTATAATTGCCCTAGTTAGCCGAGAAAATCGCTAGGATAACACTAGCCGATATCCAATACTGTTATACCATGTGTGGCCTGAAATCCGAGAAAGGCTACGTCTATTACCTCAAGCCGAGATCCACTAAGTACAGACTCATAGCCAACCTCCCAGACTCCAACAAAGATGCTAGAGATGATTATTTCATCGTCTCGGGCAATTGGGAGTTCTCACCTAATGATGACCTCCACCTCAATCCTTTAAGCCGAATAGTGTTTAAAGAGGGTAATGGTAAGAACCAAGTGTTACTTTATATGCTTTTTTTGGGTGAATAAGTTACTTTATATGCTTTTAAGTCTTTATTACTTTATTCCCTTTATATGTTCTAATGTCTGATTTTTGCACTTACAGCTCTTCCTCAGCCATCAAAAGACTTCCGCAAAACTTTACACCCGAGTAAGGACTTTAAGAAGCTGCTGGGCTTACCAGTTGACCAGCGCAAAGCCCTTCTGCTGCTCAACTACATTCCAACTTATAAATCTGTGCTGTCCGACGTCCCCAAGAAGAGCAAGTCTCCACCTTCAGCAATAACTCCCCCTATTATTTCATCACCACGACCTGACCAAGCCTCAACTTCTGATCCAGCGGAGCAGCCATCAACATCTGCTCCATAACTGATTTCTCCTGCCCAATGCCAACGCCGACACTGAGCTCCACTTTTTACTCCAGCAAGCAAAACTCGTAGCCGAAAACGTCAAAGCACTAAGGCGTCGGCTTACGACCCAGCAAACCCACCAACTGCACTTCCAGCAATCCGCTTCGGCATCAAGGTCACCGTTGCCACCACCACCGAAGAAATAGGCTGCACAAAGATCATTCTGGACTATCTCCTAGCTGACATCCCAGGGGTGGTGTAAGTCCACTCCTCCAGCCCTTCCCAATTGCAGCCACAACCCAAGGCAAAAAGGGTAAAAAGGGCAAAAAAGGCCAAAGCTAAACCTAGTGCCACTGAGGTGGAGTCTGAAGACACAATCCCAATCTCAAAATTGGCAGAAGCTGAGAAGTCCGCCGAAAAGAGGCCTGCCAAAGCTGAGGCGTCTTACCCTCCGTCATCCAAAAAGCCGAGGTCCGACAATTCTTGTGAGCCCTCCAGTTTCTGAGCCGACGCTCCATGGACGCCAACTGTCACGGTTGAGGACCGACCTCTTCTAGCCGGGGACAGTACGCTCGACAGCCTAAAGGTTGATGCCGCTAAATCCACTGTTGTCCTACTCCCAACCGACATCCACCGGATGACCGAGCTCTCGGAGTATGAAAATTACGCCACGATGATGTAACACTGTGTCTTGGTAAGTCTCAACACTTGTAATTTTTTAATTTAATTTCAACTCTGGTTTTCATACTTAACGAATTTTCTTTGCACTCTTGTAGGCTATCCAACAGGGTCACTCTCTTGTAGTTAAGGCCGATGACTTCAAGAAAGAGCTAACCCAAAAAACAAAAGAGACAGCCAAGCTCCTCTCTTCTTTGAACAAGCCCGAGGCCTGTATCCGAGGCCTTCTTGACCAGACCAAAGTTACTGAGCTGGCCCTTAAAAATGCCCAGGACCGCACCGAGGCTACAGAAAATGTAGTCAAGGTCACTAAGGTTGAGGCAAAAGAGGCCAAAGAGAAGGAAGCTGAAGCCCAAGCCGAGCTTCAAACGGCACTGTTGATGAAGGAGTCCAAAATCAAGACGGACGACGAAAAGGCCTACGCTGAGGGGGGCCTGATGTACGTAACGAGTACAAAAGGTAAGTGAACCAGGCATGCAACAAGGGTTACATCCTTCGTTGGATGGTTGCCTTGAAGGAGTTGGCGGTCCTTGAAGATTCGTCACTGTACGATGCCAGTCGACTTGTTTTACTACTCCCACTATTCTAAGCCAGTCTAAGGACGAGGCTAAGACAGATGAGGATGTCGAAGCCGATAAGTCTAGTGGAGTTGGTGCTGCTAGGGCCAAGTCCCCAACTCTGAATGAGCAAGTTCTGGACTTAACTCAAGATGAGGAGGACGAGGTCTCAAAAAGTGCTTCCCCTAAGAAGACTATGTCTAAGGTGTATGTCGTTGAGAAGAGCCTCGATCAAACTCTTCAAAAAATTGATGCCGAGCTCGAAGCTGAGAAGGCTGTCGAGAAGATTTCCTAGTTGTCTTCTGAGGCTGAAACAAAGCCAGCCACTGACGCCGAGTAGTTTAACTTAAAGCTTTATTTATGTACTTTGTACTTTTTGCTTTTGAACAATGTTAGTTTTAGTTTGGCCAATGTGCCGTTTTTGTACTCCAAACAAGTTGTCTTTTGAATGCAAGACTCCTCATTTCTCTTTAGTGTTGAATGTCTTATTTTCTCTTATGTATGTTTTCCACTTTCATACTTAGAATAATTTTGCATGTCTTCAAAGTATACCTTTATCCGTATAACCTCTTCAGAGTAAAATGCCTCGAACATAACTTCTAATTGTTTATCTTGGCCTTGGCTTAACACTTGAAAACATTGTAAAAATATTTTCACAAATGTTGTTTTAAACTTGCCACTTCACTCTCACTTATCAAGGCTTCTGTCTTCTATACTTCCCAAGTTTGGCAACCTGGTTATCTCGGCAAGTATGTATGTACTTCTTGCAATATTACGTCAGCTTAACTTTAACTTGTAAATTTTTCTGAAAATTTCAACAAGTGTTAAGCCAACTCTAGTTTGTAATTTTCTCTATAAAATTCCAACTTCCAAGCACTTTAAACTTTTATTTATCATTCTCCAGCTCCTTGCACCCTAATGTGAACTTAAGTTTCACTTATGTCCACATTAAGTACGTATAGTTTTTGCCGAAATCAGATTCAAACAAAGACTAGCCGAGGTTCTCAACCTTGGTTTCTTTGTTAATCTAACTAAACACTTAGTTTTATTCTAAGCTTAATTTTGCCAACATGGTAAGGCTATGTGTCACGACCCAAACCCGGCCCTATGGGTTTAGCACCGTAACTGGCCAGTAATCCGAGATTACCAAAGGCCTGCCAATCAGTAATACAGTAAATACAGAGTTCAGGGCCTGGCGGAAGCCAAAACAGTAAAAACTAGTGTCCATAGAGCTGTGTTAATCTGTATGCCAAAAACATTTTTTCATACATTTATGCATTCAAACCAGTACAGTATACACAATCATTACAGACATTCAGTACGGGGACTTGATTCCTCGCTTACAGTGCAGTAAAACAGTCTATACAAAAAGTACAACAGTACAAAACAGTAGGAGACTAGTGGGGACACAAAAACACCCCAAGCCGTGGCATGGCGTCTCGGAACCTCACAGTGAGGCACATAGGCTGGCTGACAAAACTGGGGACCAATCCCACGCTCCTAGCTTCGGTCTGGCGGCTGAGCACCTACATATATATATAAACAGTGAGCTAAAGCCCAGTGAATAACATACAGTGTAAAGAGGTTATGAATGAATGTCCTTACAGTAATGAAATCAATTCATTATACGGTATTTCAATCTTTCAGTATTTCAGTCAATCAATATTTCAATCAATCAGTCATATGTGGTACATCCATTAGCCTATAAACAGTAGGTCCAAAAGGACCGGGCCTTTGCAGACCCAACAATAATGATGGCCATCAATCAGTATGGTTCCACAAGGAAACCGACAGAGCTCTGTAACAGTCAATAACAGTGGGTGCTAAGGATGCCACAATACAGTTCGAAATACAGGACATACATTCATTCAATAAACAATATCAGTTCAATAAACAGTTCGATTCAATATTCAAAATGAAACCATTTGAACATATCTTTACACAATCTGTTACTCACAGTGATTGGGCTATCAGTAGCTAGAGCGCGTCCCCGAGAGTCAACCCTAAACAGTCAATCAATAGAACACACACTAAGTTTACAGTTGGAAAGGATGATAATTAAATCTCTAAATTCCCTCGGTGTGGTTCTATGTCTAAATCCTCACTAAGATGCTTTAAACTAGGCCTAAGAATGCCTAGGATGCGATGAGGATGCAAAAATACAGTTAGAAGGCACTTTTCAAAAGTTGCTGAAAACAGGGGTCTCGCTCGAGCGAGCCTTCCTTCGCTCGAGCGAGGTTGCAAAATCAAAGGCTTCGCTCGAGCGAACAATCCTTCGCTCGAGCGGTCTGATGAAACAGTAAAAATACTGGATGCTCAATTTTTACGCGCGATGCTCGCTCGAGCGAGATTCCAAAATCAAAGGGTTCGCTCGAGCGAGACTTCCTTCGCTCGAGCGGTCTGATGAAACAGTAAAAGTACTGGATGTTCGATTTTTACGCTCGAGCCACCAATCCTTCGCTCGAGCGGGGCTCAGAGGAAAACGTTGGTCGCTCGAGCGAGGAATCCTTCGCTCGAGCGAAGAAGCCAAATCTGGAATTTCCAGATTTGCCTTCCTAGCTCAAACCAAGCATTCTCAACTCAATTCTCGACCTCTTGGGCTCAAATTCTGGAGAATACATCCCAAAACAATGTATAACAAGTTTCAAAAGCCAATTTATGAATTCAAGCCCCAAAGGTGAGTCAATTAAATCCATTTCCAAAACCCATTTTCAAGAACAAGTTTAAAACATGCAATGCATGAGCTTTAAACCAAATTCAAGTTTCAATCTTGCTCTTATTGAGCTCCAATCTTTGAAAACAATGTGGAAAACATGGGTCATGATAAAAACATGGACCTGCATGTGTGATTCTCCAAGAATTCAACTTCAAAATGTGCCAAAAGACCATGCATGCAACATTCAAGCTTCAATTCACCTTTTTATGAGCAAATTCATGCCTTGACTTCTCTATAACCATGATTCATGCAAGATTAAGCTCAAACACTAAAATAAGAAGATGAATTCCTTACCTAGAGTGTCAATTTCTTGCCTAGAAGTTCACTTTAGCAATTTATCCTACCAATCTCCAAGTTCTTGAGCAATTTCAACAAATAGGCTTAATTCTCCCACTCTCCCTCTATTTCTCTCTCTAATTTCGGCTAGAAACAAGAATAAAGGGGCTGATCAATGTTTTCTAAGTGTATAAGGCACACATGATGGAAGTAGACAAAGTCCACTCAAAATGGCAATTCGGTAATTAAGCCTAACTTTCAATTAATCAATTTTTAATCTAATTTAATCATTCCTAATCAATTTTCAGATAAATATACTATAAAGTCAGAAATATTCTACTGATTCTAAAACATCAAACGGTTCCCAATTCGGCCGCCGATAAGGCCTTCAATTAACGGTTTAAACATAAAATGCAACAGATAATCATACACTCAAACAGATGCAACACGCAATTCAATAGACAAACTCATTCAGTTTCAGTTTCAGTTTCATTCAGTTTGTTCAGTAGTTCATCCAGTTCACTTATCAGTCATTAGGAGTTCAGTTTAATGGTAATCAGTATATAATTCGGTGGTTTAACGGTAATCAGTACGAGGGTCGTTACAGTCTCCCCTCCTTATAAGGAGTTTAGTCCTCTAAACTCGAGTTACCTTCAGTCTGGAAGAAAACAGGATTCAGCGGGAACAAATCCGGATATCGCCTAGCCATGTCATCTTCCCTTTCCCAAGTGGCATACACACCACCATGGTTCTGCCAGTCAACTTTCACTAGCGGAATCTCTTTGTTTCTCAGTTTCTTGATCCGTCGGTTTACAATCTGTATAGGCCGTTCCTCGTAAGTGTAGTCATCACTCAACACGATACGGGTAGGCTCAATCACATGAAAGGGATCTCGAAGATAGTCTCTCAACATCGAAATGTGGAAGATGTTATGCATATGCTCCATTTCAGGAGGAAGTGCAACTTGATACGCCACCGGATTGATTTTCTCAATAATCTGGTACGGTCCGACATATCTCGGTGCTAACTTGCCTTTGACTCCAAAGCGAGTATGGCCTTTCATTGGTGTCACTTTCACAAAAACGTGATCACCCACTTCATACTCTCTGTCTCGTCTTCTGACGTCGGCATAACTTTTCTGTCGGCTCTGTGCGGTTTTCAGTCTTTGCTGTATCAGTTTTATCTTTTCAGTCGTTTCATACACAATCTCGGGCCCAAGCAACGGTCCATCTCCAACTTCTGCCCAGCAGATTGGAGATCTACACTTTCTGCCATACAATGCCTCGAAAGGTGCCATTCCGATACTCGAATGGTAGCTGTTGTTGTAGGCGAATTCAGCCAATGGCAGATGACTTTCCCAATTTCCCTGAAAGTCAAGGACACACATTCTCAGTAGGTCCTCTAGAGTCTGGATGGTCCTTTCTGACTGTCCATCTGTCTGAGGATGATAGGCACTACTCAGCCTCAAGTCAGTACCCAATGCAGTCTGTAGGCTCTGCCAGAACCTCGATGTAAACTTCGAATCCCTGTCTGAAACAATAGACACAGGTACTCCGTGCAGTCTAACAATTTCATCAATATAAATAACAGCCAATTTATCTGCATTATAGATTGTCTTGACAGGTAGGAAGTGTGCAGATTTAGTCAGTCTATCAACAATAACCCAAATAGAGTCCATACCTTTCCTGGAGCGCGGTAATCCGACGATAAAATCCATCGTGATATGCTCCCATTTCCACTCTGGTATGGGTAAGGGTTGCAGTAATCCGGCAGGTCGTTGATGTTCAGCTTTGACTTGTTGGCAGTGAAGGCATTTGGACACAAAGTCGGCAATTTCCTTCTTCATTCCTAGCCACCAGAAATTCTGTTTCAGATCTTGATACATTTTCGTATTCCCTGGGTGAATAGAAAACTTCGAACTGTGGCCTTCTTGCAGAACTCTTCTTTTCAATTCAGTGTCATTTGGTACACACAGTCTGTCTTGAAATTTCAGTACATTGTTGTCAAATTTGAACCCCGGTCTCGGTTTTGAATCTCTTTCTTCAATAACCTTTTTCAAGAAATCATCAAGTTGTTGTTTTTCTTTAATTTCCTCAATCAAGGCTGGTTGAGCAGTAATAGCAGCTAAGGTTCCACCTTGTTCCTTCAAAACAATTTCTATTTCAGACTTTTCTAGATCAAGAAGCAACTCTTTCTGTCCAGTCAGCAAACAGGCTAAGTTGGCAATCGATTTTCGGCTCAATGCATCGGCAACGGTGTTGGCTTTTCCCGGATGGTACAAAATCTGTAGGTCATAATCTTTTATCAGTTCAAGCCATCTCCGCTGTCTCATATTCAGTTCTTTCTGAGTGAAAAAGTACTTCAGGCTCTTGTGGTCAGTATACACTTCACATGTTGCTCCGAACAAATAGTGACGCCAAATTTTCAGTGCAAAAACTACTGCAGCAAGTTCTAGATCATGGGTAGGGTAGTTCTTTTCATGCGGTCTCAACTGTCGGGAAGCATAAGCAATAACTCTCCCATTCTGCATTAAAACACACCCCAAACCCTTATGAGAAGCATCACTAAAAACGGTATAACCATCCGTACCTGAAGGTAGAGTCAAAATCGGTGCAGTCACAAGTCGGGTTTTCAGTTCTTGAAATGCTGATTCCCTCTGGTCAGTCCAGTCAAATGATATCCCTTTCTGTGTCAATTGAGTCAGTGGTAAGGCAATCTTAGAGAAGTCCTTGACAAACCTTCTATAGTATCCAGCCAATCCCAAAAAGCTTCGGACTTCAGTTACATTCGTCGGTCTAGGCCAGTTCACTACAGCTTCAATTTTCTGCGGATCAACAGAAATTCCATCTTTGCTAACAACATGTCCCAAAAACATAACATGGTCAAGCCAAAATTCACACTTAGACAGTTTAGCATACAGTTTCTGTTCTCTTAAGGTTTGTAGGGCAAGTCTCAGATGGTGTTCATGTTCTTCTACAGTCTTAGAATAGATCAATATGTCATCAATAAATACCACAATAAAATCGTCAAGGTATGGTTTAAAAATTCTGTTCATGAGGTCCATAAATGCGGCAGGGGCATTCGTAACTCCGAACGGCATAACTAAAAATTCAAAGTGGCCATACCTCGTTCTAAAAGCAGTCTTATCAATGTCTTCCGGTTTGACTTTCAGTTGATGATACCCCGATCTAAGATCAATTTTGGAAAACACTTGTGCACCCTGTAACTGATCAAATAAGTCATCAATACGCGGTAAGGGATATTTATTCTTTACAGTTACCTTGTTCAGTTCACGATAATCAATGCACAGTCTCAATGAGCCGTCTTTCTTCTTTACAAACAAAACAGGTGCACCCCACGGTGAAGTACTGGGTCTGATAAACTTCTTGTCTAACAGTTCCTGCAATTGTACCTTCAGTTCTTTCAATTCGGTTGGAGCCATTCTGTAGGGAGCTTTAGATAACGGCTGTGTACCCGGCACTACATCAACAGTAAACTCAATTTCCCTGTCAATCAAATCCCCTGGTAGATCATCTGGAAATACATCTGGGAATTCTCTAACTATAGGAATACAATTCACATCAGTTTTAACGTTATCATTAGCAGGTACAGTCAATACAGAACACAGATATCCTTTACACCCCTTTCTAATCAATTTGACAGCCTTTACAGAAGAAATCAGATATGGAGGAGGTACTACTCCACTCCCATTAAACACAAATTCGGGCAAACCCGGTGGACGAAAAACTACTTGTTTTGTTACACAGTCGATAGTGGCATGATATTTTTGTAGCCAATCCATCCCCAATATTACATCGAAGTGGTCTATGTTCAATGGTAGTAAATCAATAAACAGATGCATATCCCCAACGATAATCTCACAAGCAGGATACATATATGCACATGTCATGGATCCCCCAACAGGTGATGATACAGCTAGCAAATAGTTCATGGGTTCTAAGGGTCTATTCAATTTACGCGAAAAAGCATGCGATACATAAGAATGTGTAGACCCCGAATCAATCAATACATAAGCATTCTGAGCACAGATAGAGAGGATACCTGACACAACAGTCTCAGTGTTTTGCACGTCTCCCGGTACTAGGGCAAACACTCGGCCCTGCCTCATAGGCTCTTTCCCGGTAGCTTTGGGGTTAGGCTTTGGTGCTACATTTGATGCTGCTGCGCTTGGTGCAGCTTTACTACTAGCTGGTGGAGCTGAAGGGCAGTCTTTAATCCTGTGGCCCACTTTGCCACATCTGAAACAAGCTCCAGAAATCTGGTAGCAAACCCCTTTGTGCTTGTTGCCACATATGGAACAGGGTGGAGTAAATCCACTCCCTTGGCTGGGGCTAGTAGTCGACCCCGTATTCTGTTTCTTGTTTGCTGGGTTATGCTTGCCTTTCTTAAACTTAAAACCCTGCCTTTTCCCTTGCCACTCAGTTGTTGGTGTTTCGGATTGTTTCACTGCTGCAATATTTACCTCGGCCATCAAAGCCCGGTCAAGAACACCCACAAAAGTTGGCATTTTCAAAACACTTATTCGATCCTGTATAGCAGCATTAAGGCCGCCTTCGAATCTCCTGGCCTTCTTGTAATCGGTATCCACCATGTGTGGGGCATACCTAGCAAGTTCAGTAAATTGCTTCTCATACTCGGCAACAGACGTCTTGCCCTGTCTCAGTTGTTCAAACTCGGTTATCTTTCTGTCCCTGATGCACTGAGGAAAATATTTTTCAAAGAAGGACTCCTTGAACTGAGCCCAAGTCATTACAGTGTTTGCATCACGGGTCAACATCCACCACCTTCTAGCTTCTTCCTGCAGGGTAAAGGTGGCTAACAATACCTTGTGTGCTTCTGAGCACGGAAACACTTCGAACAGCTTTTCAGTTTCAAGGACCCATGCTTCAGCCTTTAGCGGTTCTAAGCCTCCCTGAAAGGACGGCGGTTTCATCTTGCTGAACTTATGAGTCAATGCAATGATATCCACCTCATTAACATTCACATTCTGTACATTTGGTGCATTCTGTTCCGGTTGCACCGGAGGAGGAGGAGGAGGTGGGGGCTGTTGGTTCTGTTGTCGGTCCAGTCTTTTCATAATCAGTCCCATCATTTGTTCAAGTCTGGCCATTCTGGCCTCAGAGGATGATGCTTCAGTTTCATTTGCATTATCCATTTCACTATAGCAGTTATAACAGTTATCATTATAAACAGTTGTACAATTAAACAGTTTAACACTTTAACATATAATCAGTCAGTCACAAGCACACACTTTTCAAATTCATGAGATGCCCTAATTGCTTTTCTAAGACACCCTATAGCTCATTTGGACACGTGTGTGCGGTATAACTCGTGGTTAAGTATCGCTCTGATACCACTCTGTCACGACCCAAACCCGGCCCTATGGGTTTAGCACCGTAACTGGCCAGTAATCCGAGATTACCAAAGGCCTGCCAATCAGTAATACAGTAAATACAGAGTTCAGGGCCTGGCGGAAGCCAAAACAGTAAAAACTAGTGTCCATAGAGCTGTGTTAATCTGTATGCCAAAAACATTTTTTCATACATTTATGCATTCAAACCAGTACAGTATACACAATCATTACAGACATTCAATACGGGGACTTGATTCCTCGCTTACAGTGCAGTAAAACAGTCTATACAAAAAGTACAACAGTACAAAACAGTAGGAGACTAGTGGGGACACAAAAACACCCCAAGCCGTGGCATGGCGTCTCGGAACCTCACAGTGAGGCACATAGGCTGGCTGACAAAACTGGGGACCAATCCCACGCTCCTAGCTTCGGTCTGGCGGCTGAGCACCTACATATATATATAAACAGTGAGCTAAAGCCCAGTGAATAACATACAGTGTAAAGAGGTTATGAATGAATGTCCTTACAGTAATGAAATCAATTCATTATACGGTATTTCAATCTTTCAGTATTTCAGTCAATCAATATTTCAATCAATCAGTCATATGTGGTACATCCATTAGCCTATAAACAGTAGGTCCAAAAGGACCGGGCCTTTGCAGACCCAACAATAATGATGGCCATCAATCAGTATGGTTCCACAAGGAAACCGACAGAGCTCTGTAACAGTCAATAACAGTGGGTGCTAAGGATGCCACAATACAGTTCGAAATACAGGACATACATTCATTCAATAAACAATATCAGTTCAATAAACAGTTCGATTCAATATTCAAAATGAAACCATTTGAACATATCTTTACACAATCTGTTACTCACAGTGATTGGGCTATCAGTAGCTAGAGCGCGTCCCCGAGAGTCAACCCTAAACAGTCAATCAATAGAACACACACTAAGTTTACAGTTGGAAAGGATGATAATTAAATCTCTAAATTCCCTCGGTGTGGTTCTATGTCTAAATCCTCACTAAGATGCTTTAAACTAGGCCTAAGAATGCCTAGGATGCGATGAGGATGCAAAAATACAGTTAGAAGGCACTTTTCAAAAGTTGCTGAAAACAGGGGTCTCGCTCGAGCGAGCCTTCCTTCGCTCGAGCGAGGTTGCAAAATCAAAGGCTTCGCTCGAGCGAACAATCCTTCGCTCGAGCGGTCTGATGAAACAGTAAAAATACTGGATGCTCAATTTTTACGCGCGATGCTCGCTCGAGCGAGATTCCAAAATCAAAGGGTTCGCTCGAGCGAGACTTCCTTCGCTCGAGCGGTCTGATGAAACAGTAAAAGTACTGGATGTTCGATTTTTACGCTCGAGCCACCAATCCTTCGCTCGAGCGGGGCTCAGAGGAAAACGTTGGTCGCTCGAGCGAGGAATCCTTCGCTCGAGCGAAGAAGCCAAATCTGGAATTTCCAGATTTGCCTTCCTAGCTCAAACCAAGCATTCTCAACTCAATTCTCGACCTCTTGGGCTCAAATTCTGGAGAATACATCCCAAAACAATGTATAACAAGTTTCAAAAGCCAATTTATGAATTCAAGCCCCAAAGGTGAGTCAATTAAATCCATTTCCAAAACCCATTTTCAAGAACAAGTTTAAAACATGCAATGCATGAGCTTTAAACCAAATTCAAGTTTCAATCTTGCTCTTATTGAGCTCCAATCTTTGAAAACAATGTGGAAAACATGGGTCATGATAAAAACATGGACATGCATGTGTGATTCTCCAAGAATTCAACTTCAAAATGTGCCAAAAGACCATGCATGCAACATTCAAGCTTCAATTCACCTTTTTATGAGCAAATTCATGCCTTGACTTCTCTATAACCATGATTCATGCAAGATTAAGCTCAAACACTAAAATAAGAAGATGAATTCCTTACCTAGAGTGTCAATTTCTTGCCTAGAAGTTCACTTTAGCAATTTATCCTACCAATCTCCAAGTTCTTGAGCAATTTCAACAAATAGGCTTAATTCTCCCACTCTCCCTCTATTTCTCTCTCTAATTTCGGCTAGAAACAAGAATAAAGGGGCTGATC
This sequence comes from Camellia oleifera, assembly GCA_022316695.1. NCBI lineage: Eukaryota > Viridiplantae > Streptophyta > Magnoliopsida > Ericales > Theaceae > Camellia > Camellia oleifera. The sequence goes on along the minus strand of CM039319.1, from coordinate 51,491,292 downwards.
AATGTTTTCTAAGTGTATAAGGCACACATGATGGAAGTAGACAAAGTCCACTCAAAATGGCAATTCGGTAATTAAGCCTAACTTTCAATTAATCAATTTTTAATCTAATTTAATCATTCCTAATCAATTTTCAGATAAATATACTATAAAGTCAGAAATATTCTACTGATTCTAAAACATCAAACGGTTCCCAATTCGGCCGCCGATAAGGCCTTCAATTAACGGTTTAAACATAAAATGCAACAGATAATCATACACTCAAACAGATGCAACACGCAATTCAATAGACAAACTCATTCAGTTTCAGTTTCAGTTTCATTCAGTTTGTTCAGTAGTTCATCCAGTTCACTTATCAGTCATTAGGAGTTCAGTTTAATGGTAATCAGTATATAATTCGGTGGTTTAACGGTAATCAGTACGAGGGTCGTTACACTATGCTAAACCAATTTAGTTCAACTCCATTATATGCGAGTCTAAGTTATTCGTCATGTTTCAATCAGAAACTTAGTTTAACTCTATTATATATAAGTATAATTCAACTTTGCTATATAATAAGTCTAAGTTATTCGTCATGTTTTAATCAAAAATATTGCCAACTTAGTTCAACTCTATTACATGCAAGTATAATTCAACTCTGCCATATAATAAGTCTAAGTTATTCGTCAGATTTCAATCGGAAACATCGCTAAAGGACTGGTCAGTCCAATCATACAAATTTTCAAATTCTTAAAAAATCAAGCTAAAAATTTTTATTACTACCTCGCTAAGAAAATTATGACATATATTTCGAAAAAACAAAAAGGTTTAGTGATAGAAAAACTTTAAGTTGCAAGTGTTCCAAGGTCTTGGCAACTCTTTGCCTTTACTGTCTTCAAGCCAACATGCACCATTGCCGGCTACCGAGATGATTCTATAAGGTCCCTCCCAATTTGGGTCCAGCTTGCCCTCTCTAGGATCATTCTTGTTGCCGACCACTTTTCTTAGCACTTGGTTCCCAACTTTGAACTCTCTTGGGTTGACCTTCTTATTATAAGCCCTCGCACGTTGTTGCTGGTATGCCCCTAGCCGAATTGCTGCTCTTTTCATTTTTTCCTCAAGTAGGTCTAAATCTCGGGCCAAGAATACCTCGTTAGTCCCATTCTCTACTCCTTGAGTTTTGATCCCTGGGATGCCGACTTCTAATGGGATGACTGCTTTTGTGCCATAAGCCATGGCAAATGGGGATTCCCCAGTTGATCTTCTCAGAGTAGTCCGATATGTCCAGAGTACATTGGGCAATTCTTTTACCCATTTTTCCTTAGCTGCTTCCAGCCTCCTCTTGATTCCATCCAAGATAGTCTTGTTGGATGCTTCTGCCTGACCATTATTCTGAGGGAAACTTGGAGTGGAGTAATAGTTCTTGATATTGTACTTTGCACAGAAGCTTCTTATTAGCTTACTGTCAAATTGTGTACCATTGTCTGCTACTATTGCCCTTGGGATCCCAAACCTGGTGATGATGTTCTTTCATATGAAGTTCTTCACATCAGTGTCCCGAATCTTTGTAAGGGGTTCAGCTTCTACCCACTTTGTGAAATAGTCAGTTTCTACCAGCAGGAATTTCTTTTGTCCAGTTGCTTGGGGTAGTTATCCAACAAGATCCATGCCCTACTAGGCAAATGGCCAAGGGCTGGATACTAGGTTTAAATCTGTTGTTGGTTGATGTATCAAATATGCAAACCTCTTATACTTCTCACACTTTCTGACATAAGCTTCAGTATCTTTCTGCATGTAGGGCCACCAGTACCCCTGAATGATAGCTCAATGAGTAAGTGATCTGCCCCCAGCGTGGCTTTCACATACTCCTTCGTGTATTTCATATAAGAAGTCTTCAACTTGTGAAGGATGCACACATCTCAAAAGGGGACCAGTAAAAGACCTTCTATAGAGATGTCCTTCTGCTGTTAGACTAAACCTAGCCGACTTTAGTCTGGTCTTGTGTGCTTCTTTACGATCATTTGGCAGCTTCCCATCTTTAAGGAATATTACTATTGCATCTATCCAACTTGGTCTCATCTCCACACACATTGCTTCGTACTCTGTAATCAACCATTATTGTCCTTGCCTCCCCCGATTTCATTGCACTAGCCAGGTTGGCTAAGCCATCGGCGTGGCTGTTGTTATCTTGGCTAACTTGTTGTAGTCGGCAGTCCTGGAACAAGGCTAATAATCTAACAACCTCTTTGATATAGGCTATCATTCTTTCATCTCAAGCTGCATACTTGCTTGTTGCCTGGTTCACAATAAGTTGGAAGTCACAGAAGACCACCACCTCGTCGGCTTCCATTGATTCTGCCAACTTTAATCCTGCGATCAGTACTTCATATTATGCTTCATTGTTTGAGGCTTAAAACCCTAGTCGAATAAATTGTTCTAGTATTCGCGCCGTCTGGCGATACTAGCACTACTCTTGCCCCCGTTCCTTGACGGTTTGAACTCTCGTTAACAAACAGGCAGAAGAAGTCGCCGATGTAAATGTCACAGGGCTTGAGTCTCTCTTCTTTCTTCTGCTCTATTGTGGGGTTTTTCATTTCTAACTGGGTCTCTTCTTGTTCTCTTGGACATCCTAAGTTGCGGCTCACCGGAGCCCGACGTGGGATGGCACCAGGTGTGAACTTGGCCACGAAGTCGGCCAAAACCTGGCCTTTGATTGTTGTTCTAGGTCTGAACTCTAAATTGTATTAGCCCAATACCACTGCCCATCTGGCCACTCTGTCTGTTAGATCTCCTTGCTGTAGTAGGGACTTCAAAGGGTGCTCAGTCAATACCACAATTTTGTGGGCTTGGAAATAATGGTTCAACTTCTTGGAGGCCATCATTAAGGCTAATGTTAATTTCTCCAGGGGTAAATACATGGTTTCTGCGCCCGCTAGGGTTTTACTCACATAGTATACTGCCTTTTGTTCTCCATTCTCTTCTCTAATTATCACTGCACTCACTGCATATTCTGAAACCGCCAAATACAAGAACAACTCCTCTCCAGGTACTGGATTTGAGAGGACTAGGGTTGTGGTCAGGTATCTTTTCAAGTTAGCCAAGGCAACTTCACATTCCTCTGTCCACAAGAAGTCGGTGGCCTTTTTCACCAAACTAAAAAACAGTTTACACTTATCTAAACTTCTACTTATGAATCTGTTCAAGGCTACAGCCCTTCCAGTCAACATCTACACTTATTTTGCTAAGAGCATCTCCAATGGAGCTGCTATATCAGTTGCCAAAGCTAAAAAATGACAAGAATGGCAAAAATGAGTCTCCAACGGTCTGCTATTTCACTTGCCAAAGATGGCAGATGCCATATGTGTTCTCAAATTTGGCAAGTGAAATAGCAGATGCCAACCTTGCTAGATCAGCAAAAATCAACAGGAATTTGGCACCAAATTCAGTTGAGAACAACAGAATTAATCCAGTAGGGAACCTAATTTCCAAAATCAAACCCAATTTTCACAATCAAGCAAATTTCAGAATGAAATTAACAACACACATGAAGACAGATCGTATATATATATATATATATATAATCAAACCCATGAAGACAGATCGTATGTATATATGATCAAAATCAAACCCAAAACATATATATATGATCAAACCCATGAAGACAAATCATATATAAATATGATCAAAATCAAACCCAAAACATATATATATATATATGAAGACATATATTTTTTATGGAGATCAAAACATATAAAGACAGATTTTTTTGATAGAGATCAAGACAGATCAAAACATATATGCATATAGATGGAGATCGTACCAGAGACGGAGAAGGGGGAGATCGGGTTCCGATCATGGAGGAGATCATGAAGAAGAAGGAGTTCCGATCTTGAAGAAGATCATGGAGGAGGGGGTTCTGATCTTGGAAGAGAATGGGAGATCGGGTTCCGATCTTGTGCTTTGTTTGGTTTGTGCTCTGTTTGATTTCGGCCATGAAGGAGAAGACAGAGTGAGAATGAGAGGGACAGGAAGAGCCGTGGAGGAGATGAGAGTGAGAAATTCTAGATAGATGTATGGCAAAATAATGATGCCTCAATGCAAATAAAGAGCCGTTGGGCTCTGTTTGGTTTGTTCAAAAAAAAAAAATTTGAAATTATTTTTTACAATGGCTCTTTAAACGGCTATTTGCAAACGGTAATATAATTAATTTCTATAAATTGAAACCCTTCATGCCACTTTTATTTCACACAAACATTTACATTTAATTTTTCTTTTCTCTTCTCTTCTTTCAATCTAATTTCACAACAAACCTCTTAAATTATTTTCTTTTTAGTTTTTTCATCCAATCGCTATGGAAAGTTCATCAAAAACAAAGAGAGGAAAATCATTTACCATTAAAGAAGATATTGCAATTTGTAAATCTTGGTATCACATTTCGGAAGACCCAATTGTTGGCAATTCGCAATCGTATGCTCACTTTTGGGGGAGAATTTACGAAAATTTTTGCCTGCTTCAGAATGATCAGTCCAGAACACAAGTGTCTATTCAATCTCGATGGGGTATAATCATGAAATGTTCCAACAAATTTCAGGGATGTTTAGCTCAAGTCGAAAATCTTCACCCAAGTGGGATTTCTAAAGTTGATATAGTAAGTTTTTATTTTCAATTATTATGTTTAGTTTCTTATTCCGGTATCGTATAAAAATTACGTAATTAAATAATGTTTCAATTTTTTTTAAACAGATGTTTCAAGCAAAACTGTTATACCATCAAGATGAAAACAAACATTTCATTTTTGAATATTGTTGGCCAATATTGCAAGACAATATTAGGCGGCAAGATGTAGCTCCCACGAATACGGTAAAGTCAAGGATGCATACAGTGTTTACCCCTAATTCAGCCCCTAATTCCCCTATGGAAAACTGCATTTTTCTTGAAGACGACAACAGTCCAAGTGTTGGTAACAATCCAACTGTTGGTGAGGGCAGTGTCTCTGGAAAGGGTAAAAGGCCGATGGCTAGGAAATCTGCAAAAGAATTATTCCGGAGAAATCAAGTCATTGAAACTGAAGTCCAAAAAATGAGCATACAATTAGACACATTTAACCAACACCTTGCTGAGAAAGAAAAGAAAAAAGAGGAAAGAGAAGAAAAAAGGATTCAAGTACTGCAGGAGATGAAAGAACTTGAGATGAAAAAGCATGAGTTTGAGATGAAAAAGGAAGAACACCAAATAATGACTACAGACATTTCTCATTTGGACCCTCAGATGAAAGCGTATTACGCAATGCGAAAAAATGAGATTTTTGCCAAGTGGTCCTCAAATATGAGCAGCCCAAATTTTTATTTCCCCCTACCTCCTGATGAATAATTACGGGATAATGTATTTTTGAAATTTGCAATATCATTTATTTTTTGATGTAATTGTTAGTCTTTATTTGCAATGTAATTTTTATTTTGTAATCAAATTTCATGTTGTTTTTTTATTTTATTTTTGAGTATTTTGTACTTCACAATATAAAAAAAGACATTTTATGAAAAGACATTAACTGACATTAAAAGACATTGTAAAATAAAAAGACATTAAATGAAAAATATTTTATTAGAATAAAAAGACATTAACTGACATTAAATGACATTAACTGTCATTAAAAAGATAAAATGCAAACTTAATCTAACTTTTCAGCTCGGGACCACAAGTGTTCAATTAGATCATTACGAATTACATTATGGGCTTTAACAAATCTAATCCTTTGTCGATTCAACATAAATTGAGCATACTCTTCATTCGGATCGTGTGACACTTGACAGCCCAAATTACTGGTATCAATCTCAAGTTGTGCTGCACTGCGTTCATTTTCTAGAATATTACGCTCGTCTTCAATGATCATGTTGTGCAAAATAATGCACGTCTTCATCATATAGTACAAATCCTCATCACTCCAACCTCTAGCTGGCACGCTAACAATATTAAATCGTGCTTGGAGCACTCCAAATGCCCTTTCGACATCTTTCCAACATGCCTCTTGCATCATCGCAAATAGTTGTCTCTTTGCGCCTTGAGGTTGAGATATTTTTTTTACAATCTTTGCCCAACGAGGATAGATACCATTAGTAAGATAATACCCCATGGTGTATGCGTGATTATTGATGGTGTAGTTGGCAACAGGGGCACGTCCTCTAGTTAATTCAGCAAATAAAGGCAACCTGTCAATAACAGTAATATCATTTAGAGAGCCAGGCATGCCAAAGAAAGCATGCCAAATCCACAAATCATAGGAGGCAACTGCCTCAAGTACAACTGTTGGTTTGTGATAGTGTCCAATGTAAGCACCGGCTTGGACACTTGGACATTTATCCCAACGCCAGTGCATACAATCCAAACTCCCTAACATTTTAGGAAACTCGCGTTGCTCTCCCTCTTGCAATAATTTGGCGACATCTACTTCATTTGGAGATCTTAAGTAAACGGCTTCATAGGTAGCAACAATTGATCTGGTAAAAAAATTTAAGGTGGCAATTGCAGTACTTTCGTTGATTCTAATGTACTCGTCTACAGCATCAGCAGGCACGCCGTATTGGAGGATCCGAAGTGCTGTAGTCATCTTCTGTATACCGGATAATCTAGGAGCACCAGTGGCATCACGGGTTTGGATGAAGTACTCATTCACTTGTTGAATATCGTGTAAGACTACTAACAAACAATGACCGCCTCATTCGAAAGCGTCTTTGGAAGTATTCTTCTAGATAGATTGGATTATCTACAAAATAATCTCTGTAAATTTGTTCGTCGCCTTTGACCCTCTCACGATTAATGTATCGACGACCACTTGTGGAACCAACATGTCTGGTTTGTTGGATTAGGCTTAACATCTGTAATCTTTGTTGTTGCGCTGTGAATAGTTACATCATGATGATATCATCATCAGATGATGAAGATTCATCAAAATCTCCATTTAATATGGCTTTACTCAAATTGTTCATTGTAGGTGGATGGGTGAGTAGGTGAATATGAAAATTACAGAAAATCTTCTTGGTAGGTACAGAGAGTTTTGAAGATATGAAAATGATAGAAAGGTGAATATGAAAATTGTAGAAAACCTTATGTTATATTTATAGAGAAAATTGTGGGTGGGTGAATGATGGATGGTTGTTGGGTGGGTGGATGAATAATGGGTGGTTGTTGGGTGGGTGGATGAATAATGGATGGTTGTTAGGTGGGTGGATGTGAGTGAATGAATGCTGGGTTAATAATGGATGGTTGTTGGTGGGTAATTGGTTTTAAAATTATTTTTTATGTGTAGTTAAAAAAATTTATTAAATATGTAGTGATATGTTTTTTGATGGGGTGAATTAATCAAACAATTTTTTTTTTTTTCAATTTTTCATTTTTTTAATTTTTTATATTTGTCTAGTTAGGAATAATATAAATATATAGTTTTTTTAACAAATAGGTAAAAAAATGTCACAAAAGACAAAAAAATAAACAAAAATAAAATCACAAAAAACCTATATCCAAACAACACTTACAAAGTTGGAGGGAAAGTTGGTTGAGATTTGCCAAAAATAGCAAATGACCATTGGAGCACCATTGCTATAATTTGGCAAAATAACACTATTCATTGTCAAATTATAGCAATAGCAACCCCAATATAGCAACAACCATTGGAGATGCTCTAACTCTTGGCTTTTCAAATCCAGGATGGCCTTGATTTGATTTGAGCTTGCCTCAATGCCCCTTCTGGTAACCAAGTACCCCAAGAATTTACCAAACCTAACTCCAAGTGCACATTTTGAAGCATTTAATTGGAGTCAATATGTCTTTAGGATGTCAAAGATTGTCTTCAAGTCGGCCAAATGATCCTCAGGTTTCTTGGTCTTCAAGACCATGTCGTCAATGTATACTTCCACTGTTTTGCCAATCTAATGTCTGAACATCTTGGTTACTAACCTCTAGTACATTGCTCCTGCATTTTTCAACCCGAAAGACATTACTTTGTAGCAATATAGCCCTTTTGGGGTGACTAAATGCAGTCTTTTCTTTATCAGGGGGTACATTGCTATTTGATGGTACCCCCTATATGCGTCTAGGAAGCTTATCTTTCCATGTCTTGAAGTACCATCCACTGATTGATCAATCTTGGGAAGTGGGAAACTGTCTTTGGGACAAGCCTTATTTAGGCTAGTGAAGTCTATGCAGACCCTCCACTTTCCATTCTTCTTTTTTACAACCATAGTGTTGGATAACCAGGTAGGGTAATTTACCTCTCAGATGGCTCTGGCCTTTAATAGTTTGTCCACTTTCTCCTCTATTGCCTCCACATGAACCAATGTCGGCCTCTTTACTCGCTGGATGATGGGTTTTGCCGACATGTTTACGTTCAGTTTGTGGCATGTAACCTCGGAGTCAATGCCAGGCATTTCGTATGGTGTCCAGGCAAACACTTCTATGTTTGTTTGCAAGAATGCTTCTAACTCCCTTTCCTCTTTCTTGGCCAAGCCTAAGCTGAGGAGGAAGAAGCGCTCTTCATCCCTTTGTTGGACCAGAATTTTCTTCAAGGCTTCCTTATTTTTGTCAGCAAGCTCTTTGCTGACATCATCCAGGACCTCCATGTTCTCATCCTCGATCTCTACTGTCTCTACTTCTCGCATGTTGCAGGTGGATTTCATTGCTGCTATGGAGCAATTGTTTGCCTGCATCTGATCCTTTCTGACTTCTTTAATTCTATGCTCTGTTGGGAACCGCAACAGCTGGTGCAATGTTGAGGGAACAACTTTCATTGTGTGCAACCATGGCCTTTCCAAGATAACATTGTAAGGGAAGGGGGTGTCAATGACTGTAAACTCTGTGCTCACCTTCCTGGTGTCTGCCTACACCTTCAGATTTATTGCCCCCAAGGGTCACATTAGCGTTCCATTGAAATCGACCATTGGACTGTTGGACTGTTCCAGATCATCTTGGTGAAGGCCAAGCTCCTTGTAACATCTGATATACATGATATCACAAGAGCTACCTTGGTCAACCAGAATGCGCCTTACCTGGCACTCTCCAATCTTGAGGGATATTACCAGAGCATCATTGTGTGGATGCTGCACCATGTCTAGGTCAGCTTCAGTAAAGGACACCATTGGCCCCTAGTATTCGTCTGCCCTAGGCCTCTTTTGCTGGACCTGATACATGTGCTGTAAGTGTTTCATCCTCTGAATCTCCCCACGTACCTCATTCTCATTGACCTTCGAGTGAATAACATTGATCACTTGAGGTCTATCTTCTTGCGGTTGTGGTGCTGGTGGAGGTGGTGCTGCTGGTGTCTGGGGCAGCCTTGCTTGCTCTTCCCTTGTTTTGGCCTCATCTACTAGGTCCCTTAAGTGACCTTGTCTTACCAGATCTTCCAAATGTGTTTTTAGGGCTCTACACTCCTGAGTCAGATGTCCATCCTCAAGGCTTCTTTCCATAAATTCGCCAGGAATCTTCTTTGGTGCTCTGTAGTAAGATTGGTTCCTGATTCTTTCCAAGACTTTGTAAATCGGGATCCGGAATACTGTGGTGACTGCCTCTGCAGCCCTCAGCCCCGTTTCTTGTCTATTAAAGTTTGTATTACCTCGGCCTCGTTTCGGCGATCCGTTCTTTTTTTTCTTGTTTTGAAGCATTTATTCCTCGCATGTCTTCCTCTGTTCTCGCATATTTCTCGATTTTGGCCATAAGTTTCTCTATACTTTTTGGTAATGGCTTTGCCAGTTTCTCGATTTTAGCCATAAGTTCCTCCATACTTTTTGGCAATGTCTTTGCCAGTGACTTTCGAAGTAAACAGTCATCGTTTAGGCCGTTCTTAAAAGATACAACCGCCATCTCTTGGTTGCATCCTGGTATTCGATTAAACACCTCATAGTACCTTTCGGCATAAGCCTTGAGGCTTTCATCCTCGCCAATACTCAAAGCCATCAGGAAGTCTACCCTCAACGGCTGTAGTTTGTTTGTAACAAACCTGGTCACAAACATCTTGGCCAGGCCTTCCCAACTTTTCATAGTTCCTTTCAGCAATTTGTGAAACCAATCTGATGCGATTTCCCCAAAGGATGAGGGGAACACCTTGCAGAGCAATGAATTGTTTCCGGTATACAGCGCCATTGAGTTCAAATACAAGCTGACGTGAAAATTAGGATTAGACTTATTGTCGTATATCTGGAATCTCGACATGTAGAACCTCTTCGGGGCATCAAACTTGTCCAATTCTACTGAGTACGATGTTCTTGGCTTGACCGGGGATATGACCTCAGCATCTTGTCACTTCCTCTGGAGGTAGTCCCTTAAATCATCCTTAGTCTGTCCAGGAGCTCGGCTATCAACGGATTTTAGTCTTTTTGGTGCGCTACTCCCGGTGTCGTTATGAGTCCTCTTGGACCTCCCTCCATTCGTCGTGTCAAAGTAAAGCTCCTTCGCTTGAACATGCCGATGTTCTTTAGCGTAGGTTTTTTTGGCACGATGTGTCTTCTAAGACTTTCCTCTCATCGATTCTCCTCGCCCGACCTCGTCTGAAGGCCAATGCAAATGCTTCATCGTCCTTTCGTGCTAAGGGACTGCGTTGATTGCTTTCTGCCCCCCTTTCTAGGTATCATTCTTGGCTGCTGGAATCGGCGTGTCCTCCAATGGGAACGGTGGCTGCATGATGTTGTTCTGCATCATGAAATTGATAACCGACTGTAGGTCTGCCAATTTGTTTGCCATCTCCTTCATCTTGCCGTCCCTCCTCAGGCATCTATCTTTCTATACCTGGAGGTCGCTTTTGTTGTAATACCCACCCTGACATGCCTTCTTCGATACGTGTCACGACCCAAACCCGCCCCGAGAAGGTTGGCATCGTAACCGGCCAGTAATCTTAGATTACCACAGGCCTTCCCATACAAAACATAAATAAACGGGGCTCGCGGAAGCGAAAACACATAACTATAGTCCAAGAGCTGTGCATAAATATGAACATATATTACATGCCAAAAATGAGTTAATTTACCCACACTCATTACATATATGGTCTAGTACAACACGTATCACTCAGTCACAAATGTACAACAAAAACAAAACAAGAGCTCACAAAACGGCCTTCTAGGCCTGGCCCCAGCTCGGAGGCACTCGACTCCGGGTTAGGCTTCAAAACGGCGGCTCGAGACTCCGCCTAGGCTTAGCTCCCTGAAGGCTCACCTATAAATACATAAGTACAAACAATGAGCTAAAGCTCAGCAAGTAACATTAACGTAAAGGGGTTAGTGAACGAACTCCAACATTTCATAAATCTGTAAAACGTAACATTCATAAACATAATCATAATCATCTCATAAGAACATACATAATGGCATACTCCATAGAATATAACATGTGTCGACTAACAACTAGAGTAACCGGTCCCGGACACCGATTAAACACATACCGAGATCTCGTAAACTGGTCATGGGTTTGTCCTTCCATGCCGTCCCCCATGACTAAGCGCATGGGCCTGCATGTTCTCGCCCCCACGACTGAACTAACTATGGATGCCATACTAGATTTGCAATTAGGACATTTGTTCACAGAAAACATTATCATTCCATAATCATTTCATAACGTATCACTTTGAACATACTTTCATAAGAACATATCATTTACAGAAATGTTACTTACAGTGGGTTTCCAAAACCGAGGGCACGGTCTTCACGTCTTATCCTGCAATTGTCAACATTATAACACAGTTCTCAATACACATTCTCATTAAATCACATAAGTCATGCACTTCATCCTTCCTTTATTTCATTTCATGTTCATTTTCTCCCTTCTTACATTCTTTCGTGTTCATAAGATGTTAAAAGATGCAATTAACATGTTAAAAATCAAATAGAACAACTTTTCTGCATTTTCTGAAAATAAGCCCTTACGCTCGAGCGCCCACTTGTCCGCTCGAGCGGACTGCACATTTTCCCCAAAACTGCTGAGAGGCTGATTTTACCGCTCGAGCGGGCCTTCCCTCCGCTCGAGCGGACCCTGCGAAATTCTGAAAATCTGGTTCTTCTTCTACACTTTATCCTTTTATCAAATATAACTTCCAATCTTAGAAAACCAAGGTTTAAGACACTTGATCAACAGCATAAATGAAACATGACAACTTCAATTCAAACTCAATAGCATCATATATAAGATTAATCCATGAGTTGAGTTGGAAAACCATGAACATATACATACAAGCTTCATATCTCTATAGCCATGGAGGTTCTACCTCAATTTGTCAAATATAACTTAAATCATGCCATAGATGCTCAAATTACACATAAATTATCTTTCCTCTTCATTTATTTGCTGTGAGATCATGAAGGATACAACCTTTATTCAAGGAATGAGGAGAAATTCTTACCTTAATTCTTTGATTTGGAGAAGCTAAGTTTATTGCCCTTTCCTTTCTTTCTTCCTCCCTTGAATCTCTCTTCCACGACTTCTTCTCTCTCTCTTCTAGATTTTTCTTATTTGAGTCTAAATGATCACATCCTTATCTCATAAGTCATTGGTATTAAATAAACCAATTAAACCAAAACACCTAAGCCAAACAAGCCTTACGAATCAGACGAAATTCAATCTTCAATTAAATGTCCCAAATGGTTCTAAAAATTCCCGGTATCACATAGACATATTCAATTTCATTTTCTGAACCCATTACGGTAGTCAATTTCAGTCCCGAAGTCGTAATTCCAACAGATATTTTGCTAATTCAAACAGATAATCTTCAATTAAATCATATAAATGCATAATTAATTACTGATAATTGTGACACACGGTTCCGGGTCATTACAATACGTCTCCCTTTTGACCGGCATATTTTTCTCCGGGATTCTTATCCCAAGGTTCTCCGTTACAGTTGTCCTCCTCTACGTTAGGTTCGGCGTTTTTATCACTCCTACTAGGGATGTCGCCCCCAATTCTTTCCTTCTGCCCGTCGTTGGCCATCTATTCTTCTTACGTTTCCCACAGATGGCGCCAAATTGTGGGTACTGATTTCTGATCTCACTGCTAAACAAGAACTTAGCAGAAGAGCACAGGTAGAATAGATTACGTCTGAACAACCTGTCATAGAAAGATAAGACTCCGGCAGTGGTTCATCCACTCAGGGGTACTCCGACAATCAAGTCAGAACTCAGTTATCTCGCAGAGATTGCAAACAGTGCTTAACTCACAAGCCAGAATACCAAAAGCGTACCTTAGACCCACGATGGTGCCTTATTTTTATAGCCAGCACTAACCTGATCCTTGTAGAAGCCTAGCTTCAATGGACTCCGGTTCAATGCTTATCTTGGACTCTCAGCTAGATAGAGATAAACTCCCTAAGAGTTTTATCTTTATCCAGACTGAGGTCCTCCTCCATTCTAGGACTCTTGTTCTTTATTCATTTATCTCGAATTCTGATATCTCTGTAGATAACCTCGGCCAAGCCAAGATCACCTCGGCGTTATGACCAAGACACCTGGCACCTCGGTTGACACTTCGGTGTCACCTTGGCCACATGTTATCATTCTCAAAATATGTCCCCACAGATGCTACTTTTATCCATTCATGAATATACTCATTCTTAATTCTATATTTTCTAATCTTACTATACATCTACCTTAGCATCCTCATCTCAGAAACACTTCTTCTTATTTACCTGTTATTTATTAATTATCCAACATTTCATCCCATACAACATCAGGTCTAATAGCCGTTTTATAGAAATTTCATTTTACTCTAATAGACACTCATTTATCACATAGTATCTCATACGCACTCCTCTACTTAAGTTACATTGCCTTAATTCTATGGATCGCATTCGCTCCAATCTCCTCTACTGTTGTCATAATCGATTCTAAATAAAAAAAAATGTTGACTCATATTTTAAAGTTGATCTATTATTTTGCTTAATGATAATGTTTTTTTAAAAAAATATTTTAACTGAAGAACCAAATCAAATTGAATATTTTTTGAGTTTAGATTGGTTCGATTTTAAGTTTCAAATCATCAAATTGATAAAATTGAGATGGTCCTTACTTTAGGTCTTAAATCAAATCAACCTGATAACTGGACCTATATATATATATATATATATTTTTATATTGACATGTTTGCATTTAATTAGCCTATTATAATAGATTTAATTGCAGCTAATAATTTTTTATATATAAGAATTATTATATGAACGAAGCCAGTATTAAACTTTAGTTGGATTTCACAGTTAATTTAATTTGTATGGATTGTATTAATGAATTTAATTTGTACTGATTATGTTTAAGTTTATATTAAATTAAATTTGTATTAAATTGTATTAAATAATATTTTACTCTTTTATTTTTGTTATGTTTAAATATTAAAAATTTACTTATTTTAATTATTTATTATTTATTTATTTATTTTTGAACCGTAATTCATTTCGGTTGGTCGTCATATAGTAATTGATTTGATTATAAGTTCAAAAATTTAGAACCAGTGGTAATTGAATTAATTTTAATTAAAAAAATCAATTCTCAAATGACATTTAAAAGATTTTCCCCTGGTCCAAATAACGAAGGTGACCTAGTAGCAGAGTGGCAAGCATTTGTTTAGAAGAGAAAATTGAGGATTGGTTTGGAATTTAGGTTGATTTTTTGGTTTTTTAATTATTTTAAGTCTTGTCTGGCCCCATGTTAGTAGGTTTTTAGTTTTTTACAAAAAGATGTGAAGAAAAATAAAGAGAATGATGTGACTAACTTATAATGATTTTTTAACTAAAATGTATAGTTGACAAACGAGACCTTAGTTTAGGGCTAAAAAATTTAATTTGAGATGTATTTTTTGACTTTTTTACTTTTGTGAGAAAAATGAAATGATTATAGTTTGGATGTGATATTTTATTTTATTAACTTTTTAACCTCTTTTATCTTTTTGTCGACTATAGTCCCTGTAACTTTATGCCAAACGAGTGCTCAACAAAGTTGAATGTGTGTCTGTGATTGGCTTTTTTTGATGATTTTTCTTATTTTAATGGATTTTTTTAAAAAAGCATTTTTTAAAAATTACTTTTAAATTTACTCAACTAAACAAACTAGAAAAGTAAAAAAAATAAAAATTGCAAGAAAAATCCATTAAAGACCACAAAAAATGGAAAAAATTGACTTTTTGGGACCATTTCTTAGTTTTTTTTTTTTTTTTATTTTTTATTTATAGTGAACTTTGATTTAGATTTTTTAATTTTTAAATACTTCTACATAGACGAATCTAAAAAGTATAAAATTTTGATACAAATTTAAACAAAAAAGTTACTAAAGACAAAAATATTGAAAATATATATAATTTTTTTATACTGATTCCAAACTCAACCTAAATATGGAAGAACATTGCTCGTGTATACTATGCTAGGGATCAAGATTAAGAATGCAATTTTTGTTGTGTGATTAAAATGAGACATTGTTTTGACCAAACAAGTAGTACTACCATCCCCTATCTAAAACAATAAAAATAGTAGTACTACCATTTTTTTATTACAGACCAGACAACTACCGAAAAGTAATTTTACAAAGGATCTATCGAGTTGATGGAAACATATACATATATATGCACATGATTTTTATTATATGAATAAATACTCATAAGAAGTGAAAATAAAATGATAAAATAAACTTAGTAGTGTTTTGAGAAGTTGGTAAAAAATTGATTTTTTAACTTTTTAAACTTATTTTATCTTTTTGTGGATAAATTATGTAAGGGGTGATATGACCCAAAATGAGTAAAAAACTGGAAGTTGATTTTTTATCAGCTTTTCAAAAGACTCCTTAGTATTAAATAACGTTTCTCTTTTTGTATGTCTCTTTAAAATTTTATTCCCATGTGAATGTATTTCTATTGAAAATCCAAATTTGCTCCTTATGAAAGTGATCATATTTGTTGGGTGGTATTGTGATGGTGATAACAGTTTGGGTGGTGGTGGTGGTTTTGAGTGATGTTTTGTGGTGTGATTTTGGATTGTGGTGATGAGAGTAATAGTGGCTTTGAGTGATGATAAGTAGTGCTAATGGGGATTGATGGTTGTAGAATAAGAAAGATTAAAAAAGAAAAGAGAAAAAAAAATGTAGAACAGAAAAAATAAGAGGGTTATTTTTCTTTTTTCAATTTTTATTTTTATTTTCAATTACAACCATAATTTTTTTTTTTTTTTTTTTGACTTCCGTATTGATTTCGGAAAATTTAGTGTCACAAATTAAATTTGAGAAGAATCGTGTTTCTCAGCCTAATCCTGAATAAATAAAATATAATTTACTCTTTAAAAATTATAAGTGACAAAAGATTAGGTCTTGTTTGGGAAGACTAAATAAGTGCACTTTTTGTCTTTTTGGACAAAAAAATTGAGGTTGAAGATATGGATGTTTGGGTTAACTTTTTGACTTTTTATGAAAAAATGTGTAATAAAAAATTGTGAAAATTGGTTTTTAGTGAAAAATTTGAATTGGGAGTTGTGCAACCGTAATTGTTGACTTTTGGTAAATAATGTTAACTTTTTAACTTTTTGAGTAACTTTTTGGCTTTTTGGATTATTTGGGAGTACCCAAACTTGGCCTAAAAATAATTTGGCTCACCTTGATCAAGTGAAAACGGTTTTACCTATTTAAACATTACTATAAAGTATATATATTTTATTTTGCCTATTAATTGTTTCATGTTTCTACTCCAATCATACTCGTTATTTTAGCTATTCAGCTAAGTAATTTTAGCTATTCATCTAAGTACTTTCAGCTTGTTTGGTTTGGATTTTCAGGATTCATTTTTCAGAAAATTAAAATTTTTTGTTATCTGTTTTGTTTTTGTTTTTACTAAATTTTTTAAATATTTTAAGCAATTTTTTTTAATTTTTAGATAAACCTAATATAAATACACTTAAAAGTATAATATTTGTGAAAAAAAACCTTTAGAAAATTCACTAAATACCAAAAATTTTTAAAAAAAATGAGAATTCAGTATATTTTTTTGAATTCTTGTGTATTTATTGATTTTTTAAAATATTTTTTTTTACAAATATTTTAATTTTAGATACATCTAAGTAAGAGGCAGTCTAAAAAAATAAAAATAAAATAAAAAAATTTGCTTAAAATTTTAAAAAATATTCACTAAAAACAAAAATAAAAAACTCAATTTTGAGAAAATTAAATCTAGAAAATTGAAGCCAAACTACTCTGATTAACTTTATAGAATGCTACATCAGCAACTAAAGATGGAGGGAAATAATCCTAATGATTAAATACATTTTGCCTAACCTTTGAAGGCTAGTTAGATGTAGCTAGTGAATGCGAGTTAATCTAAAATGTCCTAATCATATAGCCTAGTGCCTTAGAGTTGAAAAAAGTGTGTCATACTATAAATTTTGACTAACAAATATTATATACCTAGTGGGTTGAAAATACTCAAATAATAGCCCTCTCAGTTGAGTTATCGCACTTGTAATTTGGTTAGGTAAATTTTAAGGCCCAATTATTTTTGAAGTTGGATTTAAGATGAGTACTTAAGTTTGATCAAGTGTATATTGTTGGGGCAATCTCGCATCGCCTGGGGAGATGGACTGACTTCACCTTATAAGTGTACTGGTCTCTCAATCTGCTACAACGCTGTTTTCCCCCAAGGAGGAACAAGAGCCATGAGGCCGACGGGGCTCCGTGCCCACCTCGCCAAAGCAGGGCAATATTATGGAGCCCTCCTTCTAGTGCCAAATGCACGTGCTTGGCGCATACGTACCTGCCACAATATTATCTACTTTGGCAAGGTAGGCGCGGAGCCCCATCGAGCTCACAGCTTTGTTTTTTCTTGGAGGAAAACGTGTTGTAACAGGTTGAGGGGTCAGTATGCTTATAAGGTAAGTCGGCCCGTCTCTCCAGGTGATGTGGGATTGCCCCAACATATATAAACAAGGACAAAAGAATATTATCTTTTATATGGTAATTATTAACTAGTCTCATTAAGTAAACTAAGTAAACTTAAATATTAGTTCTATTGACTTTTTTAATGTATTAGGCCTCGTTTGGGAATAGGCTAATTTAGTAATTTTTTGGCTAATTGGCTAAAAAGGTAGGTAAAAAAAACTTGTATGTTTGGGATGACTTTTTGGCTAATTACGAAAAGCTGTGCAAAAAGTAGAGAGAAAAGAGAATCTTTAACTTTTTGGTATGGGTTGTTGACTTTTTGGCTAAAAAGGTAACTTTTTGGCTAATTGGCTAATTTAGCCACTCCCCAAACGGGGTCTTAATATCCCAAAATATGTATAGCAATCAAGTTTTTTTTTATCTTCACCCCTCTCTCTCATTTTTCTAAAAGTTTCACACCACTATTGCCATCGTCGTCTAGCCGCTACCATCGCAGTTGACATTTACCCACCACCACCGTCGTCGTCCACCCATCATCTTCTCATTTCTCCCCTCTCTCTCTCTCTCTCTCTCTCTCTCTCTCTCCCACTATTTTTTCAAACGTTTCACACCACCATTGTCTACACCATTGTAGCCACCATGCACCCACCACCACTGTCATCGTCATCCATCCACTATCACCATTATCATTATTTGGATGCTGCCACCTGTTAACCAATTATCTCCTACAATCGTCACAGATTTACACTCTATCGTCAATGATCTACACTTTACATGTTGTAGATTTACACTCAGCTGTCACCGATTTACATAACTACTATATCACCACTGTTTGTTTTACATTTAAATTTATTTTTCAGTGATAAATTTATCAGTTTTTCTTATTCTTTAACGTGAAAGAGGATGACAGATTCTTATAAATAAGTGAGTGAATATGCGTAAAGATGATGAATATTATAAATAAATTTACAGTGATAAATTTATTAGTTTGGTAAATAAATTTATAATAATGAATTTATCAATTATGACTTGTAGGTAAATAAATCTGGTATATAGACCATCTCGTAAGTGCTCCTAATATAATTTATGTGTATGTGACCATTACAAGAATTTAACTCTAGATCTTTCATTTTTATTAAAGATGAAGTCAATAAGCTATAAATTATCAACTTTTTATTGTGTTCACTTATTTGAACTAGGGGATAACAAGATTGGGCTCAACCCAAATAATTTAGGAAACATAACCAATAAATTCTATTTTACTTTTAAGATTACTATTAAATTCTATTAAGTTTTTAATATGAATAACTAAATTCTATATTTCATAACATATTTTTAAAAAGTTTATTGCTCCATAATGATAGATGTTATCTCGAATTTATCCCTCATTTAATATGAAAATACTTTTACTCTAAGTAAAATAATATTTGTTAATTGTAAAAATTATGATATTGTATTAAAAAATCATAAATCACAATAAAAAATTTATCAAAAAGTTTTGCTTTGTTTTGAAAATTATTATTGAGTTGTATCAATAACAACCTTGAGGTTATGAGTTTAAACCTCGAAGAACTATTTTGTGCATTATGCTAAAGATTTGGTGTGCACCCAATCTTTCTCCTCTTAAATACACATTAATGTGTGCTAATTGAGCGTTATTTGATCAAATTTCAATATTAACAAATAAATATTATTTTATAAATTGTTATATGTAAATAAATTTCAATTGTTCATAATAGTATAGTATAATTTATTTTCATTTTATCTTTTTCATTAAAATATGAACAAAAAATTCATAAATAATTTAAATTTATTAGAAAATTTATAATTAAATTATTTTTGATTGTTCAAATTAAATGATTTTCATAAAATAAAAAAATATAAGTATAAGATTAATAATTTGTACAATTAAAATTTTAAATTTTAATTAAGTTAAAATTATTTATAAAATTATTGTTTATATTAAGCCCTCGTTTGTCATAAGCTAAACGGCGGTTTTTTGGCTAAAATAGTTCACAAAAAGACAAAATAAGCTTTTTAATTTAATAAGACAAAATGTCACATTCAAACCATAATCATTTCATTTTTTCTCTCATAAAAGTCAAAAAAAGCTAAAAAACCTATCTCAAACGAGACTTTTTAGCTCCAGGCTAAAATAGTTAAAAGCCTAAAAAATCAAAAAATCAATCTACACCCCAAACGAACCCTAAATAAGAAAGGTAACATTGGGATAAGACACACTATTATGGAATAATCAATCTTTTGGGAGCTTTTTTTATCATAATTAAGATTTAATTATCTATATTAAAACTTGATAGGACTAATTAGTAATCTTCAAAATAAAATAAGACTTGTTGAATTTTTTTTTTCAATAATATATTAGATGAGAAGGTATGCATACTTTTTTGTGTGCTTGCAAATTTATAGCTGTACCTTACATATCTACAGTTACAAATTTGTTGTACTTGAAGACAATTACAGAAGAAAAAGTAATATAGACATATAGAATAATGACTTGGACTCTCTTTTTTTCTCACTCTCTTGACCCCCTCTTCAATTGGTTGGCTACTTTTTCTTTCTTTCTTTCTTTTTTTTTTATTCATTCTCCTCCAATCACCACCTGTCACGTGTCTGTAAAGAGGAGGGGGGATGGTGGGGGTGGTGATTGAAGGGGGTCTCAATCATCACCCTAGAAATATATCAAATCTGTGACATTTATACCAAGAATCTTGCTGACTTTAGATAAAGCTCGTCCTATGTCCACACTTTGACAACAAGGGTTTTTGTTTTATTTTATTTTTTAAATAGAACAAGGATTCGTGGTTGTCATGTAGTTCTTATTTTGGTTAATTTTTAAAGGTGATTTACCCCCATCTCCTTTGAAGTTTCAATAAAATACAGTTAATTTTATACTTTAAACATAATTATAATAAAGTTATAGAAGTCAAAAATAATGTAAATAGTAAGTAGATATTGAAATAAATAAAAATAAATATATATTTTAATTGAATAGAGATGACGATATTTTTTTTTACAAATAAAAAATGATTTAACTGTTATATAAATTAAAACCTCAAAAAAAAAAAAATTTAGTGTAATTATATAAAAAAAAAATGTAGGACTAATATTATTTTTCTCAAACTTTAAGAGAGTTGATTTTTACCTTTTAATTTTTATTTTTTATGAATGACTGAAAATATTCTTAAAATTAAAGTTACTTAAATATTTTTGAAAAATTACAATTTAGTGTAAATTAAAAAAAAATAAATTTAGATAAATGATAAATCTTATAATTATTAATAATTAAAATTCTAAACTTTTTCATGAATTGTAATTATTTTCTAAAAGTATAACTGACTCATAATTCTTCCAATATTTTTTTAAGAGAATTAGGTTCCATTTATTTCAATATGGGGTGTTTTGAGAAATTGGTAAAAAGTTGACTTTTTTAGCAAAAAAACTAGATTGTTTTGGATAAAAAAGCTGACTTTTTTGACTAATAAGCCAAAAAGCTGACTTTTTACCGTTGTTGCCAAAATGCTCCTATAAAATATTTTACACAATATTTTCCATGTAAAACTTGTTACTTGTAAAATAATTTCAGAAATAATTTTTTTCTGATGTTTGGCAATGAACCTAATAAAAAATTCAACAAAGGTGAAAAAATAATTCATTACAAGGCTCACTATGCAAATAATGATAAATTGAGCCTTCATTGCAAGCCTAACAACTCAACTGGCTTGAACAACAACACAATGATGAAAGCATCGGTAGTAAATTAACTTTCAGTAATCAAATTCGTAGGTCAATTTCTTTCAATTTGTTGGAAAACATTTTACCTACTTTTTAGCTAACCAAATAATAAAATAGATAAATATTATTAAAAAATATTTTACGACAAAACAAACAAAATGTTAATATATACCTATAAAAAATATTGTTCGAACAAAAGTTTTTCGGTGCTTAATAAAAACACACTAAATACTCATGAGACTTTTTGACAATTAAAATGATACTCTAAAAATTTTATAATAATAGCCCCCAATCAAGTTGCTCCATTGACAACCTCAACCATGGATCTAAGGCAATGTTTAATTAACCATTTATATGATTAGTATACAATTGATTACTGAACTCAATTAGTGAAATAAATAATCATCTCTTATTTATGTTTATTTTTTGCAATAGATAGATATAAAAAATATAATACTAACTATATATTTATTTTGCAACATTAAGTTTAAGATTAAAAAATCATTAATTTTATCAGGTAGGATGTCCATTCGAATCCAATCTGAATAACAAAAATTAGAACTAATCACTGAAATGTTTATGAAATGTGAACCCTATGAACTAATAATTTCAATCCTACAATATCAATCAAACCATGCCCAAACTTTACTATTTTATGGTTTTACAATTTTTTATTTTTTATTTTTTTTTGGGCCAAAAAAATTTGCAACATCTATCAGATTTAACCAATAGATATTTTTATACTAACATGGTTACTTGAAGATTGAGAAAGGTTGAAGAAAAACTTCAAATGGCAACAAAAAATTGTATCACTAGCTCAATTCCTAGTAATTTACAGTTCATTTGATCAATCTCAAGATTTCAAGTCTTTGACGCAATCAATCTACACTACTACAATCTTCCTTTTAGATCTCAATTGAACGCGCTTTTGGCACCTTTAATCCAGATAACCGACGATATTTTTCACTTCCAAATCAATCTTTGCGTAGTTTGGGTGGCAACACCCCAATGTGGAGAACAGGATGGCATGTTCAACGAGCTTCATTTCAAGATAATTTTTGTTATTTTCACATTTTCTTTTTCTCGGTTTATCTTATTAAAGAGAAGGATTAAACAACCCAAAAGATACCAATTTGGAAGCTGGAGTGATCTGGGAAGTTTAGTAGAGTCTGATTCTCATACATCAAAGACGGAATAAGAATAAGAATCAGAATCAGTGCATGAGCATAGAAAAACACATCACCCAAAAAAGGAGAAGGTATAAATCAAAGATTAAAAATTTACACAAGATTAATGACTGAATGTGCGAAGATGTAATTTACAAAAAAGAACCAGCTCGACAGCTACTTGCCCATTACTAACATATATTTTTCTCCCTAGCAACACCCAAAAAACTGATTCTCATACCGCCTTAAACATGCACAACAAAAATTTTCCTTCCTTTGGACGGGAATACAGGTAAGCTTAAGGGATTGCATCTTCTGAAAAGCAAACACCAAAATCCATCAGATGTAGGAACTTAGTAATTCCATGTTAGTGGTTAAATTAGCATCAATTCCGGCTGAAAATTCTTGGTTGTAGCATTATTTTATGACAATTCATGCACCTTCCTTAAAGTTAAGATAAAAGGTGGAAAAACAACTCCCAAATTTCACTGTTCAATATTTTTTGCAACAGAAATAAAGATAATATGACCCAGCTACCAATCATATATGTTGGGTAGTGCGGATTTTGACAAGGGTATTTTTTGTATTCATGGTTGTCTGTTATCCTACTATCATGTATTTTTTGTTTGCATCTCTTTGTATTGTATTATAACTCTTTCAAATCATAGTGAACTTGCAATTAACATGGACATAGCCCTATTCTAGTGTTAACCACATAAATCTTTGTAATTCGTGTCTCACCGATCCTGGTAGGTGTATCAATTCCTAACAACTGGTATTAGAGCTCTAGGTTTGAGTGGAACTGACGGCCACAGCCGAAGGAAAAGTTAGAATCGCTGAAGTCACTCATGTATATTTTGGTTTCTGGAAGTTGTAATTTGAAGATTTTCTATATCAGAAGAAACTATATCAGCCTCTTCAAGAACATATGCCTGAAGGGATGAAAGACAGTGGAATCTCCCTGACAGACAGGTTCAGTTAACGTTGGCTCATAATGTTGCATTCAACATAGTGAAGGGACAACGACAACAGGTTTTTCAAAGCCCTATTGAACATGTATGAGAACCCTCTGCCTCGAATAAAGTGTATCTAATGTGTAGGCCGGTTAACCTTGAGATGGCAAAAGGTGGGTCAGTAGCTGAACCTCTGAATGAGTTCAACACAATCACAACTGAAAAGGTGAAATGTTGTGCACATGAATGGCAACCAAAAGTATGAAGATCTAACATTTCTTCACAACATGATTGAAAGTTGAGAAATCTATTGAGAAGGTACTCACCAAGAGGAGCTTGATGTATATATTATAATGGATGCTCACTTCAACTTGAGATTGGACTTGAGTTTTCTCAGCTCCTCACCTTGACGCTAAAATCAATTTAAAATAATCAGTTCAACATCATGAAGGATATCATGATAGAAATACTATTGGCAATATGTTTTGAATGTAAGGGGATATCGTTTCATACCTTGTACAACAGCTTCCACCAACGGTCAGATCTTGACTGTAGTAAGCGCCATTCCATTGCCATCTCATATTCAATTGTGTTAGGCTGAGAACAATGTGATGTAGATACAGCTTCTTTCTGCACAAAAAGAAGGCCCACCAATGTTACCCAGAGAAACAGAAAAGACATAAAATGTCTAAACAAAAAATAGAAATGCAATTGCGCCGCACGAATGTGGGACTGTCTTCAGTAAAACAGAGAGGTCTAATGAATCATATCATACCATCTCCCTTTGCATTTGGTGTTTTGATTTATCAACGAACAGATGGCCAGTGAATGTGGACTGCTTTCCCAGAAAACTAGGAGGAGGTGCCATGCTACCAACAAGAGGCCTGCAAATAAAATTTTAAAAAAAAAAACCATGGGAAGTGGGAAACATACAACAGCAAACATTCGGCGGTAATAGGAAACTTTAGAAGCACAAAAACTTTTTTCAACCATACAGTAAATGTATTTGCGGGATCACCAACCAAGGCTAACATCCAGATACTTCAGTTATCTAACCATCAAATGGTTTAAATCGTTTGATTTAATTTTTTTTTTAATGTGCAGACCGACATGGTTGATTCCTACTTCTCTGGGCTGTGCAATAAAAAGTTTAAAATTTCTTAATTATATTATTTTTCCCTTCAAGTTCCTCAAGCTTATTAGAATTTTTAATCATGACTTTAGAGTTCAATTATGGTTGATTCAATGGTAAACTATTAACCCTTAACCCAGTCACTTTTCTAGTTCAATCAATGGCAGGGTTCAAAATAGTGGCATTGAATATAGGGGGATTTACTTTACAGTGAAACAAACAAAAAAATATACACAAACATGGAGGGGTGCAAGTGAGACTTGCACCCTCACAGCTTTTCACTTGCACCCCACCACAAAACAACTTGCACCCTCCATGTTTTGGCAATTTTATTTTTTCTAGTCCCACTGACAAGTAATTCTCCCTCGGCAAACTCTACTTTACACCTTGTGGTATAGGCCATGTGTAAATAACTCATTGGCATTTGAAAATAACCACTTGACCCGAGTGGTTTGTGAACTAAAACGCACCATCACATCTTCCATCCTAATTAATGGAAGTGCATTACACATGCCAAATGACATGGTGGTTATGTGCACATAACCTAAGTGAGGGCTTTAGTTTAGAATTGAGAAAGAAGATGAGGGTATTTAAGTCAATTCACAAGTGTCATTAACAAAAGTTAGTGGTGCATTTTAGTCCATCAACCAATGGGATTAAGTGATTATTTCCAAATTACAAGGGCTATACATCAACTTCCCTTAATGCATTCCATGTGTGTACTAGACACCTGCATAGTTATTAAAACTGATCGACTCAACTAGAATAATATGATTCAATTTGTTTGACACCTTCTTGTGGTGAATGAGCCAAGTTCGTAAATCGTGTCCAAATTAACTGATTTAGTTCAATTCAGGCTGGTCAAATTAAACAAATTTTCATTTATTTTTATTTTTATTTTTTACTCTCTTGTTGTTTGCTTTTCTTGGAAGTGATTCAAAGGGATAATGAGTTGGTTGATCTTGATAGAAAGATAGATGAATGGGTAAGAAATCATTAAATATTGCAACCAGAAGGGAAAGGTACTCTAAGAAGAACAAGGATGCAGATTGGGGGAGAATAGTAGGTGACAAAGAGTTCTAAATGGTCAAAGCATCACCCTTATGGTGGTGGGATTGCACCAAAAAAGCATGTCAGTGCCTCTTTTGTTTTCATAGATGAGTTCCAAACAGAATTGAAGGAAATGTATCCCAAAGTTATATGGGTAAACTACCAATAGGTCCTACTTGGGAGACTTATTACCCAATAGGTCCTACTTTGAGACTTATTACCCATTAAGTCCTATTTGATATAATGTATTAAGTGATAAAGACAAATTTTATCAGTCTTTTTTTTTATGAATAATTTTATAGTGATAAATTTATCAGTCTCTTTTTTATGAATAATTTTTTAGTGATAAATTTATCACTCTCTTATTTTTATAGTGTTAAATTTATTAGTTAGGACCTGTAGGTAAATAAGTCTAGTGAATAGGACTAATTGGTAAGTACCCCAAGTTATATTTGTTGTTGCTATTGATATGGCCAGAGGGGATAAGTGGAAATCAATGTCAGAAGATGCAAAAGCACCTTTTGTAAAAATGGCGAAGTTTTGATGCTTTTTAGTAGTAGGGTAGATGTTCTGGCTCGTAATTGGGTTGTTGGGTTTATAAATTTACCTACCAAAAAACGAGATGCTGAAGTGAGTAAGACCCTTTTCCGATATATTAGATTAATTATCTATCAGGACATTGCCTATATACTAAAAAGCATGATGAATGAAATGGAAAAGTACTTTGGAAATGTCATAAAATTCCCAAAATGTGGAAAGCAAAATCTTGTAAAGAAATTATAAAGGTCACTTATGGTGCGCGGTTCACAAATCGAAGACTGTTTGGTCTGTTCAAAACAACATTTACAAAATTGAGAGTTTCCAAAATGGGGCCGTTAAGATAAATAAAAGGTTTTGCAAGAAAAGCATAAAATACGATGTATGTTTCGTTGTTAGAAATAACACCAACTTAAAATCATTTGAGATGTTTTGGCCATGCGCAATGTAGGCTGACAAACCAAAATACAAAAGAGACAAACTAATCTAAGTTGGAGGTGTCAAAAAGTATGGGTTTGGGTTGTGACAAATGACATGATTCTGTTGAACTTAACTGGCGATATGGCTTTCCATAAAGTTAATTAGAGGATACAAGTAAACAATTTTTTTGTTTTTTAATAGGTATATAAAATACATTAAAGGCACATCAATA
The DNA here is from genome assembly GCA_022316695.1 of Camellia oleifera. Taxonomy (NCBI): domain Eukaryota; kingdom Viridiplantae; phylum Streptophyta; class Magnoliopsida; order Ericales; family Theaceae; genus Camellia; species Camellia oleifera. The sequence continues at coordinate 51,464,203 of CM039319.1, read as the reverse complement.
CACTAGGAAACTACCCAAAAAAACCCAACTGCAAAAGATAATTCTCATAAAAAAATCAACAAAAGAAAGAAGAGTGATTAAAATTTGCTTCATGCCAAAAATGAAGGCACTGTAAAAGAGTTGACCTAAGTATTGCCATCTACACATCCTTAAAGGTATGACGTTTTTGTTCACTCCAAATGCACCACCACATCAAACACGAGTGCCACCCTCTTCGATTCTTATCTTTCTTCCCCAAATTATCCAATGTCAAGATAGAGTAGAAGAATGCATTGTATGCAAAATAACACCTTTGCCCGCACCATTAGGTTTCCAAACAAAAATATCTTCACTTGCAATTAGGCCAACTCCATCATAAAGGAGCTGAAAAATTCATTCACTTCATCTAATTTCCATCCTGTATGAGGTCCCATATAATAATCGCATCAATGATCCTCATATATATAATCTAAAGACTGAAGCATTCTATCCACGCAACACTAACCTGATTAGCAAAGGTCACTGATAATGAAATATCCTTGCACCACATATCATGTCAAAATTTGACTCCCCATTGTATCTAAAATTACAAATTTCACATGAGATAAAAGCTCTGGACATCCTTTCCTAATTCCCCTCCACACACCAATCCCATAGGACACCAAAACATCCTTAGATGTTCACCCTCCCACTTGATAACCATATTTACATTGAATATCCCTACATCAAAGGCATTTGTCCACTAAAGAATGTCTCCACAGTTATTTTTCCTACAACTCCTGATTGAAGTATCTAAAATGCGTAATCCACATGCCCCTTCTAATATTGTATACGGACACCTAAGTACTAATCCACAACCCTTCGAAGCTTCTTCAACCACTATCGCTGAGACTGGGAAAGCGAATATAAGCATAAAAGGGTGAATTACGCTAATGGTTTCTATAGTTTGAGGCCTGTGTCATTTTAGTCTCTAATTTTTCAATTGTGACACATTTGATTATGAATTTTGAATCTTGAATCTTGTTCCAAAATAAGGACAATTAAAGATACCATTTGATTTTTCAACGGCAAAACCGTCAATTTGATAAAATATAACTAATTTGACAAAAATAAATGTCAAAAAAATATTTTGGAATTTTTAAAAATTATTTCTACCCACTAAAGATAAAATTATGTAAAATTGATAAATCTTTTAAACATTTATTTATTTATTTATTTTACCAAATTAATTTTTATTATGTGTTTAGATGATAATCATGTAATGGGTGGTTATTTTTGTTTTCATTAAATTAGTTTGTATTTTTCCAAAAGTCAAATATGGCGACAACTTTGATATCATTATTAAACCAATCCATTAAATCAAAAAAAAATCCAAAACTAAAAATATTTCATATATTAAATGTATTGATTACACATTAAAAGTTTAACAACTACCCATTACATACTCATCATCTAAACATATAATAAAAATTAATTTAGTAAAATAAATAAATGTTTAAAAGATTTATCAATTTTACATAATTTTTTCTTTGGAGTGTAAAATAATTTAAAATATTTTAAAATATTTTTTTGACATTTATTTTTGTCAAATTAGTTTATATTTTATCAAATTGACGATTTTACCCTTAAAATTAAGCAATGTTATCTTCAATTGTCCTTATTTGGAACAAAATTCAAAATTCAGGGTTAAATGTGTCACAATTGACAAGTTAGGGAACCAAAGTAACACGAGCCCCAAACTATAAGAACTATTGGTGTAATTTGCCCAAGCATAAAAATACAAGCAAGCTACCTAAAGTGCTCTTCATGAGATTGCCTTCATTCAAAAGGTATTGCCTTCTCCATGCTACCAATCTTTTCTCCACTTGCTCAATAAGACTATCACAAATAGTTGTGGGGTTGAAAGAGGATCCTAAAGCAACCCAAATTAAGGATTGGGAGGAATCCACCAGCTATGTTACATGGACTCTTTGAAATTTGGGAGATACCTGTGTCGACACGACAGAATACGACACAACACGATACGACACGGGTGTGGGATACAGCTGGGATATGGCTCTTTACAAATGGATACGACTATTTTTCCCTAAATGCAGAAGAAACAAAAGAGAGAGCAAGAAGAGAACCTAGTCACTGCTTCGATCCTCTGTTTGACCACTTCGATCTCGCACACTTTGACTTCCCCTTCGACTTTGACTAGCGTGGCCCCTTCGTCTTCGATGAGCACCACTGCAGACGAGCTTCGATCTATCTTCGCTAGCTTTGTCTTCAATGAGCTTCGAACTATCTTCTCTCTCTCTCTCTCGAAAGATATTTAATTAATATATATGTCATATATCAAAAAAAATAACTATTCTAAATCATATTTATTTATAATATGTATATGTCAATTAAAATTAAAAATATTATCAATAAAAATAATACATAAGATTAAAAATAATAAATATATTTTAAAAATAACTATTTAACTCATCTTCATATAGAAAACATATTTAAAAAATAACTATTTAACATATTCCCGTACCCGTATCCAAATTTGAATCCATCTCTATGTATCCTCAATTTTTAGTTTTAAAGTGTCCGACCCTTAGATACACACCCGCAAGCTCGAAGAAGCTACTAAACCCAAACACTAAATTAGGGCTGTTCACGGGGTCCAAACATTGAATTGGGGTTGCTCGTAGGTCGGACTGTGACTCAAACGGACCCTATTAGATTGGAGATATCTGTGACAGACGTCGACGACAGTTCTATTCAAAGCCAACTGCCTCTCTCATTCAGTCGGCGGGTAAGTTTCGAACAGTTTCGATCGAGCCATTTTCCTTTTTCCCTTCCATTTTAAACTTTAGCATATGCATACATATATTTACATACATAGATCTATGAAAAGAGTAGAGAAAATGCCTATCCAAAAAAAAAAAAAAAGAGAGAAAAAACAAAAATATGAGTGATAAAGACCTATAATACAATGGCTCTCATTAGATCTAACAGATCTTCCAAAAGCATAATGCTTTCCTTTCTTTTCCTCTACTGATAACATCTTCAAGGATGCAAATTAAAACTACGATCTCCGTGCTTGAGAGGTTGAGATACGAATAGAGTTCAGAGTTATTTTAGGAGTTCAAAGGTCTTGATTTGTTAGGGTTTTTGATAGAGATGATGGAAGAATTAATGATGAATTGAATACACAAAAGAGAGAGTGATGTATTAAATTAGAGAGAGAGAGAGAGAGAGAGAGAGAGAGAGAGAGTGAATTGAATGCAGTTATTTATTGAATTGAATATAGAGCGTGAATTGAATTGGAGAGAGATAGTGAGAGACAATGAGGGAGAGAGAGATGGTGATGTATTGAATATAGTCTGAAATAATGAGTTGGAGTGATAAGAGTCTGTCATGGGAAGGTAAGGGTACTATTACTAGCCTATCAAATGGCAAAGTTGAAGTGATAATAGTCAATGTCTTGGGAAGGTAAGGGACACTATTACTAGTCTATCAAATGACAATGTTGGAGTGATAAGAGTCAATGTCTTGGGAAGGTAAGAGTACAATTACTAGCCTATCAAACTGGCAACGTTGGAGTGATAAGAGTCAATGTCTTGGGAAGGTAAGGGTACTATTACTAGCCTATCAAATGGCAACAAGTGGGTATATCTATATATATAATACAGTCAGATTGTGTTAAATGATTTCGTTTGTATTAAAACCGATACTTGACTGAATCTCAAGAAAAATTGAATGATTTAAACCGCAATCGACCATTGAAATCAACGAAACCATCCGTGATAGAGATAGGTTGGTCAGTTCAGATCGGGGTTGATTGAGTACTCGATTATTTGAGCACCCTCACCCTGAAGATCCTAAATCCACTAAAAGGATGATTTCATCCTTGTAGTATACGTTCGTTTGTTTGCTTACCAAAGATGCCTCAACTATTCATCACGAACTCCACAAAAAAATTATAGTATTACTAGTATACAACGAATGAGAAAGCAATACTAGTGCCCCTTACAATTTACCCACCTTTAAACCTAATATCATTCGCCCCATACACAACTCTCACAATTATTATGCTCAAAACTTCCATGACAACAATAAACAAGGGGGATAAATAACTAATCACTCAGCCTAAGCCCCTGGAGCGGAGGTAGGAAAAAAAAACCACCACAACAGATAATCTAGTTGTCTTTTTCGATCATCAAGTATAGAATATATAAAATTGAAAGACACCAAGGGGTGGCCACCTATGTAAAATGCTCTAAGAACCAAAAACAAAACTCCAATACGCATTCAAAATTTTGAACAAAATCCAAAAATTGATTCAAGGAAAACTCAACACCTCTAGGAACCAACTATACAAGATGGCTACAAATCATATTTAGAATGCAAAAGTGGCTTTTCGAGGAATATAGAACATTGTTATTATAAGGAACTTTATCACATAGGTCGTGTTTGTAGGGTTCAAGATGCATCGCCAAAATGTCCGAAAAATGTATGTAATGAATTATAATTTTTAAATAAGACAAGTTGAAGAAGTGGTCTCCATAGAAGTGTTCAAACCGCTTAGCAACCCTGTCTTGCAAGTGGAGATGCAAACATCCCAACACGAACAAAAGCATGATGCAATCGCAAAGACTTGTAGACAAGATCTCTCTTAACCTGAACTCTAATATCATGTTAGATCACTGATAGTCCCAAAAGTTTAATTTGTTAACAAAGAGGCTCTAGAATGCACAGCTCTTCGACAAAAGCCCACATAATCCCAAGTAATTTAGGCTTGTTGAATTGAGTTCTAAAGTAAGTCGCTTCTAGATTAAACATTTATATGCAAGGAAATGGTCGAGATAGTTTATCATCGACTTATTTGTGAGCAATTTTCAAAAATTCTTTGAAATCTAGCGCCCAGCCGAAAAAAAAAGAGTAGTTGTTGATGTGTTCAATGGCTAGTAGTTGCTTAGATGCAATAGAGAAGGCATAAGATTTGGAAAGCAACTCTTTAATACTTTTTGTGAAATATTTGAAAAGAGAGGACTCATGTATATCTTATAAGGGTTGAGTGCTCAACTCAGAAGTTATGTTATATGAACTTGGATACAGGCGTCGGGTACAGGTGTGTATTTAGAGTTCGGGCCCGTCAAACCTCAAATTTAAAAATACACAGACTCGGCAAAAAATGTTCATTTTTTTATATTTTTGATCTATAATATGAGATAAAATGATGTAATACATAACATACGGAATCAAAAAGATATTTTACTCATTTTATAGCAATTATACACATAATAATAGAGTTAAATACAAATATATAAGAGTGTTCAATGAAAAATATCAAACACATATCCCACACCCTTGTCCAAGTGTTAGGTATCTAACACGGGTATTTGATTAATTTTGAAGAGTCCATATAACATAGTTGAAAAGTTGGAATAAGTATTTTGCACATTGTGGGTAGTGAAGATATGGGGAGATTGAGTTTGAACATTTTTCACCAGAAAGACTTGAATGAGCCATGCTTAGTGAGTAACCACTCTTCTCGAGTGGAGTATATTATGGGTAATGGTATGCGAGGTGATCAGTTGTGGACTTCTGAAAATCACGATAGGCACTAAGATGGCACAAGACCAGCAAACGTGGAAGGAGAGAGCTAAGACAACCTTAGAGCAACGAGAGAGAGAGAGAGAGAGAGAGAGAGGAGAGCCTCTGATGCACGGAGAAGCTCCTTGTTTGAATGATGCTTGCTAGCTTGCTTATAATTAGCATGTAGAGGGGGAAACCAAAAAGTTAGGCCATAGAGGCCAACTCACTCTTGTAGGTTTTGCTGAGTAGGTGTGCTACAGCTTACGAGGTAGCAATGGGTAGGTATGATAGACTTCCCAAAGTATCACATGACTTGGTCAATTTGGGTCTTCGTAAGTCCCTAGTGATCCTGCATGGTCATGGGTTGCTACGACATCCCATGACTAAGCACCGAACCCGAGGGGGTCCCTAGGCCCAGCTCTTAACTTTTTTTTTTTTTTGATATATAAGCAATTTTATTAGAAAAGCATTAAGATGATGCAAAGAATACAAACTTCCAACCCTCAAGAAAAAAAGTTAAGTTATCAAATCCTCTACAAAATCGACATAAGCTAACACATCTTGATCAACCAACCCCGTAACCCAATTGTATAACACCATAAGCATCTGCCTCTCCAGCCAAGAAATCGAGTGAGTCACCCCTTGGAAAACACGCCTGTTGTGCTCCAACCAGATAAGCCACATTAAACAGTGAGAGGCAATCATCCATGCCTTTCGACATCTCCTCCCAAACCTACCACCAGCCCAACTTTGCAAAACTACCTACACGAAACCTAGCTGCACCCAAACCACACCAAAAGTTGCCACAATAAGCATCCAAAGCCGATATGTAACGGGGCAATGCACGAGCACATGGTCCACCGATTCAGCATCACCACAACACAAACACCACCAATTCATGTGCCCACGACACATCAGATTATCGATTGTCAGAATACATCCTAAGGCCGCCGTCCATACAAAGAAAGCTACCTTAGATGGGGTGCCTGACACCCAAACACATTTCCAAGGAAACGAAACCGCATCAACATGAGCAAACACACCATAGTAGGAAGATACAGACAAAAAGCCCCTCAGAGCTGGGACAGACCCAAACCATAGAATCTTCCCTTGCACTCCTAGCTTTCAGCCTATATAAGAAACCCAACGTCTCCACTAACTGATCCACCTCTCAATCCTGAACTTCACGATGCAACCGCACATTCCAAACCACCACCAAACCTTGTCCATTCTAACCGCCCCCACCAAAACCTCACAATCTTCCGTAATACCAAAAATCAGAGGGAACAACTGCACCAAAGAAATATCCCCACACCACCTATCACGCCAAAAATGGACTTGATCTCCTAACCCTACCTTGAGCCGACTCCTCTGCCAAAACTCCTCCCAACCCAACAAAACTCCCTTTCGGACACCACAACCGTAAGGCAGCCCCACCTTACCCGAACACCACCCCCCTCTGCCCAGACCAAAGTTGGCCACAACCATAAATGCTCTCTTTTCCCTACAAAAATACCACAACCACTTACCCAGTAACACCAAATTAAACATACCCAACCACCTAACTCCCAAACCCCCTTGCTCCTTAGGACGACAAACGCGATCCCATGCCACCAAATGAGAATTAGAACCCTCCCCCTTATTGCCCCATGGAAAATCCCGCTGCAACTTCTCTATCCGCTTCGCAACTGCCACCGAGGCCCAGCTCTTAACTTAGGCAGGCTATATAACATCAAGGTGCCATTTCAAAGTTGGAGCCTCCACACGGCTAAGTGAATGGGGTGGTAATAAGGCGAGCAGATGGTTACAGAGTGAGGGATGTGCTTGTAGAGCGGAGAATTTGGTCTGGAAGACAGTTTCTTCACAGAGTGAGGAATGTTCTTTCAAAGCAGGTGATGCTTGCAGAGTGGAGTATCTATTCGCATGGTGGTGCAAGGGTAATCCATGACTTAGGCAAGGGAAATTTAATGAGCCAATGTGAAGTACTTAGTTGACCACCATCGAGGTGAGCCTGCCTTATGCCTCAACGTTGTGAGGTCCACTCATTAGTGATCATAAGACCAATGATAGGTATTTAAATACCAACACATACTTCGTATAGTAATTCTATGAGAGAGACCTTTTGTTATGTTATTTGAAATTTATCCATGTTGGGAGTGAGTGTTGGGTGCAAACATGTGTTTAAGTTTCGAATTCATCTAATTCTTCAGTCCAAGAAGACATGGGCATTGGAAATTATTCACATTTCTTAATATATTGCTTCTAGTTTGTAGGATGGAATATATGTACAAGATGTCATAATAGCATTTCATGCATAACATAGAGCTTGATGCAATATTATATGCTAAACTCGAAATACTATATATGCTTGTTGGTTGAATGTCCAACTACACGACAGACATATACCTTTACCGAAGAATCAAGTGTTTAACATAGGTATTTCATACAGTTAGAAGAGTCCATATAACATATGAATATATAGACAACTAGGAAGAGTTTACTACACTCGTAATTTCCAAGTAAGTTGAATAATTACGGGATGCTACCCCTTGTACTTCTCCATGAGCTTTTCTTCACTTGCCAAAAAGTAATTATACTAATACAAGGCACTCTTTAGAGATGGTCTTATGTACATACCTCCCATTTGATAGCATTAAGCATCCGTCACCCAATTCCTTGATAATCCTTTCTGCCGCTCCTTTTGTTTTTAAAATAACAAAAGCTTGACCTAGGAAACACAAATGGACTACGTCATAGTCACCAAACATGACAATAAAAACACAAACTTTATTTTTTCTTTTTACGAACAAATGCATAAGCTAACCATTCAAGACTCATGATTCTATTGTATTAGAAAACTAAGCTTGTAAAAGAAAATAAATATGCCTAGGTGCCATTTGGTAACATTTACAATTTGCTTATTTGTTTACAAAAAACATTAAATATGTTTGTTTATTTTTGGTAAAAAATAAAACAAAAAAATGTGTTTGCAATAAAGGTGCTTAAAAAACAAGTGAATGCAATGATCAAGGAGAGGTGGTGGCTGAAGGAGGTCGTCGACGAACAGATATGGTGGCCGAAAGAGGTTGTCGGCCATTGGAGATGGGTTCCGATCTCCAAAGGTGGTTGTCATCAGTGGTTGGCGGTGATCAGATGTAGTTGCGGATTGCGGGAGTTGTTGGCCCAAGGTGGTTTGCGGTGTTAGAGATGGTTGTCGGCTGCTAGACATGACGACTGAAGATGGTGACCGAATGGTGGATTCTGACAAGAGTTGGCGGCCGAAGGTGGTTAGAGGCGGCCAAAGGCGGTAGTTGAAGGAAGCCTTAGGCGACGATGGTCGTAGGGCAGGGGTCGAATGTAGTGGTTAGTTGTGGTGATGAGCAATGGGTGGTGGCCAAAGGGGATAGGAGATTGAGAAAGGAATGAAAACTTTTTTTTCTAAGCAACTAAAACCAACTTTTTTGTTATTACAAAAATTTAGTAAATTTTGTAAACTACACAAGTTGCTAAAAAATGAAAATAGACATCAAAAGAGTTTTTATTTATAGTTTTAAATTTTTTTATAAATATAAACAGAAAGCTATAATCATAAACATTACGAAATAGACCCTAAAAAATTAGTAACGAACAAGATCTTCAATTTATTCCATACCAGAGTGCGGACTAGAAATTGCAGTGCGTTGTACCATTTTCGCTGTGCAATATTCCTTAAAAGCGTGCCAAATAATATCCTGAAAGATAACACGCTAAATTGTTGTGATCAAAGATATACCATATATTCAAGGAATTACAAAAGTTCGCAACCTCGTCTACAAAAATAGATCAAGCATTTTTCTCCCCTTTTTGCTAAGAAACAAATTATAATGTGTCCAAGGGCAAAGAGTAGAAATCCTTTAATCAAAGAAGGTACAAACAAACTGAGCAAAAGGTATTGCAAATGAAAAAGCGAATATACAATTAACATCATCCAAGAAGGTAGAACCCTCCCACCCTGCATAATCTTTGAAGAACACTTCAGGAGGGTAAATGTGCCTCCAATTTACTCCACCTTGACTTTTCCCAACTTAACTAATGCAATTTAATAAACTTAAGGATCCATCATCCCATATCCAAATTAATAAAGGGTTTCATACTCTTCCACTAGATGCATATAAAGCTATAGGATCATGAACCACCCTTTCACCCGTCTAACCAAAATCGTGTGATGTTCCTAAATCAAATATTCAATATAGATTATAGCTTAAGCTTCATTGAGACCCTTTCAAGAGGGCTAGAATCTCCACCTTTAAGCAAGTACTTTACCAATTGTCTTAGGTGTTGTTTTATAACCACACTAGTACTCAAATTTGCAAGTAAGCTACAATCCAAAGCTAAAAATGCAAGAAAATGATCATAATTTTAAGTAACAATAAGGGTGCATATGTTTTGCAAGGATAAGGGAGGGGAATTGAACAAAAATACACATGAGGCCCACCATGTCTGGTTTAATCTCTTTCAGATTACCAATTCCAAGTTTGTTTGGCCAAATAGGACTAATGCCACAAATATAGAAATATTGATCATGGCAATATCAGATAACTTAAATGACACCCCCTTGATATACCTAATACCTTCCTCCAGATTATCTTCTCATTCTTTATACCCCATTGACCATAGTACAATAATCCTTAGTAACAGGAATCATGGAAGATGAAGACCAACTTGAGGAAGAACCGTGATTCTGAGGAAGAATCGCAGTTCTAATGCGAGAGAAACACGAATCTGTCAAAGAAAGTAGCAATCGCGATCGCAATCTGTCATTCTCACTTCTCGATCTCTGTCTTCTTCTCTCTTTCGATCTCTCTCTCTCTCTCTCTCTATCTTCTTCTTTCTCAGATCTCTGTCTTGTCGTCTTCTTCTCTCTCTAAGAGAGAAGGGAGGCTAGGGTTTTAGGTAGGAGAAAAGAAATTAGGGAAATGAGGTATTTTAACAGAATAATTGTATTTCATTTTTTTAAGAAAATAAATAAAATAAATCTATTTTTTTTGGAGAGGGGGGGGCGGGAGAGAGAAGTTTATCTCTTCTAAAATCAATATTTATATTTTCCTCTACATCTATCATTTATCATATGTAATATAATTTATTTTTTATTTTTTAATAACCGGTAATCTATCATATATAATATAATTTATTTTATGCCTAACATAATTTTTATAAATTTTATTTGTTATTTCCTTTTCTTTTTTTTTTTATACCAAAATCTACTATTCCTTATTTGTTATACTTTTTTTATTTATAACATATATATGTGTCAATTAAAAATTAAAAAATAATTTATGTAGATAAATTAAAATTATATTAATAAAAATAATACATAAGCGCTCCCAACCTATGACTCTTCCAAGTAGCCATGCTCCTATGCTTCCATTCCTGTTTCGTGCAACTGTGCAATAATCTCATGGTGTTTCTCAAAGTTTTTAAAGGATGTGTGACACAAGGCATTTTATCCCTAATGAGGCAATGCATAAGCCTCAAGGCATCGAAACATAAGAATTTTAAACTATAAAGTTTTATGGTTAATAAAATAAATAAAATATTTTAAAATAGTAAAAACAAATGTTAAATTTAAATATAAATGCATAAACACTTTACTAAGGAAATCAAAAAAAACTGCTACAGACAAGCTTGCCCTCATCATCATCAAAAGTGAAAACAACATTATTGGCTCAAGTTATTGAGCTTCTTCAAGGATTTTCATTGCTGGTCATTGACTTAATTTTTCTAATTAAACCATGTATTAGACTATGTTTGGCAATAGCCCAAGACAAGCTCCCCATATACGTACTTCTCAAATGCTAATGCACAAAAGGCATACAAGGCAAGGCTAAACCACACACCTCAGACTGTAATGTGCAAGCCTTTTGGGAGTATCACCTAAAAATCAAAGTTTCGATATGTCTTGCCTTAGCCTTGGCTCAAGGGGAGCCTTGATAAAGGCTTTTTAAAACTTTGGTACTATAATCTCAATAATCTTTGTTTTTTTTTTATGTAAAAAAATATGAGGACTGTGGTATTATTTATACCCCTTGTCCTATCTTGAGAAACAAACGTGGCTTTAGTAGAATAGAGGTATTAAATTTTGAATTTTAACAATATTTATTCAAAAATCTTAAATTTTAAAATTCAACGGTAGTATCAACATAAAAAAATGTCATTACGTACTTTTCAGAGGCTAATTACACTACTGGTCCTTGAAGTATGCTACTTGTGACGCTATATTCCTTAATCTGTTAATTTTTCCACTTTGGTCCCCAAAATATGCGATTTGTAGTATCTAATGTCAGTGCCATTCAAAATCAATTACAAGACAAGGGGTATTTTTCAAAATTTTGCACAAAAATACAACCAAGTTAATAGATTAGGGGCCAAAATGCAACAAAGCACATACTTTGAGGCCAAAATGAAACAAAATACGTACTTTGGGGACTACAAGAGTATTTGGCCCTTTTGATTTTGTTGAGGCTTCATGTAAAATTCCAAAAATACCCTCTTTCTAATGATTTTGAATGGCGTTGATGCCAGAAACCTCCATCTTTTAATTTTTCATTTTGGTCCTCAAAGTATACAATCCTGTTACACTTTAGTCCCTGATGTCAATGTTGTTCAAAATCAATAACAAAACAAGGAGTACTTTTAGAATTTTACAAAAAAAAAAAAAAAAATGCAGCCAAATTAAAAGATTGGGGACTAAAATGCAAAGAAGCCCTCTAAGAAGCACATACACTTCTAAGAAGGTAACTTGTTGAGTTCAACACTGATACCACTCACCGGAAACTTCTCAACACTTAAACACACATGAACCATATTACAAGTTTAGATAAAAATAACTTAGAATTCAATAATTAAACAAAAACAATGTGAAGTATACCTATTCTCCTCCTTTAGACTTCTTTGACTTAAATATTCATATATATGATATATAATAATTATCTATCCTTATATATATACTTTTTATTGACACCGGAGTGTCCAAATCAAAGCTCGACTAATCTCCAAGGGTGCATAGGCGCTCGGCAAGGAGTTTTCCACAAGTGCATCATGGTTAATTTAAGAGTTTTCACCTAGTCCAATAGCCCCAAGGAATTGTTAGCACTTGAGAGGTTTCGATCCCTAAACATTAGAGGGAGCACACCCCCAAGACCTTGCCACTAGGCTAACCCCTTGGTGTTAATTATTTATCCTTATATATGACGTACAACAAATATATAAAAATTATGTATTTTGCAAGTGTCTCCCACGCGCTAGTCATGTGACTAGTAATGTGACCAAACACATGATCAACTAGGATTGTGACACCTAAGCAAAGGAATCAAGGTTTCATTATAAAACCCTAACTTAACATGTTTTTGGAGAGGCTGATTTGCAAAACAAACACCCCAGATAGCTAGTTTCTCTCCTCCACATTCCTCTCTTTTTTTCTGCGTCTTTTTCTCCTTGGCAGGCTGCCCTTTCCTCTGCCGCTGCTGCTACAGCTGCACCTTCCCTCTCTGCTCCATCCTCACTTCTTTATTCTTTGCTGATTCTTGTTTCCTCTGCTGCTCCTCTACATCTTCTTTATCATTGTTGATTTCTACTCTGCCGCTGCTTTCTTCCTCTACTGCTGGTGCCCCTTTTTTTCCTGCTACTGCTGCGGCTGTTTTCTTTCCTTTCAAGTCACTTATTCCCTCTTTGCTTGGTGCCAGATAGGTTTGAGCATGAACATTACTCCATATAATGAACTTGATTGTTACTTACACATTGTTAAATTGAGTTTCACGAAGTGATTTGCTTTATTCAAGATCTCTGCAAATTTTATGGTTGTAATAATTCTAGTTACAGTCCTTTTTTCCTTTTGGGTAGGTATACTAGCTAGATTTTCGTTGTCTAGCACTTATGTTCATAGAGTTCTCCTATGTATAATAACAGTGCTCGTCTTGTAAACTTAGGGGCACATAAATATTGAACACATCAGAGTCTTGATAAAATTTTACTACTCAAAACAGCTTTATTTCTCTCTTCTTTTTTACTCGTCATTAAAAAAATGATTTCAATTAATTATTTAGGGTAAATTACATTTAAATTATATTTAGGGTAAATTACACTTAACACCCCTTGATTTTTTTTTGAAATTACACTGTCACCCCCTTTATTATCTAAAATACCACTAACCTCCACCGTCAGTTACCATTGTTAACTAAATAATGAAATTACTGTATTGCCCTTGTTTGTAAAAGCAATTTCTTTTTCTTTTTCTTTCCCTTTCCCTTTCCCTTTCCCTTTCCCTTTCCCTTTCCCCCCTCTCATCTCTGTTCTCAGCTTGCCACCAAATGCAATGGTGACTATGGGGGTGGTGGTGGTGGTGGTGATGAAGGTAGTGGTGGAGGAGGAGGGGGTTAAACACCAACTAGAAGAGAGATGAAGAACCTATTCCACAGCCACCCGCCACTGTGAACCTCCATGGCGATTACCTCCACCTCCCAACAACATAGCATAAATAATGAGAGAGAAAAGACGGTTAAATGAAAATTAGCTCCACAGGTCAAACATTTAAGTAGGCAACTTTTATTTATGTACGTATATGTATGCATCTATGTATATATATGTTACGTGCATATGAGAGAAATTAGTTGAACTGTGTAACTATCCTTCGTTGAAAATCAAAATAAAAAGTTCTTATCTGAATATATATATATAAAGAGTTCTCAAAATATTTAGAAAATCATTGTTTTGAAATTTCTTTTCTTTATTGGAAATCAAAATAAGTTCCCACGTTTGTATATATATATATATTTGTTTGACATGAGTTCTGCAAAATCAATTGAATTAAGTTTTGTTTTATTTGCTGGAAATCAAATTAGAAGATCCCAGTTGGTTGGGTGGTTAGATTGTGAGAGGTTTTGGTTAAGAGAAGCACTGGAGAAAGGGTCTGCGATTAAAAGAAGAAGAGGTGAACGGAAGAGAAAGAAATTTGTAAGGGTAAAGTTGGCATTTCATTCCTTAATTTTGCTTTCATCATCATTTTCTGTTTTGTCAACTAATAGTTGACAACCAAAAGGACTGAAGTGTTACAAAATTTTGTAAAGCAATGGAGGGCAGTGATATTTCAAAGAATAAAGGGGGTGACAGTGTTATTTTAGAGGAATCAAAAGGGTTTATTTTTAACATCACATTTTATAAGAGGATATAGTCCAACTCATCTCTGATTGTAGGAACCAATTAGGACTAAAGTGTTACAAAATTTTGTAAAGCAATGGAGGGCAGTGATATTTCGAAGAATAAAGGGGGTGACAGTGTTATTTTAGAGGAATCGAAAGGGTGTTAGTGTAATTTATCCTTATTTTTAACATCACATTTATAAGAGGATATAGTCCAACTCGTCTCTGATTGTAGGAACCAATTAGCATCTTAAGTGCATTTAGCTGAAAGTCAACACCCTAATGCAGAATCTACAAGCATTCCACCCCCAGCTTTAGGATAATCGTGGTTTTTCAAGCCTATTTAAGCTATTTTTATCACATAATCTGTAAGCAGAAGCTGAAGCAAACAATATGGCACAAAGTGCCTGTTTGGCAGAAATTATTTACAGCTTATTTCAGCTTTCAGCTTAATTTAAGCTATTTTGATGTGTTTGGTTTAGCTTATAGCTTATAGCTTATAGCTTATAGCTTTGTGGAAGTCAAAAATCAGCTTATTCTTTGAGTGGGGCAGGAGATGCTTTAAGAATAAGCTGGAAATTAGCTTAAGCTGAAAGTTATAAGCTATAAGCTGTTTAGGCATAAGCTATAAGCACTTTCCCACAGCTCTACCAAACAGGGCTAAAATCCAAAAATAATAAATAAAAATTCATTAGCAACCAATTTAAGATACAACAAACAACACCAATATTAAATCAAAACTCAAAAAAAAATATTGTTTACCTCAATCTAGTGATCATAATTTTTAATGTTCTACATTGCCAAATAAATATAATAAGACAATGCATTCATGATTTCAGTTTTTTTGGGGGGGAGGCATGATCATGAGTGGGATAACAAAAAATTAATGGGCCCCACTCTGATGTGTGAGGCATTTTGATAAAGACGTTCACATACATTAGTGGTGTTTTTAAATACGGATAAAGTCAGGAACCAAAAACGTTACTGAAGAAGAAAACCTAAAGCAACCACCATTGTTATGGCAATAGATAATGTGATGATACTAGTTTCAGCAACAATAATTATTACAGCTACAATAATAATACTACCACTGTCATCATTCTTCTTCTAGTTACTAGACCTTTTTAAGAACAGAAATGCGAAAATAATAGGACATTCAATCAAAGGATGCAATGGAGCAAGAAGAGGAAAAGATTGACCATATATGCATGTATGTACATACATTCAAATCAAGAGGTATAGATAATACAAAGAGACAAGTATAGTCCATTTCAAGCAAACAATCGAACTCAATATTTTCAAAATATCTCCTGTTCTTCTCACTCCACAAACACCACATAAGAACACCACGGAATAGACTCCCATGCCTTCCAAAATCTTCCCCTTGGACAACATCTATTCCATGAGAAAATAATATCTAACTGAGCAAGGCACCACACACTCCACTCCAAAGCCAGAGAACACGATGCTCCAAACATATCTAATGTGGAAGTAGATGACTAATACTCTCCCCTTTTTTTCTTGCACATGCAACACCAATCCAACACAAATTTGCCCTAAGTAATTTCTTGTCAATACATCCTCTTGAATCACTGCCCAAGTAAAGAAAGCCACTTTGGGGGAACCTTTGACAACCAAATCCCCTTCTGAGGAAAGTCAACTTGTTAAGTGCAAATAATCCACCAGCTTTGTGTTAAATCTATGTCCCACAAGCCACATTTGGTTCCATTCCATGGTTTTGGTTATTCTCAGGCTTGAAGGTAGTATAAAACTAGCTCTAGAAGCTTCTTTGTGCTTCCAGTGTAAGAACTCATTGCAAGTTCTTAATGAGAATTGTCAGTTGTCATCATATTCATATACAGAAGTAGGCCCTCTAATAACTTATTACATGGCTTGTTCTAAATGTATGAAGTACACGTGTGGGACACTTGACATTTGAGTAAGGGTATGAGATGTGTGCCCAACATGTTTAGTTGAACATTAACCTAAGAAACATATTAAGTAACCTGAGTTGACCATAAAGGTAGGCATAAAACCACATAGTATGCATGAAATACTCTATGGCACCTTGTGAACACCATTTTACCTTAGAAAATAAAAGAGGTATTCTAAGAGAGAAATAATTTGTCGTGTACCCAAGTCCACATAACATTGCTAATGACTATAAACATGCATGAAACAAAATCTTCCCCAAATAATAGCATTATTCATACACTTTGCATGTTTCTTTCCACTTATTTGCAACTTATTCAACTTAAAATTTGAAAACGAATGCTTTACTAGTTTAACTTAAAAAAGGTTAGGTCGTTTGCTCCACTTAATTGGTTTTCACCTTAAAATGCATAAAATAGGCTGAATTGGCTCCTATTTCAATACAGTGTTGGATCGATCAATATACGAATAATCAAGTCCTCAAGTCTACTGGTGGAATACATCGCATCAACCTGGGAGCATTAGCCAATCTGGTACATCAATACATGTTCCTATGCCCATTCCAATCTTGTCTAACTTCGCTAACTCCCTCTTCTCAACCCGTATCTTGTTCGTTCTAAAAACACATCTTCCTATTCCATCTTTTCTCGAATCTCCTTTAACGAAAGAAATAGAAGCTCGAGAAGGAATACCAAAATCTAGTTCACTCGCTGAGTCTTTTTGCATCAATGGCTGAATGGTTAAAGAGCCCAACCTATACAAGAGGCAAATTCGTAGGTCCGATTCCTATTGGATGGACTTAGAACGTTTAGTTCAATTGCTGCTCACGGAATTTATGCATATAGCTTGCCCTTATACCTTATGGGGCACTTCACTCTCTCAATCACTTGTTCTTCACTTGCTAGGGAAAGAAAAGGGATAGATGACTGAAAATCCCGCTTAGAGATCGCAACTAAAGTTCGAGTAGGAGTATCATCCATCCTCTCCCATCGAGGCCTTGATTACCTGCCAATTCCATTTGATCTGTTGCTCTGCAACTAAGGACGAGATCACCATCACATGAGCTTTGAAGTCCTGAAATGTTCTCTTTAATAGGGCCACCTTGACCAGGCTCTTCACTGTAGAACTTTTACCCGAAAAACTAGAGCACGGCATAAGCTAAAAGCATCTTTTTTTTAAAGTGGAAACAATGGTGTTCAAAGCATTGTTCTACATTGTCTTGTTATTGTAGTGTTGCAAATAAATGAAAAACAAGTTAGAAAACCAAGTTATAGGGAGGTTGCTCAAGCACACTACAAGGTTGTTCTACAAAGACGTGTAAGTTCTGCTCAAAGTGTGCTTAAAGTCCACTAGAGCAAAGGTGATAATTCATCTTCTGCAGAGGTTCTACAACCACCACCTGTCGCACATTTTAGCCTGAAGACCAAATTGGAGATCCTGCTAAGCACACTTGAAGACGATCATATGGATTTCAATCCAATTAGATTTTGGTTTAGGTTTTCTTTTTAGAGAAAACATGAGTTCCAGCATCTTTTGATTGAGAGAGAAAACCTAGTGCATTCATAAGTTTTCAAAAGCTTTATGAAACACATGCTCCTAGATCTTTGAAACAGATCTGAATGCATTTCCACATTATATTGGGGGAGTTTCTTGATCTAGTGTTTTGAAAAAAAACACATAAATTTGCATTGCGCACTAAGCCTTGTCCCTTGGCGTAATGGGATTCGAAGTGACGACCAGTCCCGCATGTCTCCGTCCATCTGTGTATTGGATGTTTAATAAACAAGTGAACATGCCTTTTTTCCACAATTTTTGGCAACTAGTTGCCACTTTGCACTTGCATTGCAGCAACAAAACAGCTAACCAAACATTGTTTCTAACAACATTGTCAAATGTGCCCTAAGCATTTGAAAAAAATTCTGAGTCTCTCTCTTGATGTCATACCGGCAAAAGTCTGAATTATCCTGTAACTAGGGATAGTATGTAGCCATAAATTTCAAAAGAACACCTACTATATGATTACAATAATAATGATAATAAAATCACCCACCCTAGATTGAAGCATTGTAGAAATCTAGATGTGCAATAAAAATTGCAAAAGAAAACTGACACAGGAGTCATGCAGAATATATCAATCTTGCCAAATAATACGGACATTACCTCCACTTCTCCTGAAGTATATTCTGGATCCAAATTTGAAAGGTGGACAAGTGTTCCTTGCTCATGTGCAGCTCTTCAATCTTTCCTCCCAAGGCTGAATAGCGACAGAAAGAAAAAAGAAAATGCTATATTTGCAGCCTTAATGGTTGTATCCACAGCCCTCCCTCTCATATGTTGGTGCCACAATGTGAGAGAGAGGTTTGGGATACAACCACAATGGCTGAAAATTTAGCAATTTCCTAAGAAAAAAGATACTATTATCAATTTTATCTTTGATATAAAAAAGGAGTGGGACAGATTGCAGTATATGTCAGCATTATCACAGAAAAATATGTACACATTATCTGGTGCTTATAACACAAAACTGATTTTAAAAAAAAGAACAAAATGGTAAAAAAAGAACAAAATGGTAAAAATTCACAACCACATGCTCACAATATAAAATAAACCAACAATGGAATAAATCGACTTTAATTCGTACAAGTTAGCGTAAGTACAGAAATTTTGCTGTAGATGCTGGAGCTAACAAAAAAATTGCGATAAACAACAACAAAAAAAACCTTGAAATAAAAATAATGGAAAGCTTCTAGATAGGTCTACAATCTTGGAGGTTATGAACAATTATTATGGTTAGGAAAGAAGTGAGCCATCCTTATTTGTAGGGTGTCTCTAAATGCACCCCAGAAAAATGCATGGACACCCCATCTCAAATTTGAATTTCCTTCTCCTTTGGGGTTGCGGGGATGGGTGGCAGCGGAGGTGGGAGGGGGGCATGCTCACTGGAAAGGGTAGGAGGGAGACAAGGCTGTCGACTATGAAAAGGGAAGAAGGGGATTTCGTTAGTTTTGTATATGGGACTAAACGACAGTGTTTTAAGCTTTATGAGTTGAAGCACACATGTGGCACGATCTGAGCCGTGAAATGAGAAAAAGGCTGCATGGCACAATCTCATTACATGGACTATTGGGTCAGATTTTTTTGTAAAATTGGGCAGAAGCCAAAGAGCAGATAGAGAATGTATATTCGTGGCACAATGGAGAGCTAATGTCAAAATTTTAAATGAGACTAAATTCTTAATTACTAGAAAATGTAGGACAGGAAAATAATAATAACAATTGAAACACATCAAATTTCATAAGCAAATACATAAATAATAAAACAAAAATATAATATGAGGGAGTAAGGACCACTCACAAGTGCCTTAAACCATTTGCTTCTCTCCTGCAATCATGTTAAAAAGAAAACATGTAAGAAACAAAACATAATTTCAACAAATAGACTATTGCAATACCAATGCAAGAAACTACTTGCAAAAAACACAAGGAAAAACAAATAAATAAATAAATAAAACAACGCTATCAACTATATAGCACACACTTCCATGTGGAATCACTTTTATCATGAACATAAGTTTGCCTACTACACCACAAGGATGTAGGGAAGATCCAAAACTGGCTGAATTGAATTGCCAGCATTGCTGGAATGATTTACGCAATACAAAATATCATGCAACCTTCCAAGCAACAGATAACCAGCAGGGCAACATGTAATAGATACCAGCAGGGAAATGTGTCATGAAGTGAAATGCAACTTAATGTAGTTAACCAATGCATTTGGTTGTCAGCAGGGCAAATGTGTTTCTAAAGTTTTTTCGCAAATTGCCCTGTGGTGGCAGCCTACCACTTTTTTTCTAAGCGGGGGGCATGGATGGCATCTTGATTTAAAATCCTTTAGCACTATTGAGTTATCTGCAATGTAAATAATAAGAATTTTTATGTAGTGTGCACAGCAATCTTTTGAAAGCCATCGGCATTAACGTTTTGAAAAAAAATACAAGTCCCTTTTTAACATTTTTTTTTTTTTGATAAGTAAGTCCCTTTTTAACATTTAGGATTTGTTTACAGTTCTATTTGCTTTATGCTCATGCAATTAGTTAGTAATTATGCAATGGAACTAAAATACAAAGTTGTGTATTTCAAGTAATATTCCTGCACAATATAATTTAACACATCACTCAGAAATGTAGTTTGTCTAAGTCTAAGATATAAGATTTTAACAATAAGTGATTACATCAATCTAATTCAATGTTATGATATCATTACAAAATATTCCAAATGAAAATTGTAATACAACTTACATCATCAGGTCTTCGGGTGACTTCACCTTCAGTTTTCCTGTCACCAGGAGTCTCCCTGGCAGCTACCTTAAGCAGTTTCCCATTGGAAAGCTTCGCCATCTTCTCATCAGTCTTCTGCCGAAGATCCTTGTCAGGCCCAAAAGAAGAAACTTTAGATTTTGTGAGTTTCATCATCTTCTCATCAGTATTCGGCTGAAGGTCCTTGTCCCACCCAAGAGAAGAAACTTTAGATTTTGTTTTTCCTCCAGAAGGAAGAGTATCTGCCAAGTCCTTTGCATTATTCCCATCAGAATTGATGCTCGCCTTCCGAACACCATTATTGTTCTTGTTGTCACTTAATTTAATAGAACTATCAACCCTTGCTTTCTTAGAAGGTCTATCTTCCAAAGCACCAGTATCTTTAACAGATTTTATACCCTTGTCCAGACCCAAAAAACCACTTCCACTTCCAGGTCCAGTTTTTGCTTTCCCTTCAGGATAAGTAATAGTTGTTACCAAGGCCTTCGCATCATTCTCATGAACTGTCAATTTATGAATGCTGTTTAGATTCCTGTAATCAGATAGTTTAACAGAACCATTAGCCATTGATTTCTTAAACCCAGCTTTAAAGAAGTGAGCTTTTTAGTTTATTTAGGCCCTTCTGAGCTGAAAAGTAAATAAGATGAAAACCAGAAAAGTTTTACCACACATCCTAACAGTTCAAAGTACAACTGTTTAAGCATGAAATTTCAAATTTTAAACTAAATAAACTGCGAATAAGTTCTACCAAATGGGTCTTAGACAGCCTGCTCTGCAAAGCAGCAAAATCTTTGGAAAAATTTATTTTATCTTGAACTTCAATGTGATTGACAGGAACCTTACTCGTTTTAATCACAACCTTATCAGAAATAATTCTATACCTAGTGGTTTTATCTCCTGAAACAGTTCCCCGTTGACCACTGGTTGTAGGCACATCATCAGAATCCATTGCAGCACAAGAAGCAGGCTTTCCTTTAACCAATGAATCTTTCAAATCTGCACATCCTTTTGCCACCAAATGATTTGAATGTCCATCTGTCTTTGTTGTTTTGAACTCTTCAGGAGGGTTTTTCCCTGAAGGCTGGAGTGTTTGATTACATGCTGCAGCTTCCTCTTTCTTTTCAGAAGCAAGAGGAACACCACTGATCTTTTCACTCCCTTTCCCTGGAGTTTTGAACTCTTCAGGAGGGTTTTGCCTTGCAAGCTGGAGTGTTTGATTACATGCTACAGCTTCCTCTTTCTTTACATAATCAAGAGGAGCACCACTGATCATTTCACTCTCTTTACTATTAAATACAAACTTAACTGTAACAAATTCAGAAACCAAAAACATGTCAGAGTTTGAACTAGCAGAATGATACGGCCTATTGAGAATGTAGAAACCAAGCTATAACAGAAGAATTCAGGATATAAAGAGAACCTTCAAGCCCACCAACTTTATCGTCCATCTTATCGGATATTGTGCAGTGTCTAACATCGAAAGTACGGTAAAATATGTAGTCAGCCATTCGAATTTCTTGCTCAGAAGGTTGCGGGTTTCGACTGTCCTTTGAAATGCAGACAACATTGCATTTTCCAGCAATTGCTTCCTGATTAAATAAATTGAAACTCAATGAGCAGAATAGTCAATTCACTTAAAATAAACTTGTACCAGTCACCAAAATAGGGACTCAATATATTGTAACAATTCATAAACTAAAGTTGCTCAAATTACCACCAAAGTAGAGCCTCGTGAGCAATCGTCCAGAAGTACATTACACAATCAATATACAGACATGCACCGATATCAATGCAAAATAATTTTATAATTAGTTGTCCTTTATTTCATTTGCGAGGACACTGTCAAACTATAGGCAACTAGGCTCATCCATACATATGAGATGTGAACATTACCAATCTATATTTACAAAAGCATGTCTACTGATAATTCCTAAGTAGCACAGACTGCGGACAACACTAATACACCGACAAATAGATTTCCGAAAAAAATGCAAGACATGTTAAAATTTTATATTTGCATAAATTTATTATATGTAAATATATGAATAGTTTATTCAAAGGTAATTGAAAAAAATAAATAAAAACATAACACTAATTACAATTAAAAAGTCATATATTCCATATCTTAGACATCAAAATATCATCCACATAACAGTTACAATCTCAATAATGCAAAACAATTTTACAATTTAGAAATACACATGATGTATTCATCTTAGTGTTTCAAAACAAATTTAGAAAGAATAAGTTGCATTCCAAAGAATACAAAACATTGAGCTTCTTCACATAGCTCTTGTTCAGATGGTTCAAAAATTGTCGCCAGAGTGTCTAAGCGTCGGACACGCTTTTTAAGAGTGTCCGCAGAGTGTCGTGTCCAACACGACACACCTCCTGTATAGAAGTGTCCGTGCTTCTTAGGATAATTCCAATTTTGCATACAATAAGCCATCATTGGCTAGCTTCTAAATGCCGGAAGCTAAAATCCTAAAAAGCTTTTGGCTGGGTAAAAGGAGCCTAAAAATGAGGCTTTTGGCTAAGTTTAAACCTAAAATCTGGTTTCAAAAACAGTTTTTCTCACCACACACAAAAAACAAGACAAAAAAAAGTACCAGCAGAAAGCTGCACCTAGCGGATTAGTTACTATAGGATCCTCAAACCTGGACTGAAGAAAGTCTCTAGCCACAGGCTTCAAACTGGTTGAACAAATGGTTTATGCACTAAGATGGTAACTGGATCACAATGAAAGCCTTGTTGTGCTACCTATAAAACAAGCCCCCACTTCTCAGAACTCAACAAACCATTTAGGATGATTCAGTTCTAGTGTGGCAAAAACCACAACAAACCAGCCCACTTGCACCCCCAGTGAAAATCTCACATCCACTTAGAACTTCATATCAAAGGATTTTCACAACGATTAGGAAGAACAGGAAAATTGTAGAATTTATTCATTATAATAATCTTTGATGTGATGGACTTCAAAAGCATAAGAATAATTTAAGTGATAACTCGTAGCCATAAAAAAAAATATAGTCCTCAAATATCACTTCATATAACAAGATATTTCACCAGTAACGTGCAAACCTCGTACATAAGAGACAAGTGCAATAGAACTCTTATACTTTATTCACCCGCAAAAAACACTCTTATACTTCGAGGTATGGGGCTCGTTTTTTTTTTTAAAGCAAAATATACCACAGGTGCCTTTGAGTACAGCAAAATTCAGCCTTTTGTATAAAAAGAATTGAATACTTGTTCAGACATATCCTAGCAATAAATAAAATAAAACAACAACGAACAAACTCGGAGTCAAACACTGACTTCCAGTTTGTAGCATGACACTGAAAACCTTTTTGTGTCAAACAAAAACATCTAGACCTTCCAGATTGAACTACTCATAAATCATAATTGGACCCAATTGATCTGTCAAATTTCAACAGCAATCTAAGAAGTCTCATTGAAACTTAAATTTAATTTAATAATAACAAGTAACTGATCCTAATTTAACTCTTCGCATACTCCTGTCTATTCCTTCACAACTACAACAATTGTCTATAACAACCATGCACAAAAATAGAATCCAAAATAAAAGGCTTGAATTACTGTGTAAACCAAAGAGAGATAGAACAACACTAGAATTTTCATGCATATCCGATTTTTCAACCCATATACCAAATCTTGATCTCACATATAATACCAAAAATAAATGCCAAATAGGACCAAATGACATGAAAAATAACATTCTAATAGAAAATTACTAAACCAAAGTACTAGAAGTCATCAATTGGGTCGGACCCATCCATGTACAAAATATGAACTGCAGAATACAATTAAAAAAGAAGAGAAAGAGCATAAGAGAGATACGATACTGAAACAATTTACAAAAGTTCAATTACCAAAGGATTAACATTCGCCACACCAGCACCTTCACCCGAAGCCAAAAAAATTTCGTTCGGAAGTGCCTCTTCGCCTCGAAGCCAATTCAAAATCTCTGAAGGGTGGAAGAACCATTGAACCTTTACTTTTTTTGTCTTATCTCCATTCTCCCATATCTTTATCAGCTTACCAACATAAGGCTTAGGTTCGCCTTCCTTGTACATATATACGCAGTCATGAAGAATATAGTCAACACCATCATAAGTAAAAGAATCATAAAACTGGACCTCTTTCTTTTTTCCACCAACTCCTCTCTTTTTACCCCACTTAAACTCAAGGTTCTCAACTTTGTCTGCTTCAGCTGAAAGGGACATAACTGCAATCCTGCAACCAAAGCCAAATAGCTACAAATCAAGTGTCCTATAACCTGAAAAATGGAAATATATTTTTCACTGAAAAAACACATTTCTTATTGAAAAATAACTTGCAATAACCACCCACACAATTCAAATAATTCAGATACATAGACCCAATACTATTGTTTGTATCATGCAAGTTAGATTCTCTTAATAAGACCTAAAATAATACCATGGTAAGAATTCAATATAAATATGAGGATTACTATAGAAAGAATTTATTAAAAAAAGAAAAAGAATAAGGCAACATGTTAAACAAACCACAACGAACAATCCCTAATAGCAATATAATATCAACCCAAACCTAGCAATCCAGTACTCATTGTGTGATGGTGACAAAAGAGACTTCAAGTCAGGGGCAAAGCTAGGGGGTGGCAGGGGGTGCCATGGCCCCCCCTTGATTTTTGAAAAGCATGTAAGTAATATTGTGCATAGGACCTACTCTCATACATTATAATCAATAATATTTCCCTTGGCTTGGCCCCCTTGATTTTGGAAAACAAATTTATATGGTATAGTGCAAAGACATTATTTTGAAAAACAAAAATTATATAGTGTAGTGCAAAGACTTTACAACTAGCTTAATATAATGACTCTCTTACATTATAACTAATGGCATTTCACTATTCATGCTTTGATGGATATAGTTTTTAAGGAAAGCTTTAACCTTTAGACAAATTCCCAACAATGTACACTTGACATAAATTCATATTTATAATTTAACTTACATACTAATGTTTATTTTTATTTCCTAATTATACTTTTGCATTCAATTTTCTATTGACTTGTTATTGGCCCTTTAAAATAAAATCATGCCTCGCTTCAAGCATCTGTTGTATAACAAATTAACACCATGAAAGATAACAAAACAAACATTTGTGGATTATTTACAAGTTCTAAACATGTCACAATCTTTCAACCGGTTCGCCATATTAGCACACAACTGACATAAAGCATTATTTGGGTTTTCAATAAATCTTGTGCATGTTTCAATTATTAGTGTAATCTTTCAAGCTCTAATTCACTCTGACTAGGGTTTTATTGATCCACCCCTACAACCCACACAAAAAAAAACAAAACAAAACAAACCAAAACAAAACAAAACATCTATCCACATTAAAACTTCAAAAGAAAATACAACCTTTTTGCAATCTCGCGAACAAAATTTTCAGAAATTTCTGGTAAATACTCTAAACCAACAAATTTCAGATGATTAAAACAAATATATATATATATATACACGTGATGAACAAATTGGAGAAGAGAAAGTTACAGGTGTTGGGTTTCTTTGTGCTCGAAACCCTAGGGGGGGCGAAATAGGGAACCGTTAACAACCTCGTTTGACGTCGTTAGGGTTTGCGTTGATTTTGTTCGGAGAGTTTTCGCCGTGGTTTTTGCGTCGAGCCTTTGATTCACGCCGTTCCCGTCGCCGTCACCGGCGGTTTCGAAGCATTCGAAGTAGGTGACAATAGAGAAGAAGTACAATGAGAGTGGAGGGAAAGATGAAAAGGCATAAATTGTGCTTGAGAGAGGTAGGGTTGGGTCTGTTTATCTAAGTAGGGATTTGATCATCGTCCTTCCAAACAAATGGGTGATTCCATTTTAGACCATTGGATCAACAATTATTTTGTCAAATTTAGGGTTGTTTGGGTGTTCTGAATAAATGTATTTTTTATCTTTTTTAATTAAAAGATTGAGGAAGAAAATATAAATATTTTGGTTAATTTTTTGACTTTTTATAAAAAAATGTGTAATAAAAAATTATAAAATTGATTTGTAGAGAAAAATTAGGATTGAAAGTTGTGTAGCCGTAATTGTTGACTTTTGGTGAATAATGTTAACTTTTTAATTTTTTGAATAATTTTTTGATTTTTTAACTTTTTTGCAATATGTTAAACTTGGACTTAAATTTGAACTAACACCCCCTGTTTTTGAGGTTTACTACAGTTCCCCTCACCTTTTAGAAATTACATATCTCCTAAGGTTTAAAGTTTCATTACAAATTCTTCTCTTAGCAATTTAATTTTTTTAAATACCAAATTTATCCTCATTGGGTAAATTATATTGACACCCCTCACATTTTAGAAATTACAATCTCCTCCCTAAGGTTTAAAGTAGTATTATCAATTGCCTCATCGATTAGTATTAGTTGGAAAAAAAATTCATTGAAAAAAAATAATAATTGAAAAAAAAATTATTTGAAAAAAAATTTTGTCGGTAAAATTTTTAAATTTTTGTTTAAAAACTAACGTAAACTCATTTTTTGAATTTACGTTTTTTTTCTCAAATTTACACACTGAGACAATTATTTATAAACTAAAAAAATTATCAAATAAGTTTTTATGACATTTTTTAAAATTTTTGTAAATATAAATTGAAAACTAAAAACAAAATGGTTACCAAACAGGTCTCAGATGATAAAAATGTCGTAAAATTAACAAATAATTAAATAAGTTACCAGCATAAGAAATGACTTATCAAAAGATTCTTAGGCTATGTATAATTTGATTTTTAGATTTTTTTTTTAAAAAATTAAAAATTAATTTGGTTAAGAAATAAAAAATAAAAAAAATAATTATCATTTAAGGGTAAAAAATAATTATCATTTTAATTTTTGAGCAGGTTATATACATACGTATAACTGTTTCAATTTAATTTGTAAAAAATTATTTCTAACCACTCGAAAGATAAAAATTATATAAAAATGATAATTATTTTTTAATTTTTATTTCTTAAACAAATTTTTTTTTTTTTTTCTAAAAATCAAACCATACATAACCTAAAAACCTTTTGATAAATCATTTCTTACGTTAGTAACTTATTTAATTATTTGTTAATTTTACGACATTTTTACCATCTAAAGCCTGTTTGGTAACCATTTCATTTTCAATTTTCAATTTATATTTACAAAAAATTTAAAAATTGTCATAAAAACTTGTTTGATAATTTTTTTTGTTTATAAATGGTTGTCTCAGTTTGTAAATTTGAGAAAAAAAACGTAAATTCAAAAAATGAGCTTACGTTAGTTTTTAAACAGAAATTTAAAAATTTTACTAACAAAATTTTTTTCAAATAAATTTTTTCCAATTAATTTTTTTTTAATGAATTTTTTTTCCAACTAATATTAATCAAGGGGGCAATTGATAATGCCACTTTAAACCTTAGGGAGAGGATTGTAATTTCTAAAATATGAGGGGTGTAAATGTAATTTACCCAATGAGGGCAAAATTGGTATTTAAAAAAATTAAATTGCTGAAAGAGGAATCTGTAATGAAACTTTAAACTTCAGGGGAAAATGTAATTTCCAAAAGATGAAGGAGGGAACTGTAATAAATCTAAACCTCAGGAGGTGTCAGTGTAATTTACCCTAAAAAAATTCTGTTTAACTAATTTCATCATACAAGTCTCAAATTAAGAATATCAAAAATCTTTCACTAAATTGAACACACTTAGGAGCTTTTATCAAATTCCTGTTTATAAATAATAGATTTTCGTTACTACGATGCCGTTTACTCACACTTACGTTTTTAGTTTTCAGTTTATATTTACAAAAATTTTAAAAACTAAAATAAAAACTTGTTTGATAAATTTTTGATTTATAAATCAGTGGTCTCAGCTTATAAATTTGGCCAAAAAATATTTACAAAAATTTTTAAAACTCAAATAAAAACTTGTTTGGTAAATTTTTGATTTATAAATCAGTAGTTTCAGTTTATAAATTTGGCCAAAAAATATAAACTCAAAAAATGTGTTTCCATTTTCAGTTTTCTGTTTTTTTTTTTTTTACCACCCACACTAGCCACCAGCCGCCACCATTTTCCACCACTGTCTCCCGCTACCACCACCCACCACCCATCCCCACCACCACCTGCCACTACTACTCACCACCCACCCGCCACCATTTTCCACCACTGTCTCTCGCTACCACCACCCACCACCCACCACCCATCCCCACCACCACCTGCCACCACTACTCACCACCCACCCGCCACCACCACTCACCCACCACCCACTCGCCACCACCACCTACCCCCCGCAACTGCCACCGCCACCACCACCACCACCACTACCACCACCATCAACCACCACCACCTACCTACCACCCACCCGCCACCGCCACCACCACCACCACCATCACCCACCACCCACCCACCACCACCACCTGCCACCCATCCGTCACCACCACCCACCACTACCACCACCATCACCCACCACCCACTCGCCACCACCACCCACCACCAGTTGCTATTTCTCACTCTTTTTTATATTTTTAAATTTTTTAAAATATTTTGTCTAAAACAAACGCGTTTGTAGTTTATGTTTTTCTAAAAATAAACAAAAACCAGTTTATAAAATTATTGTAAATATAAACTAAAAATGTAAACGTTACCAAACAGGCCTTACATGGCCACTTCTTTGCAAAAATTTGTAAAAAAAATATAGTCAGACATTCGTTCGATCGTCTTTTCAGTCGATCGGTATTTTGATGCAAGCTCAAAATCTTCTATTTAAAAAACACTTGATATCAAATAGAGTTTTTACTCAAATTTGATGAGAAAAAAGATTAAAAAAAAAAAATCAATCATTGGAGATGCTCTTACACCCTTAATTTTAAGTTTTATTTTATTATTAATTAAGATTTTACATGTTTGTAAAATTACTTTTAAAGATATACAATAATAAAATGGCATGTGTATTTGAATGGACTGAACAAAGAAATTGTAATTCATTTTATTATTAATTTTTGGATACATAGTTTTTGGATTATTTAATTGAAAATGATGTCTATTTCATGCTTATTAAGGCCTCATTTGGCAAGTGGCTTTTTTAGTCAAAAAGTCACAAAAAACTAATAATTTATATCAAAAAGTTAAAAAAAAAAAAATTCTCTACTTTTTGCATATTTTTTCGTAAAAAAATAAAAAAGTCGATCTAAACATACTAATTTTTTTTACATCATATTTTAGCTAAAAAGTCAAAAAGTTACTAAAAAAACCTGTTAAGTCATTAGATTAGATGTCAGTAAATAACTATTTTATTGAATTCTATATTTTATTGGCATATTATGAAGAAAGATATATACTCAAAAAATTATTTCATTCTTTTGAATTATTTACGAAGTGATAGCAATATTAAAACTAACTTATCAATTTTATTTTATTTCTTGGCTTGAACTTCTAAAAAATTAAATAAATAGAATATTAATACAATTAAATAAACTTATTTTATTTTTTGGCTGAGACTTATATTTTATTTTATTTTACTAAGTGCAATACATATCATTAAAAACAACATCAATAAAAATTATAAGTGTTAAAATTTGAACTAAATACGAATCAGAAAATCAAAACTTTCTAACACATGGATGCATCAAATGTCCTAATGAGAGGGTAATTTATAAGTAAATTGGGCCGAGCTAAGGAAGGGCCTTCTTTGTAAATTGGGCCGCACAATGGGCCGAGGTAAAAGTTGATATAGCCCGGTCTTAGAGCTAACGATCTTGGCCTAGATGAGGTTCGGACCGAGCTATGGACTAAGGAGCTTGGGCCTCGCACGTCCGACCTCGTTCTGGTTAGCTCGGTGAGGGACTACTGTAATTAGCTCAGTTTGAATAGCCAAAACTGAGATGTAGGTCGACAAGGATCGAGCTAAGCATTGTGCATGGAATCACCAAATTGAGTATGTCAAAGGGCTAGTGTTAGCTCAGTCATATTGTTATCCAACCGTAGCAAAACCATCTCACTTGGTTTAAGCAGTGAGGAAGGTGTTGAAGGATAAGCGTTATCTTTTAGGAGCTGTGTTTCCTATGAGGACTCTACATCGAGAAATAAGAGTCCTACTAGGATTATACTAGGTAAAAACTATAAAAGCTCTCAACAGAACCTATGTACAAGTAACACAACTTTGATTCTCGGAATACACAGAGCTTTTGTCTATTTGTCTATTTTGCTGACTTAGGCATCGGAGAGGTATCCGGTACACACCCGCCGGCAAGTTCACGTTTGTGTTTTCAGGGAATAAAGCGACAACGTTTGGAGAAACGCAGACTTGATCAACATGATTATACGAGAACATTATTTTGTGCTCATACAATTGATGCCGTCTGTGGGAATTCCACAAAGAACAAAACCTCTTGATCAAGCTTTCTTTTCTAGTTGGAAGCAATGATGAACAATGAAGACTTGCCTGCAATCCACTATACTCTCGAAAGGACGCAAGGGAGAGACGGGGCGCAAGCCCTCGTTGCTCTCAAAGTCCAGAAAGGCAAAGGCGGAGGATCGACCCGCAAGTTCTGGAGGATCGCGTGAAGGAGCAAGACGAGATGATACAAAGGATGGTGGCGGACATGGAGTCAATGAAACGCCAGATAAAGGGAAAATAAGTGGGGACAAGAAAGTAGCGCAAAGACAAGCATGTCCCCCTCGCCGTTCGGAAGATTGTGATAGGCATACCATACCATCACAAACCGAAAGTAGGAGTCTTAGAACAGGCGACACTTAATCGCGGACCTCTAGGACTTGTTACTCTAGGTCTGAGAGAATGAGAACTGAGAGGTCGTGTACTAAGGGAAGCACCTATCGACCCTCGTACACGCACTAGACGTCATCTAGGCATACGGAGTTGCCTAGATCATCTGACTTGCGAACTGTGCTTAAAGAAAGGACCCGATGGAAGGAGGACACCGGGGCTCGCGACCCGTGTAGAGTTTCGGTTCTTCAGCGGTTAGGCCCCTCAGATGCATGGGAGCAGTAGAGGTAGGAATGCCAATGCCGCGCCTTACTTACGAACCAGCAGACAAAGTATTAACGATGTTACAGAGCTCGCCGTTCATTTCGGCAATTGAGAACGCACCACTACCCTCAAGCTTCCACTAGCCCAAATTCACCACTTATGATGAGAAGTCCGACCCCTACATGCACCTGAGCCATTTCCGCCAAGTTATGACAGTGTACCGGGGAAACGAGGCTTTAATGTGCATCCTATTTCCATCCAGCCTTGACGACCTAGGTTTAACCTGGTTCGAAAGGCTACCAGAGGGCAATATTGCCTTATGGGCGTAGCTGGTAGAAGCGTTCGTGACTAGATTCAGGATGAACACCAAGACACCAGTGGAGATCAACCAGCTACTCTCCATTGACATGAACGAAAAAAGAGACGTTACGGTCCTACAACAGTCGCTATTGGGAAACCTTTAACCAAATTGGGGATTGCCCTACAAACCTCGCCATTGCACAATACAAACGGGGCTTGCCAGTCGGTAATAAATTGAGGGACTTAATTACTATGACACCACCCCTCACGATGGAGGCCTTAATAGGAAAGAGTTCACCAACATATTCGCGTGGAGGAAGATAGCACCCGTGCTAAGGCAAAATCCGGCACAACAGCAATACCAGATAAAAAGACAATAGCAAAAGTCAATACGGTAGAACAACCAAACAGGAATGAGCGAGGCTAGGCGGACCAACAGAGAGGACCTAGACAAAAGGAGGGTAAGAGTTCACACTGCCATTATCACAGTGTTAAAAAAACCAATCTACCGAATTCTCAGAGAGATACGTAATGAACCTTTCGTCCGATAGCCAGCTAAGTTGGAGAAGCACAAAAAGACTATGACGAGAGGTTCCGGTGCACCTTCCATGATGAAAGGGGCACCACACTGAAAATTACACGCCGTTGAGGCAAGCATTTGGAGGAGTTAGTGGCAGTTGGGCACCTGGACCAGTATATAAAAAGAGGAACACAGTCAGCCCCCAAAAGCCACAACAACCCAAACGGAATGCCGGTCGACGCTTCACCTCAAGGCGTAATTAACGTAATACATGGGATATTCGAACTTGAGCGGGTATGTGAGCTCAAGAGGATGATCAAAAAGGCTGAAGCACTTAAGGGAGCCATTAAGCGCACAAACTGCCATAAAAAAGGGAGAACAGAGGCCACAAATGTCATATCTTTTTCAGACAAAGATTTAGCAAGGATATATTGCCCTCACAATGATGCACTGGTTGTCACTCTACGTGTCAAGAATTTTGACATCAAGCGGATTTTGATTGACCAAGGAAGCTCATGTGAGATAATGTATTACAAAACCTTCAAACAACTGAAATTGGAGGACAAAGACTTGGCACCTGCAACATCTCCCCTACTCAGATTCAACTCAATGCCAGAGTGGCCAGTGGGCAAGATAATCCTCCTAGTCAAGGCAAGAACCATGACGAAACAGGTGAAATTCTGGGTATTGAAAGTCCCTTCCACTTACAACATAATCTTTGGGAGGACATGGTTGCACGCCATACAATCAGTAGCGTCAACCTACCATCAAGTATTGTGGTTCCCCAACGAAGCCGGAGTAATTGAAGAGGTCTTTGGAGACCAAATCATGTCTAAACTAGTGCTTCGTCACAGTAAATGGCAGCCGGGCTGCAAAAGGGTATGTACAGATGGTCGAAGAGCCAGAAAGTAATGAACTATTTGCGGATGTCGGCAAGGCAACCAATCAGAAGGCAGTGGAAGACTTGGTAGAAGTAAGAATAGATGAAAAGAACCCAAAGAAGTTCTTTTTGCTCGGCTCGTCTTTGTCCAGCATTGAGAGAATAGAGGTCATAGAATTCTTAACCTCTAACATCGAAATGTTTGCCTGGACACAATATAACATGCCTGGCATTGACCCAAACTTCATTTGTCACCAACTTAATGTCCACCCAACTGCCAAACCAATTATACAACGCACTCGCAGATCGACACTCCATCATGCGAAGATAATGGCGGAGGAAGTAGGAAACTTGCTAGAGGCAGGAGCCATCAGAGAAGTGCACTATCCCAGGTGGATCTCCAATACCGTAGTAATGCCAAAGAAGAATGAAAAATGGCGTGTTTGCATGGACTACAAAACAGTCAAGAACGCATGCCAAAATGATAGCTTTCCCTTACCCAGGATAGACCAACTGGTAAACTTGACAGCAGGGTATAATCGGCTTAGCTTCCTTGATGCGTATAGAGGTTACCATTAGATCGCTATGTATAAGCCAGACCAAGAGGTCACATCTTTTACAACACCTAGAGGATTGTATTATTACAAGGTCATGTCCTTTGGCCTAAAAAATGTAGGGGCCACATTCCAAAGGATGGTCACCAAAATGTTTGAACTATTGTTAGGCAAAACAATAGAGGCTTACATAGATGACATGGTGGTCAAGAGCAAGGATGAGAAAGACCATCTTAGGGACCTAGACGAAATGTTCCAAATCCTCAAAAAGAACAAGCTGCGTCTAAATACATCTAAGTGTGCGTTCAGTGTAGGATCAGACAAATTCCTAGGCTTCTTGGTGACCAACCGAGGTATAGAAGCAGACCCCTCCCAGATCAAAGCAATCTAGGACCTAGAGAGGCCCAACACAGTAAAAGAGGTGTAGCATCTCACTGGCCTAGCTACCGCACTCAACCGGTTCATAAGTTGGTCATCAAACAGATGTTGACCATTCTTCCAAGCGTTAAAGGCCAAATTTCAGTGGGATGAAGAATGCGATCGTGCCTTAGAGAGCCTGAAAGACTACATGACTTCTCCTCCATTGCTAATAACCCCAATACCTGGAGAAGAACTCTTTTTGTACTTAGCAGTTTCACAACATGCAGTCAGCGTAGTGTTGGTCAAAGCGGAAGGAATCCAACACTTGCCTATCTTTTATGTCAGCAAGACCTTGTTAGGGGCAGAAACCATGTACTTACCATTGGAAAAGCTGGCATTAGCTTTGATGATGGCCTCAAGGAAGTTATCACATTACTTCCACGCCCACACCATAATCGTCCTGATAGCTTTTTCCTTAAAGGTTTTGTTTGAGAGAGCGGACTTTTCTGGACAAATCTTGAAATGGGCGGTGGAATTGAGACAGTTCGACATCAAGTTTCAGCCCAGAACTGCAATAAAAGCCCAAGCTCTGGCAGACTTTGTGGCTGAGTTCACACCAGGAAGCCATCACATATGCCCAGTTGACTTAATTGATACAATTGAAAAGGGGATGGAAAGTGCCGCAGGAATTGCGCAGCCCCCAAAACAAGATGCCCTGCCACATCCCAAGCCATACTGGATTGAAGGAAGGGAGGAAGAGGCAAACCATGCTATACTCTGGCAAAAACTCATCAACAAGTAAAAACTTGGTACAGTTAGATAGTGAAGAGCAAACCCTAACAGTATGCATGGACTTTGAAGAAAACATCAGCAACACTTATGACCCCAAGACATCATCCGACCCCTTCACTTGCTGGAAGCTATTCGTTGGAGAGATGTGGAAGCTCTTCGTGGATGGAGCATCCAATAGGTACGATGCAAGACTTGGCATAGTCTTCATCTCACCAGATGGCCTAATAGTGGAACAAGCAGTCAACCTTGGTTTCTCAGCATCAAACAATGAAGTAGAGTATGAAGCAATCTTAGCAGGCCTAAAATCAGCACTTTTCATGCAGGCCACTGAGCTAATGGTTTACAGTGACTCCCAGCTGGTAGTAAACCAAATTTCAGGCGACTACGAAGCGAAAGATGAGAGGATGGAAAAGTATCAAAAGTTAGTCAGAAGGGAGATCATGAAATTCAAAGTAGTGCGGATAGAGCAGATCAGCCAAAAAGAAAACAGTAGAGCAGACGAACTAGCAGACTTTGCTTCAATGGCAGACACCTCTATCCCAGCATCCATTACTGATCGACTTCTTCTGTCATGACCCGAACCTGCCCCTATGGGTTAAGGGCATAACCGGCCAGTAATCAAGAGATTACCTATGGCCTTAAACCATAAAAGACATAACTCATCAGAGTAAAGGAGCCAAACAGAAAGCAAATTTAAAACTTTGTCCATAGAACTTGTGCTTACATGGCACGTCATAACAATCCATATACATACATGTTAATAACTCACATCAAAATAAGTAATAACACGTAGTTCTATACATACAGGATCATTCAAGTCTAAGTCAACCAATCAAAACTATAGACAACTGTAAACCAAAGTTCTCGCCAACATGAACAAAATATAACAAACTAGCAAAAGGGCGAAAACAAGTCTCGTGCGTGAGACGTATGGGTTGACTCTTCAAAACCTTGATTATTTCTCACAAGCTTCACTGATGGCTGGGTTTGGACCTCCCTTGGCTCACCTACAGACACATGAATGAGCGTGAGCGAAAGCCCAGTGAATAATATCAATAAGGAAAATACACAAACAGTATTTAGAACGACATGCACTAAATGGCCTTGGACCCAATTCACATTTCTATCTAGTATATATATATATATATATCAAGCAACTGCGATTCGAAACACATCAAGCGGCCTCGGGCCCAATCCATTCTTGTCAAACAGCCTTTAGCCCATTCATTCTATCATTCATGTCAGACTGGCCTTTGGTCCAACCATTCTTTCATTCATGTCAGACTGGCCATCGGCCCAACCATTCTTTCATTCATGTTAGACTGGCCTTTGGCCCAACCATTCTTTCATTCATGTCAGATTGGCCTTTGGCCCAATCATTATTTCATTCATGTCAAATTGGCCTTTGGCCTAACCATTTGGCATAGCAAACATTTGTCCACAATTCAAATTAACGAGCTTATAAGACTTATAGGGAAATAAGCAATTGGACAAATAACATACTTCAAAACATCTTTATTAAGATATTACTCACAGTGATCTGCCGGTGGATTCACCATGGAGCTCGACCCTACACATTACATAACACATATGGGTCACAATAAATTCATTTTGTTCTTAACTCATACGTTCTTCTTAGGCTTCTTTCTTATCCTTTTAATTCATTTATAATGCTCAATGCATGCCTAAGAGTGCTTTAGAAGTGAAAGAGAACGGAAAATGAAACATAAAACATCTTTACAAAATTTCTTAAACAGGGGTCCCCGCTCGAGCGTGGACTTTCTCGCTCGAGCAAATCCATTAGGTCTACAAAAGTACTGGTTACCTCATTTTTACGCTCGAGTGTGAATTCAGACGCTTGATTTGAAAGTCTCACTACATGGCTCCCCGCTCGAGCGGACACCCATGTCTGCAAAACTTCTGGGAGCTCGTATTTCCCGCTCGAGCGGCG
Source organism: Camellia oleifera (assembly GCA_022316695.1). Taxonomy (NCBI): domain Eukaryota; kingdom Viridiplantae; phylum Streptophyta; class Magnoliopsida; order Ericales; family Theaceae; genus Camellia; species Camellia oleifera. The sequence goes on along the minus strand of CM039319.1, from coordinate 51,426,852 downwards.
CTTTCCCTGCTTGAGCGGACATGCTAAATTCTGGAAAATTCAAAATTGTTCTTGAGGCTCAAACTTGATGTTCAAAGGCTTCAAAGTTCGAATTAAGGTACCAAAATAGGGAAACACATCATATATCATGAGCACACAAACAATATGAGGCCAATTGCTCAAAATTATGGTTCAATCCTCAAAATTAATCACATTTCTTTTGTATAATCAAACGCATGCATTCAAATTTCATATAAGTTCCACACCTTCAATAATCAAACATGCATGTCAATTTTAACATCATTTCTATTTCAAATCTTACAAATGACACTTATTATCATGAAACCCACAAAGATTATGCATGCATGTGAAGATTGGTGCCCAATTCTCCATGTTCAATATCATTCATGCTAACTTATGCAATTACAAGCTCAAACATACAAATTAATGGCAATTTCTTACATGCATGAGTATATTAGCTCCCAATTCATCAAAGCTAACTCAATTCATGTTCTTGATCACCATTTAGTCTTCAATTCACAAAATCACAACTCAAACTCATGAGTTAAGGGTTGATTACTCACCTAGAGCTTTAATCTTCTAAACTTATGCTTAATTCTTGAGTTGGTCTTCAAATCTCACAAGCCTTTAGCCAAAATATACAATTCCTCATCTTTTCTTCTCTAGCCGACCCTCTCTCTCTCTTTTCTTAAGGTAATCTCGGCCAAATTGAATGTGAAAAGAGGTATTGAGTGAAAATGGCCCATTTTATAGGCTCTTTCTCAAACATATTTTATTATTATAATTAATTGAGCACTATACCATCAATTTAATCTATTTAATCTGATCCGAATCAATTTTCAATTAAATTTCACCATAGGCTCTAAAAATTACGCTAATCACAATGGCGTAATCAATTTCGGTTTCTGCGGTCGATAAGGCCTTCAATTTTCAGTTTATAACAGCAAGTTGAACAGATATTCCTACGGTGAACAGATAGAAATTCAAAACCACATATATTCATATAAATGGCACTCAAAATCATATCAAACACATAATCACATTCATAATAAAGATCAATTAGCATAATACGGAACTAGGGTTATCACATCTTACCAAGACCAAGCATTGAAGAACCCGAAGTAGCTGAGGTATGTTGTGCCGAACTAGGCCCTTCATGGATGGATCCCATTATAGTGTTCTTAAAAGACGGCGTCTTACCTAAAGAGAAGAAAGAGGCCAACAAAATAAGAGCAAAGTCACAACGATTTTGGCTCTCTCCATCACTAGCCTTGTACAAAAAATCCTTTTCAGGACCTTACCTGAAATGTGTTCATCCCAACAAGGTCGAAGCATTCTTGTTTGTGATACACGAAGGCATATGCGGGAAGCCACCAAGGAGGAAGATCATTGGCCTACAGAGCAATTTCACAAGGATATTGGTGGCGATACATGCAAGCAGATTCAGAGAAGTATGTCAAGAAGTGCGAGAAATGCCAAAAGTTCACACACCAAATACATCAACCAGCCAGAGAGCTTCTACCATTAACTAGCCCATGGTCCTTTACGATGTGGGGCTTGGACATAGTAGGACCTATTTCCAATGGCACCCGAAAACAGAAAGTTCTTTCTTGCAGTAACAGACTACTTCATAAAGTGGGTGGAAGCAGAAGCACTCGCATCAATAAAGGAAGAAAGATGTGAAGAAGTTCGTCTGGCAGAATATCATCACTCGATTCGGCATACCCAAGGCTCTAATATCTGACAACGGTACTTAGTTCGATGGCAAAATTTTTAGAGGCTTTTGTGAGGAGTACAAGATAGAATTCTATAATTCTACACCTAGCATACCCCCAAGCAAATGGCCAGGCGGAAGCATCAAACAAAGTCGTCTTAGATGGATTGAAGAAAAGGCTGGAGAAAGCAAAAGGCAAGTGTGCTGATGAGCTTCCTCCTGTTTTATGGGTTTACCGTACCACACCTCGACGGTCAACTAGAGAAACACCTTTTTCTTTAGCCTATGGCATGGAAGTAGTAATCCCACTGGAAGTTGGCCTTTCCACAATTAGAAACGAAAATTTTGATCTAAACTTAAACGGAGAAGCCATAGCCTTGGAATTCAACCTTACAGAAGAAAGAAGAGAAAGAGCACTGGTTCACATCGCCTCATACCAGCAAGAGTTATCCAAAAAATATAACAAAATGGTACATTCGAGGCAATTCAAGATTGGAGATTGGGTGCTGCGCAAAGTAATGGGAAACACTCTGGTACCCGGAGATGGCAAGTTAGGGTTTCATTGGGAAAGACCATACAAAGTGGTTGGCTTAGTAGGAAAATGGGCATATCACTTGAAGATGGAGATAGCAAGGCCATTCTTAGGTCATGGAACACTGCCAATCTCAAACTATTTTATTTTTAGCTTTTCATTAAAGTACTTGTAATTTTTCTTTTTCAATAAAACAAGTAGTTCCCTTTTCAGCTTAATTCTTTTCTTCTGTAAAAGTTGCTTTAGTGAGCTAGGGGCAATGAAAGCAGAGTTGGCCGGAATAACTAACACTTTGCTCTAGGTTGGCAGGAATAACCAACTTTGAGCTCTCTTCAGCCAAGATCAGGATCTAGGCTGAAGAAGTTTGACAGGAACAACTAAACACTTGGCTCTAGGTTGGCAGGAATAACCAACTTTGAGCTCCAGCCGAGATCAGGATCTAGGTTGAAGAAGTTTGGCATGAATAACCAAACACTTGGCTCTAGGTTGGCAGGAATAACTAATTTTGAGCTCTCTTCAGCCAAGATCAGGATCTAGGCTGAAGAAGTTTGGTAGGAATAACCAAACACTTTGCTTTAGGTTGACAAGAATAACCAACTTTGAGCTTTCTTCAGCCAAGATCAGGATCTAGGCTGAAGAATTTTGGCAGGAACAACCAAACACTTGGCTCTAGGTTGGCAGGAATAACCAACTTTGAGCTCTTTTCAACCGAGATCAAGATCTAGGCTGAAGAAGTTTGGCAGGAATAACCAAACACTTGGCTCTAAGTTGGCAGGAATAACCAACTTTGAGCTCTCTTCAACCGAGATCAGAATCTAGGTTGAAGAAGTTTGGCATGAATAACCAAACACGTGGCTCTAGGTTGGCAGGAATAACCAACTTTGAGCTCTCTTCAGCCAAGATCAGGATCTAGGCTGAAAAAGTTTGGCAAGAATAACCAACATTTATCTTTCTTCAGCCGAGATTAGGATCTAGGCTGAAGAGGTTGGCAGGAATAACCAACATTTATCTCTCTTCAGCCAAAATCAGGATCTAGGCTGAAGAGGTTGGCAGGAATAACCAACATTTATCTCTCTTTAGCCAAGATCAAGATCTAGGCTGAAGAGGTTGGCAAGAATAACCAACATTTTTCTCTCTTCAACCGATATTATGATCTAGGCTGAAGAGGTTGGCAAGAAAAACCAACATTTATCTCTCTTCAGTCGAGATAAGGAATCTAGGCTGAAGAGAGTTGGCAGGTATGACCAAACAGATTACAAGGTTCCAAGACCGAGATAAGCATCTCGGCCAGAATAGAAAAATGCTAAACTTTATGCAAATCATAGTTGAAAAATAAATACAGGTATGGAATAAACCGAGCAAAAAGAAGAAGATTTCATTCAAAATTCAAAACAAAGTTACAAGAAGTGGGACTTTAGCCCGGTTACAAATTCTTTCCAAAAGTAAAAAGAAAAAATTACAGGATTAAGCAAAAAGGTCATCCAAATCTGCATCCAAGTCAACTCGAGCTGCACCACTCGGTAGCCCGGTTTCAGCAGGTAGCTCGGTCACATTTTCAACCAAGTCTTCCATCGATAGGCTCAACCTGAGCTGATGGAGCAGTATGGAGACCGCGATCATTGTTGGCAGCTGGGGCGTCGTTTGGTTCTAGGAGACGCTTCCCCTTCCTCCTCGATATGGAGCAATTTCTGTTGAATGGCATTGGCGTAGTCCACAATATAGCTTGTAATAAAGTGGGGAGGAGGGCTCTGGAAGACCTCGGTTTCGTAGGCCATAACCGAGCTATGACAAAGCCGTGTTCCATCCGCATTTGAAGAATATGTCCTTGTACAGCCTCACATTGCAAGATGTAGGTGGCCCCTCATTCCTTGTAGCCACGGTCTTCTGCATTTTCCGCACTCTTCTTCAGCTCGGCGATCTCTGCATCCTTCTTCTTCTCGAGCTTGGCCAGCTCGCGCAAATATTTATCTTTCCGCTCGGCCAAAGCCTTCTGCTTATCTGCTTTAGCCGAGTTGACTAGTCCGGTGAGTTGAGCTATTTCGGTGTGTAGCTCGGCCATTTTCTGCTTGGACTCTTCTAGCTCGGCCGTCTTAGCGTTGGCCTCTGCCACGGCCTGCCGTGTGGTCTTACGCAGCTCCAATACGCGCTTGTGAGCGACATGATTCTTCTACATGGCCTGCAAAAGGAAAGATAACAATTATAGTTAAAACCGTGCAGACAGATGTACAAACTGGAAAGACAAGTAGGGAAACTTACCAGCACCATCGACTTTATCGCCAAGTGGATGGCCTTCAGCTCGGTCAGATGATCATGATGCTCCATGTCGGCTGGCAAGCGCACGCTCTTAGCGAGGTTGAAGGCAAGCGAGTGGTCTTTCTCAGCGACCACTGAATCTGTGCTTATTATGGCTCGGTTCTTATAAGTCACTTTTGGCGCCCACTCTGAAGGGCTAGCCCGGTTAGAATGCACTGGTTCTGGGCTGGGCTAAGTGGATTGAGGAAACACGGTATCATCTTCATCAACGAGGTGTTGTGGCTTGGTTGCAGATGTGTGAGCACGCTTGCTCGGCCGGGATGACCGAGGCTTGGGCCTGTTAAAAGGGCCACCACTGCCTCATTTGTTTGGCCGGCTTATGGTACCTCGGCTTGAGTCGTTTTGGTAATCAATGCTCGGACAGCTCGGCGTTTGGCCATCTCTTGTTCTTTAGGTTAGTGGAATGAGATTGATTTGGGGTAATGTTAGATCTGGTTCTGGTGAAGGTTCCAGAAGGAAATCTGTCACCCTAGGTCTTCCTCCTACTGCTATATCTGTATGTCGATTCAAAATTGAGTAGCTCGGCCCAACCTCGATCACGGTACCGAAGCGCGGCGCAAAATGCGTCTAAATTGGGGTATTGATACTGTGACTTTAGATGGTTCAAGTCTGCATAAAGAAGAAGGCAACGGTTAGCACGGCACAAAACTTATAAACAGTAAAGAGTAAAAAACGCACAAGCTTAGCCGAGGTATTCATACCGGCTACTCCCTTATTCCAATTAATATCGTAGCCCGGTATTTGGGCTTATTGGTCTTCGAAGTTGCCAGAAACCCAGAAGAAGTCATCATCATTGACGTCTTTGTCCGGTGTATTTTTAATTATTTTCTTTCGGCGTCTTCTTATTCTTAAATAGTATACCCAGTCGTCTTCATTCTGGCCAAGTGAGTATTGGTGAAATAGCTCGGCTAAACCGAGGTTGAGGCCAAGCCGGCAATTTAGCTTGGCTATGCCATTTATTATTCTGTATGAATTTGTGGAAAGCTGGGTGGGGCAAAGTCTTGTCTGCCTAAGGAATTCACAAAGAAGAGGCTGAACGGGAAAATAGAGACCGGCCTCTACAATGGATATGACGGAGAAGGGAACGAAACCTTGTTTTCCCCATGGAGTTGTATCTAGCTTGGCTAATGAAAGGTGGACGTCATTAGGGATGTTGTAGTCCTTGCGGAATTCAACGATGGCGCCAGGGGAATTTACTAAAAACCAGTATTTACCCATTTCACTTAAAATTATGTATAAATTAGCTCGGTGTTGAGATGACGTTAAGTATCTCGATTGAGCGTGCAAAGGTGTGCCTGGCCAAACCTAGTCAGTCTGCAAAGTGAAGATAAAAAGTGTTATGCCCAGACAACTACATTGGGCTAAATAAGAAGGATAAGCAAATGATAAAAACTCTAGATTGGCTAAGTGGGTTGCAACCTTTAGCTTGGTCATAGTGCGAGTTTTTAGCCTAGTCTTTGAGCATTATGGGCCCTAGCACGGTCAGGACACAAGTTTTTAGTTCGGTTGTGTTTTAAGCCTAGAATTGCTTAAACCTTAAACAGGTTTTTAGCTCGGTTACAGCACGATTCTAGATTCAAACTTCATGTTTTCTAAATCCAGAAGGTGTGTTCTTAAGCACGAGCCTAAGGTTTGGGGTTTATAGCATTTGCTCAAGTACTGTGGTGCATATCTAGTGTATTTAGATATATATGTGAAGATTGAATATCAAAAAATGAAGAAATAGTTAACAACAACAAGCATAAAGAGGTATTAGTAAACTTATGAATGCAAAGTCGTGAAGAAACAGTGGCTGATGAAGATAAAAGAGTGAGTATAGAGCTTCGAATGCACAGGTTCTCAGAGGACGAAGGAAGGAAGATGAACAATGGTAGTGTTTTTGTTCGAAATATGGGGTCTTTTGTGTAAAGCGTGTAAAAATGGGCGGGACTGTTTAGAATACGCGAAGTACGAAGACGGCTGTGACAGTTGTGCTTGACCAATGGGAGTCAGCCACGTGTCCATGGCATAGAAAGCGATTCAGATGTGCAGAGCAATTGAAAGGACGTTTATGGACCGAACTATTCGACAGCCCGGTAGAATACGAGCTCGGTTGGATTGAATGTTTTTAGCTCGGCTGGAGGAATATAATCCCAATCATGCTGCGCAGATGGGATTAAAGGGCAATTGAGAGGGTAATTTATAAGTAAATTAAGTCGAGCTAAAGAAGGGCCTTATTTGTAAATTGGGCCGTACAATGAGCCGAGGTAAAAGTTGATATAGCTCGGTCTTAGATTTAACGAGCTTGGCCTAGGTGAGGTTTGGACCGAGCTATGGACTGAGGAGCTTGGGCCTCGCACGTCCGACCTCGTTCTGGTTAGCTCGGTGAGGGACTGCTGTAATTAGCTCGGTTTGAATAGCTAGAACCGAGATGTAGGTCGACAAGGATCGAGCTAAGCATTACGTATGGAATCACCGAATTGAGTATGTCAAGGGCTAGTGTTAGCTCAGTCATACTGTTATCCAACCGTGGTAAAACCATCTCACTTGGTTTAAGTAGTGAGGAGGGTGTTGAAGGATAAACGTTATTTTTCAGGAGTGTGATTCCTAGGAGGACTCTATATTGAGAAATAAGAGTCCTACTAGGATTGTGCCAGGTAAAAACTATAAAAACTCTCAACAGAACCTATGTACAGGGAACACAACTTTGATTCTCGAAATACACAGAGCTTTTGTCTATTTGTCTATTTGCTGACTTAGGCATCGGAGAGGTATTCGGCACATACCCGCCGACTAGTTCATGTTTGTATTTTCAGAGAATAAAGCGACGACGTTTGGAGGAGCGCAGACTTGATCAATAGGATTATACGAGAACATTATTTCGTACTCGTACACCTAATATAAATTAGAATTAATAGTACAAATTCAAGTGGATTATCACAATAAACTATTTTTTGAATTTTTTTGAAAAAAATAGAAACTAGTTTGGCAAAAATAAGCACAAAAAATATATTTTTGAATTTTTAAAAATAAATTGTTATTTTTTTATTTTCTTTATGAAACTAATTTTTAGTTTCAAAAAAAATCTAGAACAATATTTTAAATACCAGACCAAACATGGCCTAAATACTTGTAGGACAAAATTATCTTTTTATTAGCTAATTGAAATAAGAGGTAGTCCAACAGTTTTGTATAATCCCACATATGGGAGACTAACAATCCAATCAGACTATTAGTTCAGCTACAATTTTTCAATCAAACAACGGACTAGGTGAGATATTAGAAGTCCAATCCCACCATTTAATCCCTCTAAACAAGGATTTTAGTGTTTGTTTGATTATAATATTAGAGCATATGATTGGATTATTAATCTAGTGATATGCACATTCTTACGTTTGGATGGCACAAATGATGATTGGGTTAGAAATACGTAGGACTTTTAATTCCACAAAATCATGAGATATTCAATACCATATGTAGGTAATAATTAATAATCCCATATATATTTATCCTACTAATTGAGTTGGACAGTCAATCCAATGGTTAATTCCATGGATTATTAATCCTACCACTATTACTCTACCAAATCAAACAGGTCCTTAGTTTCTCTCCAGTTCGATGAAGGAATTAGACCGTGTTGTTTGGGCATGTGGAACCCACCATAGGCCCTACCTTAATGATCGAATCTGTTTGCTTTTTAGACTATAGTGTGTAGAACATTTATAAAAAATTTAAGGTCTATCTAATAGTCTTACAAAATTGTTAAATTCTTGAAATAAAAAAAAAATCACTTATTTAATATTCATTCCATCCTCCATCTTTTGTCTTATATGGCCCTTTATGAGTGCTTGCGGATCAGATTGGGTTAAATAGTCTTTCATTCGTCATCCGTCCAAATTTAAGCGGATTAAAAAAATCAATTCGCATCCACCTGCTTAATTACCCGATGCAAATTAAGCAAGCAATATGGATTGCCGAGCGAATGTGAATCGTCTTAGCGATTAGACTTTATTATTTTGGGCCTTATTTAAATCTAATTTTCAGTCATTCTTTATTATTTTGGGCTCAAAATTTTTAATTCTTCATTTTTTTTATAATAAAAATAAAAACCCAACTTTCATATTTCATAAATAACTAATATAATTAATAAATAAAAGGTTATTAATTTAACACACAATACATAAAAAGCATAATATCATTTTCTAGGGGTGTTGGCGAATAGACTAGCTTCCTATCTGTCATCCATCTGAACTTAGATGGATTAAAAAAAATGTATCCACATCCGTCTACTTGGATCATTGAAATCATCTATTATGTGAAAGATTAGTTTGGGTCATTTGATTTTGACGAGTAAAATAGATGCTTGTCCAATCCTAGTGGCCCGACCCATTACTTGTTTTTATATTTTGGCTTATTCTTAGGTGTGCAACCCACAAAAGGTGTAAGTGGGTTGCACACCATGTGCCACTCACACAAAAGGTGTAAGTGTAAGGTGTAAGTGTAAGTGGAAGGTATAAGTTGCACACCATGTGCCACTTACACAAAAGGTGTAAGTGCAAGGTAAAAAAGGTGTAAGTGTAAGGTGTAAGTGAACACAAAAAGGTGTAAGATGTAAGTTGCACACTATAGCATTACCCTTAAATTTTTTCAATTGTTAAAATCACAAAGATGGCACATATACTTTTTTATTGGAAATGAAAATAAATGTTATAACCTTTTTGTAAAAAAAAAAAATTGCATACTAAGGTGTGGTTTAGTAAATTTTAAAATTTACTCTTAAACGTATTTATGTTTTTTTTTTATTTATAAGAAAACAAAAAATATGTTTAGTAGGCATATGTATTTTTAAATTTTGTTTTAAAAATAGATGAAAGGGGTGGGCTGGAGATAGTTGTTAGCCATGGGAGGCATGAGACGGCCAAACATTTTTTTCGGCCTTTAGGCGAAATTTGAAAGTGGGCTTTTATATATTTTATATATTAATTTATTTAACATTTATTTTTTTGGTATATCAATTTTTGTAATTAAGATGAGATTTGTTGTGTTTACTTTTGAAGGGCCATTGAACAATTAATTTTGTTTCGTTAGGCCTTTCAATAAACATTTTATTTATTTATTCATCAATCTTTGAATAACAAGTGTTTTGTTCAAACCTTTATTATTAACGAGTTTTATTTGAGGATATATGACAAAAATATTTTACTTGGCATTTTACATCTTAAGTGATGTGGGAGTTTCTAATATTTTATCAAAAAATTAGGGTCCAGAATTTGGGATTCAGAATTTACTCAGAAATGGATGCGTGTGGTGGAAATTGAATTAATGAAGTGTGAGATCCACATATGAAATAAATCTGAGCCATTGATGTAAAATTTTGGATAATTTATGCATTTTTATGTCGGATCTGCAGCATTAATTACTAATATTTTATTGATGGACTATACATATGTACATGTCTTTTATTGTATGAATACACATAAAAGGTAAAATAAAGTGGTATATATATATGATAATAACTAATATTTCTCTTTTTATTTAAGTGGGCCTTGGGATAATTTTATTTTTTAAATAGAAATGCTATTTTATACCAACTTTATTTTACCATTTTAATTTGCTTTCCATGTGTATTAATGTAATAGAAATCATGTGTATGTATATGATTTATTATATTTAACAAATAGTGAAACTTATTATGCTATATACGAAATAACATAAAAAGGTGGATAATTGTTAAAATTTTAGGTGATATATGGTGGAATTTTTATTTTAATTTTTAAATAGGTATTTAGAGAAGGTCTTTCTTTTTGGATAAGGCCTTAGGCGAGTACCTTTCTTACCTAAGGCATGGGCCAACCTTGATATGGGCCAACCTTGATGGGAGGTAGTGATTAGTGGAGATTGCTTGCGATAATGGTTGCAGTTAGGAATGGCTGAATGTGGTGATCATGAGCAGTGGGTGTGAGAAAGAGATAAATGAATGAAAATTTATTTTTAAAACAAGTGATTTTTTTTGTTACAAGAATTTAATAAATTTTATAAAATATTTATAATATTTTTAAAAAGAAATTAAATACCAAATAAGTTTTTGTTTATAATTTTAATTTTTTTTGTAAATTAAAAAAAAAAAAAACATAAATTTTATCAAATAGCTCCTAAAAATAGTTTTCTTTATATTTCTTAAATTTTTTGTACGAATACATAAAAAAATAACATTAACATTTATAATCTCTACATCAAAAGCTCTGAAGTTGTTTGTTGACTTGTACGATCGATTTTTACTGCAGTTATGAATTAAAGTTGTTTGTATAATTTTACATTCAATTTTGATTGGTAGCTCGAAATTTTCTCCCCGAATCCCCCTAATTTTCATTTTAAGTAAACTATTTTTTTTTTTTTTTTTTTACTTGCCTTGCATTTTTTTTTTACCCGAAATAGCAATTTCGGGGGATTCGGGGGCACCCCCCTCGAGCTCCCCCGCTTTTCCCTTTTACATTTTTTCCCAACCATGTTGGTCAAAGCATGTTCATTTCAAGAATCCTTCAAGGTCTCCCTATTGGTCTGTCGATTCAATGTGCAATAGTTTATAGAAGGGCAAATTATATCTATAATCTTTGTAGTTTGTTTATTATGTTAATTTGGTTATTTAGTTCTATTTGTATCAATTTGTATTCTTAATTATTATTATTTTTTTATGTTGTGTCAATTTAATGTAATTAATAATATCCCTTTAAAATTTAGACTGAAACTAAGAGCAAAATAATTTATTTACTCTCTTCAAAGTGATTGAGAGATTCACGTCTAATTTGAAATGGTCCGTTTCCTAAATAATTTTGCCCTTGATTTGTATTCAATTTTACTCTTCTAATGTTCAATTTGAAATATTCATTTCATTTTGAATGAATAATTTTACTTTTAATTTCAATTCAATTTCTAAAGTATCATTATCAATTTTATTAAATTAATGTGAGATGTAATTGAAATTACAAAGCTCAAATTGATAAACATAAAAAAACAAAAAACAAGTTACATGGGCCTTGGGTATAATTTGCCCCTTATAAATTGTTAGTTGGGAAAGAAAAAAAGGCTACCGATAATTGTTAGCAATTAAGCATGATGATCTTATCAACAATGCTACATACTAAAAAAAAAGAAAAAACAAAAAATCCAAAAAGACATCCAAAATTTATATCAATGGGCTACATTTGTTGTCACATATATAACTCATATCATATCAACTTTAAATATGCTAATTTCATAATAATTATCAAGATACAAATTTTGAACGTATAGCATTTTTCTGGTATTGTATAACATTTTGGAGTAGTTTTAAGTAGTGCTAAACAGTAGGGACAACATATCTATTATTATTGAAAAACAAGCCACCTCTATGTCGAGCTCATATGCATATGCATATGTGGGTGGGAGAGTTGGTTATAGTACATACATATATGTAAAGACAACATAAGTAGAGTTTTTCAGATTATGATGACAAGCCAAACCAAGCGAAACGAACATATAAAAAGCTAATTAAACAAGTACTGATGACTCTTTTTTGCAAAGATCAATCTTAGTTATGAACCCAAACTATATGATCCTCAGGAAGGAAATGGCAAATTGGAACAGTCCCTGGCTTGACCTTGAGCACTTGAAAGGCCAAGTGTTTCGGATTCCAACTCGATGTGTCAGGTATGGCACACTGCAACTGCTTCTGCCTTCGTTCCATCGACGCCTACCATTGAAACCGAGTATGCCTTTGTGGTTTGTGTCTTGTGGCAATAAAACACCGTGTACTGCGTAGTTTTGCTTATGGCACACTACTGGCTGCATCGCTTGCCATCTTCTTCACTCCGTCGATAGTGTATGTTTGCAAAGGGGTTTCTTTTTTGACTTCTGTGGAGATTGCTTGGATACTTTTCCCAAGCCTGGTATAAGCAGAAATCGACCATGGACTCTAGTGAAGTCGCGCAATATTTCTCTTCTCCTTTGATTCCAGGCTCTTCGCATTCTTTGATTGTTTGCTTGATTGTCTTGGCTTCCATGGAGTTGGGTTTCACAGAGAAGTAGTCAAGAATTTGTGGCATTTTCTTGGATGAAAAGGGTATTTTCTCAGCAACCTGGCGAGGCAAGAAAGTAGTCGGTGTGGTGGTTTTAGTGAAGTGCAATGTCATTTTTGTGTATTTTTTCAAGTCATTTTCCAAGAAGAAAAGAGCGATGTTGGGATTATCATGGAGTTGATCCGCAGTAGCAGCATAGTTGTAAACGAATGGATTCGGTCCCTTTGATACTCCGACATAGACAGGCTTTCCTTTTTTTCCGGTGTTCACAGCGACACCTCCTTTCCCGACACCAACACTAGTGCCACCGGGCTTTCCTTGCCCTGCATCGACGCCTACGCCGCCCTCTCCTACCCCGACTGCAGTGCTCTTATCTTCCATCCATTCTGCAAATTAAGAAGATAAAATTAAGTATGAGGTTTGTGATGTTTTCTCTCCTATGTATCTATTTCTCTCATCTCTTTTCTACCTCTTCGTTCTCTCCATGATTTAAATGAAAGGGTTGTTGGCATTTAATTAATTATTATCCATGTCATCACATACTTCTTTAGTGAAGAAACAAGTTGTGAGGATTGGAGGATGGGGTAGAGAAGGAGGAGGTAGTGGCTCTTATGTTTTTCATCTATCTTTGTTTTTTTCCTCCTTCGTTCTCTTTGATTTAGGTGAAAATTTTGAGATAAAATTAATTTTACCCAATCAACGTCCAAATAATGAATCCTTACTTTTTGTTTGAGTAAAAAAAGTTAGGGGAGAAATCAATTCGTGATGATTAATTCTCTTTTAATGTGATTATAAGAATCTCTATTTGTCAATAAGAGAAACTAGAAGGACATGTAAACTCGAGAGATTCACAAATAATCCCTCAAAACAAGTTAAGTCAAAGCCTAACCTTAATACTATCAAAGTATAATAGCAAAAAGTTAATGATTCAAAAATTAATGAGCATAAGTCTTGCAACCCAATAGCCAGTACTAAAGAGTCACTTTTGTATCTTTACCACCGAACTATATCTTTTTTTATATTTTTTACAAACGTAATAAATTAAAAATGTTATGATTATCAGATCGATTTAATATTTTATATGAATAAAATATATAAAATATTTATCAAAATAAACGATTTGAATTATTGAAATGAAATTCGAACAAGGCCATGGACTGGAGAGCAACTGCCTCCTTCACAATTACCCCTTGTTTTTACATGGAAGCAAATAGCGTTGAAAGTTACCGAGTTAAAAAAATAAAATGACGAGGAAAGGAGTCTATAACCAGGGGTAGCTCAACGTTAATTAGGCCCCTTTGCCCTAGTCCAAGGCTTCTCGAGAAAATTTATATATATATATATATTAACCTATCACCCGTGCTATGTACGGGATAATTATAGATATTTATATATTTTTTAATTTTTTTAATATATAAATTATATTTTTTAAGATTTTTAAAAAAAATAATTTAACAATATTATCACTAACTATAGTGTACATGAGAAATTAAAAAGGCTACTGCAGTAACTATGCACGAACTGTATCTATAATTATTTGTATGTGAGAATTTTAAATGTTAATTAGGAATTTTGACCAAATCAATAAATGCAGACATGTGGATTGGAAAAAGTTAATAAATGCTGATCAGGAGATTTTGACCAAATCAATAAATGCTGAGTTTTTTTTTTTTAAATCAAAAATTTAGAAAATTAAGGTTGAGGGATTGGAGCTCCCACAAGGCTTGGGGTTTAGAAACTCCATTTTCCTTAATATATTAACAATTATCTATATATGTGAATTGCGATTTTTAATTTTTTTTTTAAATATCTTCTTTTTTTCCTTTTTCATATTATATTAAAGTTTAATATTTTGATAATAATCATATGTGTTAGACTTTTCAAAAATTTTTTTTATGCATGTTCTTAATGCATTAAAGTGTTATTATGAGGGATAATAATCATATGTGTTGGGACTTTTTAAGGAATTCATATGTGTTGAATTTTAATTTTTTTTTTTTATACTTGTTCTTAATGCATTAAAGTCTTATTATGAGGGTAAGACTTGGGGGATGGGAGAAGTTAATAAACGTTAAGGTTTTTTTTTTTTTTTATAAATCAAAAAATCATGAAATTTAGATTGGGAGATTGGAGCTCCCACAAGGCTTGGGATTAAAAATCCCCTTTTGCTTAATATATAGTATATAGATATATATATTATTTTAGTCTTCAATTTTTTCAAAGACCTTAATAAAATAAAATCTCATTTAAACATTGAATCTAAGGGTGTGTTTGATTGGACAGACTGGATAAGAAGGGATTAGAATCTATCGGACTTCAGTCCTGGGACTGTGAATTCCCCGGACTATTTGGCTGGATTGGATATGTATCCTGTATTTGTTTTTTCATGGGATTAGATGTCTGGAAAGGACTATTTTTAGGGAATCCAACGTTTGGTTGGACGGACTGGATATGATAAATGAACAAAAGACTATTTTACCATTTTTCAATTGTTTACTAAGTAATAGCAATATTAAACATATCTTTAATATTTTAATTATTTTTAACTAGATTAAATAAAAATTTATTTTATTTTATTTTTTGCACAATTAAATAAATTTATTTTTTTAAATAAATAAATAAATAAATAAAATATCAATAAAAATATATATTATTTTTTTAATTAAAATTTTAAATAAATTCGTTTTTGAAAATAATAATAATCAAACAATGAAATTAAATAAAACATCTATTAAATTTAAATAATGAAATTAAATAAAATATAAACAAAATTTTAAAATAAAAATCAATAAAATATCTATAAAAAATTATTTTAAAAAATTAAATAAATAAAACATCAATAAAAAGTTAAATAAAATTATTTTATTTTTAAATTGAGACATTTAAATTTTATTGAATTTTATTAAATATAATACATAATTAATAGTAGAGGGTCAAAATGGTCATTTTGACCACCTAATCTCAACAATTGATAGTCCCCCAAAAACTATCCCATACCCTCCCTAGGACAAAATAGTCCCTCATATGGGGGATAAGGAGTTCAGCCGGACATAAAGTCCGACGGACTAAAAAAAAATCAAATGGCGGATAAGGAGTACTATTTGGATTACAATCCAAATAGTGGATGGTACCCTCCTAATCCGGCGAATCAAACACGCCTTAAGATCTCAAAAAATCTTAAATCATTACTGGCTAGAGTAGAAAACTAACCAGGGTGTAAAAGATCCTTGACAGCCGTAGGCATAGGAGAGTTTGGCAGAACTGAGTTCCAGTATGCTTCAGGAGATAGAGTTGCATGACTTGCCACCAACGTCAACTGTATTAAAAAAAATAAAAATCTCATTAATTAGTTTCTCACTTTGAATACCGAAAAAATTGCATTAACTTACATAAATACTTATTTATTAGGTGAATTATTTTTTGAAGACTGTTTTAATGATTTTTTAATATAAAATAATTGTTTTTAGGAAGCAATAAAAAAAATTATTTTCAAATTTTCATAAATTATTTTTAGGAAATTTTTTTTAAGGTCTATGATATTAAGATTTTGTAATATAAAGGACATACAATATTTTCATAATAGTTAAGGTCTCTTAACATTTTCATAAAGAAAATTTGACTCAAAGAAATTTCAACCTCGACACAGAAACTTTTTAATTTTCATAGAAAAATTTTAAAATTTCTCTATTATGAACAGTGAAAATTTTTATCGAGAGACCTTAGTTAATAAAAAAAATCTTGGATCTCCAAGTTGGAGAGAGATATTTTACTATTTTTATTTTTTATTTTTATACAAAAATGGGAACGACATGAATGATGAATGTTTTCGAACTTTTCATTATTTTTTGTTTTCAAAATCATAAAAACTAAAGTAAAGAAAAGTTAAACAACATTTGTTGAGGACATAAATACATGGACAAATTATATCCATGGTTTTTGTAATTTGTCTCTTATATCAATTTAGTCCATATAGATTCAATTGTATTAATTTTGCTTTTTAATTTTTCATATTTCTGTTAGTTTAGTTAAATCAATACCATTTAATAAGAAATTGGACAAAAATAAAAGGCATAATGGTCCATTTAAAAGAGAATAGGCCATTTCAAATTGGACACATACTTCTCATTCACTTGAGGAGTGTGAATGGATAATTTTTGTTATTTGATTTTAGTCTAATTTCTAAAAAGAGTTATCAACTAGATTAAATTGATATAATATAAAAAATTCAGAAGTAAAATTAACAAAATTAAAACTGCTAACAAAATTAAAACTACAATAATTAAATTGATACAAAAAATAAACTATAAGAAGTACGAATGTAATTTATCCAAAATAGATATACACATACAAGCACATATATCTATTCAATTATTAAAAGCACACAAAATATAAGACAAACTTCCTCACGCTCTTTCTATTTTTCAAGAATGCTCCTCAAATTGCTAATCATAAAATTTCATATCTAAGCAACGACAAGTCATTTTGAAAATATTCTAACGCTGTGTATGGTTAAGAGATTTACGAAGAGATTTGAAAAGAAAAAAGAAAAAGAAAAATAAATTGTAAGTAAAATATACCTATATTTCATCTAATTTTACACATTTTTTTTTTCATTTTTTCAAATCCCTTCCTAAATCTTAGGACCAAATACAACGTAAACCATTTTCAAATTCAACCCATCTTTTTTTATTAAACTGCCCAAAATTGCAAAAAATTAAAATTAAAATTAGAGAGAGAAAGGGGGGGGGGGGGGGGGGGGTGTTTACAAAACAAAATCCCAAGAAAATGCTTTATATGTAATGAGTTTTAGGGAGCTGAGAAACTCACAGAAAGAAATGCAACGATGGGTAGGAAGTGGAACTCCATGGAAAGCTGCAGAACAGAAAACTATGATATGAAAGAGAAAGAAAGCTTATTAGTATAGCTAGCTTACACTTGGAAGTAAGGGAAGTGAGTTTGTGATATTTATAAGTGAGTGTTAGTGTTAGGACTTAAAAGAGTGTGGACATCTCTCTCTCTCTGGCACCAAAAGCAACATATCATCCATCCATATTTGACGACTGGTTTTATTGCTTTCAACTGCCCCTTGCTAACATGCATTAAATATAATTATGCCGAATGGTACTGTGGGAGGTTACCTGGGGCACATAAGAGAGAGAGAGAGAGAGAAGTGATGCATAGTGCATTACAGTCCAAGCAAAGTAATGACTATGTTCTTAGACTGAAGAAGTGAATCTATGAAAACTTGGTATGTAGCTCTCTTTTTGGACTTTTTGGTTCAAGTTCCATAACAAACAACCACCAAATTTATTAGGATTTAGGTGGGGGGTTGAGAGTAAACATCTTTTATGATTATAGCATTCTGTTTTGGGCATGCCATGCATGATATACTTATTATTATTATTTTAAAAAATGCTATGTACTTAAATATATATATATATATATATATTTAAGAAAGTGGTACCAAATTAAATATATGATATAATTTAAATTTAGTGTGTTGTGAGTCACACAAATATTGAAATTCTCAACAATTTTTTTAGTTTTTTCTTTCTTTCTGAATTATAGTATTTTTTTAATTCCACTTTTTGGTACGTTGAAGAGCTTGATTTGAGGCTTATGCATGGGAAGATTTACCCTTGACCCTTCTAATGAGATGTAAAGATTCTAATTAACTTAACTAACCCTAATCCATTTGTTCACTAATACTACATATCCAATTTTATTCATAATTATCGACATGTGATTCAGATTCATTTTATACATAATTCCACAATGCACTAATTTAATCACAGTCACATTTAAAAATTTTAGATAATTTTGTCACTTGTTTCAGAATAATTTTTATTATTATTTGTTTGTATGTTTTAATTTTTGAAGGGTACTACATCATTAGATTGCCTACTTATCAGTCTCATATATTTAACAAAGTCCATGCATTAATTTGCTTACAACATACCAACATTTCGAGCCCTATTATAGTAAATAAACAGTGTTGCATAATCTGCAAATATTCAGTGTATTCCGTTGCCAAATATTTAAGAAACATAACTAATATTCTCATCTATCTCTGAAAGTACATCTAAATATTGGACCCGTTTGGTGTAAGTTTTTACAAATATATTCAATGTGTGCCAAAAACATCCATTTGTTAGTTTCAAGATAATTATATTTTTCAGCTATTTTTATCTAATAAGTTCTAAACGGAAACCGTACCAAATAATCTCGCACAAATTAAAAAAAAATAAATTATAAACAACTCAAATAAAATATACCAAACAAATCCATTATCATTGTTGTAAGCAAGGCATGGAACATCATGGTAGATGGAAGTGGAAATTAAAGTGTGAAGCTTTTGAATGTTGGCAAATTTTGCAAGCAAGGCATGAGAACAGCATGGTAGATGTAACTGGAAATTAAAGTCTGTTTGAGAATCGAGGAGAGAAATATATATATATATATATATATATTTATATATTTATTTAAATTGAAAGAGAGAAAAGAAAAAAAAAGATTTTTTTTTGGTTTGTATTCTTCTCCTTTTTGGTTTGGATAAGTAGGAGTGAAAAGATAGTACTTTCCCATCTTGAGCAAGAGAGCAAATATCGTGTACAGAACTTGCTCTTCAATTTTGTTTGGTTAGACTAGGTAAGAGAAAAGAAGGGTTTATTACTCACTATAAAAAATTAAAAATTTAAAAATCAAAATTTAAAGATAAAATTATTTTTTTAGTATCAAATATTTTTGTTACGAAAAATATTGTTATTATATTTTTAGTAACGGAAATTGAATATTAGTGATGAATTATTATTCTTTTGAGACCAAATTTTTTGTCTAAAAAAATAAACCATTTTAAGACCAAATTATTTTGTTCCTAAAAGTCTATTTATTAGTGACATTTTCAAAATTTTACCGCTAAAAATCTTGTTTTTGACTTTTCAAGACTACTTTTTAGCGACTATCCTTGTGATGATAAAAATTGGTTTCTAAATATCTTTTGCAACGAATTTTTTACTTTTAGAGACTAAAACATTTAATCTCTAAAACTCTTATATGTTATAGTGCCTTTTCACCTCTGTAATTTGACTTATATTTATTTTAGTCGTTATAGTTTTAATTTGAATGATTTGATCTCTGCACTTTAAGGGGTTGTTTGGGATGTCCTAAATAAGTGTACTTTTTGTCTTTTTAAACTAAAAAATTGAGGAAGAAAATATAGATGTTTAGGTTAACTTTTTGACTTTTTATGAAAAAATGTGTAATAAAAAATTGTAAAAATTGGTTTGTAGGAGAAAATTAGGATTGGGAGTTGTGCAGTCGTAATTGTTGACTTTTGGTGAATAGTGTTAATTTTTTAACTTTTTGAGTAACTTTTTGGCTTTTTGATTTTTCTTAGACATGCCAAACTTGGCCTAAGTTTAGGGGTTGTTTGGGATGTTCTAAATAAATGCACTTTCTGAATTTTTATAAAAAGACATGTAGAAAAGTAGAGAGGAGATGCTGATTGATGTGACTCAAAAAAGATAAAAAGATAAAAAGTGTGGACTTATTTAGTCTTCCCAAACTTGGCCTTAGTTTCAATTTGATTCTTTCATCTAAATTGGAGGCTAAATTAATAATTTACTTGCTAAGTTTCTAAGATTTTAATTTGGTTCTTTCGTTTAAATTAGTGATTAATATCAACAATTTTAGAACACTTGTCACTTTTTAAAGTGTACATGTAGACAAAATTAACAAAAATTTAGATAAAATGATCAAATTAAAACTAGATTTAAAGTATAAAAATCAAATTATTCAAATTGAAACTATAAAGATTAAAGTGAAATTTGAATCAAATTATAAAAGTGAAAAATATAATTAACCCAAAAAAGAAAAGAAAATGACTTCTATTGTCTTATTAAAATAATCTCTCATTATTTCATTTCTTTTCTATGTAGACAAGTGACTTTAGGCTTGGTTTGGCATGACTAAAAAAAGTCAAAAAAATTAAAAGTTACTATCTTATTTAAAAAGTCAGATCATCTTATTTAAGTCACATCACCTCTCTATCACATCACTTCAAATTCAACCCATACCCAACCCAAAAAATATATTTATTTAGGACACTCCAAACAACCCCTTAAGTGTTAAGAGAAGTCAACAGTAGATGGCTTATTTTTCTCACCTCGAGTCTCTTCATTTTTAGAGAGGTTCAATAAGTGAGTTTTAAGAGTAAAGTATTTTTATATATATTTTTTCTATTTTATTTAATTTCTCATCTTTTAAATAATTCAAATAAGTGATTAACGTCCAAAAATTTGTATTTATTTTCTTTTCTTTTCCCTCTAAATCGCCCAATCTAAACGGACTAGTATGAAGGTTTTGTAAGAAATTTTGAAGAAGTTATTTCAAAAATTATGCACATGGGGCGGACGAGCAAAACACACTACAACATATAAGAGTTTTAGAGATTAAATATTTTGATATCTAAAAGTGAAAATTTTGTTGCAAAAAATTTAGAAATTAATTTTTATCGTTATAAGGAATAGTCGTTAAAAGGTTGTCCCGAAAAGCCAAAAATAAAACATTTAGCGACAAAAATTTGAAAATGTCACTAATAAATAGACTTTTAAGGATAAAATAATTTAGTTTTAAAATGGTTTATTTTTTGGGACAAAAAATTTGGTCCCAAAAGGATAATAATTCATCACTAATGTCCAATTTTTGTTGCTAAAAATATAATAACGATACTTTTTATAACAAAAATATGTGATTCTCAAAAAATAATTTTATCTTTAAATTTTGATTGTTAAAATCTTAGGTTGCCTTTGGTAGAGTTTTGTAACTATAATTTGAGAGTATGAGTTAGTATTTTGAGTTTGTGAGGTTTGGAATTATGATTTGAGTGTAGAAAATTTGTTTGGTAAAGTGTTTTGAAAAGAGTGGGGAATTGTTGATGTGACATTTGATATTTGATACCAAAATTTACAACTCATAACCAAACATACAACTCAAAATTATTTTAAAGCACATAAAAATTTTTAAAAAATTTCGGAAAATGTTTTTTTCAATTATATACAAATTAAAATATCAATTGCAAAAAAAAAAAAAAAAAAATTCACTATTCCGGTCAATCGGCCGGACGATCGGTTAAGCAAAATTTGTAAAAAAAAATTTCTGAAAATCGCGCCTGAGACAGAGTTCTTTGTAGAGTTTTGGAAAACTAATTCCAAAACTCCTTCTAAACATCACATTCAAATATAGGTATAAAATTATGTTTTCAAAACACAACCAAACGGAGCCTTAATTTTTGTAGTAACAAATAATTGTATCTCAAAAAATTTGTCTACTCTTAAAAAAAAAAGTTAAAATTGAGTTCCTGATGAAATTGATGAGAGAGCAGATGTATCCAATTAAAAGATTGAATGTCGGTTACTTTTCATAATAATTAATGTAAAATCACTAATATTGGTGATGCATATTAATGGCTGGTTTGGCAAGCGTAAAAAAAGTAAAAAAGTTAAAAAATTATCACTATTCATAAAAAAAATTAATATACAAATATTAAATACAAATCAACTTTTTGGGCCATTAATGTACTGACGTCAGGCCAGCTTTAGTGAAAGGGAAAAAAAAAAAATTGAATGTGTACATTTATTAAGTTGGATAGTAAAGTTGGGCCTGTGGAGGCCCACTATGGGTCCCATTTTGATAATTCGAACCGTGAAGATGTAGAACTCGTCTAGTACTATATGCCTATAAAAAATCATGTCTATCGGATATTGCTAACTACATGATCAAATCAGTTTTGTATAAAAATTGGATGGTGTTATAGTTAACAGTTGACAAAAAAAACTAACACGATCAGATAGGTATCAATATCTAATCAACGTGATTTTTTACAAGCATATAGTATTCGACGATTTTTACACATTGAACGGTTCTGAGTGAAAAAACAGAACCCGTGGTGGGCCTTCACGGACCGAACAACACCATCCAATCAATGCACGAAAAGGAGGCAATCTTTTCCCATATATTCACCAAGCCACTGCAATTCCAATCCGTACGGCGTACTACACTATCTTCTCTTACACACTTCTTTATATAATTTTTTAATACACATTTTTTTTTATAAAAAGTCAAAAAGTTAACCCAAACATCGATATTTTTTTCTCAATTTTTTAGTCAAAAAAAAAAACAAAAAATACATTTATTTAAGACACTCCAAACAACCTCTAAAAATAACATTTAAAAAATTCATCAACCCAACTACTCTTTAGGCAAATCCCACACAATTGTACCCACAATCCTACCATTTGAATGGCAATTTTACTAAGAAAAAATATTATACATAAATGAATTTTTTATTTTATTTTATTATCACCTTGCGTAGAGTCATGAGTCCTAGTTATATTTATTAACAACAATATTATATTCTTTAATTTATCACTCCTAAATAATATTTAATGATGTGACATTAAGGTCAGACGCTACATGGTGAAATGTTTGACAAACAAAAATTTGACACTCGTTAGACACATCATTAGAGGTGATTTTTAAGAGTAATAAATTAAATATTTCAAACAATTTTCGTTTACAAACATAGAACTCACTATTAAAAAAGAAAAATATGTGTGAAATATAATTATATCTTATTCATATTTTACTTATTTTTTAAATTTTTTTACCCAAATTCATAATTCAATACACATCATAACGTTGTGTTTGGTTAATAAATTTAGGAAAAGAAAAGGTTTTTCAAAAGGGCAGGCTTCTCTCTAATTCGAGATCGGACTGAAGCGTACTATTGGGCCCGTAGGAGCCCACCACAGGTTCTATCTCGATAATCCAAACCGTTAATGTGTAGAACTCGTCAAATAATTTATTTTTATAAAAAATCCCGTTGATAAAATATCGATAGTTATTTGATCAGATTAGATTTCTATCAACGGTAAATATAATTTTTAAAATAAATTGTTGACAAAAATATTATCCAATCAAGTAACTATCGATATCCAATCAACGTGATTTTTAACAAAGATAAAGTACTCGATAAGTTCTACACATTGAAACAGAACTCGTAGTGGACCCCACAGGTCCAATAATACCATCTAATTCACAAAGTGGGCTAGGGACAAACCTAACCCTTCCCAAACTCTCAAAGGCTTTGCTTGTTTTGGCAACTAAAAACCATTTTCTTTAATTTTTTAAAATTATATTACCTCTCTAATTTTTTTATACTTTTTTTTTTAAAAAAAAAATCAAAAAATTAATTTTTGACCTACCTCCTCAAGGCCAGATATTAATGTTAGTGTTCGTGCAATATAAAAGAGCATAACAAAGTAGTCTACTTTTTCATTTTCCACCAGACACATAATGATAATATCAATCTTTTAATTTTCGGTTAAATAGAATGTGTGTCGTTTGGGAAGTGGATTGGCTTTTTAACTTTTTGATTTTTTGGCTATTTTAGCTTGAGCTAAAAAGCTTGATTTGAAAATGATTTTTTGATTTTTTGGCTTTTTTTTTGAGATAAGAGTGTAATGATTATGGGTTTGATGTGATGTTTTGTTTGTTGTGGCTAAAATAATCTATTTTGTCTTTTGTGACTAAAATAGCCAAAAAAGCCCATAAACCATCTTCCCAAACAAAAAATTTTTAGGTTTTCTAACGATTAGATTTATAAATAATAACAGAAGTTTAAACTCGAGACATCAAAGTCACAATACAATCTTACAATAATTCCTAAGGTTACATTCATTTGTGCAAATACATATATAAAAAAACACAGATAATATATATAATGAGATATAAGTCAAATTACGAGGACATGATCATGACCTTTGGTGCCATGAAATTGGTAGGCGCAACTATATAAAATTGGGTAGGAAATTTTGGCCTTATATTTAAGAATAATGTTAGGGATCTTAAATATTTTACTAAGTGTTTTACTAAATGGTTTACATGGGTGTGAGATCCACATGAGACCCATACGGTGTAGATCTCACACTCATATAAGATATTTGGTAGAATATTTAGTAAAATATTTAAAAACATAATTTTTTTTTTTCGTTGACTTCAAAATATTAGAATAACTTTGCCAATTTAAGGACCCAAATCATGTCAATGAATCCCATCCCCTGATGGGTATGGAAGGAGCACTAATCTTTTCTCTTTCTCAATTAAACCAGTTTCAGGTGCATCTAAAAACTAACTTCTTGTTTTTTTTTTTTTCACTAAATGATTTTTTTTTAATCCTTTTTATTAATACCCTTTTGTTGTATCTCCAAAATCTCTAATGGAGATAGGAGTCATCCACTCGCTAAGTCAATTTTATTGCTCTAGTTGTTAGGATTATTTAGGCTTGATTTGAAAATTTGGTTAAAAGTTAAATTTTGATTTTTAATTTATTTTGAATCATATCAACTCTTTATTTTTTTTACACGTTTTTATAAAAAAAAAAATTTAAAAAAAAAAAACTTTTAATTCATTTTCCAAAGTGATCAAATGTGAATGAATGTTAATTAGTCGGTTACTTTAGTGCTGACTTTCTTTTATACTATATGAACTGAGGGCATATGATTATATAATCTAGGAAAAATTACAAATCTATGAAAAGACCTGCAAAAAAATTGCAAAATCATTTATCACTTTAATTATTAAATTGATAAGTTTTATAATTGATTTGTAATTTATTTTTGATTTTTCAACTTAGTTGCAATTTTTCCTATGCTTTACATATAATCACTCTGAATTAAATTTCAATATTTATTTTATTTATTTTTTTCCAAAGCTCACTTGGATGTTTATTTTCTTAGTTGCTTCTTTTTTCTCTAAGTCACCCAATCTAAGCTGACTGGTAGGAAGGTTTTATAAAGAATTTTGAAAAAATTATTTCAAATATTATGCACATGGGACAGGCCAGCGAAACAAGAATTATATTTCAAAAAATTTCTCTATTGTTAACAAAAGTTAAAATTGAGATCCTAATGAAATTGGTGAGAGAGTCACATGTATCCGATCATAAGATTGAAGAATAATATATATGTACCAATTAATATATTAATTAGTATATTAACAGATGATGTGACACAATTTTAGAAGTTTTAGGTATTATAATTTGTATAATAGGTGTGGTCCATAATAATGGTATAACACTAATTGATATACTATTGTGTACATTAATTGGTACATGTAACACTATCAAAGATTGAATGTAGGTTATTTTTCATAATAATTATTGCAAAATCACTAATATAGGTGATGCATATTAAAAAGGGTAAATTACATTTACCTCCCCTAAGGTTTCTGACAAATGCAGGGATCTCTCTTGTAGGTTTGAATAATTACAGTAACCTCTCTTGTTTTACCTGACAATATCAACATTTCCCCCTTACTGTCAAAAATCACCAAACGGTGTTACTTTTTTCATAAAAAATTACTTTATTGCCCTTCCTTTTAAAATATGAAAAAAAGTTTTTGGATTGGAGGACATGTTTGAAAGAAACAAACAGTGTTTGGAACAGTATTTTTAGATTTATTTTTTTTAAATATTAAAAAATGTTTAAATTTTTTTTAATATTTTAATTATATAATTTTTATTTTAAATATTTTTAAATATTTTATTTTATTTTGTAAATATTTTAATTTTAATATTTTAAATTCAAAACATAACTTCACACTCAAATCGTAACAAAACACATAACTCAAAACTCAATTCAAAAATTATTTTCAAACCTCATAACCAAACACATAACTCGATACTCCACACTACTTTCAAAACTCTACACTCAAATCAGTAACCAAACTACATAACAACAAAATTAAAATATTTAAAAATATATTTTTAAAATAAAATAAAATATTTAAAATAAAAACTATATACTTAAAATAAAAAATAAATTTAAAATTTTTTAATATTTAAAAAATATATTTAACATAAATTTCTATTTTTTAAGTTTGTGTTTGGTTATGAGTTTTGAAAATAATTTTTGAATTGAGTTTTGAGTTAGTGTATTTGATTAAGACTTTATGAGTTTTGAAAAGATTTTTGAAAATTTCTAATTGGATTTGTGATTCTAAAAGAGAACCAAACATGTTTCTAAAAAAAATCTTTTTTCGGAACATGTTTTTACTCAAAACTCAATTCAAAAATTATTTTCAAAACTTATAACCAAACACAAACTTAAAACTCAATTCAAAACTCAAAACTCTTTTCAAAACTCAAAACCAAACTTTTTCAAAAACTGTATTTTAAAACAAATTTTTTTTCAAAAAAATTTATTTTATTTTTTAAATTATTTTTAGAATCATGATTTGAGTGTTGAGTTGTATTTTGAGTTATGAGTTTTGAAAACAAAAAATTTGTTTGGTTATAAATTTTGAAATTTTTTGAAATTATTTTTTTACGGGTAAATATTTTATATTTTAAATATTTATTTATTTATTTTAATGTGCATTATATTTCATACATCTATGTGTTGTATTTTTTTTAATATTTTAAATATTAAAATTTTTAAAATTAAAATTTTTATTTTAAATATATAGTTTTTGTTTTAAATATTTTATTTTATTTATTTATAATATATTTTTAAATATTTTAATTTTTTTATTATGTGTTTAGTTACGATTTGAGTGTAGAGTTTTGAAAGTAGTGTGGATTGTCGAGTTATGTGTTTGGTTATGAGGTTTGAAAATAATTTTTGAATTGAGTTTTGAGTTATGTGTTTGGTTAAGAGATTTGAGTGTGAAATTGTGTTTTGAGTTTAAAATATTAAAATTAAAAAATTAAAATATTTACAAAATAAAATAAAATATTGAAAAATATTTAAATAAAAATTATATATTTAAAATAAAAATTAATTTTTTTAAACGTTTTTTAGGATTTTAAAAAAATAAATCTAAAAATACTGTTCCAAATACTGTTTGTTTTTTTCCAAACTTGGCCTCCAATCCAAATTTTTTTTTAATATTTTAAAAGGAAGGGCAATAAGGTAATTTTTTATGAAAAAAGTAATACCGTTTGGTATTTTTGATAGTAGGGAGGAATCTTGATATTGTTAGGTAAAGTAAAAGAGATTACTATAATTATTCAAACTACAGAGGAGGTCCCTGTATTTGTCAAAAATCTCAAGAGAGGTAAATGTAATTTACCCTATTAAAAATAACATTAAAAAATTCATCAACCCAACTATTCTTTAGGCAATCCCATACAATCTTACCTACAATCCTACCATTTGAGTCACAATGTTAATAAGAAAAAAATATTATACATAAATGAGTTTTTTATTTTATTTTATAATCACTAAGGCCCCGTTTCTTTTCAGAGGTAGAATGGAGAGGATTAATAGTGAGGGGATTAAGTAAAATTATGTTTGTTTTGATGATAGTTGTTAGTGTAGGGATTGTGAAATTATTTTTATATAAAATAATAAAACAAATAAAAAAATACAAAAACATTAAACATTAATGTTTTTTAAAAAATGCCCAACATGTAAAAAAATAAAAAATTTCTAGAAAAAAATAAAACAAATAAAATAATAATTTTTACTTAATAAAAATACAAAAATTAAACATTAATGTTCAAAAAAAAATAAAAAATGCCCAACATATAAAAAATAAAATAATAATAAAAAAAATTTCTAGTCCGACAGATTATTTTTCTAATACTAAGTCTTGAAAGCTCATTCGAATCCCCTCAAGTGGATTCATAATTCAGAGCTCACTATCAATTCCCTTTCCATCTCTCAAAACAAACACAATGTTAGTGGGTTTTACCTCACTACCAATCCCAATCCCCCCTCTAACTCTCCAAACAAACAGGGCCAAGCATAAAGTCATGAGTCTTACGGGTATTTATTAACAAAAATATTGCATTTCTTAATTTATCATTTTTAAATGACTCCTAATGATCTGACATTGATGTTAAGCTCCATATGATGAAATGTTTGACAAATCAAAATTTGACACTTGTTAAATACATTATTAGGAGTAATTTTTAGAGGTGATAAATTAGGTGTTCAAGTATTTTTCATTTATAAATATAAAACTCACTATTGAATTGAAAAAATAATTATATTTCACTTATCTATTTCAAATTTTTACCCAAATTCATACTTCAAACACAGTATAAGGTTGTGTTTGGTTAATAGACTTAAGAAGGAAAGGGTCTTTCAAACTTTCAAAGGCTTTATGAGGAGACGTTATTAGTTGTTCTTGGGGCTTTGTTACGTGGTGCCCCAATGGTGTAGTGATTTGTGGAGGGAGTGGGGATTAAGAATTTGTATTGGATGATTGAGGGACATCTGGGGGCATGGTCAAATGTGATTGATGTGGGGTATGACTACGTGATGCCCTAAGACCAATTAATAATTTTTTCTTTATGAGACTGGGTTGAAGACAGATGATCTCAAGCCCAAGTCTTAATGTTAGTATTGGTGCAACATAAAAGAGTACTTATTTTGAGAAATAGGTTAAAAGCTAATTGTAAAATTTTATTTTTTGAAAAAAGTACAAAAACATAGAGTGGTGATGAGACTTAAAAAAGTTAAAAAAGTTAAAAACTAACTTTTAACTCAATTACCATACTTTTTCATATTCCACTAGATGCATAATGATAATATCAGGCCTTTAATTTTATGTAAAATAGAATGTTTATGTAAGAATGTAAATCTATATATATAGAACTTTTGTATTTTCTGACTTGTAGTGTAACAAAAAATGAAAATTAATAAAATTTTTTTTTGGTGATCAACTAAAAATAAATTTATTTACACATAAAATATTTTATCTTTTAAAAGATGAAAATTGTTTTTTTGAACTCAAGTTGTACCTAATGTCATTACATTACCACCTCATTATTGTCATTTCATCACCAGACATATGTTGTCGCCACCGCTGCTGTCACATTACTAATACCACTACTAATATAACCAATAGCATATTCATTTTATTTCACAATCATTTTTTTAAAATATATTTTATTTTATTATTTTTGGATACCGAAACGATTTTCATTCAAATAAATAGAATGTTAAATGAAACGTACAAATCCTTCTCCCAGACAATGAGAACAATACTCTGAAAAAACAAAAATAAATGTTCTACCAAAAAATAACAACAATAATGAAAAAACAAAAATAAATGTTCCACCAAAAAATAACAACAGTAATGACAATGAAAGGTGGTTGGTTAGGGATCATCAAGGCTTTGTTGAAACGTAAAAATATTTTATGTAATAAATATGTGATAGAGATTTTTTTTGATCGGCAAAATAAAGTTTTATTGATAAAAAGTAAAATACATGCAAAAATACATCAACAAAGTAGGAAAGTGCACTACGCGTCATAACTAACCTCTACAATCCCAACTAGGTTGGCACCGCAAAGGAAGCAAAATCATTTGTTAGCACTTGACCCAAGATTTGTGATTAATTGACATATGATTAAAATGGAACTTGAAAAATTACTTTTTGCTCAATTCAAAATGCTGAGTATTCCGCCATATCAAATCTTGGTCTAATTTGTTATCAATTAATAAATAAAATAATGATACCACGTTATTTAGACCACCCTGTTACACAAATTACTTGGTTGATTCTATTTGCATCCAGATAATAATTTAGTACACTTAATTAAAATGAGTGGTGCAAATAGACCTAAATTATTAATCGATAACAAGACAACTTAATTTTGAGCCCCCACTTATATACAAGTATGACAACTTAATTTTGGTATTATCCTGGAAATTTGAATTAACATAGATTAAATAAGTATATACAAGTAAGACAACTGGAAATCAAGAGAGTGAAAATGCATAAAATAAACTGAATATTGCCGAAAAAGTATAGGTAATCAAATAGTTGTCATTGTTATCGCCAGAATATTGCCGTCAAAGGGTTTTTAAGGTTTTGAGGGTGGATAAGTTTTAAAGGTGAGATTTGAGGAAGATGGATGGGTGGTGACGGAGATGGGTATTCTCATAAACCCTAATTCATGATGTAGTGGTTGTGTAGGTTTAATTGTGAGATGGGGTGTCCCAAAATTAATGATGTCATTTGCAGTAATTTTATTTGAAGTTATGATTGTAATAAAAAAAGAAAGCTAAAAATTGGGGGGTCTAAAATAATTTATGAGGTGTTAATAGCAGCACTCATTAATATTTGAAATTTTAATTCCTATTATATCATAATGTAAATTTATTAATAACCCTAAAATAGAATATTATTTTTTTATGGTACACTCAAACCACTTATATATATTCTTCATATTCAAGTCCCTTCATCTTTTTTTCTAAGTTCAAATTATTTTCTCTTTAT
The DNA here is from genome assembly GCA_022316695.1 of Camellia oleifera. Classification (NCBI taxonomy): domain Eukaryota; kingdom Viridiplantae; phylum Streptophyta; class Magnoliopsida; order Ericales; family Theaceae; genus Camellia; species Camellia oleifera. The sequence goes on along the minus strand of CM039319.1, from coordinate 51,395,965 downwards.
CTTCTTTCTCATTATTTTATGAATGAAAAAAAATTATGAAAATTATGGAGATTTGCTCACAATCTATGATAAATAATTAAGAAAAATACCACAAAACTGATTTTCTAGTTCTGTAAAATAATCTTGAGGTTGCTGCAATGGTGGTTGTCATTCACTTAGATTGGACAAGAAGAAAGAGCAGGACTCGAATGGAATTATCTACTCTTTCAGCCCAATTTCTTCCAATTAAGAAATTGGTTGGTCGAATGGTAACAAATATTATAATAGATCTCATTTGATGAATGAAACAGAACAAACAAAAAAATCAACGGAACAACCAATATTCAGGTTTGTAATTGGGGTGTTGGGTTTATAAATTTACCTGCCAAAAAACGAGATGCTGAAGTGAGTGAGACCCTTTTCCAATATACTAGATTAATTATCCATCAGGACATTGCCTATAGACTAAAAAGCATGATGAATGAAATGGTAAAGTACTTTGAAAATGTTATGTGACCATAAAATTCCCAAAATGTGGAAAGCAAAATCTTGTAAAGAAATTATACAGGCCACTTATGGTGCGCGGTTCACAAATCGAAGACCGTTTGGTCTGTTTCAAAACAACATTTACAAAATTGAGAGTTTCCAAAATGGGAAAAATAAAAGGTTTTGCAAGAAAAGCATAAAATAAAATGTATGCTTTGTTGTTAGAAATAACACCAACTTAAAATCATTTGGGATGTTTTGGCCATGCGCAATGTAGGCTGACATACCAAAATACAAAAGAGACAAACTAATCTAAGTAGGAGGTGTCAAAAAGTATGGGTTGAGGTTGTGACAAATTCTGTTGGACTTAACTAGCATATGACTTTTCATAAAGTTAATTAGAGCATGCAAATAAACATTTTTTTGTTTTTTAATAGGTATATAAAATACATTAAAGGCACATAACTACCCAAAAAAACCCAACTACAAAAGATAATTCTCATAAAAAATCAACAAAAGAGTAGACCTAAGTATTGCCATCTCCTCAAAGGTATGATGCTGATATAAAAAAAAAAAAAAAAAAAAAATCTCCTCAAAGGTATGACGTTTTTGTTCACTCCAAATGCACCACCACATCAAACACGAGTGCCACCCTCTTCGATTCTTATCTTTCTTCCCCAACTTATCCAATGTCAAGATAGAGTAGAAGAATGCATTGTAAGCAAAATAACACCTTCACCCGCACCATTAGGTTTCCAAACAAAAATATCTTCACTTGTAATTAGGCCAACTCCTTCATAAAGGAGCTGAAAAATTCATTTACTTCGTCCAATTTTGCATCCTGTATGAGGTCCCATATAATAATCGCATCAATGATCCTCATATATATAATCTAAAGACCGAAGCATTCTATCCACGCAACACTAGCCTGATTAGCAAAGGTCACTGATAATGAAATATCCTTGCAACACATATCACGCCAAAATTTGACTCCCCATTCTATCTACAATTACAAATTTCACATGAGATAAAAACTTTGGACATCCTTTCTGAGAGGGGAGATTTCCATCTCTTAGCACGGCCGAGCAAAAGTGACGTTCGGCGTTACAGACTACACGTCACCGAGCAATATGGGAGGCTGCTACGATCGAGCGGTCTGTATTGATCGGTTAACGATTTCAACGGGTAACCTCCTGAGGGCCGAGCTGGAGGCCGCCCGCGTAGGCGTGGGTCGCGGTGGAAATTGCAACCGAGCTTTAGGACTGACCGGCTATGCCGAGGATATGGCCTGGCCGATATGCCATTAGCCGTCCAGCCAAGGCAAAGCGCTTGCGCATGACCGAGATTGGAGGTGAAACGGTTGGAGGCCGGCATGCCTCACAACCGGTCAATCGCGATGAACCGGTCGAGGGTAGCTCGGCGTTTGCTGTTAAGTTCTCACCTGATTCCAAGTGAGAAGCCGGCGGTATGTGGCATGGTTGTGTGATGGCAACTTTCCACCAAGTGTTTGGCCGGTCATGGTACCTCGGTCAAGGGTGCCACCTGGGCCAATGGTGTGAAGGAGAGGACATCTGCTCCACGAACGCCTCAATACCGTTAGGCAGTTCTGCATGTACTGGAAGGAGGACAAAACTTTTACACGTGTAAGGTGGTGATAGGCGAGCACTGCCACCTGTCCAGGGAAGGACAGCAGAGGTAGTGCGCGCATAATCTCGGAGCCGCGTGGCTAGCCTAGATATAGAGAGGGAAGGTGAATGTTACTGGTATGAAAACTCATCCTGGAAAACCTTCTCTATTCATTCTCTTCTTCCTCAGTGAACTGACTTGAGCGTCGGAGGGTTTTTCCGGCACACCACCGCCGGGCAGCTCACCACTTTTGTGTTGCAGAGACAGATGCCGTTGACGGAAGCTTGACGTTCAAGGCGTACGGAGAGCTAAGGATATTTCGCCCCCGTACAATTGGCGTCGTCTGTGGGAAGCTTTGATAATCAACCCTTGTTCTTCGAGCTTTTCCAGCCATTTCCATGGCCAACAACGAAGAAGTCCCGCTGTCCGTCGTCGATGGTGTTACTCCGGAGTATGTCCGAAGGAGAGAAGGCCCCCCTAATGTCCCAACCATGGCGGGCCTAGGAACCTCTTCACGGGGAACGCGCGACAAGCGTGGGAGGAGTTCAGATCGCTCACAGAGTCCTGAGGGCCGCCGGCGCCGGGGGGAGTCCCGTGAGAAGCGCCTGGAGCACAAACTTAAGGATCAGGAGGCCCTCATTCGTAAGATGGCGGCGGAGATGGAGCTTCTGAAACGCCAAGTGAAGGGGAAGGGTGTTGCTGGAGAGGGCAACCTCAGTGAGCGCACCCCCTCCCCTCATTCTAGCAGCCGTCGCCAGAGGAGGACTCATTCAATCTCCATCACCAGGAGCTATGGGGTTGGAGACTCTGACCAGCGAGAGGGCAGATCCATCACTCGCGACAGCACCTATCGCCCCTCGCGCCCGTCATCAACGACGCGATACTCTGCCTCCTCCCGTTCCAGGGACCTCAGGGACGTGCTGGAGGAGAGAGCGCACCGTCGGGAGGCTCAGAGGGTGCCGGCGCTCCAGAGGCTAAGTGCCCCAGTCCGTTGCAGTGAAGAGGTGATGATGCCGGCACCCAGAGGCGTAGCTCCAGCACTGGTGGACAAAGAATTGGCGAGGCTTACATCCACGCTGTTGTCCCCAGAGATTGAGGGCACCCCACTCCCAGCCGGATTCCACCAGCCAAAATTTACTTTGTACGACGGCAAGACGGATCCATACATGCATGTGAGCCATTACCGGCAAGTAATGGCTGGCCACCGTCGAAACGATGCCTTGATGTGTCTCATATTCCCAGCAAGCTTGGGAGAGCTGGGCCTGAAGTGGTTCGAAAGGCTCCCGGAGGGGAGTATCGAGGGGTGGCAGCAACTAGCGGAAGCCTTTGTCACCAGATTCAAGACTAACACTCGAACGCCGAAGGAGGTAGACCATCTCCTGGGCGTCAAGATGGAGTCTGGGAGTTCATTGAAGGCATACAATGCGAAGTATTGGGAAACCTACAACGAAATCCTCGACTGCCCTACCAATCTGGCGATCACTCAATACAAGAGGGGTCTCCCAGTCGGACATAGGCTGCGAGACTCACTCACGATGCATCAGCCAACCACCATGGAATCGTTGATGCAACGGATCAACGAACACATTCGTGTGGAAGAAGACGCCGCCTCTATGACCGAGAAGGATAATCCAGTCGGGGTGGACAGAAGGGCAGCAGGGAAAGTTCACTCGGTCGGGCAGGAGGAAAACCGCCCCAGTGACCGACCAAAAGATCAACGTCGAGGAGCCGGCCAAAATGACAGAAACAAAGGTCGCAGAAATGACCAGACTGATGCACCCCGCGACGCAGCGGAGGATGCCAAGAGAAAATTGAAGGCGCGGACAGGGATCACCACGGTCTTTAAAATCCCCATCTACCGCATTTTAAGCGAGATCCGCGGGGAGCCTTTTGTCCGTTGGCCGGCCAAGCTGGGGATCGCGCAGCGGGGCTTTAATCCAAAGTATCGATGCACCTTCCATGAAGAACGGGGGCACCGGACAGAAGATTGCCTGCCACTCAAACAACATTTGGAGGAGTTGGTGGCGGCGGGGCATCTTGATCAATATATTGATGGGGGAGTCAAGGCCGCACCAACTGGGCAAACCGAGCCAAACGGAATGGCTGCCCTAGAAGCGCCTCCACAGGGTGTGATCAACGTCATCCACGGCATCATTGAACCAGCTAGGGTCTGCGAGCTGAGAGGGATGATCAAGAAGGCCGAGCACATGAGGGAAGTGCTCTCGGTCCAGCCCGCGGTGAAGAGAGGCAAGACCGAGGAGAAAGACGTCCTTTCATTCTCTACCAAGGACCTGGAAAGGGTGCAGATGCCGCACAATGACGCTTTGGTGGTGACCCTTCGCGTCAAGGATTTCGATATCAAGAGAATATTAATCGACCAGGGGAGTTCGGTCGAGATAATGTACTATGACGCGTTCAAACAAATGAAGTTGGAGGACAAGGATTTGGCTCCTGCAACGTCTCCTTTGGTCGGCTTCAACTCGCAAACAGAATGGCCAATTGGAAAGATTATCTTGCCGGTCAAGGCGGGGTCGGTTGTGAAGCAAGTGGAATTCTGGGTGCTCAAAGTGCCATCGACTTACAATTTGATTCTGGGCAGAGGTTGGCTGCACGCCATGCAAGCAGTTGCTTCAACTTTCCATCAAGTCATGCGCTTTCCAGCGCCCAACGGGCAAATAGAGGAAGTCTGGGGAGACCAGGTGATGGCCAAACAATGCTTCGTTGCGGTAAATGGCAGCCGAGCGGCCAAAGGGTTTGTTCAGATGATCGAGGGGCCCGAGGGGAAGGAAGTCCTGGAAGACGTGGGCAGAAAGGCCGAGGAAAAGTCAGTCGAAGACTTGGTGGAAGTTCGCATCGACGAAAAGGATCCGACTAAGTTCTTCCTCCTGGGTTCGTCTTTGTCCAGCGCCGAACGATCGAATTATGTCAATTTCTTGGTTGCCAACTTGGAGGCTTTCGCATGGACGCCTTACGATATGCCTGGCGTCGACCCAAGCTTCATCTGCCACCAATTGAATGTCTTCCCCAATGCGCGCCCAGTCATACAAAGGACGCGCCGTTCAGCCTTGCACCATGCTGAAGTGGTGGCAGAAGAAGTGAAGAACTTGTTGGAAGCTGGTGCGATTGAGGAAGTGCAGTACCCTCGGTGGATATCTAACACGGTGGTGGTTCCTAAGAAGAACGGCAAATGGCGAGTCTGCGTAGACTACAAGACTGTCAACCGCGCATGCCCAAAAGATAGCTTCTCTCTCCCTCGAATTGACCAGTTGGTGGACTTAACCGCTGGCCATCAGAGGTTTAGCTTCTTGGATGCATATCGCGGCTATCATCAAATAGCCATGTACAAGCCGGACAGGGAGACCACGTCCTTCACCACCCCCAGAGGCTTATACTGCTACAAGGTCATGCCGTTCGGACTGAAGAACGCCGGGGCAACCTTCCAGCGGATGGTGACAAAAATGTTCGTTCCTCTCTTGGGCCGCACTATGGAAGCCTACATAGACGACATGGTGGTGAAGAGTAAAGAGAAGTCGCAGCACCTTGCCGACCTAACAGAAATGTTCGCCATACTCAAGCGCCACAAGCTTCGCCTGAATGCCTCTAAGTGCGCCTTTGGGGTTGGCACTGGGAAATTCCTGGGTTTTCTGGTCACAAACCGGGGAATTGAGGCCGACCCATCACAGATCAAAGCCATACAAGAATTGGAGCGCCCTAACTCCACGAAGGACGTGCAACATCTGGCCGGGATGGCAGCCGCGCTGAATAGATTCATCAGCCGGTCTTCGGATCGTTGCAGGCCCTTCTTTAAGACCTTGAAGTCCAAATTCTTCTGGGATGATGAGTGCGACCGTGCGCTGGCCGAATTGAAGGATTATCTTTCCTCGGCGCCTATTCTGGTCACTCCTCAGCCGGGCGAAGAGTTGTTCTTTTATTTGGCCGTTTCTCAGCACGCGGTGAGCGCGGTATTGGTTCGTGCTGAGGGCACCCAGCACCTACCGATCTTTTATGTTAGCAAGACCCTGCTTCCAGCTGAGACGAGGTACCTCCCCTTAGAGAAGTTGGCGTTGGCCCTGATGATGGCGTCAAGAAAGCTGGCACATTATTTCCATGCCCATACGATAGTTGTGTTGACTGAGTTTCCGCTCAAGGTGCTTTTTGAGAAGGCAGACTTCACGGGGAGAATCCTGAAGTGGGCCGTGGAATTAGGGCAGTATGACATAAAGTTCCAACCGCGCACCGCGATCAAAGCTCAAGCCCTTGCAGATTTTGTGGCGGAATTTGCACCAGGAACACATCCTGTCTGTCCGGTTGATTTGGTTGATGCGGATGTAGCACAACCCGGGGTTCTGGCAACAGAGATATGTGATGGTCCGCGAGTTGGAGAAGAGCACCGCTCGACCGAAATAGCAAAGGCCGACGACTCGTTGAAAGAAGAACCCAGCATAAACGTGCAAGGAGACCAGATTGAGCCTACCAAAGACTTAGAATTGCGAAGCTCTCAGAATCCATCTGATTGCTGGAAGCTGTTCATTAGCGAGATGTGGAAGTTGTTCGTCGATGGGGCATCCAACAAGCACGGGGCCGGGCTAGGAATTGTGCTGACTTCACCGGATGGGCTCGTTATAGAGCAAGCAATTACGCTCGGCTTCCCAGCTTCCAACAATGAAGCGGAGTATGAGGCCCTCCTTGCCGGGCTAAGAAGCGCGTTGAGAATGAAAGCAACAGCCCTTATGGTCTTCAGCGACTCCAAGCTGGTGGTCAATCAGGTCTCAGGGGAGTATGAGGCAAGAGATGAAAGAATGGCCAAGTATCAGGCGCTGGTGCGAGCAGAAGTCAAGAAGTTCGATGCCATCAGAGTTGAACAGATCAACCGCGAAGGAAACATCACGGCCGATGAATTGGCTGGTCTCGCTTCCACTCAGACAACCTTTCCCAATCCCTTGATGATTGAATTTTTACCTCGGCCAAGCATTGAGGAAGTAGAGGCAGCTGAGGTACTCTGCACCGACTTGGGACCTTCCTGGATGGACCCCATCATTGCCTTTTTGAAAGATCGAACTTTACCAGAAGAAAAGAAGGCGGCCCACAAGATCCGGGCAAAGTCAGAGCGGTTTTGGCTCTCACCTTCCGGAGCCTTGTACAAGAAATCTTTCACAGGGCCATATTTAAAGTGTGTCCACCCCTCCAAGGTAGAAGCCTTCCTCTATGAAATTCATGAAGGCATCTGCGGCAGCCATACTGGGGGCAGATCTCTAGCATACCGAGCAATCTCGCAGGGCTATTGGTGGCCATGCATGCAGGCGGACGCGCAGAAATATGTTCGCAAATGCGAGAAATGTCAGAAATTCGCTCACCAGATCCACCAGCCAGCAAGAGAGTTGCTCTCCCTCACAAGTCCTTGGCCGTTCGCACTTTGGGGATTGGATATTGTTGGACCACTCCCAGTTGCACCGGGCAATCGCAAGTTTTTCATTGCCGCCACCGACTATTTCACCAAGTGGGTGGAAGCAGAGCCGCTAGTAACTATAAAGGAGAAGGATGTGAAGAAATTTGTCTGGAAGAATGTAATCACTCGCTTCGGTATTCCCAGAGCCTTAATCTCAGACAATGGTACTCAATTCGATGGGAAACTCTTTCGCGGATTTTGCGAAGAGTTGAAGATTGAATTCTACAATTCGACGCCGGCCTATCCCCAGTCAAATGGTCAAGCAGAGGCCACCAACAAGACCATCCTGGACGGCTTGAAGAAGCGGCTTGAGAAAGCTAAGGGTAAGTGGGTTGAAGAGCTCCTTAATGTGCTATGGGCGTACCGCACTACACCGAGACGATCGACCGGGGAAACACCATTCGCTTTAGCCTATGGTATGGAGGCCGTCATCCCACTAGAAATTGGCATGCCAACCATCCGCTCAGAAAGTTTCCGACCAGACTTGAACAATGAGACAGTGGCACTAGAGCTGGACCTTGCTGAAGAAAGACGAGAGCGCGCATTAACCCACCTAGCGGCCTATCAGCAGGAACTGTCCAAAAAATACAACAAGGCAGTGCACCCAAGGCTATTCAAGGTTGGGGATTGGGTCCTCTGGAAAGTGCTGGGCAACACAGTGGTCCCAGGCGAAGGCAAACTCGGTGCAAATTGGGAAGGACCATACAAGGTGGTTGGTCTTGCAGGCAAGGGGGCATACCATCTGGAAGATTTAGATGGCAAGGCCGTCCCCAGACCGTGGTACGCAGCAAACCTTAAGGTCTTTTACTTTTAAGGTGTAATTTGCTTTTGTTTAGCTTTCTTAGACCTTTTAGCCGTCTGGCACTACATGTAAGAGAATAGCATTGCCTTTACAATGTTTATGTAATGAAAGCTAGCTGTATTGTTGTTGCTACATTACATTCTTGTTTTCTATTACAATCTTTGTACAATGGCACTGCACGGACGCAAGGCATGCCAGGGGCAAAAACCGACCTGAAGAGAACCGGACTGTTTTCCTCGGAATGGGAGCAGACCGCACCAGGACCGAGCTGGTTTTGCTCGACCGAGGGAATGTTGGCGGCATGACCAACCGAATTGAAACATTGGTGAATTGCCCAATGTAGAGCCGAGCTGATTTAGCTCGGCCCATCAGTCATATTGGTGAATTGCCCAATATGGGAAATGAGCTGATTTTGCTCGAAGGAATTAGCAATGCTGGTGTCTTGTCCAGCAATTGTAAGGCCGAGCTGAGTTTGCTCGGCCGAAGGGAAACTGGCAAATTGAACGAACTTCAAAAAGCGAGCTAGTTTTTGCTCGGCCAACTGATTATTGCCAACCGAGCAAGGCCGAGCGGATTTTGCTCGGCCAAATATAAAATGTTATCTTCTTGACAATGCAAGGGATTGCAAGGTTACTTTAATGCTTATCATTTGCGCGGTTTAGCCGACCTGCCAGTTGCACTAAATTTGAGACAAGATATTCAAATATACAGAAGCCGAATAAAAATAGCAGATGTACGAGCAAAAAGTTCGCAATTTCATTGATAAAGGAAATCCATTACAGAGGAAGGGCATTACCCGGTTACATGGCACAAAAAAGGAAGAAGAAAAGAAAACAAAAAAGTACAAAGAAAGCAAAGTCATCAGTCCAGGTCATCAAGGTTTTGCTCGGCTCCCTCCACCGTAGGCTCGGCGCTGGGGACAGTCTGCTCGGGCAGGATTTCCTCGGCCTCGTTGTCAGAGCCTTCCACCGAGACGACATCCCGATCAAGTACTTCATCTTCAGCATTTTGGGATGCTTCAGGTGGAGTTTGCTCGGCTGCTTTCTCGGCGGCGGCCTCTTCCTCAGCCTCCTTCCGTGCCTCGGCAATAAGACGATTTTGCTCGGCCTGGGAGTAGGCTAGCATGTAGACCGGGATATAGGCAGGGGGTGGGTTGATGAACATCTCCGAATCCTGGCCAAGGCCAAATTTTTCCATGGCAACTTTCCAGCCGCACTGGAAAAAGATGTCCTTGGTAGCCCGGACCTGGCGCTCGTAAGTTTTTTCCCCCTGCTTATATCCGCGGTCCTCCGCCTCGTCTACCGCCTTGTCCATGGCGTCCTTGTTGGCGTCCCTCAACTTTCGGAGCTCGGCGAGGTACCGAGCTTTAGCCTTCTTCTCGGCCTTCTTTTTGTCCTCGTCAGCCCGGTCAAGCTTCTGGCGCAGTTCGTCCCGCTCGTCTTTGACGACCACCTGCTCGGCCTTCAGCATGTCTATCTCGGCCTGTAGCACTTTGTTCTCGGTGATGGCGTCTCGGAGACTCTTCCGAACTGCAACCATCCGCTCGTGGGTGAGGTAGTTCTTTTGTGCGGCCTGTAAACACGAAAGATTATTAGTATATACAAGCCGAGCAGAAAACCGAGCACACAGTTGAAGAAAAAACGCTGAACTTACCAGCACAATTGATTCTGCAGCCGAGCGGAGGACCTTGAGGTCGGTTAGCTCGTCGTGCTTCTTCATGTCGCCGGGCAGGATCAATCCCCTGGTCAAGTTGAAACCGAGCGAGTAATCCTGGTCCTCGGCGACAGAATCGGAGGCGCAGACTGGTCGGCCCTTGTAGACGAACTCGGGCGCCCAGACCGGTGGGGCAGCAGGTCCCTTGTCCTTGGATTTTCGGGCAAGAGGTTGCTCGGTCTGGTCACCGAGCTCGGCAGAGGCGACCTCAGTGGAGTCTTCATCCACGAGGCCTTGCCCGGCCTCCCTCCTTTGCTTCTTCTTCGGCCGACCAGCCGGTTGTTCGCTGGCCAGGGCGAGCACCGCCCCTTCTTTCTGTCCGGCGGGGGTGGAAGAGGTTCCCCCGGTTGCTTCTGGGGGTTGGGAGTCGCCTTCATCCCCAGTGATCATGGACTTAATGGCTCGGATTTTAGCCATTTCTTGCTCGGCGGTGGTTGGGACAAGTCTGACCGGTGGCAAAGTTGGATCTGGTTCGGGGGTTGGCTCGCGCAGAAAGTCGGTGACTCTGCCTTTGCGCGGTGCTTGGTAGTTGTACGTTTGCTCAAAACCGAGCAAGGTTGAGGACTCCCTATCTTCTGCAGGAATGCGCAGCAAGACTCTGATTGCTTCCTGGTTAGCACGGTAGTAACGCGCAGCCAAATTCTTATCTGCAAAAAGAGACAAGTGTTAGACCGGTGCAATGAATAATAGTGAAGAGAAGAAAGATAGTAGTACGGTCAGCCGGGCTCCTTACCAGCACTACCAAAGTTTTTCTTAATTCGCCAGCCCGGTATGGGTGCCTCTAGGTCTTCATAGCAACCAGACACCCACAGAAAATCATCATCATTGGACTCTTTGTCCGGGTTGCCTTCAATGAGTTTTGCTCGGCCCTTTTTTACTTTGAGGTAGTAGCAAAACCCACCCTTATTTGAACTAAGGCTGTATTGGTGAAAAATCTCCGCCAGGCCGAGATTGAGACCGAGCCTTCGGTTTAGCTCGGCTACGCCATTTATTATTTTATATGTGTTGTTGGAAACCTGGGTTGGGCAAAGCCCTGTCTGCCTCAAAAATTCGCAGATCAGGGGTTGGACCGGGAAGCGAAGTCCGCCCTCTATGATCGATACCACGGTGAAGGGGCACCGTTCTAGATCGCCCCATGGAGTTTCTCCCTTCTTGCCGAGCTCTAAGATGACGTCGTCAGGAATTTGGTACTCCTCGCGAAACTCTGCCATTGCCCCGGGCGAGCTAACCCTAAAGCGGTATTTGCCCATCTATCTCGGCTTTATTTACTCTATGGTATCTCGGTCAAAATTGTGTAGTGGTTGCTCGGACTTTGAGCTCCACGAATGATGATGCTGGAATGGTCGGTCCTATTTGTTTTGCATGTTAAAAATAAGGCCAAGGGTTAGCACGGCAGATATTGCGCGGCTCCTACTGGAATAGCTCAGAAAGTGCTTGGCCGGCCTCCACCTACCTCGGCCCATCAGGATGGCTGATTTAGCCCTCCTCTTTTTTGGTGCTGGTTTCTACTCGGTCTAGGAATTTTGACCGGTTGGGTTCTAATGGAGGTTTTTGCTCGGTCAAGCCCAGATAAATATTGGCTTATGATCCCAGGTCTTTAGCCCGGTTAACCTATCTGCCGATCTAAGGTGTATATAGCTCGGTTGTAGCCTCAGTGCAAAGCCACAAACAGCTTTTTGCTCGGTTACAGCCCTAAATAAGGATCTAAATGAGCGTTTTGCTCGATTTTGCCCAGTATTCATCGTGTTCATTGTGTTCTTCCTAAGTTCTTGGCCTATTCAGTCTACCCATTGAAAAACGGGGGCACGAGGGCCCCCTTTCCCCCCCTTTTCAGTTTTCCTAGGGCGTGAAAGACCCAAGCAAGGAAAAACAAAAAATACCAAGCACAAACACAAAAAACAGGGGCACGGAAATGAAGAACACAAACAGAAAATGGAAGACTAAAAATGCAAGGGGGAGAAGGAAAGGCTTACCAGATGATGAAGAAGGGCACTGTAGAACCCAACTGGAGCGACAGGAACGAAGGCTCGAGCTCGAAAATAGCAATGGCAGGAAGGATGCAGTGGCGGCAATGGCAGAAGAGGCAGGGTTTTTGGAAGCTCGAATGGGAGAAATAAAAGGTGAAGGGTCTAAACCCTTGGAGTAGGGTTTATTGATGGGGGGAAGCCCCAAACGGCGCAGCCGTTTGAACTTCGCGCGTGCCAGACAGCTGTCTGCACGACCCAATAAGGTAATGACGCGTGGCACTGAGAGTGCGGCTGCAGTACGGCCATACGACCTTTGATGTGACTGTGGACGTGACCGCCGGGCAATTGCAGCAGCTCGGCGAATGATGTGTCCCTGCTTGAGACAACTCGGCGACTGACGCATTCTTGATTGAGATAGCTCGACGACGGGGATGTCTCCGATTTGGCTGTCGCTCGGCAACGAAAGCTTCCCGACTAAGCTCGGGCTAGCAGGATCGTGACCCAACCTTTGCTCGGACAAGGTAAACCCAATCAAGATATCTCGGATGGGTTTAAGGGGCAATTGAGAGGGGAGATTTCCATCTCTTAGCACGGCCGAGCAAAAGTGACGTTCGGCGTTACAGACTACATGTCACCGAGCAATGTGGGAGGCTGCTACAATCGAGCGGTCTGTATTGATCGGTTAACGATTTCAACGGGTAACCTCCTGAGGGCCGAGCTGGAGGCCGCCCGCGTAGGCGTGGGTCGCGGTGGAAATTGCAACCGAGCTTTAGGACTGACCGGCTATGCCGAGGATATGGCCTGGCCGGTATGCCATTAGCCGTCCAGCCAAGGCAAAGCGCTTGCGCGTGACCGAGATTGGAGGTGAAACGGTTGGAGGCCGGCATGCCTCACAACCGGTCAATCGCGATGAACCGGTCGAGGGTAGCTCGGCGTTTGCTGTTAAGTTCTCACCTGATTCCAAGTGAGAAGCCGGCGGTATGTGGCATGGTTGTGTGATGGCAACTTTCCACCAAGTGTTTGGCCGGTCATGGTACCTCGGTCAAGGGTGCCACCTGGGCCAATGGTGTGAAGGAGAGGACATCTGCTCCACGAACGCCTCAATACCGTTAGGCAGTTCTGCATGTATTGGAAGGAGGACAAAACTTTTACACGTGTAAGGTGGTGATAGGCGAGCACTGCCACCTGTCCAGGGAAGGACAGCAGAGGTAGTGCGCGCATAATCTCGGAGCCGCGTGGCCAGCCTAGATATAGAGAGGGAAGGTGAATGTTACTGGTATGAAAACTCATTCTGGCAAACCTTCTCTATTCATTCTCTTCTTCCTCAGTGAACTGACTTGAGCGTCGGAGGGTTTTTCCGGCATACCACCGCCGGGCAGCTCACCGCTTTTGTGTTGCAGAGACAGACGCCGTTGACGGAAGCTTTACGTTCAAGGCGTACGGAGAGCTAAGGATATTTCGCCCCCGTACACTTTCCTAACTCCCTTCCACACACCAATCCCATAGGACACCCAAACATCCTTAGATGTTCACCCTCCCACTTCATAACCATATTTACATTGAATATCCCTACATCAAAGGCATTTGTCCACTACAGAATGTCTCCACAGTTATTTTTCCTACAGCTCCTGATTGAAGCATCTAAAGTGCGTAATTCACAGGCCCCTTCTAATATTGTAGACGACACCTAAGTATTAATCCACAACCCTTTGAAGCTTCTTCAACCACTATCACTGAGACTGGGAAAGCGAATAGAAGCATAAAAATACGAGCAAGCCACCTAAAGTGCTCTTCATGAGAATGAGTTTGCCTTCATTCAAAAGGTATTGCCTTCTCCATGCTACCAATCTTTTCTCCACTTGCTCAATAAGACTATCACAAATAGTTGTGGGGTTCAAAGAGGATCCTAAAGGCAACCCAAATTAAGGGTTGGGAGGAATCCACCATCTACATTACATGGACTCTTTGAAATTTGGGAGGCACCCGTGTAGACACGACATAGTACAGGTGCGGGATACGGCCGAAATACGTCTCTTTACAAATGGATACGACTCTATTTTGCCCTAAATGCAAAAGAAACAAAAGAGAGAGCAAGGAGAAAACCTGGTCACTGTTTCGATCCTCTATTCGACGACTTCGATCCCACGCCCTTCGACTTCGACTAGCATGGCCCCTTTGACTTCGGCTTTGACGAGCACCACCGTAGACAAGCTTTGGTCTATCTTCGCTAGCTCTCTCTCTCTCTCTCTCTCTCACACACACACACACACACACACACACACAAAAGATATTTAATTAATATATATGTCATATATTAATAAAAATAACTATTTATAAATCATATTTATTTATAATATATATGTCAATTAAAAATAAAAATATTATATAAATAAATTAAAAATATTATCAATAAAAATAATACATAAGATAAAAAATAATAAATATATTTAAAAAATAACTATTTAACGTATCCTTGTACTCGTATCTAAATTTGGATCCATATCCATGTGTCCTCAATTTTTAATTTTGAAGTGTCTAACTCCTAGATATGCACCCACAAGCTTGAAGAAGCTACTAAACCCAAACACTGAACTAGGGCTGTTCACGGGTCCAAACACTAAAATTGCGCTTGTTTGCGGGTCGGGCGGGTTGGGTCCACAAGCATAACTGTGACTCAAACCGACCCTATCGGATTGGAGATATCTACGACAAACATTGACAGCAGTTCTATTCGAAGCCAATTGCCTCTTGCGTTCAATCGGGTAGGTTTTGAACAGTTTCGATTGACCCATTTTCCTTTTCCCCTTCCATTTTAAACTTTAGCATATGCATACATATATGTACATATATACATACGTAGATCTATGAAAAGAGCAGAGAAAATGCCTATAAAAAAAAAGGAAAGAAAAAAAAAGTAGAGAAAAAACAAAAATATGAGTGATAAAGCCCTATAATACAATGGCTCTCATCTAGATCTAAGAGATCTTCCAAAAGCATAATGCTTTCCTTTCTTTTCCTATGCTGATAACATCTTCAAAAATGCAAATTAAAACTAAGATCTCCGTGCTTGAGAGGTTGAGAGACAAAGAGAGTTTAGAGAAATTTTACGAGTTCAAAGTTCTTGATTTGTTAGGGTTTTTGATAGGGATGATGGAAGAATTAATGATGAATTGAATATACAAAAGAGAGAGTGATGTATTAAATTAGAGAGAGAGTGATTTGCTGAACTGAAGGGAGAGAGAGAGAGAGAGAGAGAGAGAGAGAGAGAGAATTGAATATAGTTATTTATTGAATTGAATATAGATAGAGTGAATTGAATTGGAGAGAGACAACGAGAGACGATGAGGGAGAGAAAGAGATGGTGATGTATTGAACATAGAGTCTGAAATAATGAGCTGAAGTGATTATGGTCAATCAATGTCTTGGGAAGCTAAGTTGGAGTGATTAGGGTCAATCAATGTCTTGGGAAGATAAGTTAGAGTGATAAGAGTCTATGTCTTGGGAAGGTAAGGGTACTATTACTAGCCTATCAAACGGCAAAGTTGGAGTGACAAAAGTCAATGTCTTGGGAAGGTAAGGGCACTATTACTAGCCTATCAAATGGCAACATTGGAGTGATAAGAGTCAACGTCTTGGGAAGGTAAGAGTACTATTACTAGCTTGTCAAATGGCAACGTTGGAGTGATAAGAGTCAATGTCTTGGGAAGGTAAAGATATTGTTACTAGCCTATCAAATGGCAACACGTGGATATATCTATATATATAATACAATCGGATTGGGTTAAACGATTTCGTTTGTATTAAAACCGATACTTGACTGAATCTCAAGAAAAATTGAATGATTTAAACCACAGTAGACCATTGAAATCAACAAAACCATCCGTGATAGAGACAGGTTGGTCGGTCCGGATCGGGTTGATCGAGTAGTCGATTATTTGAACACCCTTACCCTAAATATCCTAAATCCACTATAAGGATGATTTCATCCTTGTAGTATACGTTTGTTTGTTTGCTTACCAAAGTTGCCTCAACTATTCATCATAAACTCCACAAAAAAATTATTGTATTACCAGTATACAACGAATGAGAAAACAATACTAGTGTCCCTTATGATTTACCCACTTTTAAACCTAATATCATTCCCTCCATACACAACTCTCACATTTATTATGCTTAAAACTTCCATGACAACAATAAACAAGAAGAGAGATAGATAACTAATCACTCAACCTAAGCCCCTAGGAGCAGAGGTTGAAAAGAATCCACCACAACAAATAATCTAGTTGTCTTTTTCGATCAATAGGTATAGAGTACTATAAAATTAAAAGTGTAAAACAAAGTATAACGCAGCGGAATAAAAATTATGGTCACACCTGTAGAACATAGTCTGAATTGAAGGATCTCGTGGGTAAATCACGTGCTTCCTGAATCTGATCAGTCAACCCAGTAATGGAGTGATATTACAATAGTGAATATCACCCACATCCCATATTATCAGATATATAATATGTTTATCTCATTTATCCATATCAGTTATATGAGATAATATAAGATATATCATCTATCCATATCAATTATATGATAGATATATATATATCTTGAATGGTTATCCAAATAGATTTGAATTTGAATTCAAAACCCATTCGGATAAGGTTCAAAAGATTCAAAAGGGTCATGCCATCAAAACCCATTTGGATAAGGTTTAAAAGATTCAAAGGGTCATGCCACATGGGCGCCCATTTCTAACATCTCCTTACTCGCACATGAGTTGGCATGACACTGCTACATCTCTATCTCAATCTCTCCAAAAAATGAACAATCTCATACTAGCCAATGCACCGTGCGACCGCTGAGAACACCTGCATGTGGGAGCTCTATACTAGAAACTCAATATGAGTCAGCATAGAGACATCAACCTAAAAAGAATATAAATAGTGTCTCATGTACCTAGACCCATCTAGCTATATCAGTCCAAAAACATCTCTAATCCCTCAAAAGAGCATGTTTGACTCTTCTAGGTCCCGTATTATATTCACACCCAATCAACATCCTATAAAGAGCGATATGAGTTGTCGACAGTGAATATAGAGTAGAGATGTAAAACTAGATGATCTTCCCTTCACCATCATATCATTCAATTTGAAATAGATCGCTTTCCTAGTAATGTCCCTTAAAGCCGAATCATACATGATCGCAGGCAACATACCAAAGTAGCTGAACATCAACTCCTCATCTTATGACATAGTCAAAGGTCACAAAAGGCACAAAGTGAAGTCATTTAGGAAAAAATGACTTTTAGGACTCACATGGTGAAGAAGCAGGGATCCATTCTTTCACCTCGCTAACGGGTCGATAAGCACATGTAGTACGAATGCATGTTATAGTGGAGTAACTCTTCCAAAGAGTGATGTTAAACTCACACACCATACAGATCTTAGTCTAGTCGCTCTTAAGCGCACAAGTCGTTTCCTAGCGTCTAACTCGAATTCTCTATTTGCTCGCCTCTCAGGCATCAAATGAGATCTCGTGTGGAACATATGGACTGAAATGCTAAAGTGGTGGGATGTACAGACTGCTCTGCCATGTTCTGTGGAGAGCCTTCTCCTGTGGTGGGCTGGGGGAAAGTTAAAGAAGAAAGAAAGGTTGATTTGGGGGGCAATTCCATTGGCAGTGATGTGGTCAGTCTGGAGATGCAGGAATGAGTGTGTCTTCAGAGCCATTCCTCCAAATTTAGAGGATCTCTGTGAATTAATTAAGATAAGGATTGCTTTTTAGGTTACTCTATACCTCAGAGATTTTCACTTCTCTGTGCAGGATTTTGGTACCAATCTGAGGCAAATTATGAGGTGTTTGGGAGGGGTAGGTGGCATGTGCTGAACTGCTGTGGTGTGCTTTTACTGTTGGGACTGGTGTGTTTTGCTGTACTTTTGTGGTCTGCTCCTGAATCTCTGTGATGCTGAAAATCTGAGGCAAGTGCTCTGATATGTGATGTTCTGTGAAGCTTTGCATCTGTGCATAGGTGTTTTTGGTGTGTGTTTGTGGTCAGCTTCTGAATATGTGTGCTGATGTCCTGTGAATATTTGAGGCACTTGTTTTGATCTGGAGTTCTGAAGGGTGATTGTTCCTGAACTAAGTATAGAAGTGTAGCCTTTTAGCCTCAGGGGAGTTATGTCAAGGGCTGTGTATTTTGGGTTTTGGTGTCCTCATCCTTGTGCAGTCTGCTTGTTTTGGGGACTGATTTGCTTTGTGCTGCCCATTTTTGAAGTGTGGTAATTGATCCAAGCCTCTCTATTTCTTTGGGCTTCAATCTTTTTCTTCATGGCCATGCAATACCTGCGGTTCTGTTCCTTATGTTTCATTTGCTGCCCACATTTATCAGATTTATTAGTAGGGTGGATTGATGATTCAAGCCCAGTTGTTGGTTTTTTGGTGGCTTTTTACTTGATTCCCCTATGTTCCTGAACAGATTTTGGTGATGTGCTGGTTCATACAAATTTCTGGTGGAGCTTGCTCAGTTTTGCTTAGTTACTGATGGCATTCTTAGTGCATTACGCTGTACTATAGTCTGCTCTGTTTATCCTTTCTGTAGTATGGGTGTAGCTTAGTTGGTCTGCATCCTTTCATTTCTGTCCGTTGTCTGTTTCGTTTGTTGGCTTCTCACCAACTGGCGCTTGGAGCTTCAGTTAGCTCCAAGCTCCTCTTTATTAATGTTCTGTATCTTTTTTGCATACTATCATCAATAAAGATTTTCTTTTGCTGATAAAAAAAAAAATGTGATCTCGTATCTGGCTATCCATAACAGGCACATCATGGAAAAGTGGGTACTTTCATATCCATGGTCGGTCTCCAACAAGACTTCATCTTGGCTCCAACCAAGGCGACTAGCTAGTGGATAATTTTAGCTTCTTTATTTGCTCCAAATACAATAAGCCACTGGTCTCATCCTTACTCGCTACCTAGCGCTAAGGGCGATTGCTCATGTAAGTGAGCCAATCTTGCCTGCTAACATCAATTTAATTATTTTGTGTATGCTAATTCACAAACCATTACAAAAGGTAGTAAACATAAATGTGTAATAGAAACAAATATGAATACTAATGGCATAAATATCCCCAAAAAATATGAGTTCAACTGAATACACATAAAAATATCACCACCTACGTAGTCCTAAAGCCCTAACATGAGTAAGATAAACATCTCTAGCAATGGGCTTAGTCAAAGGGTCCGCAACCATGCGACTCGTAGGGATGTGCTCCAGGATCACTTCTTTTTGCGCCAAAATGTCTCTGATAAAGTTGAACCTCACATCAATGTGTTTGGTTCTACCGTGGTATTTAGGATCCTTAGTGTAAGCGAGTGCAGCCATGCTATCACAATAGATAATCACAGGGTCTGAAGTGTGTGTGACAACATCCAAATGTTGAAGGAATCTCCTCAACCACACGGCTTCCTGAACGGCAGATGAACAAGCCACAAACTCAGCCTCCATAGTCGATAAGGCAATACAGGATTGCTTCTTACTACTCCAAGCAATAGCACCATCGCTAAGCATGAAAGCATATCCTGAAGTAAACTTGCGCTCATCTAGGTCTTCTCCACAGTCCAGCATCACAATAGCCAACTAGATGTAGATCTAAACTCTGGTAGCAAAGTGTGTAATTTGCAGTCCCTCTAAGATATCGTAATATCCTCTTAACTGCTTTCCAATGAGCTGGTCCTGGGTTGGATTGGTAACGACTCACCAATCCGACTGCATAACAAATGTCAGGACGCGTATACATCATAGCATACATCAAGCTTCCAACAGCATTTGCATAGGGAACATGGGCCATCTTTTCATTTTCTTCTTGAGTCTTGGGACCCATATCAAGACTTAGGCTCTCGCCTTTTGCAACAGGAGTGTCAATGGATTTGCAGCTCTGCATCTGGAATCGCTCTAGAATAGTCTTAATGTAAGTCTCTTGAGGCAAACCAAGAAGTCTCCTAGAGCGATCCCTAAGGATCTTAACACCGAGTACATAGCTTGCCTCACCCATGTCCTTCATCTCAAATGTAGAGAACAACCACATTTTAGTGGCGACAATCATCTCCTTGTTATTTCCAGCCAATAATATGTCATCTACATATAATGACAATATCAAAAAAATGTCCTTGGACCACTTAATGTACACACAGTGATCTTCATCAATCATCGTAAACCCATTAGAAACAATGGCTCGATAAAATCTCAAATTCCACTATCTGGATGATTGCTTTAAGCCATAAATAGATCGTTGAAGCTTGCAAACTTTGCGCTCCTGACCTACTGCCACAAAGCCTTCTGGTTGATCCATATAGATCTCTTTATCCAATTCTCCATTGAGAAATGCAGTCTTAACGTCCATTTGATATAGCTCTAAGTCCAACTGAGCTACTATGGCCAGGATTAGGCGAATAGAGGTAAACCTTACAACTGGTGAAAAAGTTTCCTCATAGTCCACACCCTCTCGTTGGGTGTAACCTTTCGCCACTAGGCGAGCCTTATATCTTTCTATGGAACCATCCACCTTGCGCTTGATTTTGAGAACCCATTTGTTCCCAATAGTCTTGCGTCCTGGCGGCAAATCAACCAAGTCCCAGACATGCTTTTTCTTCATAGACTCTATTTCTTCATCCATTGCAGTACTCCATTCTTTACTAGCAGGGGATGAGAGAGCCTCTTTGAGATTCTTAGGCTCTATCTCATTATTCGGAGCAATCATGAATGCTTCCCCTTCAATCTCAAAACGACGACGGGGTATAGCTCCACGTTTGCTTCTACGTAGTTGAGAATCCTGAGAATCCTCATCCATTGGATCTAATCCATGGGCAGGTAGATCGTTCCCACTGTCCCTAGGAGCTTGAGGAATTATCTCCTCATTCTCTACTAGGCTACTAGGTGCGCCTTCAAGTAGATCCTCCATCTCATAGAGTTCTACTTCTCTAGTTGTCACGACCCAAACCCGCCCCTATGGGTTTAGCATCGTAACCGGCCAGTAATCCGAGATTACCGAAGGCTTGCTTAACAGTAAGACAGTATAACAGAGTACAGGGGCAAGCGGAAGCCAATACAGTAAATAAACAATGTCCAATGAGCTGTGACAGTCTGTATGCCAAAAGATTTTTCATACATTTATACATAACGGTATGCAAAACATTTACAAACATTCAGTACAGGGATCAAGTCCCTATTAACCAGTACAGTGCGGTCTATACAGTCTATACAGTAAACAAAACAGTACAGGAGGGGGAACACTAAACACCCCTAGCCTTAGCTTGGCAGGCTCGGAACCTCGCAGTGAGGCACATAGGTTGGCTTGACAAAACTGGAAATACCCCGACGCTTCTAGCATTGGTCCGATGCCTGTACACCTATATATATATATATATATATATGAGCAGTGAGCTAAAGCCCAGTGAATAACATAATACGTAAAGGGGTTTAGAATGAATGTCCTTACAGTAATGAAAACAGTTCATTAAATTAGTATTTCAATCTTTCAGTCAATCAGTCATATGTGTACATCCATTAGTATAATAGTACAGTAAGTAGTAGGTCTTAAAGACCGAACAGTAATGATGGCCATCAATTAGTAAACAGTAGTGGTTCCACAAGGGAACCGACAGAGATCTCTGTAATAGTAACAGTAAACAGTAGGTGCTAAGGATGCCACAGTACAGTTCAGAATATAGGACATACATTCATTCAGTAAACAATATTAGTTCAGTAAACATTTCGGTTTAGTATTCAGAAGATAATCACTTCGAACATATCTTTACACAATTGTTACTCACAGAGTTCTGAGCTACCATAAGCTAGAGCGCGTCCCCAGTCACCAACCCTACACAGTTTACAGATTGAACACACATACTGAGCCACACAGTTGGGAAAGATAATAATTAAATCCCTAATTTGCCTCGTGTGTTCTACATCTATATCCTCTTTAAGATGCCTTAAATATGCCCTAGAAATTCTTAGGATGGAAAGAGGATGCAAAGATGCACTTTTGACCACTTAACAAAATTTGCTGAAAATAGGGGTCTCACTCGAGCGTGGATTTCTACGCTCGAGTGGACATGCAGACAAAGGATCTCTGCTCGAGCGTGAACTCCGTCGCTCGAGCGGACTGTGTGCTACAGTAAAAATACTGGATGCTCCAAATTTACGCTCGATGGATGCTCAACCTTCGCTCGAGCGTAAGACACAAGTCCTTGCTCGAGCGTGAGTTCCCTCGCTCTAGCGGATTGTGAACTCATGCAAAGTACTGGATGCTCGCATTTCACGCTCGAGCGTCACTTTTCTCGCTCGAGCGGAAGGCAGGATCACAGGAGTGTACGCTCGAGCGTGGACTTCCTCGCTCGAGCGTAGGCCCAAAATCTAGAAAATTCCAGATTTGAGTCCCAAGCTCAAAATCAAGTTTAAATGCAAAATTTTCGATCCTCTTAGGCTGAAAACCTAGAAAACACTTGTAAACACTTAAAACAACATGATTCAAAGCTCAATTTGAGAAATCAAAGCCCAAGGGTGTTTAATTCAAACTCAATTTCAAACTTATTTTCCATGGACAATACTCAAACGTAACATGCAAGACTTTAAATCAATTCAAGGCTTCAAAACATGCTCTATTAAGCTCATTCTTTTCAAAACAAGTTGAGAACATGAACTCAAGCTTACTTATGAACATGCATGTGACAATTTGCCATGAAATCAACTCAAAATTCAACAATGCAACCATGTATGCATGAATTCTAACATGATCCAACATGTATGAATTAAAACATGACTTAGCTCTATAATTTGACATGGACCAAGCAAGAATCAACATAGACTCAACAATAAGAGGTTAAATTTCCTTACCTAGGCCTTGAATACAAGCTGTAGAAACTCAATTGTGCAAAAACTCCTTCAATTCTACCAAGTTCCAAGCAAAATCCACAAGACCAAGTCAAGTCTCTCACACTCCCTCTAATTCTCTTCTCTATGGTCGGCTATAGCAATGAAATGAGGCTGAGGAAATGTTTTTGTTGAGTGTAAATAGGCTCAATGTGTTTTGTAGATGGTGGGCCACTAGGTGGCATTCTAGTAATTAAGTCTAACTTTGCAATTCATTAATAATTAATCTAATTTAATCATACCAAATTAGTTTTCGGATAAATACACCATAAATCACATAAATTATGACGATCATGAAATACCAATCGGTTTTCGGTTCGGCCGCCCATAAGGCCTTCAATTAGCAGTTTAAACATAAAGACATGAACAGATAATCAAAAAAGCAACAGATAGATATACAACTAAACAGATATATTCAATCAATTTAGTTCCAGATTTCGGTCAGTCAGTTCAGTATTTCAATCAGTTCCATCACTTGTCATAATCAGTTTCAGTTTAACGGTAATCAGTGGTTATTTGGTAAACTAGTAACGAGGGTTGTTACACTAGTTACCTCACCTTTGCTAGGGAAATCCTTCTCTAGGAAATCTACATCTCGTGACTCAATTTCAGTTACACTTCCATCCGGATGCTCCCCAACAAACACATAGCCCTTAGAATGCTCACTATAGTGAATGAAGATACATTTCTTTCCTCTAGGGCCCAACTTCTCAAACTTATGAGAAGCGTTGTGTATGTAAGCTGCCGAACCCCAAGGCCGCAAATTGCCCAAATCAGGCTTTTTGCCAGTCCACATCTCATATGCGGTGGAAGGAACTGATTTGGAGGGCACACAATTAAGGACGTAGGCAGCAGTCAACAAAGCATCTCCCCAATAAGAAATGGGAAGATTAGCTTGCGCCATCATTGATCTAACCATGTCAAGCAATGTGCGATTCCTTCTCTCCGCTACACCATTTTGTTGCGGAGTCCCAGGAATTGTCAATTGCCTGATAACTCATTTTTCCTCACAGAGCACTTTAAATTGCTCAAATAGATACTCACGTCCTCGGTCAGTCCTTAGAGCCTTAATGCTTTTGTCTAATTGATTCTCAACCTCATTAACATACCGTCTAAAGCAATCCAATGCTTCTGACTTGTGAGAAATCAAATAGACATGACCAAAACGCATGCAATCATCTATAAATGTGATGAAATAAGGGGCTCTATGCCTTGCCCTCACATTCATTGGTCAACATATATCAGAATGAATAAGTTACAATGGGATAGATGCCCATATGGCTTTCCTAAATAGTTTCCTTGTTGCCTTTCCAGCAAGACAGTGCTCACAAGTAGGCAAAGTGACTCTAGCGAGTGGGCCTAAAAGACCTTCTCTATCCAATCTAGTCATCCTATCTTGCCCTATGTGGCCTAATCTAGCATGCCATCTCATAGAATCATTATCACAATAAGATGCAATATTAGAAACAGAGCCATTGGCATTTTTATTAAGACTAGAATCATCCACATCCAAAACTAAAAAACCATCTGAAAGATAACCAAAACCATAAAAAATTGTTCCCAAATAAATGCTAACACCATTATTCTCAAAACAAAAGCTAAAACCAAGGCTCATCATGCTAATAACTGAAACTAAGTTTCGCCGAATATCTAGGGCATAAAGAACATCATGAAGATACAAGGTGCGCCCTCGTCGCATTTCCAGCTTGAATGTGCCAATGCCAAGCACCTCCACACTGGACTCGTTCCCCATGTAAACTTTTCTACTCCCAGTAGGTACTCGGCGATACTCAACGAACCCTATTCTGTCCCTCGCGATGTGGTCTGTTGCTTCGGAGTCTACAACCTAAAAATGAGGAGAATGAGCAATTAATGCTTGACTAGACACAAAGCATTGAATGTGAGAAATTATGTAAGGGAGTACCTTCTTCTGCTTAGGGCAATCCCGAGCAAAGTGTCCTTCTTTGTTACAGTTAAAGCATGTCAATTTAGCCTTTGCCTTCTTACCACCTCTCTTGCCCCTACGCTTGAAATTTCTAGCGCCATTGGGCTTAAGCGTAGCTACTGCTTGCTTCTTAGGGGCACCTTTTGCTTTTTTACGTTTGAACTGAGAAAGTCCTACGTGAGCGTGACTCAACCACCATAGCAGAACCATCAGACTTAGCCGCCTCAAGGCGCTCAGCCTCTAGCTCTAAATGACGCGATATGTTTTCGAATGTTTTCACACTCTCATTATGCATCATGTTCTGTTTCATTTGCTCCTAAGAATTTGGCAGAGAGCGAATCACAGCTTGTACTTGCTGCTCTTGAGTCAAATTGTGCCCAGTAGCCGCAAGCTCACGTATCTTGGCTGACATGACCCTCAAGTGCTGCTTCATCGAGTGATGCGCCCTTTTTTGATATGAGTCAAACTTCATAGTCAGCCCACGTAGCTTTGCCAAAGAGGTAATACCAAACTTTTGCTTGAGAGCTTCTCATATCTCAAATGCAGTCGGGCAATGCTCAAGCTCACTAATCAAGTCGTTGTGCATGCTGCTCAACATAGTAAAGCGCACACACCGATCTTTGTTACGCCAAGTCTGAAAGGCTTCAAGATCACGGCGATATTGAGCTGTATTGCCCTGCTCTGGCTCAACCATCACTTGTTCAAGTGTGGTCAACACTTCTTGCTCATTGAGGAGGTATTGGATCTTACGGCGCCATATATCATAATTGTCGCCATCCAATTTCTCTCCCTTAGTTAAGTCTGTTACCACTGTCTTAGCAGCCATTTCTACACACAGAGTAAACAAATACGCAGGGGATATTAATGATAAGCAACAAAAAAAAAAAAATATTTTGCAGCAAAAGAATCTAAATTAAATAATGATAATTTTACACATGTCTCAAGATCAAAAAATTGCTATGCTCATAATCATCTCTTGCGCCTCTAGTGATAATTATCAAAATTTAATTTAATTTCATGCGCAAAAAACAATCAATCTCCCACTACTTATGGTATATACAAAGCATGATAAATTCTATACAATAGCATCTTAATGTAAATATACAAATAACTCATGCTATATTCATTTAATAATGGAATTTCAAATAAATAAATAAAAAACTAATCATGCTTCTTTGATTGCAACATATTATAAACCCTAAAAAATATGCTGTATTTAATATTTAGATTATGCCATAATAAAAAGTACATCATTCTGAAATTTTCTGGAATTTTTTTGGAATTCTAAATAACTAATAAACACACATTAAATTAGAAATAAAAAATTCCAGAATCTGATAAACTGAAAAAATTATTCCAGTAAATAGTAAAACATTTCAGAAGTCTACAATAAAAAATTCAACCCCTAGAAAATAATTTATGCAATACTAGAAGCATTTTAAAGCATAAATAATGAATTATAATCACAGGAAAAATACTTTTTATTTTCATAAAATTTTCAAAATTTTACAGAATATAGAAAATTTAATTCTGAGTCTAACAGTACTAACCACGCATAAAACAAATCTATAATGAATTAATTATGACCATTTAACGCGATTCAGAATTAAAAAACAAAACAAACAGTGCCTTATGCATCAGTAGTAAAGCCAGCCAAGCCGGCGGAGGAAAAACGGCGTGGCTCAGCGCGCGGCTTAGCACGTGGCGAGTGGACGGCGCGTGCGTGAACAGCGCCGTTGACGCGCGCGTGAGGGCGAGTGCAGGTGCGTCGGCAGGGTGTCTGGCTCGTGGAAGCGCATGGGAGTGGCTCATGGCATCAGGTGGCGCGTGAGGCCCACGCGCCGCCTACTAGGGTGTTTTCCGGTCTAATTATTGTACTGCCAGACTCCATTTTTTTAAATAAAACCATTTATGGTATTAAAAAAGACATTAATGAACATAAAAATAGGTATTTATGCTCTTAATCTAATGAAAGTAGACATTTTTCCTCCTTTATAAACATTCATGTATATAATGTATACATATACATTTAAAAATATACACATGATTAAAGAAAAACACGAAAATACCCATTCATGCTCTGATACCAATGTAAAACGAAGTATAACGCAGCGGAATAAAAATTATGGTCATACCTTTAGAACAGAGTTTGAATTGAAGGATCTCGTGGGTAAATCACGTGCTTCCTGAATCTAATCAGTCAACCCAGCAATGGAGTGATATTACAATAGTGAATATCACCTACATCCCATATTATCAGATATATAATATGTTTATCTCATTTATCCATATCAGTTATATGAGATAATATAAGATATATCATCTATCCATATCAATTATATGATAGATATATATATATCCTGAATGGTTGTCCAAATAGGTTTGAATTTGAATTCAAAACCCATTTGGATAAGGTTCAAAAGATTCAAAGGGTCATGCCATCAAAACCTATTTGGATAAGGTTCAAAAGATTCAAAGGGTCATGCCACATGGGCGCCCATTTTTAACAAAAAGACACCAAGGGGTAGCCACCTATGTAAAATGCTCTAAGAACCAAAAACAAAACTCCTATACGCATTCAAAATTTTGAACAAAATTCAAAAATCGATTCAAGGAAAGCTCAACACCCCTAAGAACTAACTATACAAGATGGCTACAAACCATATTTAGAATGCATAAGTGGCTTTTCAAAGAATATAGAACATTGTTATTATAAGGAACTTTATCACATAGGCCGTGTTTGCAGGGTTCAAGATACATCGCCAAATGTCCGAAAAATGTATGTAATGAATTATAATTTTTAAACTAGACAAGTTGAAAAAGTGGTCTCCATGGAAGTAGTAAAACCGCTTAGCAACCCTGACTTGCAAGTGGAGATGCAATCATCCCAACACGAATAGAAGCAGTGATGCAATTGCAAAGACTTGTAGACAAGATCTCTCTTAACCTGAACTCTAATATCATGTTAGATCACCGATAGTCCCAAAAGTATAATTTGTTAACACAAAGGCTCAACAATGCATAGTTTTTCGACAAAAGCCACATAATCCAAAGTAATTTAGGCTTGTTGATTTGAGTTCTAAAGTAAGTTGCTTCTAGATTAAACATTTATATGCAAGGAAATGGAGGAGATAGTTTATCATCGCCTTATTTGTGAGCAATTTTCAAAAATTCTTTGAAATCAAATAGCGCCTAGCCAAAAAAAAAAAAAGTAGTCGTTGATGTGTTCAATGCCTAGTAGTTGCTTAGATGCAGTAGAGAAAGCAACTCCTTAATACTTTTTGTGAAATATTTGAAAAGAGAGGACCCATGTATATCTTATAAGGGTTGAGTGCTCAACTCAAAAGTTATGTTACATGGACTCGGGTACAGGTGCGTATTTAGAGGTCTGGCCCATTAAACCTCAAATTTAAAGATACACAGACTCGGCAAAAAAGGTTCATTTTGTTTTTTAAAAAATATTTTAAATCTATAATATGAGATAAAATGATGTTATACATAACATACAGTTATCAAAGAGACATTTTACTCATTTTATAACAATTATACACATAATAATAGAGTTAAATACAAACATATAAGAAGTGTTCGATGAAAAGTATTAGACACATATCCCACATCTTTGTCCAGGTGTCGGGAATCTAACACGGGTATTTGAAGAGTCCATGTAACATAGCTCAAAAGTTGAAATAAGTATTTTGCACATTGTGGGTAGTGAAGATATGGGGAGATTGAGTTTGAACATGTTTTGCTAGAAAGACTCGAACGAGCCATGCTTAGTGAGTAACCACTCTTCTCGAGTAGACTATATTATGGGTAATGGTATGTGAGGTGATTAATTGTGGACTTCTAAAAATTACGATAGGCACTAAGATGGCACAAGACTAGCAAATGTGGAGACAGTGAAAGCTAAGACAACCTCAAAGCAGAGAGAAAGAGAGAGAGAAAACAACAAAGAGGGAAATAATAGCACAGAGAGGGGAGGGCCTCTGATGTATGGAGAAGCTCCTTGTTTGAATGATATTTGCTTGCTAGCTTGCTTATAATTAGCATATAGAGGGGGAAGACCAAAAAGTTGGGCCATGGAGGCCAACTCACTCTTTTAGGTTTTGCTGAGTGGGTGTGCTATAGCTTACGAGGTACTAAGGGGTAGGTATGATAGACTTCCCAAGGTATCACATAACGTGGTTAATCTTGGTCTTCGTAAGTCCCTAGTGATCCTGCATGGTCATGGGTTACCATGACATCCCATGACTAGGCCCCGACCCCAAGGGGGTCCTTAGGCCTAACTTTTAACTTAGGCAGGCTGTATAACATCAATGTGCCACTTCGAAGTTGGAGCCTTCACAAGGCTAAGTGAACGCGATGGTAACAAGGCGAGCAGATGGTTGCAGAGTGAGAGATGTGCTTGTAAAGTGGAGAATTTGGTATTGAAGAGAGTTTCTTCACAAAGTGAGGAATGTTCTTGCAAAGCAAGTGATGCTTGCAGAGTGGAGTTTCTGTTCGCGTGGTGGTGCGAGGGTAATCCATGACTTAGGCAAGGGAAATTTAATGAGCCATTGTGAAGTACTTGGTTGACCACCATCGAGGTGAGCCTACCATTATGCCTTAAGGTTGTGAGGTCCACTCTTAGTGATCATAAGACCAGTGATAGGTATTCAAATACCAACACATACTTCATATAGTAATTCTATGAGAGAGAACCTTTTGTTATGTTCTTTGAAATTTATTCATGTTGGGTGTGAGTGTTGCGAGCAAATATGTGTCTTAAGTTTCGAATTCATCTAATTCTTCAGCCCAAGAAGACATGGGCATTGAAAATCATTCACATTTCTTAATATATTGCTTTTAGTTTGTAGGATGGAATATATGTACAAGATGTCATATAGCATTTCATGCATAACATAGAGCTTGATGCATTATTATATGCTAAACTCGAAATACTATATATGGTTGTTGGTTGAATGTCTAACTACACATCAGATATATACCTTTACCGAAGAAGCAAGTGTCTGACATGGGTATTTCATGCAATTAGAAGAGTCCATCTAACATATGAATATATAGACAACTAGGAAGAGTTTACTACACTCGTAATTTCCAAGTAAGTTGAATAATTACGGGATGCTACCCTTTGCACTTCTCTATCAACTTTTCTTCACTTGCCGAAAAGAAATTATACTAATAAAGGGCACTCTTTAGAGATGGTCTTACGTACGTACCTCTCATTTGATAGCATTATGCATCTGTCACCCAATTCACTGATAATCCTTTCTGCTGCTTCCTTTGTTTTTAAAATAACAAAAGCTTGACCTAGGAAACACAAATGGATTAGGTCACAGTCACCAAACATGAAAAAGATAATCATTTGATTGTGGTTTGGATTCACAAACCAAACATTAAAATATAAACACAAACTTTATTTTTTCCTTTTACGAACAAATGCATAAGCTAACCATTCAAGACCCATGATTTGATTGCATCAGAAAACTAAGTTTGTAAAAGAAAATAAATATGCCTAGATGCCATTTGGTAACATTTACAATTTGCTTGTTTGTTACAAAAACATTAAATATGTTTGTTTATTTTTGGTAAAAAATAAAAAAAAAAAATATGTTTGCAATAAAGGTGTTTAAAAAACAAGTGAATGCAATGATCAAGGAGAGATGGTGGCTGAAGGAGGTTGTTGACGAACGGAATATGGTGGCTAAAAAAGGTTGTTAGCCATTGGAGGTGGGTTCTGATCTCCAAAGGTGGTTGTCATCAGTGGTTGGTGGTGATCAAATGTAGTTGAGGATTGCAGGAGTTGTTGGCCCAAGGTGGCTTGTGATGTCAGAGATGGTGGCCAGCTGCTAGATGTGACGACTGCTAGACGTGATGACTGAAGATAGTGATCGAAGGGGGATTCTAACAAGAGTTGGTGGCTGAAGGTGGTGGGAGACAGCCAAATGTGGCAGTCGAAGGAAGCCTTAGGCGACGATGGCTGTTGGGCAGGGGCCGAATATGGTGGTTATTGGTGGTGATGAGCAATAGGTGGTGGTGGCCAAAGGGGATAGGAGATTGAGGAATGAATGAAAACTTTTTTTTTTTTCCCCCTAAGCAACTCAAACCAAATTTTTTGTGTGATTACAAAAATTTAGTAAATTTCATTAAAAGAGTTCTTATTTATAGTTTTTTTTTTTTTTTTATAAATATAAACAAAAAACTGTAAACATAAACATTACAAAACAGACCCTATTAATGAACAAGATCTTCAATTTATTCCATACCAGAGTGCGGAGTAGAAATTGCAGTGTGTTGTACCATTTTCGCTGTGCAATATTCCTTAAAAAGCGTGTCAAATAATATCCTGAAAGATAACACGCTAAATTGTTGTGATCAAAGATATACCATATATTCAAGGAATTACAAAAGTTTGCAACCTCGTCTACAAAAATAGATCAAACATTTTTCTCGCGTTTTTGCTAAGAAACAAATTATAATGTTTAATCAAAGGAGGTACAAACAAACTAAGCAAAAGGTTTTGCAAATGAAAAGGTGAATATACAAATAACATCATCGAAGAAGGTAGAACCCTCCCACCCTACATAATCTTTGAAGAACACTTCAGGAGGGTAGATGTGCCTCCAATTTACTCCACCTTGACTTTTCCCAACTTAACTAATGCAATTTAATAAACTTAAGGATCCGTCAACCCATATCCAAATTAACAAAGGGATTCAAACTCTTCCACTAGATGCATATAAAGCTATAGGATCATGAACCACCCTTTCACCTATCTAGCCAAAATCGTGTGATGTTTCTCAATAAAATATTCAATATAGATTATAGCTTAAGCTTCATTGGGACCCTTTCAAGAGGGCTAAAATCTCCACCTTTAAGCAAGTTCTTTACCAATTGTCTTAGGTGTTGTTTTATAACCACATTAGTACTCAAATTTGCAAGTAAGCTACAATCCAAAGCTAAAAGTGCAAGAAAATGATCATAATTTTAAGTAACAATAAGGGTGCATGTGTTTCGCAGGATAAGAGAGAGGAATTGAACAAAAATACATGAGGCCCACCATGTCTGGTTTAGTTTCTTTTAGATTACCAATTCCAGGTTTGTTTGGCCGGATAGGACTAATGCCACAAACATAGGATTATTAATCATGGCAATATCAGATAACTTAAATGACAACCCCTCGATATACCTAAAACCTTCCTCTAGATTATGTTCTCATTCTTTATACCCCTTTGACCAAACATAGTACAATAATCCTTAGTAACAGGAATCGTGGAAGATGAAGACGAACTTGAGGAAGAATCACGGTTCTAATGCGAGAGAAACACCAATCTATCCAAGAAAGAAGCGATCGTGATCGCAATCTCACAATCTCTGTCTTTTTCTCTTTGTCAATCTCTCCCTCTTTGTCTTCTTCTTCTTTCTCTCAGATCTTTGTTTTTGTCTTCTTCTTCTCTCTGAGAGAGAAGAGAGGCTAGGGTTTTAGGTAGGAGAAAAGAAATTAGGGAAATGAGGTATTTTAACAAAATTATTTTATTTTATTTTTTTAAGAAAATAAATAAAATAAATCTATTTTTTTTTGGAGGGGAGGGGGGAGAGAGAAGTTCATCTCTTCGAAAATCAATCATTTATATTTTCCTCTACATCTATCATTTATCGTATCTAATATAATTTATTTTTTATTTTTTAATTACCAGTAATCTATCATATATAATATCATTTATTTTATGCCTAAAATAATTTTTATAATTTTTATTTGTTATTTCATTTTTTATTTTTTTTGACCAAAATTTTTGCTATTCCTTATTTGCTATACTTTTTTATTTATTTATTTATAACATATATATACGTCAATTAAAAATTATAAAATAATTTATATAGATAAATTAAAATTATTATCAATAAAAATAATACATAAGTGCTCCCAAACTATGACTCTTTTAAGTGGCCACGCTCCCACGCTTCCACTCCTGGTTTGTGCAACTATATATTGATATCATGATGTTTCTCAAAGTTTTTAAAGGATAATGTGTGACACAGGACATTTTATCCCTAATGAGGCAAGGCACAAGCCATGAGTCATCAAAACGTAAGAATTTTAAACTATAAAGTTTTATGTTCAATAAAATAAATAAAATATTTTGAAATAGTAAAAAAAATATTAAATTTAAATATAAATGCATAAATACTGTACTCAGGAAATAAAAAAAACTACTACAGACAAGCTTGCCCTCATTGTCATCAAAAGTGAAACTAACATTGTTAGCTCAAGTTATTGAGCTTCTCACACGATCCCTAACTTTAAAGATTTTCATTGTTAGTCATTGACTTGATTTTCTAATTAAACAATGTATTAAACTATGCTCAACAATAGCCCAAGACAAGCTCCCTATATACGTACTTCTCAAATGTTTATGTGCAAAAGGCATACAAGGCATGGCTAAAGCACACGCCCCAAATTGTAATGTGCAAGCCTTTTGGGAGTATCACCTAAAAGTCAAAGTTTCGATATGTTTTTCCTTAGCCTTGGCTCAAGGCGAGCCTTAATAAAGGCTTTCAAAACTTTGGTACTATAATCTCAATAATCTTTGTCTTTTTTATATAAAAAAATTATGAGGACCGTGGTATTATTTATACCCCTTGTCCTATCTTGAGAAACAAACGTGGCTTTAGTAGAATACAAGTATTAAATTTTGAATTTTAACAATATTTATCCAAAAATCTTAAATTTTAAAATTCAACAGTAGTATCAACATAAAATAATTTCATTTCGTACTTTTTAGAGGCTAATTACACTAATGGTCCTCAAAGTATGCTACTTGTGACACTATATTCCTTAATATGTTAATTTTTCCACTTTGGTCCCCAAAATATGCGATTTGTCGTATCTAATGTCTGTGCCATTCAAAATCAATTACAGGACAAGGGGTATTTTTCAAAATTTTGCACAAAAATACAACCAAGTTAATAGATTAGGGACCAAAATGCAACAAAGCACCAAAATGAAACAAAATACATACTTTGGGGACTACAAGAGTATTTGGCCCTTTTGATTTTGTTGAGGCTTCATGTAAAAATCCAAAAATACCCTCTTGCTAATGATTTTGAATGGTGTTGATGCCAGAAACCTCCATCTTTTAATTTTTCATTTTGGTCCTCAAAGTATACAATCCTGACACACTTTAGTCTTTGATGTCAATGTTGTTCAAAATCAATAATGAAACACGGAGTATTTTTAGAATTTAAAAAAAAAAAAAATGCAACCAAATTAAAAGATTGGGGACTAAAATGCAACAAAGCTCTCTGAGAAGAACATACACTTCGAAGAAGGTAACGTGTTGAGTTCAACACTGATACCGCACTCACCAGAAACTTCTCAATACTTAAACACACATGAACCACATTACAAGTTTAAATAAAATGACTTGGAATTCAATAATAAAACAGAAACAATGTGAAGTATACTTATTTAGACTTCAAAAATTATACATTTGGCTTAAATATTCATATATATGATATACAACAATTATCTATCCTTATATATATATATATATTGTATTGACATCGGGGTATCCAAATCAAAATCCGACTAATCTCCAAGGGTGCACAGGTGTTCAGTAAGGAGTTTTCCACAAGTGCATCACGGTTAATTTAAAAGTTCTCTCCTAGTCCGATGGTCTCAAAGATTTGTTAGCACTATAAAAGTTTCGATCCTTGAACCTTGAAGGGATCACACCCCCGAAGACCTTATCACTAAGCCAACTCCTTAGTGTTAATTATTTATCTTTATATATGATGCACAACAATTATATAAAAATTATGTATTTTGTAATTGTCCCCACGTACTAGTCATGTGACCACTAAAGTGACAAACACATGATCAACTAGCATTGTGACACCTACACAAAGGAATTAAGGTTTCGTTATAAAACCCTAACTAAGGGTTGGTTTGGGGTGTCCTAAAAAAGTGCACTTTTTGACTTATTGGTGGGTTTGGATTGGGTTTGGGTTGGGTTTGATGTGATGTGTTAGAGAGGTGATGTGATTTAAATAAGATGATGTGACTTAAATAGGATAGTGACTTTTTGACTTTTTGTATTATATAGGTGATGCCAAACTTGGCCTTAATATGTTTTTGGAGGGAGAGGCTGATTTGCAAAACAGACACCCCGGGTTGCTAGTTTCTCTCCTCCCCTTTCCTCTCTTCTTTTCTGCGTCTTTTTCTCCTTGGCAGGCTGCCCTTTCCTCTGCCGCTGCTGCTACAGCTGCACCTTCCCTCTCTGCTCCATCCTCACTTCTTTATTCTTTGCTGATTCTCGTTTCCTCTGCTTCTCCTCTACATCTTCTCTATCATTGTTGATTTCTACTCTGCCGCTGCTTTCTTCCTCTACTGCTGGTGCCCTTTTTTCCTGCTACTGCTGCGGCTGTTTTCTTTCCTTTCAAATCACTTATTCCCTCTTTGCTTGGTGCCAGATAGGTTTGAGCATGAACATTATTCCGTATAATGAACAACTTGATTGTTACTTGAATGTTGTTAAATTGAGTTTCAGGAAGTGATTTGCTTTATTCAAGATCTCTGCAAATTGTATGTTTGTAATAATTCTGCAAAAAGGTTTCTTTTTCTTTTTCTTTTTCTTTCCCTTTCCCCCCTCTCATCTCTGTTCTCAGCCTACCACCAAATGTAATGGTGACTACGGTGGTGGTGATGGTGGTGGTGGTGGTGAAGATAGTGGTGGAGGAAGAGGGGGTTAAACACCAACTAGAAGAGAGATGAAGAACCTATTCCACAGCCACCCACCACTGTGAACCTCCATGGCGATTACCTCCACCTCCCAACAACATAGCATAAATAATGAGAGAGAGAAGACGGTTATCTCCCAACTTGCTTTCCTCCATAGCCCACCATCACGGATGCACCACATCACCCACCCATTGAAGCACAGGCCTCCACTAAATCCACCAAATCCGCCACCATTACAGTCAAAACCCAAATTTGAAGAATGGGTCTGTTAAATTGCTTAATCTATAGCATTCTACTGAATCCAACTCTGTTTAATCACTCAAGCAACAACAGCCGCTCTAGTTTTACCCAAGCAATTGCAAGCTCACAGAGGTGTCACTTCACTTATGAAAATTAGCTCCACAGGTCAAACATTTAAGTAGGCAACTTTTATTTATGTACGTATACGTATGTATCTATTTATGTATATGTTACGTGCATATGATAGAAATTAGTTGAACTGTGTTACTATCCCCTGTTGGAAATCAAAATAAAAAGTTCTTATCTGAATATATATATATATATCAAGAGTTCTAAAAATATTTAGAAAATAATTGTTTTGAAATTTCTTTTCTTTATTGGAAATCAAAATAAGAAGTTCCCACGTTTGTATATATATTTGTTTTATATGAGTTTTGCAAAATCAATTAAATTGAGTTTTGTTTTATTTGCCGGAAATCAAATTAGAAGCTCCCAGTTGATTGGGTGGTTAGATTGTGAGAGGTTTTGGTTAAGAGAAGGACTGGAGAAAGGGTCTGCGATTGAAAGAAGAAGAGGTGAACGGAGGAGAAAGAAATTTGTAAGGGTAAAGTTGGCATTTCATGCCTTAATTTTGCTTTCATCATCATTTTTGTGTTTAGTCAACTAATAGTAGATGAACAAAAGGACTAAAATGTTACAAAGTTTTGTAAAACACGGAAGGGCAGTGATGTTTCGAAGAATAAAGGGGGTGACACTGTTATTTTGGAGGAATCAAAGGGGTGTCAGTGTAATTTACCCTTATTTTTAACATCAGACTTTATAAGAGGATATAGTCTAACTCATCTATGATTGTAGAACCAATTAACATCTTAAGTGCATTTAGCTGAAAGTCAACACCCTAATGCAGAATCTACAAGCAATCCACCCCCAGCTTTAGGGTAATCGGGGATTTTTTTAGCCTATTTAAACTATTTTTACCACATAATCTATAAGCAGAAGCTGAAGCAAACGATATGGCATAAAATCCAAAAATAATAAATAAAAATTCATTAGCAACCAATTTAAGCTACAACGAACAACACCAATATTAAATCAAAACTCAAAAAAACATATTGTTTACTTCAATCTGTTGATCATAATTTTTAATGTTCTGCATTGCCAAATAAGTATAATAACAAGACAAAATGTATTCATGATTTCAGTTTTTTTGGAGGGAGGCATGATCACGAGTGGGATAACAAAAAATTATTGGCCCCACTCTGGTGTGTGAGTCATTTTGATAAAGATGTTCACATACATTAGTGGCGTTTTAAATACGGATAAAGTCCGGAACCAAGAACGTTACTGAAGAAGAAAACCTGGAGCAAACCACCATTGTTATGGCAATAAATAATGTGTTGATACTCGTTTCAGTAACAACAATTATTACAATTGCAATAATAATACTACCACTGTCATCATTCTTCTAGTTAGTAGACCTTTTTAAGAACAGAAATGTGAAAATAATAGGACATTCAATCAAAGGATGCAGTAGAGTAGAAGAGGAAAAGATTTACCATATATGCATGAATGCACATACATTCAAATCAAGAGGCATAGATAATACAGAGACAAATTCCCTCTTCTCGACTCTTATCTTATTTGTTCTAAAAATACATCTTCCTATTCCATCTTTTCTTGAAGCTCCTTTAACGAAAGAAATAGAAGCTCGAGAAGGAATACCAAAATCTAGTTCACTCGTTGAGTCTCTTCGCATCAATGGTTGAATGGTTAAAGCGCCCAACCTGTACAAGAGGCAAATTCGTAGGTCCGATTCCTATTGGATGGACTTGGAACGTTTAGTTTAATTGCTCCTCACAGAATTTATACACATAACTCGCCCTTATGTTGGGATCGGGGATCCCGCCCAAGACCTTACGGAATTTGTAACAACCAGAAAACACACCCACACAGACGGAGACACAATATTTAACGTGGTTCGGCAATAATGCCTACGTCCACGGGAGAGTAACCGTTTATCATTTATGGAGAGATTACAGAAATATTACAGAGGAGAAACTCACACTATTCTCACTCACCCATTCCCCCGTCTCCCTCGCTCACACCGAGGGAGACGGTTTCTCACATCTCTCACTCTCTTGTTTCACTCTTGGTTTTCTCACATCTTCAACTCTCCAACACCTCCTCCATTTATACACAAAGGAGGAGGGATTTGATTGGCCATCACCAACCTCCTTCCACTCTCTAGTGGTTGGAGTTGGTGACCATTATCTTGGTGCTCCACTTCCTTTAGTGCACCACTCTCTCTAATGGACATGCCATTGTTGGCCATTTCACAAGTGCATTCTCCACACATGGATTGATACATACTATATCCAACAAATCACCCCTTCAACCCATGTGAGGTGATCCACGGCACACACAGCTGCTAATCTTGTCACGCCCAAGAAAAAAAATAGAATCTTCATCTCCTCACTGAGATGCTGCATCCCTTGAAGCTAGAGATAATACACCAGAGATTCAAGAAGAGGAGGGAATCCTACATCCTCAACTCAACTCACACCACTTTCTGATTTGGAGAGAGCCTCTGCTCCTATCTCCCACACATCTCTTCTACGCTTCCTGTTTCGGATGTCTTCACCTGCTATGCTTGAACTGGCGTAACCAAGATATCCGACACCCCCTGATTGGATGTCCTGCACCCCCTGCTGAGATGCCCTTGACTGTCATGCCTTATCTCTTTGCATGACCAAAACTGGAGCAACATAAAACTCTTCATTTGTCTGGTCAAAGTTCCTGGTTTTCTTTGCTCGGAGTTTCCCTTGAACTATCCTGAACTATCAGCATTTGCCCTTTGCACTCTTGAACAACTTCCCAGCGTTTCCACACACTTATTGTTCATGCCTTTTGCAATCCCTGATCTCCAGTTCAACGATACACATTACCTGCGTATCTATCACTTGTACTACCGGATGATGGCTAACAGTAGCTCTTTCTTCCAAAGCAACTTCAACAAATCTGTACAAGTCACCAACTATGCAACACCTAGCATAGTACCTGCACCCATACTTCTTGAGTGCTCATCGTGGCTCCATCTCTCCTCCTGCGCTCGAGCTCGCCTGAGAGATCCGCAACAACTCTGTTTCATTAAGAGGTGCGTTCCCTGCCACAAAACCGATACCATAACCCAGGTATCCATCCATTCAGTCAAAAACTGAATGCCATCTGCTGTACAAAACACAAGCGCTTTTCCCAAAAAAAAACAGCAGATTCCATTGCTCAAAATCACATTGAGCCAATGCAAAGAACATGCAGAACCAATCGAGCTAGCTCTTCGATTTTCTGCAACTCAAGCTCCACCATAGTGCCAAGTTCCGATTTCCATAGGTGCCAAACAAGTTGTCCGTGACAACTCCAAACAAAAACATGGTGAGCAACCCGCTTGAACCAGTGCTGAGGAGAGTAACCAAAACAGGGGCTTCAAATTCTCCGTCAAAGCAACTTCGAAAGCGGTACCAAAACCATCATGTCCGATCAACCATCGAACACAATACTGCTCTCTTCAAGCTCGAATTAATCAAGAGAGCCA
The DNA here is from genome assembly GCA_022316695.1 of Camellia oleifera. Lineage (NCBI taxonomy): Eukaryota > Viridiplantae > Streptophyta > Magnoliopsida > Ericales > Theaceae > Camellia > Camellia oleifera. The sequence goes on along the minus strand of CM039319.1, from coordinate 51,356,516 downwards.
AACAAATTCTCCGAGAACTGAGGCAAGTTCTCCACCAAACAAAACTGTACTGTGGACGCAGTTAGGCTCTAACCAGTTCAGAAGTATCGGAACAAACTTCAAATGAACTTACAAAATACCAAGAGCCAAAAATTCTGAAGTGTCGAGCAAACTCCAGATTCCTCCAACTGCCATTCCAACCGGCAAACACAAGATGATGCACCATCTTCACAGTTGCCAAAAACCGCCCAAAGGCGCGTGCACCGTAAATGCACAACTCCAACAGTCCCTGCTGACTCCACCGAGTCTGCAAACGATCTATCCCTTCCAAATCCAACGGCAGATTAAGGGATGGATCCCAACACATGAGATTCATAAAATCACCATCTTCACGTTTCTCCGCAACAATCTTTTCCAATCTTCAATGAACACCAACGGTCAAACCGCTTCCAGAGAAGCAAACACCCGGAGTCTGAATCGTCACCCAGACTACCAATAGCTGATGTCTTCGAATATGGAACAGATTGCGAAAATGAAAATCCACAAGAAGAAGAAACAATCAAGTCTCACAAACCGGAGACACCCTTGGATCTAATCAGACATGATCATAGATCCCAGCTATGATAATGAATCTCAATAAACCACGACTCTGAAAGTCGCCAATAATCCGTGAAAGACCGCCAACAACAATGCCTCCAATAGACATTGAACAAAAAAACGCCAAAGCTCCACCAAGATCTGAAGTAGATTTTCACACCTTCTTCAAATCGACAAATGTGGAAAAACTCCACCAAGATCTGAAGTAGATTGTCACACCTTCTTCAAATCGACAAATGTGGAAACCAAGGCTTCACCAGATGCGAGTCTTCCAACAACGATCCATGAAGGATCTCCAACGCCTCCACAGAGGCCAATGCCAATAAAGTACTACCATTTGGACTTATTACATATGCCAAATCTCCATAGTACACTCTGCCAATGCTGATTCTCTCTATCCCCTAGAGAAAAACCCAATGAACTCTGAAGTTCTGCAACTAACCTGAGAGTCTCCAAATGAACTGATAACTTTTACAACTGACTCTGAAAGGTCTTCAATTGGCTTCCAATTGGCTTCAACCGGGTGAACAAAATAAATCACCCCCATCACCCACATGGATGATAAAACACCGTTGTAAATATGCCTCCATTCCACTGAGCATCCAGAGTGAATCTGCACCTCCTACTTGGAATGTCTTCAACCGCCACACATCATCTTGCATGGCTCGCACCTCTATCACCAGGTACTTGCATCCTCCAATAGAATGCTCAGTGTTTCCTTGTTGAGGTGACTCCACCCAAACTCTCTGGGTGCCTGTCGCGACTTCACTGCCACGAACCAAATTCAGGACAAAGAAAAAAATCTGCCTCTTACTGGGTGCGCACTGCAGCGTCTTATCCCTTTCATTTTCTTTGTCTGGAGCTTTTTCTGTGAACTAGTTGATGCTGCCAGGCCAAAAATCCGTCACACTGCACTTTTGTATAATTCTGCTGCGCACTCTTGCACTGTTGTATATCTGCACCTTGTATGACATTCCTGTGTACTGCTGCAGCTGTTGCCCTTCTACGTTTACATACTACCAGTACTTCTTGTATTATGTTTGACAGTAGCTCCAACTGCCACAACATTTCCCTGAGCCTGCACTGGTTGCCAAATCATCTATTTATTGATGAAGTGGACTTTTGATTGGACCAGATCTTCTGATTACATCAACAACTAAGAAAGTTCCCAGGAAAGACTGGTGGGGTCACAATCGGTCCCACTTAAGAACCAGTCTCCTTAGACCCTGTCTTTTTGACAGAACTTTCCTAGACATTGTTGATCTTGAGATAATCATGTGCAATTCTTCTGATCGTCCTTGACCAATCCTGATCTCCATTGATTTGCCATTTGATTAAGCCTGATCTCCTTTGGTCTTCAATGATCTATCTCGATCTGTATCTGGTTGTCCAATCTGGTTAGAATCTGCCCATTCTAACCTCTTCAGTGAATCCGCAGCGTTCCACAATATCCGGCAACCTTCCTTCGACTATTAAAGATGACAAAGTCCCATGTTTTAACAGTCTTTAAAAAAAATCATTCAGAATTTCACCATTCTGACCTCGCGGCTGCGTCCGGAACGGTCCGATTAGCTAGGACCAATCATCGCTGCACTTCCGGGGACCTCACTGAAAACTTTCTCCCAAACTGGGGCAAAATTGCAAATTTTCCAAACACGGGGACCAAACTGTAATGTCATAAACTACAGGGGCCAAAATTACAATTTTCAAAACATCAGGAACATTCAGTGTTCCAACAAAAATTCCGTCCGCCGTACTACCGCTGTTTGTCACTTTAATCTGCCTTCCTTTTACAGAAACTCTGATTCCAAAATCTAACCGTACGGATGTGTCCGGAATACTCCAAATAGTTGAAAACAACAATTGGATCACCAAAAAGGGACTCCGAATGGCTCAGATTGGGCCAAAACAGTTTCAACGGTTCTGATCTGCAGAATCTGAGCGCCTGCGAAACACCGGATGATTTCCCCGGCTCGGCTGAGTTGACGGCTCAGTCAACGGCGCGGTCAACGGCGCAAGCGGCGCGGTCAACGGCGGCTAGCGGCTCGGCTCCGGCTCGGTCAACGGCTCCGGTCAACGGCTGGGTCAACCCTGCCACGTGTCATGCCACGTGTCCTGCCTCGTGTCTCTCTGTCTGCCACGTGGCGTGACGTGGCGTCTGACGTGGCCTGCGCGTGGGCCTACGCGTGTAGTCCACGCGCGTCACCTTCTTCCTCTGGCAGCGCGTGCGGCGCGTGCCTGAGACTGGGCCTCACGCGCCACCTTCTAGGAGCGCGTGAGGGCGCGTGCTTCATCATCTGGGGTTGTGCTTTGCATGGTTGGACTCCTCTCGTCGATACCTTGCTCCTGGTGTGCTCAAAATCTGATTTCGAGCACTGCGATTTTTGGGCAGTTTCGGACATCGCACTGTTTTTGTGCCGAAACGCTCCGACGAGGCTCTGATACCACTTGTTGGGATCGGGGATCCCGCCCAAGGCCTTACGGAATTTGTAACAACCAGAAAAACACACCCACACAGACGGAGACACAATATTTAACGTAGTTCGGCAATAATGCCTACGTCCACGGGAGAGTAACCGTTTATCATTTATGGAGAGATTACAGAAATATTACAGAAGAGAAACTCACACTATTCTCACTCACCCATTCCCCCGTCTCCCTCGCTCACACCGAGGGAGACGGTTTCTCACATCTCTCACTCTCTTGTTTCACTCTTGGTTTTCTCACATCTTCAACTCTCCAACACCTCCTCCATTTATACACAAAGGAGGAGGGATTTGATTGGCCATCACCAACCTCCTTCCACTCTCTAGTGGTTGGAGTTGGTGACCATTATCTTGGTGCTCCACTTCCTTTAGTGCACCACTCTCTCTAATGGACATGCCATTGTTGGCCATTTCACAAGTGCATTCTCCACACATGGATTGATACATACTGTATCCAACACCTTATACCTTATGGGGCACTTCACTCACTCAACACTTGTTCTTCACTTGCTAGGGAAAGAAAATGGATAGATGACTGAAAATCTCACTTAGAGATCGCAACTAAAGTTAGAGTAGGAGTACCATCCATCATCTCTTATCGAGGCCTTGATTACCTGCCAATTCCATTTGATTTGTTGCTCTGCAACTAAGGACGAGATCACCATCACATGAGCTTTGAAGTCCTAAAATGTTCTCTTTAATAGGGCTGCTGACTAGGCTCTTCACCGTAGAACTTTTATCTAAAAAACTAGAGCACGACATAAGCTAAAAACATCTTTTTTTTAAGTGGAAACAATGGTGTTGAAAGCTTTGTCCTACATTGTCTTGCTATTGTAGTGTTGCAAATAAATGAAAAACAAGTTAGAAAACCAAGTTCTAGGGAGGTCGCTCTAGCACACTACAAGGGTGTTCTACAAAGACGTGTAAGTTCCGCTCAAAGTGTGCTTAAAGTCCACTTGAGCAAAGATGATAATTCATCTTTTGTAGAGGTTCTACAATGACCACCTGAAGCGCATTTTAGCCTGAAGACCAAATCGGAGATCCTGCTAAGCACACTTGAAGATAATCATATGGATTTCAATCCAATTAGATTTTGGTTTAGGTTTTCTTTTTAGAGAAAACATGAATTCTAGCATCTTTTGAGAGAGAGAAACCTAGTGCATTTATAAGTTTTCAAAAGCTTTATGAAACACATGCTCCTAGATCTTTGAAACAGATCTGAATGCATTTCCACATTATATTGCGAGTTTCTTGATCGAGTGTTTTGAAAAAAAAACACAGAAATTTGCATTGCATACTAAGCCTTGTCCCTTGGCGTAATGGGATTCGAAGTGACGACCAGTCAGGTATGTCTCTGTTCATCTGTGTATTTGGATGTTTAATAAACAAGTGAACATGCCTTTTTTCCACAATTTTGGCAACTATTGCCACTTTGCACTTGCATTGCAACAACAAAACAGCTAAGCAAACATTGTTTCTAACAACATTGTCAAATGTGCCCTAAGCATTTGAAAAAAATTCTGAGTCTCTCTCTTGATGTCATACCGACAAAAGTCTGAACACTACAAGAAATTGGGGATTTAGTGGCGTTTAATTAACGATGTTTTTCAAACGTTGCCAACTGTGTTAATTAAAACGATCCTGTTTTAGGAATAGAAGTTGTTTAAAAACGTCTCCAAATCCTTATTTTTAAACCCTCTCCCTGTTTCTCGTCAAACCCCTATTTCCAAACCCTCATACAGAGTCAATCTATTCTTACATCTCTAAGGTGACTCTCTCTCTCTCTCTCTCTCTCTCTCTCTCTCTCTCTCTCTCAACCCTAATGTCAATCTCAGAGAATCGAGTCAATACGAAGTTCTCTCTTTCGATTTCTCTTGAGGTCGGTGATTCCTCTTAGTGATTCATCTCAGAGCGATTGCAATTTCGATTTCGAAGTTCTGTCTCTTTCTCGATTGTGAGCACCACCGTTTACAATCTCAGAAAAACCAATTGAATCCTTCAAAACCTTCTTCAGCTCGGTGATTCCAGTTGTGGTGTTAGTCTCTGTGGATTTGGAACTCTTTATCTTCTTTGATCAGTAAGATCAGAGGTTAGTTGAGCTCAAATTTTAGAACATTTGAAACTTGTTTCTTTCGTAGATGTTTCTTCTGTGCTCTGTTTATGAATAGCTGTTTGTGAATCTCTCTTTGCTCATCTTTTTCCCACTGGTTTGTGAAGGTTTAGGGGGTATATAATTAATTAAAATACTTTTTCTTAGGGCAAATTACAAACACCCCCTCGAGATTTGGTAAAAATACAGATTCTCTCATGAGGTTTGAGAAATTACAAATTACCCCCTGAAGGTCAAATTTGCATAACAAATTAAGGGGGAATCTGTATGAAAATAAAAACCTCAGGGGGCAATTTGTTATGGAAATATAAACCTCAGGGGGCGGAATGTAATTTCTCAAACCTCAAGGGAGAATTTGTATTTTCACCAAACCTCGAGGGGGTGTTTGTAATTTGCCCTTTTTCTTATTAAATGTGCGTTCACCTTTCAAAGAAAGAGAAGAAGAAAAAGAAGAAAAAGAACTAACAAGGTAAAAGATCTTATTAATTGAAATACTTGCTCTTATTATATCCTTTTGAGTGTATATTTTTTTCATCTCTGGTCCCAAATGTTGGGAATGCAAAATTGTTAATTGCTATTTTTATTATGGGTTGCCACCTTGTTGAGCTATTCATTTATGTATATTTTGAAACGTTTTATATCTACATTGGAAAGCATCTATCCACATAAAATTAAGGGAGCAATAAACAAGTAAAAAAAATGGAGTCTTTAACCTAGGACTAGAGGGGGAGCAGTGAACGATGACATTTAAATGACTTTGATTCAACATTCAGGCGAGGACTTTATTTTTTTAAATGGAAATTGAGGCGGGATATGTCAAAACAGAAGGAGTAATTGTGATAACCTTGGTCCGTGTTATGCTAATTAATCTCGATTATGATTGTGATTATGTGTTTGATATGATTTTGAGTGTCATTTATATGAATATATGTGGTTTTAAATTTCTATCTGTTCACCGTAGGAAAATCTGTTTGATTATCTACTTTAGAATTTAAATTAAAGGCCCTATCGGCCACAGTACCCGAAATTGATTACGCCATTGTGATTAGCGTAATTTTTAGAGCCTATGGTGAAATTTAATTAGAAATTGATTCGGATCAAAATAATTGGATTCAAAAAGATTAAATTAGGCTCAATTACTTAGCCTTAATTAACTTGATTAGGCCAAGGTATATAAGTGGCCTATTTGCATTGTTTTGAGCTCATTTTCTCTTTTGGCTGAAAATCACACTCTAGAGAGAGAGGGAGAGGCCGGCTAGAGAGAGAGAAGAAGGGGAATTGTGTATTTGGCTCAAAGTTTGTGAAATTGGAAGGCTAAGCTCAAGATTTAACTACATTTGTGAAGATTAAAGCTCCTAGGTGAGTAAATTCATGAGTTTGAGCTTGTGATTTTGTAAATTCAAGATTAAATGGTAACCAAAAACATAAGTTGTGTTGAATTTGATGGAATTAAAGTTAATATGCACATGCATGTATAGAATTGCCATAATTTTACACATTCAAGCATGGATCATGTTGAACATGATGAATTGGGCACCAAAACTCACATGCATGCATAATTCTCATGAGTTTCATGATTATAAGAATCATTTGTGCCATTTGAAACAAGATTGGAGTCAAAAGTTAACATGCATGTATGATTGATGAATATATGGGGCTTGTATAAAGTTTGAATGCAAGAGTTTTGGGCATACAAAAGAAATGTTGAATAATTTGAGAATGTGACCATGATTTTGAATAATTGGCCTCATATTGCTTACATCCTTATGCTATACATTGTGTTTCCACGTTTTTGGACCAAAAACATGAATGTTGAACCTTTGAATATCAAGGTTGCACTTGAAGAACAATTTTGGAAAACACAGAATTTGGCATGTCCGCTCGAGCAGGGAAAGCGCTGCTCGAGCGTGAAATGCGAGCTCCCAGAATTTTTGCAGACATTGATGTCCGCTCGAGCGGGGACATTCACGCTCGAGCGGGGAGCCATGTAGTGTGACATTCAGCTCGAGCATCCGAAGTCACGCTCGAGCGTAAAAATGAGGCAACCAGTATTTTTGCAGACCCAATGGGTCCGCTCGAGCGGCCAAAGCCACACTCGAGTGGGGAGCCCTGTTTCAGAAAGTTTGTAAAGATGTTTTGTGTTTCATTTTCCGTTCTCTTCCATTTCTGAGCACTCTTAGGCATGTATTGAACATTGTAAATGGATTAAGAAGATAAGAAATGAGCCTAAGAGGAATATATGAATTAAGAATGGATTGAATAGTTTGTGACCCATATGTGTTGTGTAATGTGTAGGGTCGAGCTCAAGGGCAAATCCATCGGCGAAACACTGTGAGTAATATCTTAGTAAAGATATTTTCAAGTATGTCATTTTCCAAATGCTACTTCTGTATAAGCTCCATGGATTTGTTGATTTGAAATATGAATGAGTATTCTATATGCCTAATTTGTATAAGGCTGTTTGATACGTTTGATAAAATTAATTGGGCCAAAGGCCGTCGGACATGAATGATTGGGCCAAAGGCCGTCGGATGCGAACGATTGGGCCAAAGGCCGTTGGACATGAATGTAAAGATGGGCCAAAGGCCGTTTGAACACCGTGATGGGCCCAAGGTCGTATGAACACGAGCATAATGGGCCAAAGGCCGTTTGAATGAAAAGGGATCATGATCATAGTTATGAAATACGCATAGATATGAATATAAAGGGAATCGGCCCGAGGCCGTTTGATACGCCTGATATATTTGAATTGGGCCCGAGGCCGTTTGACATGTTTGAATTGGACCCAAGGTCGTTTTGAATAAAGAGTTGGTTGGACCGAAGGTCGTTTTGTATAGATGGACCCAAGGTCGTCTTGTCTTCTATAAGATTTGGACTTGAGGTCGTCTTGCATATGGACATGATGTGTCGGACCTAAGGTCGTTTTGCTTTGTTGAAATTTATAAATCTGGTGTGAATGAGAACAGTGGTTCAAATATGTACATTATAAGTATGATTTATTTATGAACGAATCTCATTCATTAACCTCTTTATTTTGATATTATTCACTGGGCGTTAGCTCACTCTCATTTATATGTATGTAGGTGAGCAAAGGGACGTTCAACCCCAGCCTTAGTGGAATTTAAGAAAGGAACCCGAGTTTTCTGAAGTCAGCCCAGGTGCCTCACGCAAGAGGCTTTGTTTATGACCTTTTGTATTCCTTTTTGCTATTTCTATTGGTCATGATAGACTGGTTATGCACATAAGCTTTCGGTTTAGCTGACTATGTATTTGAATGATCTTGGGTATACAAGATGTTAACTACTGATATGTGGTGTGAGTTATTATTAAGTATATGTGAAATATTTTGATATGCCATGTAAGCATAGCTCATTGGACAAAATTATTAAGTTTGCTTCCATTTTGGCCCCTTTCACTCGGTTGCTATATGTCTGTTTTGGTTGAGGCCGTAGATAATCTCATGATTACTGGCCGGTTATGACCTTAATCTATAGGGGCGGGTTCGGGTCATGACAGTAATGCCAGAGACCCCAAACAATGTACCAAATGTTTTAACAAAACTCTTATATGGTTGTGGGACCCATACGCATATAGGTTTGTGTGGGTCCTACACCCATGTGAGAGATTTGATAAAATATTTGGTAGTTTATTTGGGGTCTCTAGCATTTTCCAAACAGAAGCAATTCTCAAGATTGATACTGAAAAACCTTTTGTAATTAAATTTGCATTGTATGTCTCTTAGGTATAATGACACATTAATTTCAATAATTTATCTGAGATTCTTTTGATCGATTTCTGTTTTAAGAAATAGAGCATTTTTTCCATCTATATTTATTCACCCATGATTCTATTACAGAAGTTACTATCTTTACTACTTCTTTTGTGTTTGTGGTCAATAATTGCCTCTGCCTAGTTGTTTCTTACCTGTATTTTCAAATAATGATAGGTAGCATAGCCAGTGTATGTGTAAAATATGTTGTCTATCATTGTTTCTGTTAACTGTTTTTGTCTTGATGATGGCTAAAATATTTTTAACTTCTATATGTGGCTAGAGTGTATGTGTTTTCTGTTTATTTTTTGTAGCGGTATTTTCTAGTAGATTGAAGATACATATACATTTGTCAAAGAAAATAGGTGTATTTTAGGTTTTGTTTATTGGTCTCTGTTTGGTTTTGTTTTTCAGGTTAAATATGCTTTAATGTGGTCCTATGGGTTGTTCCTTGCTTTAATGAGAAGGTAGTACTGGAATTTTGTTACTGTAGTTTTTTATTCATTATCCAGTGCTTTTCTTATGGAAATTTCTTATTGATGTCATTGTTACCTTATGGGTGCATTCTTTTTTCATTTTGGCCAACATGTGAACTCAGATGTGATGTTGACCTTAGTTATTTGATTAATATATGGTTCTTACCAATTTGAATTGTCTTAGCCATAACTCTCGCCAGTTAACTTATCGCAACAGTTAATTCTATTAAGCTTTTTTTTGGGTAATTCTTTAGACTTTGTTCTTTTTTTTTGGGGGGTAATTGAGGAACCCAAACCTAAAGTCCAAAACTTTAGCAATAATGAGCTAAAGATTTCTTTTGGCAACAATGGCACAAGAATAATTGTTGACTTTGAGACTGTTAGGGATATCAAAGAGAAGCTTTGCTACGTAAGGTTAGCGAATATCATCATAGTTTGGTTTGCTTTTATGGAATTTGTTCATTGCAATTTACTTGTTCTGTTTTGCAGTTATGATTACGAAAGGGAATATCAAATTTGGCACACCATTGTGGTGTCTTTTTTTTGATATTTCAGTGTTGCTTTTAATTATCTCAGCTGGAACTTATTTGAGACTTTTGTTGCTTGAACTTAATCTTCATAACCAATGATTACTATAGTGTGCTCACATTGGAACAAATTGAGTCACATCTTAATTTCATACTTGTTTGTTCCAATGAGCACGTGTTTTGCTATTATTTTGGTTGCTTGCATTGCAACAATTAAGATTTTTATGATTGTTAATTTACATCTCTATAATCTATGAACATCTGAGTAGGACACTTTTCTTTAAGCATATGTCTTATCATAGACCCTGATGACTGTACATGTAGCTAGTGCTGTGTGTATGAACATGTTTATGTTCATATGCTATCTTGTTCATGTATAAGAACTTTGTATTAATTTCACACTCCAGCATGTCTTTCTTTATTGAAGTTATATTTAATAGTCTTCTCTAATATTACACAAAAATATGTCATTACTAGTGTGTTTGAGTTTTCTAACTTACCATTGATCAATTTTTTATCCACAACAATGATGTTTGCCAGATAATTGAAGCAGAAGGCGCTTTGCACTATTTGATAGATTCACTGAAGTACTCAGAAGTCTTTCAAAGCTTGATGAAAAAGGAATTGCAGTGATTTAGTTTCTCACCCAAATCTTTTGGCAAAATGCATTTGTATTTAGTGTTCTTGAAATAGAAAAAAAATGTTATGAATCGCAGACTTTGAATATTTTTGCTCGGATTTTAGACCGCAGTAAAGAAATGAAATTAAAGGTCAATCAGATATTGCTCATTGAATTTCATGAGAACTTACATTTTTTTATTTTTTGCTTTTCTAATACCTTGTGTGTAGTATCTGTCAGTTTTTATGATGGACCAGTTAATGGATCAAGGAAGAAACAAGACACAACAATAACAACAGGATCAGCTGGAAACATGAATGAGATACCAATATCAAACAAACTTCCAGGTTCTTTCATGTTTGTTTTTGAGAGGGTAATTTGTGTGAATAAATTAGGCCGAGCTAGGCAACATCGTTGGATGATAATTGGGCTGCACAGTAGGCTGAAGAAGTGCTATTGGATAGCTCGGTCTTGGGCCAAGTAGGCGCTATGATGGTCACAGGTGTGCTGCTTGGGCCTTGGCCAAGCTATCTGGTGACAAACCTTTATCAGACTGAGCTGGTTACAAGTGTAGTGGGCCAAGCTAGGTGTAGCTCAGTAGGTTACCCGCATATTGTTAGGTTTATAACGGTTCGGACCATGTTAAGCATAGAACCGAGGTAGCTCGATTGGGTATAGTCTGCCGGTCAGAGTATTTGGACCAGGTAGCTCGACTAGGTGTAGTGTGCTGAGCAAGGTGATGACTATCTCACTTGGTTGACAGTGAGTAGTGTTATTAGGATAGGCATTATCCTTGCGAATGTGTTTCTTAGCAGGACTCTGCTAGATGGAGTTAAAGTCCCATTAGGATTGTACCAGACGAAATCTATAAAAGCTCATGACAGGACCTATGCACAGGTATCGCAATTCTTATTCTCAAATACACAGAGCTTTTGTGTCTATTGTCTTCTCTTTTTGACTTAGGCATCGGAGAGTTTTCCGGCACACACCCGTTGGCTAGTTCACGTTTGTGAATGCATAAGTTGTGTGTTGAGGAAGGAGAATCAAGGCGCCTTATGGAAGCTATCCACAGAGGAGAGTGCGGAACTCACATGAATGGTGTGATGCTAGCTCGGAAAATCCTTAGATAAGGCTACTATTGGTCAACCATGGAGGAGGACTGTATTGGCTTTGTACGGCGATACCACAAATGTCAGATCCATGCCAATCACATGAACATTCCGCCGTCGAAACTCTACAATATGACTTCACCATGGCCTTTCTCAGTCTGGGGAATTGACGTTATCAGTGCAGTCACGCCAAAGGGGTCAAATGGGCATGAGTTCATTTTGGTAGCAATCGACTACTTCACAAAGTGGGTGGAGGCCCAATCCTATGCTGTTCTAAAGGCATCGCATGTAGCTAAGTTCATCAAGAACAACATCATCTGTCGGTACGGGGTGCCCAACGAGATAATCTCAGATAATGGCTCGCATTTCAAGAAAGAGGTGATAGACCTCCTTAAGAAATATAACGTGGCTTTTCGTAAGTCATCAACATACAGACCGCAGACCAATGGAGCTGTTGAGGCTGCAAACAAAAACATCAAGAGAATTTTGCAGAAAATGGTTGAAACCTACAACGACTGGCCAGAGAAACTTCCATTTGCACTCTGGGGTTATAGAATGTCGATCCAAACATCTACATGAGCAACCCCTTATTCTTTTGTTTATGGGATGGAAGCTGTTCTGCCAATCGAGATTGAACTACCGTCCCTAAGAATTATGGTTGAGTGTCAGATAGCGGAGGCGGACTGGTAACAAAGTAGATTTGAAGAATTGATGTTGTTTGATGAGAGGAGGTTGAAGGCATTGTATCATATCCGAGGTTACCAACGTAGAATTGTGAGGGCTTTTAACAAGAAAGTCAAGTCCAGAAATCTCAAGGAAGGATACATGGTGCTTAAAGACAACCGAACCCTCATCCATGACCCTAGGGGCAAGTTCAGACGCAATTGGACTGGCCCTTATATCGTCAAGTCAATTTGGTTCGGAGGAGCAATTATTCTTATGGATTTGGATGGCTTGGAGTTTTCACAGCCGATCAACATGGACAAGTTGAAGAACTATTATCCCTGAGAGGCTCGCTAGGCCAAAAACCCGAAAGGGTGACCTAGACAAAAGTTAGATCATAAAAAATAAAAATAAAAATCAAATTAGAAATAAAGAAAAACTGAGCTCGCAAGGCCAAAAATCCGAAAAGGCAACCTTGGCAAAAAGTTAGAGCGCAAAAGGAGAGAATAAATACTCGAGTGAACCCTCTCCGAACTATGTAAGGCTTGATTCTCATCTTTGGGATACGTAGGCAACTTCATCCCGAAGTTCGGCCGCCACTATTTTTCAATCCAACTGTCCTGTTCATCTGGTTTAATCAATCCGTCATTCTCCATCCATCATTCTCCACCATTTGCCGACTTGGTTATGATCTTCTGATTTGGGGCTATACAGCCTTAGGATTAATTCCGTATGTATCCGGTGGTGACCATTTCCGAAAAAAAAAACAAAAAAATTGTTTTGAAAAGTTTTAATTCAATTTTTGTTTTTTCTTCTCAAAACTGTACCGTTTACAACCCAAAAAGAAACTTTTCAATACCCACTTTAATTTTATTGATTTATCACAAGTACATTCTCCAAACCAAAGTTGATTTTCCATAAAAACTTGAAAAAGAAAAGACAAAGCAATAAACTAGGGGCATAGAAGAGTCAAGTGTCAGTTCTCCATCTCTTTTTCATGCTTGTGGAAGTTTCTGTAACCGAGGTCGGCCTAATCTGTTCCTTATCCTTGAGCCAAACCAAGTATTCGTCAGAAAGGATGGAACTGAAAGTAAGGGCAGGGGCCAGAAATTCTCTCGTATTCCAAGCACTGAGGTACCGAGGCAAGTACGAACCACGAACGGGAAATGAAGCTAGGTACTTTATGCCTTCATCCAGACAAATCTGAACCTGTCCAAACTGGCGTCTGAACCTGAATGGAAAATAGAATACATAGTGTGTAAGGCCAATCAACTGTATACCTGGTTGCCGGGACATGCTGTAACTCATCTTAGCTAAGTTAAGCCAGGGGTTACGCCAAGCAATGTTAGCCGCAGATCTGCTGTGCATCCAGTCACACCACATTCCCTTTGTGGAGAACTTCACTAGCTGTGGACGAAAAAAGTAAGTCCTGGCCAAGTACTCGAGGCAAGGATCCACCACTTTCAGATTATCCATCAACCATATCTGGGGAAAGGGATGAAAAATAAGAGAGATAAAAGAATAGAGAGATGTATGTTGAGAGAAAAGTAAGAAAAGAGTTTTGAGAAAAAAAAGAAAAGAGGTTGAATGCCGAGTAATGTAAGGATCATAAATAAGGAGGGTGGGAAACAATACCTGGAGAAGTAATGGACTCCCCGCAAATCAAGTAGTCTCTCTCCGTTGAAAAGCATCCAAGCCCGTCAAAGTCTCGGCCAACACTAAGCCCATACAACTCTTACCCTCTTTAAGGCATTGGGCTACTTCAATCAGTTTAATGTTAACTCCACTGCGACTAGGGGCAAGAAGGAAGTGTGCGAGTAAGTATAAGCAAAGGGCATGCTGACGATAACCTCGCTAAAGGAGGTCGTCTTTGTCACCGGTGATGGATAACCGACGAATCAAATCTGGAATATCTAGTTCTCCATTGTGAGCCAAGGATCGAGCTTCGTGTAAGGTAAGCCCACACATTCATCCTAAAGCTTGAGCATGGCCAAAACAGGGTTGAAGCATGATTTCTTTATCACGTTGAGATTCCATCAATGCTTGAAATTCTTCGAGTGTCGGACACATCTCTTGTGAACCGAAACGAAATATATGTGTGATTGGATTCCAACACCGTGCAGCGACATGGAGAAATGGAAAGCAAAGTGAAGTGCGGCTCAACGGAAAAAGAACATTTAGGCCAAAATCGCAAAAGTTCATCTTTTCCGAGCCATCCAAAGTGGTTATCCAGTCTTGGAGCCTATTGGTGGGCAACATCTCCATTTTGAGAGCAAAATGTAAAACGTTGCTCTTTTGCCAGAAACAACATTATGGGAGTACCATTTATAGAATTTAGATGGAGTAGTGATGATAGCCTTTAGTGGTGGGTGGGCCAAACATTGTGTTGTAGTTGTGGAGTGCACTCCCAGAAGATTCCCTTTGTCCTCTTGTGTCCTTTTGTCCTCTTGTGTTGTGGTTGTATTTTGAGTCTTGTTTTATTACCAAGTATTTTGTTTTAGTATGTTCAAGTTGTTTTCATTATGTTTCTTTTGTTATCAAGTTGTAGTTTTTTCATTTTGTCTGGTTGATATTATTATCCGATTCATGAACCAATTCAAGCGCAAGTGTTCTTCAAAGATTATCATGCAAGTGTTATCCAGTCATCATATGCAAACACAGTACAAGATATTTGCAAAAAGAGATCATCCACAATAACACTTGATAAAACTAGCGGGTCCAACCCCGATCATTGTTTTACTAAAGAAAAAACAAAAGAGAAGTCTTTCAACAAGAACAGAGTCTATCTGAAGCTAGTGTTTGGACTACAAAGCAAATATAAAAAAATAGGAGATTTTTGTTTGGGGTTTTAGTTTATCTGAATATTAAAAAAAAGAAAAGAAAAAAAAACACGCAAAAACAAAAACACAAAATAAAAAAACTTTAGTCTTTTATGTTATCAAATAAAAATAAAAAAAAATTCAAAGAACTCAGTTTTATTTCTCATATTTTGATTTGAGTAGATATTTTAATTTGAGTAAATATTTTGATCTGATTCCAAATATATATGTATACATATATATAGGAAAATAAAAAAGTTCAATCAGTTTTGCTTTTGTTTTTTAAATCTGAAATCAAATTAGTTTTGCTAATTTGTATATCCTGTTTACTTTGATCCAACAAAAAATAAATAATAATAATAATAATAATGGAAAATCCAAACAGTTTGTTTAGGTCATTTTTATTTTGAGTAAATAAAAAAAAATACGAAAAAAAAATATTTTATTTTTGTATTTGTTTCTTTTGTCCCGATAGGTCGTAACTTATTTTGTGTGTATTATAGTCACAACAAAATTTTGTTTTTGTTGTTTTGTTCAAAAACAAAAAACAAAAAACAAAAAAAAGATAAATAAAGAAAAAAATAAAAGAAAAGAAAAAGTTCATAAATTGGTTTTGTGTCCGTTTTATTCGCAAGTGTGTTTCGTCTAATTTTAGTTCAAAAAAAAAAAAGAAAAAAAAAACAAAAACAAAAACAAAGAGAGAGAGGGATCTTTTTCTTCTTTTTTCTCCGGCAGTAGCCTGGCGGCGAAGATTACAACCAGCTTCATTTGTACACAACGTCGTTGCCCGACTTTACCATCAGTTGCCTCGCTTCATCTTTATTCCTTCGAAACTCTTGAAGACTCTGCCTCGGCCTTGGCAGAGCTTCTGAAGGAGATTATTCCTCGATAACCATCAAATTGGTTGTGCGAAGAAACTCCGAGTCGAGCCACGGAGGTGGCTTGCCGTTTCAGCTCTTTGCTCTGCTTTTTTAGCGTATTAATTTCTACTCGAGCGTCTTTGTACATACGTTGGAGGAGGGAGAGTTGTGCATTTAACTGATGCACCTCATATGTCCTGTTCTGCAGTCGACAGGACAAGTTGGAGACCACAGTCACGGTCTCTACACATGACCTCAGCGTATACAAGTTTGCTTCGATGTCAGACTGTACCGCCATTATTTGTTCAATTGACATCGCTGGAAAGTTGAAAACAGGGGAAGGAGGAGGAGCCCATGGTTGAGGTTCAGGGGAGTCAGAATCGGTCATCTTTATCATGGACTTGTTCAGGTCTGGAAAAAGAGTGAGAGAACCATGTGAAGAAGCCATGGCAGAGGAGAGTAATGCAAAAGAAAGAGGTTGCAAAGTGGTGGCAGAGAAAGTCTACAGGTTTTTGCTCTGCCTCTCTCTCTCACAAGCCTCAACTTAAGAAGAGAGCGAAGAAGAAGACAAAGAGGGAGAAAGACTGAGATGATCATTGACAATCGGGGCAGGATTGGATAGCCTGTCGGTCAGGCGCCGCGATTGTTGAAATCGCGTGCCAAACACGACCCTCGAAGAAGATGAAGGAAGAGAGAGTGAGACAAAAACAGAGAGAGAAGCGGAAGAATTGTATATTTATACATATATGTATATATATTGTATATCTATGTATTTTATATATTTGTTTGAACATTTTGGTCACAAGAGTGGCTTAGGTTTAGTGGTTTGGCTCAGTGGTTGAAGACTGAGAGACTAAGCCCGAGATCAGGGGTTCGATCCCCACAACAAATGCTTCTTTTGTTTTGTTTTGTTTTGGTTTTATGTGTATATGTCTCATATATATGTATATATATATTTGTTTGCAAATCTTGTCACAAGACTGGCTTGGTTTAGTGGTTTGGCTCAATGGTTGAAGAACCAAGAGACTAAGCCTGAGGTCAGGGGTTCGAAACCCCGTATCCCCACATCCATGCATTTTAAGTTTTTCCTTTCTTTTTTGCATGTTTGGAGTTCGTGTGCCGATGTCAACAAACAGAATATGCCTTCTCAGTAACGGCATCTTCCCGCTGACGGCTGCAAACAGAATATTTCCCACATGTGTATATCTCCGTATATGTCTGTATATAGGTCCGTATATGTCTGAGTCGTATATATATATCCGTGTATATATATACTATATATATCTGCATATATCTCCGTATATGTCTGCATATATCTCCGTATATGTCTGTATATATATATCCGTGTATATATATACTGTATATATCTGTGCATATATATCGTATATTATTTGTGTAGATATACCGTATATATCTGTGTATATATATGTATCTGTCTATGTATCTATACTGTGTATATGTGTATTTATACCGTATATATTTGTGCATATATCCGTATCTATCTGTGTATATATACCGTATATATCTGCGTATATATCTGTCTCTGTCTGTGTATATGTCTATATATGAATATATGTATACCGTATGTACATATCTGTGTATATTTTGTTTATATACACAATTACACCCGTACCGTGTATCTATCGCACGATCACATCCGCACCGTGCATCTATCGCATGATCATAACCATATTGTGCATCTATCGCACAATCAAGCGTCTACCGCATAATCTCAATCCATCGCGCTATCTTGCATATCGCACTATCTTGTGCACTTGTCGTGGTCTAAGAGACCTTAAATCCTCTAAAGGCGCAATTCCTTTGGTGTTTGTTGTGCCTAAGCAACTTCAATCGGTCTGGTATAGCCACCCGACTGTGTTTGTACCGAGTTCCTAGGAGATCAACTGCGACGGTGAAAACTAGAGTTCAAATGGTCGAGGCCTAGAACGCAAAGGTTCGGGATTTCCGAGACTAAAGTCTGGTTTAAATACCCAGGGACGTATCCCCAGCTTGAAATCTGTATGGCAGCCCCATAGGTTGAGGTAGCTTGTATGCGCCTCAATTTTGGACACTGAACCAACCAAATCTGTCACCCCGTTGGAGAATAGGGAAAATTGTGAATAAGATCAAAAAAAGAAAAAAAGCGGCATCTGTGGCTTCTGCGTATAGAGGTTACCCTTAATCATTATACTATACCTTCGCGCGAAACGCGTTTGGATTTTGACTTTACCTTCCTTTTTTTCACGTGAAGCGTGTTGAGATTTGATGTTTATCATTTCAAGTTCACATCTCTCGCGTAAGACGTGTTTGGATCTCAAGTTCACATACTCCTCTCGCGTAAGACGCGTTTGGATCTTAAGTTCACATACTCCTCTCGCGTAAGACCCGTTTGGATCTCAAGTTCACTTTCCTCCTCTCGCGGACTAAGCGTTTGGATCTCACATTCACTACATCCAACATTTATGCTTTCATTTAGTGTCACATCATTGTCTTGATTGCATTTCATTGCATGATCATAAATTATGTTTTGCATTTCATTGCATGATCATAAGTTATGTTTTACATATCATTCTGCATCTTGCCCCTAAACTACGCAGGTTTGATTCCTTGCAAGCGGGATACGTAAGCAACCCTCAGGTTCAACCAATTATTTGCATTTGTTTGTTTTGCCAAAGTCCTACGATCTTGTCAAATGGGTTGTAACACCCCCAAAATAATACAATAAAGATAACTCATATGCGGAATAATATGGGAAATAATATACTTTCATACATCAGAGTCTACTGTTTAACAACTAGTTAAATGCCATGTAGGCTTACATCTTTCCAAGTCATTACTTGGTTACACAAATTGAGTCTCGCTCATTACATTTTAAGCCCTTGGCTTTACAAATACCAACATACACACAACAAAACATAATTAAGAAGCTCTTGCTTCCCGAAAGTCTATCCACGTTATTGCCTAGCACTCGACCAAACAACCAATGAAGTAGTACAATCCATCACTACATTACACTTATGAAATGATAAAACCCATTGTTTGATCTTCAAATTCGAAAAGCATTCCCTGTACACATGTACAGACAGGGGGTGAGCAAAGCCCATCGAACAATCTCATATTAAAACATTAAAAGATATGCGGGGACAAAGATACTTATACATGTACGTGAAATCATATCATGTCAAAACCATATGATTTTATTACATAATCTCTTATATCCAAGGCCTGCATATTCATATGCCACTAAGATCAATCTTATTCTATTTTCCTTCCACTCATATCCAGTTCATATATGCTACTCAATTCATGAGTTAAATTCATTATCTTTCAACAACCAAAATGAGACTATAACTCAATGGTTTTCTAATTTTGCACAACACACATAAACACTTCAAACTTTGCCATTTTACAGATATTTCGTCCGAAGGAAGCGGCACCTATTTATATATAGATTTTCGGATCTTTCACCCAGGACACTCTGGCCAACTTGCTTTAAATGGAGTCCATTCCCTTTCTCCTCCCAAATAAACATACGTATGTAATGTATTTATAACATGGTCATATATGGAGTATATTCCCTTTTTCCTCCCAAATAAACATACATATACAATGTATTTATAACATGGTCATATTCAATGATAACCAATAATAGATTATCATTATATCGCCTAATCCTCATACAATTTCTACAACAATCATAGCTATCCTCCACCGATAGCTCAATACATTTATTTTCAATTTATGTTCAATATCAGAATAAATAGTTTATTCAAAACTTTCGTAGGTGAGATAATACATATCCAATATCACCATTTATATCAATAACCATTCAATTTAACATATTCAATGTTAATTCCAATTATTTATACAAAATAATCATTTTATCAAATTAGGGCAAAAATCCCCCCTTTTCCATTATTAACCCAAACACCCAAAATCAACTATTTTGTACACCAAGATCTTATATTCAAACCCTACACTCATTTATCTCTTATACATCAAAAACCCCTCTTTTTATTTTACATCCAAATCTTAGATTTGTCCAAACTACAACCAAATCTTATCATCTATACACAATAGCAAATAACTAAGTTAAAAACCATATTAGAGTGTAGAAAATCCATACTTATTAAATATTACCATTTTGATCAAAATTCTCATTTCTCATTTCAATATAATTTCTAATACAATTCCAAGAGATAATACAACCATATCTATATTCATATAGTCTCCACATATTAATCAACATTCCCAATTTAGTCATTTCAAGATAAATTTATAACATATTATATATCAAACTTCCAAAGTTCTATTATTTCTCATCCTTCCAAGAAATCCCTCATTTAAAATGCAACGTGGTAAATTTTCACCGATAGCTAAAACAGTTATCTCTAACATATTAATTAAAAGATAACAACATGGACATACAATCCAACATATAACTATAACTTGGAATCTCTCATGATTTCCAACATTTAGAAACAAATTATATTCCATATTTTATCAAATATGAGCAACTACATTAGTTTTCATATCACAATCACGTCCGATAACCTTTCAAAGTTCATTTCTAACCGTGTCGGTTTTATTTCAACAAATACATTAAGTAAAACAATACCGTTAATGCCCAAGAAAATATCATTTTCTTTCCAAACTCATTCTCCAAGCATTATTCAACTATAACATCCTATTTTGATCGAAAGCTCCAAAAGTTAAACGTAATTCCTTTGTTTTCTTTAAAAATGCTCTTTTGGTCACAAACCGGTAAAAATTTCAAAACCAATCGAATCGAAGTCTGTTTTTGTTCAAATTTAAAACATAACTCTTTTATAACCTTACAAACATATTCCAAGTTTACACTTTCGCAATTTGGACATCAACTTTTTATTTTTCTCAAAATTTCTCTTTAAGCAAATAAAACACAAATTTTCCAAAAATTCTAATTAAATTATATACAACTCTAAACTCCATATAATCAAGCAAAAGTGCATAAAGAAGTGTAGGAAAAATCTCTACTTAACAATTTACATAATATTCCTCAATATCAATTTATTTTTCTTAAAAATAAATTCCAAAACTCAAGGATGAGATAAATATTTTAACATTAATTTCTCACAATAAATTATCTAACCATAATGTGATGTAGATATCATCCATACAACTATTAAATTCTATTTTCGGATTTCTTTTACAAAATTAACAACACAAAATGATTTTCTCAAAATCAATATCAAAATACCAATATTCTTAACATTTTAACATAATTTTTCTTTCAAAAATTACCAAACAAAAATCTGAAAATATATCTATATGCAATACCTCTTATAATGATATATTTTCTCAAATATAACCCTAACATAGCTTTAATGTAAAAATATGAAGAAAGTTCCTACCTCAAATATGAATAAAAATAAATCTAAAAATGCAAATATCGTCCGATCATGAATTCGAGAACACTATTGCGAAGATCACGACGAGCTCTCCAACTTTTATTTGCAATATTTTTCTAAAATCTCACTTTAAATACTCTCACTTTAAGTTTAAAGTTTATGTCAACAATAGAGGGAAAAAAGAGAGAGAGAGAGAGATGGAGACGGAGGGGTAACCTCGGTCAACAAAAAGGCAAAAGATGAAGTGAAAGGGAATTTCTGATCCTTGGAGGGAAGCTTAGGATCCTTAGACCCTTTGGCATTTTGCATGTGTTGTTGTTGGAATTGTTTGACCACCCATTCTTCTTTTCCTTTTTTTTTTAATTAATTCTTTAATCACACTTATGTTCCCCACTATCAACATACTCACCATTTTTCTTTTGAATTTCCAGGCAACTCCTCACATAATTCAACACCAAAAATTAATATATAATACATTATAAAATATTTAAAAATTTTATAATATAAATTATAAAATGACATAATTTTTTTTCTCACCACAAAATATAATATTTTGCTCATCACAAAAATATACACATTTTATTCACTACAAAAATATATAATTTTTCACCATATAATACACAACATAAAATCAACTAACAAATATTTATTATTATCCTATATAATAAATAATGACAACTCCCAATGTGGTTACTACCAATCACCTAATTAAAAAAAACCAAACAGTTAAACATGAGTCATTTAACAAACTCAAATTAAATTAAATCTAAATCATGGGTCTCACCTATAAGTCAAACATGGTCCAATTATATACCAAAATAGTCCCAACAAATTTATCTCAAATCCTGGTCTAAACACCAAAAACTCAATTTCAAATTCTGCTATAAATTAAACTGAATACCAATCAGTCCGTGAATTTTCATAAAATAAATTCTCATAATTAAATTCTGAAATTTTTACCCAACATGCTAGACTCGTATGTGAACAATATATTAAAATTTCATAATTTTTTGAGATCGGAAACTATTTTAAAAAAATACAAAACCGAACTATTTTTGACAGAATTTACATAGCAGTCAAATCTAAAAATTTGTTCAATTAAATTATGCACTGTCTATTTTTTTTTAAAAAAAAAAATTATGGGTCATTACATGGGTCGTCTTTGGGCTTTGACATTCACTCACGTCACGAAATGACTTCGAGTTCTGTCAAAGACGGGCAACTGTAGACACCCCAATTTTGACCACTCGTAAGACTTAGGCGCTTTATTCCAAACACCCGATGATGAAAGTTACAATGTGCAATCTTTTGAATTCTCAGCGAAGAAATTTGGATTCAAGCTCTAATCCCAAACCTTGCACTCCATTTTGGCCAAACTATTTTAAACCAAAACCCTCTTTCAAAATATTTGTCCAAATGCTTCTACGATGTTCCAAGTCTCGCATTTCATTTAAAACTGCACTTGTCGGTAAACCAAGTAAGGACAAAGTGGAAATAAATGAAAGGAAGGTGAACTCTTTGAAAACGAAAAAATCTTTAAAACATCTTGGTTAAAAGGTTTGGAGTTGAAGAAAATTGGAGGAAAGGAAAGAAAACTAGTTGGGGAGAAGTTTGGTATAAAACCGTTAAGAGAAAACTGAGTAGCCTTCATTAAATCAGGGTTATCTTTTTCTACACTTACACTTTAGCTGTGGGGCCACCACCATTGGAAAGAGGACTTCCGAGGCTTCATTTTAGACTCAAGAATCTCCTCAAACCGAGTCCGGATGAGGGAGATATGGCTGTTTGAAGTTAGACATAAATCCGATTAGGTCAAAACTGAACAACCTTCACTAAAATAGACATATCTCTTAGCAAACTTAGAATTTAGATGTGAGGCCACCTCCATTGGAAAGAGGACTTCCGGGGCTTCATTTTAGACTCAAGAATCACCTGAAAACGGAGTTCAGATGATAAAGATATGCCTATTTGAAGTCGGGCCTGAATGTAGATTCTGAAGTCCGATTTGACCTCACTGAGGTCATGCTGCCTCTTTTGACTTTTCAAAGCTGTCCAAATGTGCTGATATTTTGAGGAGCAGCAGCTCAAGGCCTATAAATACAAGGCTCAAAGTGATGTTTTAGGGGAGACAAAAAAAACATTATCAAGAGTTAAGAAAATAATATTAAGTTAGAAATATCATATATCAAAGAGAAATATCAAGTTAAAAATATCAACAAAGAGAAATATCAAGGTGTTAGGCAATATCCAAGAGTTGAAGCCATCTTTGTTCTTCCTTGTTCTTCCATCCATCCATACCATACAAGAGCTTGAACTTGGATCTTGATTTGAGAATTGAAAATCATACTCAAACTTGAGGGTGCTTTGGAATCAAGTTTGATTTACAACAAGAACACTTCTCTACAAGAGGTAAAGCTTCCTTACTATCTTTGTTCATCTTTTTCTTGTACTTTCATATTATTTTGGTACTATTTTGGGACTATTTTGAGGGCTGAAACTTGTGATTAAAAGCTACCCAAAGGTGGAGGGGTTAATCACCCTTCTTTGAACCTTATTCCAAGCTTGAATCCTTGTGTTTCCCACTTGTTTTCGCTAATTTTTCCCACTGTTTTGGGGTTAATTTGGGACTGTTTTGGGGTTATTTTTCAACATTTAAACTATGTGATTTGAAGTTGTAAAAGTGGAGGGGTTAGCCACCCTTCCTTCTACTTGTTTATTAACTTGATCCTATTTCATTTTGCTCGTTTTCAATAGCTTAATTTCAGCACTATTGTATGCTATTTAGGGGGCTGTTTAATTTATTTCAATGATTTATGTTTTAAATATCAAGTTTGTTTATACTAACCAATTAATCAACTTCGCATAATCATCTCTGCAACCTCCCTCCATTCTTTGCTTATTTCGATTAAAAAGTTGTGAAAAATTAAGATTGTGGTTCAAGTATAAGAAAGGAATTATTCCATGCTTAATGGTTTAATCTCTTCGGAGGTTCATTACCAAAGGTATAAAACGTTCTATGCTTAATGGTTTAATCTCTTTGGAGATTCACTACCACAGGCATAAAACGTTTTATGCTTAGGAGGTTCATTACCAAAGGTATAAAACGCTCTATGCTTAATGGTTTAATCTCTTTGGAGATTTACTACCAAAGACATAAAACGTTTTATGCTTAAGAGATTCATTACCAAAGGTATAAAACGTTCTATACTTAATGGTTTAATCTCTTTGGAGATTCACTACCAAAGGCATAAAACGTTTTATGCTTAGGAGGTTCATTACCAAAAGTATACAACGTTCTATGCTTACTGATTTAATCTCTTAGGAGATTTACTACCAAAGGCATAAAACAATCTATACTTAACGGTTTAAATTCTTTGGAGGTTCGTTACCCCAAATGTATACATGTTCTTATACTAAAGCACAATTTTTTATTTTTCATTTCTCTTTATTCATCAGTGTGTTTACTTTTAAGGGACTAATTGATCCTTGGAAATTACCAAGGAAAGTGTCATTATCACTTATTATCAAGTTTGGATTTCAAGTCATTATCACTCAAGTTTGGGTTTTTCTAAGTCATTATCACTCTTTTGAGTTTGACTAGTCCTTGTTGCACATCTTGAGTTTGACTTGGAATCCCTTATCGCTTGTAAATAAGTTTGACTCTTCCTTTGTAATTTCCCCCGAAAAAAATAAGATTTATTTCTCTGGTTAAGTTGAAGCTTGTTTCTCTTTATTGCGTTTTGGACTTAGTGGACGTAAATATCACTTTTGCACAAATAGGATAAAAGATAAAGAAATGGAAAGGTAATAAAAAAGGCTAATAAAATTGATTAAAATTGGATTACAACCGACATAAAGAATCAATATGATTAATTGAATTCAGTCGGACATTATACCGAGTTTATTGTGTCAAGGCTTGTCTTACATTAATTCATGATAATTTGATGAACCTTGAAGTGTCTTGACTTCCTTTCTTGAATTCACTTCATGATATGAGGGAGTGGTGGTTGTTTATTCATTGTATTTATTGATCATTGTCCAAATTGTATTCGAGATCATCAAGCAATCAACTTGCTAATTGATCGTTTTGGAGATGATTCCAACCTTCTCTTGAGTATTTTTATGATAGAGAAGGGTAAAGCAAAGACAAACATGGCTAGGAATACCCTGTCTGCACTGTTTCACCTCAGGTACAAAAACAAATTTTCACAAGAAAACAAAGTATTGGATTTATTTGGGGCTCGACTTAGTCGCGTTTTGGGGTCGGCAAGCTTTCAATAAATTGCAAAACAATACACTTTTGGTCAAAAGCAGTAACTAGGGGTGAAACAGAACAAATCCCAACAAGGCAGACATAATAATTTCTGAGGAATCATTGCATATTATTATTGTAATAAATTAGACAGCCCATTTCATTTATCATTCATTCGGCTTTGTAATAATTATTTGTTCGGACACTTGGACATTCGGACCCTCCTTCGCGAGGACAAATATGTAATAAGTTGTATGTCTTCCAACCCCTATTCTTTCTCCCTTTTATTTCACTGCTTATGATGGTTAGATTAGGGACATCATGTTTAATTAGCATTTTCCATGATTTGCATCCATTCGCTTACATGCATAAAAGTTCGGCTCATCATATTATTCAAATGTCAAATTCAAACTCCTTACTTGCATACATGCACTATCACATGCCTTGAATAGACTCACATGCCATACTAGTAGCCGAACCTTAATTGCACATTGCATGTGTTGCATTAGTCATTAAATTAGGATCATGCCTTTTTTTTCTGACTATTTGCTTTCTTTTTGGACACGCCTTTGGACATTAAGGTAAGCACTTTTACTTTAGCATATTGCATAAGTGTGAATGTTGTCATATCAAACATACTACCATGAGACTAACTGCTTATTTGATATGCCTGTTTGAATGCTTGTGGATGAAGGCTAATCACTTGAATTGGGATACTTTGATTCATGTATATATGAGATCACCATTTTAAGTGATACATATTCAAAACACCTTTGTTCAAAACAAACATGAAATCAAACATTCCAACTTTTTGTAAAATTAGTCTATACTTGTATGTTACATACAAGAGCATATACTGTACATAAAAACCACATCATGATTAGTATATGTCACGACCCGCTTCCCGTACCCAAGGGTTAAGTATCGTGATGGCCAGTAACTGAGGTTACCTCCGGCTAATTCTTAAACAAATCAATAAACGCAAGCGGAAATAATATTTAAGTGAGGATACCAAAATAATCATTGGAACTTCTATTTTTATAACAAAATTTATTAACCAAAAAGACCGATATTTACATATAAACATATCATAAAAGTGCTGTGTGTGTCTATTTTGCAGCCCCGCGTCTAGGACTTTTCAAAAGCTATTTTTGAATTGCATTATTTCCTGAAAATTGGTAAACAGCTACAAGTACATGATAGAGTGAGAAACATTATATCAAGAGTATAAGGGATACGAAATAACCATGGATAGTTAGGCCAAAACATTTACATAACTCAATTTAATAAATAAATCATTTAAGTGGCAGAAACTGAAATACAGAATTTATGTAAATATATAACCATAATCACAGTACAGAACAGAACAGAACAGAGGTCACATAAGTGACAATCAGAACAGAGGTACGCACTCAAGAGGTGGCTCATACAGACTATAGAGGTGGCTCCCACAATAGTGTAGCACTTATCTCCGTACAGAATAGAGGTCAATGGATCCATGACAAATAGAGGACCACAAGGTGATTAAATAGAGGCCAATGGTTATTTAAGTCCCTCAAGGCGTGGGACTCCCGTGGTGGTACTTACAAAACATAATTATTTATAAGGTCATAGTCAAATAATCTTTAAAATATAAACAAATATATTCATGAGTTTCATTTTCACAAATAGGTTTCAGAAATTAAACCACATAATTGAAATATTAATATAGATTATAATAATTTATAAAACATAACTTGTATAAAATAAATAATGGTAAGTCAAAATATACGTAAAATATATTATGGTGACTCAAGGTATAATATAACTCACCTTAACTTTAATACCTCACTCTTTCTTTCCACTATCAAAGACCCTTTCGCCTTCCACTATTTTTTCCTTCATTCTCTCTTTCTTTCTTTCCTTTCTTTCTTTCTTTTCTTTCTTTCTTTCTTTCTTTCTTCTTTCCTTTCCGGGTGAATCACCTCCCTATTTATAGGGATTCAATTCATGAGCCCCAAGCCAAACTCATGCACGTGACCAGTGCGAATCGTACCACGGATTTGATAATAAATTATAAGGATTTATATTTATCTTTAATAGATATTTAAGATAATTATACTTTGACCTAATATTTTAATATAACTATATAAATTAATTAATTCCTAATTAAATTACACTCTATCGTATACCAACAGTAAATTAATTATTTATTTTATTATCACACTCATTATTATTATTATTTATTTATACTTTGACCCCTAAATTCATAATAATTATATTATTTCACAAAATTACACATAATAATACAAAATAAATCATATATTTTTTCAACTGTAATTAAATATTATTAGTATAAATTTTACAGAATAATTAAAAAATTAGATTGTTATAATCTTCCCTCCTTTTAAAATTTCGTCCTCGAAATTTGTCATATGTATAAGCTAACCGCTGTGCACTCTGATAAATATATATTAGATGATTAATCTGATATAAAATATTTCTTTAAAAAAAACTTTACCAAAAATAACTCACTGTCTAGTTATTAAAAATTGTTTTGGACCAAAATGAGAAACAAGCGGTGGCTTTAAAACCTTTTCATTAGTTTTGTTTTCGAAAAAAAAAAAAATGAGAATACAATTAAACAAACGACTGGAAGTGATATGACAGAATCATATGTTGAAGTTGAAGGAATTTGAGATGAACTTTTCATTGATGGGAAATAATTTCAAAATTAGTATTTTTAAAATTTGAACGTACTTTCAAAAAAAACATCGAAATACTTTTTTTTTTGAATACTGAAATGAAAATTCCATGTATTTAATTATATTATAATTTTGGTGGGTGCTTGAGCCCGACACCCTTTGTCTCTTTTCCTTCTT
Source organism: Camellia oleifera (assembly GCA_022316695.1). Classification (NCBI taxonomy): domain Eukaryota; kingdom Viridiplantae; phylum Streptophyta; class Magnoliopsida; order Ericales; family Theaceae; genus Camellia; species Camellia oleifera. Next base: position 51,327,999 of record CM039319.1, on the reverse strand, counting down.
TTGCTATAACCAATATAAATTATATCTAATACCCCTTACAAATTATGCACTAATTTTTTTTAATATATATATATAATCATATAAATTATAATATAATTAAATCGACTAACAAAATATAATATTTAGGTACTAATTACCTGCTATCCTACTTCTTAAATGTGAGTGTGTCCTATGCTCCAATGATGTTTTTTTTTTTAATTTTTTTTTTTACAAACCATTGCTCTGATACCATTTGTCACGACTCGCTCCCCATACCCAAGGGCTAAGCATCGTGATGGCCAATAATTGAGGTTACCTCCGGCCAATTCTTAAACAAATCAATAAACGCAAGCGGAAATAATATTTAAGTGAGGGTACCAAAATAATCATCAAAGTTTCTATTTTTATAACAAAATTTATTGACCAAAAAGGTCGATATTTACATATAAACATATCATAAAAGTGTTGTGTGTGTCTATTCTACAGCCCCGCGTCTAAGACTTTCCAAAAGCTATTTCTAAATTGCATTATTTCCTGAAAATTAGTAAACAGCTATAAGCACATGGCAGAGTGAGAAACATTATACCAAGAGTATAAGGGACACGAAATAACCATGGATAGTTAGGCCAAAACATTTACATAACTCAATTTAGTAAATAAATCATTTAAGTGGTAGAAACTGAAATACAGAATTTATGTAAATATATAACCATAACCACGGTACAGAACAGAACAGAACAGAACAGAGGTCACAGAAGTGATAGTCAGAACAGAGGTACGGACTCAAGAGGTGGCTCGTACGGACTATAGAGGTGGCTCCCACAATAGTGTAGCACTTATCTCCGCACAACACTTTGCTCCGCACAAAATAGATGTACGGATTCAAGAGGTGGCTCGTACGGACTATAGAGGTGGCTCCCATAATAGTGTAGCACTTATCTCCGCAAAACACTTTGCTCCGCACAAAATAAAGGTCAATGGATCCATGACAAATAGAGGACCACAAGGTGATCAAACAGAGGCCAATGGTTATTTAAGTCTCCCAAGGCGTGGGACTCCCGTGGTGGTACTTACAAAACATATTTTTTTATAAGGTCATAGTCAAATAATCTTTAAAATATAAACAAACATATCCATGGGTTTCATTTTCACAAATAGGGTTCAGAAATTAAACCACGTAACTGAAATATTAATATAGTTTATAATAATTTATAAAACATACGTAAAATATATTATGATGACTCAAGGTATAATATAACTCACCTTAACTTTAATACCTCACTCTTTCTTTTCACTATCAAAGACCCTTTCGCCTTCCACTATTTTTTCCTTCCATCTCTCTTTCTTTCTTTCCTTTCCGGGTGAATCACCTCCCTATTTATAGGGATTCAATTTGTGAGCCCCAAGCCAAACTCATACACGTGGTTAGTGCGAATTGTGCCACGGATTTGATAATAAATTATAAGGATTTATATTTATCTTTAATAGATATTTAAGATAATTACACTTTGACCCAATATTTTAATATAACTATATAAATTAATTAATCCCTAATTAAATTACACTCTATCGTATACCAACAGTAAATTAAATATTTATTTTACTATCACACTCATTATTATTATTTATTTATACTTTGACCCCTAAATTTATAATAATTATATTATTTCACAAAATTACATATAATAATACAAAATAAATCATATATTTTTCCAACTGTAATTAAATAATATTAGTATAAATTTTACAGAATAATTAAAAATCTGAGTTGTTACAGTAGAGGCCGATCTTTGATTGGGTGAGTAGGGTGTTCAATTATTTACCTTCCCCTCTCATACCTAAGTTCCCGAACCAAGACACTTTGGTAACGATAGACTAATGGCCTTTTGGCACAAGTCATTGGTTTCCTAAATTTTCCAAAATAAATATTTAGGTGGCGACTCTGATATCTAGCAAAGCAGTCCATTTTTGGCATTTGATTCAAACATCGATTTTCCAAAAGAAATTGCCGGATTTGGACTCTTTTTGTGTTTTCATTATTTCACATTGCACTTGTGAAATCAGAATTAGAATCAGAACCAATACACTGGTGGAGTCCGAACTATAAAAGCTATTCATTCTTCCGAAAGAGAGCGCGAAAAGTCGAGCTACAACTGCCATCACCACGGTGTTCAATAAACCTATCTACTGAATTCTCAGTGAGATATGAGACAAACCCTTCGTTCGGTGGCCAGCCAAGTTGGAAGAAGCACAAAATGGTTACGACGCTAGGTACCGGTGCACCTTCTATGATGAAGTGGGGCACCGAATTGAAAATTGTATGCCATTAAGGCAGCATCTAGAGGAGTTAGTGGCCGCATGCCACTTAGACCAGTATATTGAAGGGGGAGCTCAGCTAGCCCCTCAGAATTGCGACGAGCCAGATAGGATGCCAGCTGATGGTTCGCCCCAAGGCGTAATCAATGTAATACATGGCATCATCAAGCCTGAACGAGTATGTGAGCTCAGGGGGATGGTAAAAAAGGCTGAGCGCATGAGAGAGGTATAGAGTACACAACCTACCATGAAAAAGGAAAAAACGAAGGCAACCAACGTCATCACCTTTTCTGACAAGGACTTAGTAAGGTTACAAAGCCCACACAACGACGCACTAGTGGTTATTTTGTGCGTTAAGAATTTTGACATCAAACGGATACTGATTGACCAAGGGAGCTCGTGCGAGATAATGTACTATGAGACCTTCAAACAACTCAAATTGGAGGACAAAGATTTAGCACCAGCGACATCTCCCTTGGTCGATTTCAACTCAATGCCAGAATGGCCAGTTGGCAAGATAATTCTGCCGGTTAAAGCTGGAACAATGGCAAAACAAGTGGAATTTTGGGTGTTGAAAGTCTTTTTCACCTACAACATAATCTTGGGAAGAGTATGGTTGCACACCATACGAGCGGTAACATCAACCTACCATCAGGTGATACGGTTCCCTAACGAAGCTGGAATGATTGAAAAGGTCTTGGGAGACCAAATCATGTCCAAACAATGCTTTGTTACAGTAAATGACAGCCAAGCTGCCAAAAGGGTTTGTACAAATAGTGGAGGAGCCAGAGAGCAGCAAGCTGTTCATAGACGTTGGCAAGGCAACCGAACAAAGGGTAGTAGAAGATTTGGTGGAAGTCAGGATGGACGACAAGGTCCCAAAAAAGTTCTTTTTGCTTAGCTCATCTTTGTCCAGCACCGAGAGAATAGAGATCATGGAATTCTTGATCTCTAATATCGAGGTGTTTGCCTAAACGTCGTATGATATGCCAGGCATTGACCTTAACTTCATCTGCCATCAACTCAATGTTCATCCAACCGCTAGACCAATCATACAGTGGATTGTCGATCAGCACTCCACCATGCCGAGGTAGTGGCTGAGGAAGTGGGAAACCTACTAGAAGCAGCGGCAATCAGAGAGGTTCATTATCCCAAGTGGATCTCTAACACCGTAGTTATGCCAAAAAAGAACGGCAAGTGGCTGTAGATCGCCCCGAACTCGCTCCATGCGCGAGGCCGCGAATTGGGTTCATAGCTACTACAGTTCGGACTCCTGTCACGGTTCTGAATCTAATCTCACAAAGTGCAATGTAAGACTGATAAATCACCAAAGAGTCCAAATCCGACAAATCGTTTTGGAAAATCGATTTTAATCAAAACGCGCTAAATATGGACTGCTTTGACAGATTATAGAGTCACCACCTAAATATTTTATTTTAGGAAATTTAGGAAACCCTGACTCGTACCAAAGGCCACGTGTCCGTCGTCACCAAAGTTGCTTCGGCTCGGAAATTTGGGTACGAGAGGGGAAGGTCTTGAAATGAGCACCCCCGCTCGCCCGATCACAGGATCGGCCTCTACTAACATAATATGTTGTTTTTGAAAACACGTGTTCTTATTTTGATTATTAGCTAACTTACTATGTGATGTGCACAACACGTGAGTATAGACTAAATCGCTCGATTTGGAACAAAACATCTCATGTTTGTTTTTCGAAAATGGTTTGAAGATGTTACTCGCAAGTAGGCTAAAACACGGATTTGCCACCAAACAAGGTGGGCTTAAAACATGATGATTTGCCACTTCAAGTGGGCTTAAAACTCACATTTTGATGAATTGTTCCAATTCAAGTAATAAAGCCTTCATCCACAAGCATTCATGCAATTTATCAAATAAGCACACAGCCTCATGGCAAGTATGCTAACATAGCAACACTCACACTCATGCAAGATGCTAAAACGTAAACACTTACAGTGTACTCCAAGCCAAAACAGAAAACTAGTTAGAAATCAATGCATGATCCTAGCTATGTTAACAATGCCTAATGCAACATATGCAAAAATGCAACTAAGTAGGCTCGGCTATCTAATCATGACATATGATTCAATTTGATAACATGCTTTGAACACGTATTCAAATAAGTATTGAAATACGATGTAGTTTGAATGATGCGCTGAGCCCAGTGCATGCAAGATGAATGAATGATGCACGCATGCAAGCATAAGGTATGCTAATCGAAATATACCCTAATCTAACCATTGAAAGCGGGTAAATAAAAGGGAGAAAGAAGTGGGGTTGGAAGACATTCACACATGCACACACACTTATTACAACATTTGCCCTCTCGACGGAGGGTCCGAATGAAAAAGAGCTAACTAGCTATGCTAATTAAGCAAACTATTACAAACTAACTAATTAACTAACTATTCTAGCTAATTAATTACAACACAATTTAATAACTAGCTAATCTAAGCTAATTAGTTACAAATCGAATTAATTGATTAAACATTTAACTAATTAATTACAAAAATGACTAAGCTAACTAGCTAATTAGCTAAGCAATTTAAATGAACGGCCTCAGGAAGCGAGGGATGCATGCATGCTTGGTTGCTCCGCTTTCTCCCGAAAGTCTGTTACTTTGCCACCGATTGCCTCTGTTTGCATTCGCCTTGATTCCTGAACATCGAACCATTCTCCAGGCTGTTTCTGCTCTAGAACTAGAATAACTTTTGACCACCTCTGAGCCTGAGAACTGTCGGCCACTTAAGGAGGCTGTAGGCCACTTAAAGTGGCCGGCCGACCACTTCCTATGGCCGGTCAACTACTTGCTCTGGCCGGTCGGCCACTTGCTTCTGCATGCTCCAATTTTGCTGCAAACAGGAGACAACAGAGACAAAGCAAGATCTTTGCAAGATATGTGTGTACAAACACCCTCCTTATCATTTCTCAAGCTCAAAAGAGTGTGGTACTCGACTCTCGGGCCACCAACCGAGCATCGCAATGCACGATGGCCAAGAAGCCAAGTTTGTACAAGTTAATGAATGCACAAGTAAGACTCGATGAACCTTCTACCCTATCATGCACGATCAAGGGTGTCGGTGACTAAGAAATGAGGCACGTTTCATCACTTCTAGTATGAAACGCCCCTCATTTCCCGTGTTTGGATTAACGTTCGATCCAAACACATGCAATGCAACACAAATATGTTATCTTGACATGTTTTACTTTGATTCATTTTGTTTACTCGTTTTAGATTACCGATGAGTCCTTTAACCGGTTAAGTCCAAAAGTGAGAAGTCCTCTAATTGGAAAGATGGACCAAGCCACAAGCGTCTTCAGCATGAAAGAGGCATCATGCCGTTGGTTAGTAGAAACCCTCAAGAGAAGGCTAAAACCATTAGGCATGAACGCCTTAATTTCGTGCTCAAACCAACAAAGGGCTTAAGACCACTTTCAAAAGTGAATTGACAAGTGAAGAATGGAGTGTAATGGCATATATTCAATGCTGAGATGGCATAACAAAGACACTAAAGCATGCAAGCAATAGCATGGCATGTTGAGGACCAAAAACAACAAAGCTAATAAAGAGCAATACACAAGAGGCATGCAATACATAGCACAAATGTCCAAACCAGCTCTGGACAAAGCTCAATCATGCCAAAATAATGGTCTAAACATGTTGAAATGAGAGCTCAAAATACTAGGAGAACATGCACGCATGTTGGCCTATAAGCAAGGCATAATATACAACCCTCAAAAGCTATGAAGAAGTGAAGTATATGAGAGTGTGACTACACTATATGCACTGAAATCACATGCTAAATGGTGCCATACCATGCAAACATCACATGCACAACATGTTAAAGGCCCCAAAACTCAAAGCTAGTCAAGGCCCTTTACACTACAACCATATTAAGTAATGCTCAAATGACCTTAACCACTCAAAACAGACCTAAGGCAGATCAAAACAATAGCAAAAACATGCTAGACTTGCAGCATAGATGGCAAGAAAAAAATATGCTAAAGTATTGGCTCACAAACAAGGCATGATGCTCAACTTCTCAAAAGCATTGAAAGAGTGATTCAAGTGGAAGCATGAAAAAGATATAAGCTCTGAAATTATATACCAAATGATGCCATATCACACAAACTCAAGACTATGAAAGCCTATCATGCTATAGCCATACAAGGCAAGCCATACATGACCAAGACCACTCAAAAAAGTCCTAAAGCATGTCAAAACAATGCCAAAAACATGTTGAAGTGTAGCCAAAATAAGCTAGAATGGGAAGCCAAATCACCAAGTACACTAGGTTAATGAACATGATTGCACTACAAGTGCTAGAACCAAGCAAGAGGTGACCCAACCAACCAAAATCAGAGTTAAAGCATGTTAAATAATGGCCAAAAACATGCTGGAGTAGAGCCAATACATGCTAGAATTATAGACTAAGATATGAAGCATGTTAGGCTAGCAAGTAGGATTACACTACAAGTGTATAAAGCATGTAAGAGGTGACCAAACCAACCAAAAATAGAATTATAACATGCTAAAATAAGACCAAAAACATGTTAAGATGGAGCCCCAAAAGGGTAGAAAAACATGCCAAAGAGTGAGGCCATCAACACATGCAAACAAGGTACAAAGGGGGGGAACCACCCCCACCTATTTTGAGTTCCAAAACCCACTTTCTACCACTGAAATTCCTCTAGAATTCAATGGTTAAAAGGCCAAGAAAAGGTGATCTCAAAGGCTTTAAAGCATAGCTCAAAGCAAAGCAAAATAAGCCACAAAAGAAGGTAGACCACCCCCAACTCAAACAAGGCCTAAAACAACCATTTTTAACACTTAAAAACAAAGGTTTTTGTAGTTGAAAGCTAGGCCTAAAATAGCATGAAAAGGTGGCCAAACACTTGATCAAGATAAAGCTTAAAGAGGGAAGACACTCACCCTTGAAGCATAACTTTAAAATCAGCGACTTCTGAGCCAAAAATAGTCTTTAAGAGCTCAAATGAGACCTCCAAGCACCTTAGCTTCAAGATAGAGGTGTTTGATCAAGAGTCCCTTTGCAAATGCACCAAGAATTCCCACTTTCAAGCACAAAAATATATATATATAGAGAGAGAGAATTCTAGAGAGAGAGAGTAGATTTTTCTGCTCTAAAAAAATATGAACCCCCAAGAAAGGGGAGGCACCTCCCCTTTTATAGAAATGCAAGCAAGAGCTTGCTTGAATCCTTCCCTACACATGTAGGGAGGATGCATTCAGTGACCAACAGTTGGCACAAAAAAAATCTACAAAAATAGAAAAATGGTCGTCGGCCACTTCAAGTGGCTGACCGGCCACTTCCATTAGCCTACCGGCCACTTCAACTGGCTAACTGTAACAAGCCCGCGAGGGACCTCGCTACAGTTCGGACTCCCTTTTTTGTTGTCGGTTCTAAATCTGAACCAAAGAGTCCAAATCCGGCAAATCGTTTTGAGAAAACAGATTTTTGAAAGAAGTGCCAAACATGGACTGCTTTGCCAGATACAGAGTCGCCACCTAAATATTTTTTTTAATAGGGAAATTTAGGAAACCCTGACTCGGTGCCAAAGACCACGTGTCCGTCTTCACCAAAGTTGCATCGGCTCGGGAGCTTGGGTACGATTAGGGAAGGTCAGCTATGAGTACCCCCTCTCACCCGATCCGAAGATCGGCCTCTACTAACCATGATATCTTGTTTTGAAAACATTATGTGTTCTTATTCCGGTTATTAGCCTAGAATTACTATGTTATGCGCACAGCAAACAAGTATAGACCAAATCGCCTAGATTGGAACAAAACATTACATGTTTGTTTTGAAAATGATTTGCTACTCACAAGTAGGCTAAAATGAAAATTTTACCACCCTCAAGTGGGCTTTAGAAAAGATGGTTTTGCTACTATCTAGTGGGCTCAAAATTCACAGTTTTAATGCATTATTCCAATTTAGGTGATTCAACCTCCATCCACAGGCATTCAAGCAGTTATATCACATAAGCAACTAGCCTCATGGTGATCATGCTGTCATGGTAGCATTCACACGCATGCGGTATGCTAAAGCATAAAATACTTACATCGTACTCCGTGCCAAAACAAGAACGTGTTAGCAATCAATGCATGATCCAGGTCCATGTTAAGTGCTTAATGCGTCGCATACAAAATGTCATTAGAATAGGCTCGGCTAATCTTAAGGATGACATGTGAAATGCGCAAGTAGCATGTATTCAAATTTGATTTGAAATATAATGCAATTAGCATGATGTGCATGCAATACTGATGAATGATGCACGCATGCATAACATGAGGTATGCTAAAGTAAACATGTCCTAATACTAACCATCATAAGCAGGTAAGTAAAAGGGAGAAAGAAGTGGGGATTGGAAGACATGCACACACTCACCCACGCTTATTACAAATTTGCCCTCGCTCGGAGGGACCGAAAGAATATACAAATTTAATTAACCTACAAGCTAATTAAATATTACAGACCACCTAATTAATTAATAAATCAATTAAGTACTAAAAGCAGTAAAAGGCCTCGGGGAGAGGGTCCGATGCATGCGCTTGGTTTCGCCCGGAAATCCACTACCATGCACAAGATGCCTCTGTTTTCCCTGCTCTGCTCCTCTGAGGACTGCCAAAGTTTCAGGGTTTGCTCTATGGATGCCAGGAGACACCACCGGCTAAAGGGGGACACCACCGGCCATGCAGAATGGTCACCGGCCATAACTTTGATCCATCGGCCAACAATGGTGGCCGGTCGGCACTAAATGTAGCCGACCGGACAAAAATTCCTGCAGAATCTGGTTTGACAGCAGCAGAGGACAATACTTGGCATGGCAATGCATTTCAAGCAATGTATGCACCAATCACACCCCATATCATGTTTATGACTCAAAGGGACATGAACCTTGGTTCTCGGACCACCAATCGCGCATTTCCATGCATGATGGCCCAAGAAACCAAGTGTGCACATTTGATATGTAATGCAATGCACATAATCAAGCCAAGGGGGACTTAACCTCTATCATGGATAGTCAAGAGGCCAAGCATGCATGCCAATGCAATGCAACCTAAGCATGTTAACTAGGCATGCAATATGGCAATGCAAATGAGCATGCAAGATATGCAAGGCATAGAGCAATGCAACTAACAAGTGTGCAAGGCTAATGTAGGCATTCAAGCATGTAAGCCAACATGTGACTTCATTCAATCATGTGACTTCAATCATGCAACAACTCACCAATATGCTACAACATACAAGGAGAGCATGCAACAAACAAAGGGATGGACTTAAACTAAATTAGGCAACTCTAACTAGGCCTAAAATAGTGGCCAAAAACTCAAGAAATGGGACTAAACACACATACACATATGCACATGTTAATGGGCCTATACTTAAGCAAACAAAGGCAACTTTCAAGCACATTTAAAAGAGGCTAAGCATGGACTAATGACATGCAATGTAAGCTCTGGAATCATGTTAAGATGGTGTCAAACCAAGCAAACAAGATAGGCTAAGCATGCAATAAAGGTCCAAAACTTAAGGCTAACAAACCGAAAATGCAAAGGAGCTATGCAATACATGGCAAGTATGACTCAAGCAATTTAAAACAAAGCTAAAGCATACAAAAATATGCACTAAAGCTTCACAAAGCTAGGCCTAAAATATGCTAGAACAAGGGCTTACAACCTAAGGCATGTTAAGGCAACAAAATGGCATTACAAGGCATGTATGCTAAGCAAGCATGGTGTACCAAAACCAACTCAACTCAATGCTATTTCATGGCATAATAAGCATAAAAAACAGTTAAGGCATGGCCAACATGAACCTAACTAGGTGCTCCCTCAAGAGGCCAAAAAGTGCCCTTTTCAAGGACAACAAGGAGAGGGGGTGGCCCTCTCTTTCCTAGGACCTCAAGGCACCATCCTCACCTCTAAAATCCCTCAAGACTTCAATGGTGAGGAGGCCCAAACACTATGGTCCTGGAGCTCACACAAAATGGCACAAAACAAGGGCCAAACAAGGCTTAAGAGGGGTCAAACAACCTCAAACCACAAAACACTCTTAATAAACTATTTAGAGGCCTTAAAAATAGAAATTTTATGTGTTATATGCAAAGCCAAAAAAACGGTTGCAAGATAGGTAAAAGTAGTGTGCAAAAATGGGGAATAAAAGGGAAAAGTGATTACCCTTGTAGACCTTCTTCACAAATGAAGCTCCAGCAGCTTCTTAAGCTCCAAACCAGCTCCAAAATTCTAAAAACAACCCTCAAGGGCCTCAGCTTCAAGAAAAGGTGTGATAGTGTGTGTTTGTATGCAAATCTAAGCCTAAACACACACAAGAGAGATATAGAGATGGGAGATGAGCAAACCCTAACCCTAGAACTCAAACCTTAAAAAGTTGTCTAAAAAATGTCTAACCCCTCAAAGAGGGAGAGAAGCCCCCCTCTTATAGACCATTCCATCTTGTAAAGCTTCCAAAGGAAGCTAAATAGAAGGAGATCCCTCCATACACGTGTATGGAGGGGAGCCAAATGCATGCCAGCTGTGGCAAAATATCTGCAAAAGCAGATGCACAGTAGTCGGCCGGCCAAAAGTGATTTTGGCCAAAACTTATGGCCGGTCGGCCAAAAACAGTGCCGGTCGGCCAAACATTTGGCCGATGGCAGAAAAAGACAGCCGGTGGCCTAAAGCCATGGCCGGTGATGTGTGGGGATGCCTCAAAAGGCATTCCCTACCCTTCAAAGGCAAAACACAAGTGTTTGGTGTCAAACCAACCACAAAACAGTTGAGTCGAGAGGTCCTGAGATGAGGCGCGCTGCCAAGGCTTCCGGGAACTCAAGATGAACACAAACATGGATAATCACTGAGTGTTCAATTAGTGACGTCCAAGTCTTGAGGACGGTCAAAAATGGGGTGTCTACACTAACCAGCCACTTCCATTAGCCTACCGGCCACTTCAAGTGGCCTACAAGAGGATAAAGTGGCCTACAACTACCAAAAGTGGCCGACAGGCCCTCCTCTCCCCCCAGGCAAGGGGTAACAGGGTATGGTCCAAAAACAAACCAAAAAGAAAAGAGTTAAGAGGGCCCGAGACAAGGTGCTCAACCGAAACCCTCGGAAACTCATAACGAGCACAAACATGTGCAATCACCGAGTGCACAAACGATGACATCAAAGTCTTGAGGTCGGTCAAAAATGGGGTGTCTACAGTGGCACGTTTGCGTGGATTATAAGACAGTCAACAAAGTATGTCCAAAAGACAGTTTCCCTCTTCCCCGGATAAACCAACTGGTAGATCTAACTGCAGGTCACAATCGATTCAGCTTTCTCTATGCGTATCGCGGTTACCATCAAATTGCTATGTATGAATCGGACTAGGAGGTCACATACTTCACAACACACAGGGGATTATATTGCTACAAGGTCATGCCCTTTAGCTTAAAAAATGCAGGGGCAATGTTCTAACAAATGATCACCAAAATGTTCAAGCCATTGTTAGGCAGAATAATGAAAGCTTAAATAGACGACATAGTGGTCAAAAGCAAGAATGAAGGGGGCCATCTCAAAGACCTAGCTGAGATGTTTCGTATTTTGAAAACCCACAAATTGCGACTGAACGCAGCCAAGTGTGCATTTGGCATGGGGTTATGAAAATTTCTGGCATTTCTAGTGACAAACCGAGGGATAGAAGTTGATTCATCGCAGATCAAAGCCATTCAAGAGCTGAAAAGGCCCAACACAGTCAAAGAAGTATAACATCTCACAGGCCTGGCTGCAACCCTAAACCGATTCATAAGTTGGTCGTCAGACAGGTGTCGATCGTTCTTCCAGGCACTTAAAACTAAGTTTGAGTGGGATGATGAGTGTGACCGAGCTCTGGAGAGCTTAAAAGAATACATGACCTCTCCGTCACTATTGGAAGCCCAATTGTCAAGAAAGAATCTCTTCCTTTATTTAGCAGTGTTTGAGCACGCTGTTAGTGCAGTGATGGTACGCGCTGAGGGAATATAGCACTTGCACATCTTTTATGTGAGCAAGACATTACTGGGCGCTGAAATCAGGTATTTGCCATTAGAAAAGCTTGCTTTAGCTTTGCTGATGGCCTTAAGAAAGCTGGCGCATTATTTCCACACCCACATAGTGGTTGTCTTAATAGTATTTCCCTTGAAAGCCTTATTTGAAAAAGCAAACTTTTTAGGGTGGATATTAAAGCGGGCTGTGGAGTTGGGATAGTTTGACATCAAGCTCTGGCCACAAACCACAATAAAGGCCCAAGCCTTGGCAGACTTTATGGCCGAGTTTGCTCCAGGAAGTCATCATGTTTGCTTGATCGACTTAACTGAGGCAACCAAGCAAAGGGGGAAAAGTACCGCAGGGATAGCACAACCCCTGCAACGAGTTGCTCAACTGCGCAACAAACCACTCAGCCTTGCAGAAAGAGAAGATGGACCAGACTGCACTATGACAGGCAAGGACTTGACTGAAAGTGAAGTCCTAAGACAGTTAGGCAGGGAATACCAGATCATAACGACGGACAACAACTTAAAAGAAAACAGTGTCAGCATTAACACTCCTGATCCTAAGGCGTCATCAGATCCCTCAACTTGCTAGAAGTTTATTGTAGGAGAGATGTGGAAGCTCTTCGTAGATGGAGCGTCCAACAAGCACGATGCAGGACTTGGCATAGTCTTCATCTCGCCTGATGGCTTAACCATTGAACAGGCAATCAACCTTGGATTTCTAGCATCCAATAACGAGGCTGAGTATGAAGCATTGTTAGTCAGATTGAAGTCAACATTACGTATAGAGGCCACCGAGCTGATGGTATACAGTGACTCCCAACTAGTAGTCAACCAAATTTTGGGCGATTATAAAGCAAAGGATGATAGAATGGCCAAGTACTAAGAGTTGGTGGTGATCATGAAATTTGAAGTGGTAAGGATAGAGCAAATCAATCGAGAGGAAAATAGCAAAGCAGACGAGTTGGCCGGTTTTACGTCGATGGCAGACACGTCTATCCCACGCCCATTGCTAATGGACTTCTTGCCAAGACCAAGTATTGAAGAGCTTGAAGCGGCCGAAGCATACTGCGCCGATCAGGTCTTTCCTGGATGGACCCCATCATAGTGTTTTTAAAAGATGACATTTTACCTGAAGAAAAGAAGGAAGCCAACAAAATTCGCGCCAAATCACAGCGGTTTTGGCTTTCTCCATCCCTGGCATTGTAGAAGAATTCCTTCACAGGGCTATACTTGAAGTGTGTCTATCCTAGCAAGTTTGAGACATTCTTGTTTGAAATCCATGAAGGCGTATGTGGGAGTCATCAATGAGGGCGATCTCTGGCCTACTGAGCTATTTCACAAGGGTATTGGTGGCCATACATGGAAACAGACGTGGAAAAGTATGTCAAGAAGTGTGAGAGATGTTAGAAGTTTGCACATCAAATACATCAATTAGCCAGAGAGCTCTTACTTTTGACCAGCCCTTGTCCCTTTACAATGTGGGGCTTGGATATAGTGGGACCACTCCCAACCGTGCCAGGTAATAGGAAGTTCTTTATTGCGGCAACAGACTACTTTACAAAGTGGGTGGAGGTAAAAGCGCTCTCATCCATCAAAGAAAAAGACGTTAAGAAGTTTGTCTAGCAGAACATCATAACCCGGTTTGGAATTTCCAAGGCTTTGATATTTGACAACGGCACTCAATTTGATGGAAAAATCTTTAGGGGATTTTACCAAGAATACAAGATAGAATTTTATAACTCTACGCCGGTGTCCCCCCAAGCTAATGGTCAAGCTGAAGCTTCTAACAAGGTAGTCTTAGACGGTCTAAAAAAGAGGCTGGAAAAAGCAAAAGGCAAATTGGTTGAGGAATTTCCCTATGTCTTATGGGCTTACCGAACTACACCTTGGCGGTCGACTGGCGAAACACCTTTTTCCTTGGCTTATGGCATGAAGGCAGTGATCCCTCTGGAAGTTGGCCTCCTCACTGTTAGAAGCGAAAATTTTGATCCAGACCTGAATGGAGAAGCCATAGCCTTGGAACTAGACCTAGCTAAAGAAAGAAGAGAAAGGGCACTGGTATACATTGCCTCGTATCAACAAGAGCTGTTTAGAAAATACAATAAAGTAATGCATCCAAGGCAATTCAAGATTGGCGATTGGGCGCTGCGCAAGGTAATGAGAAACACTCTGGTGCTTGGAGATGGCAAATTAGGACCCAATTGGGAAGGACCATACAGAGTAATTGGTTTGGCAGGAAAATGTGCATACCACGTAGAAGACGTGGACAACCGAGCTATTCTAAAGCCATGAAACACGGCCAATCTCAAAGTATTTTAATTTTAGCTTTTTTAAAAAACTTGTAATTTTCCTTTTTGACATTCAATAAAACAAGTAGACATTTTCTCGGGAAACTTTTTTCCTCTGTATGTACACTTTCCTCCATTTGTAAAATTGTTCGTACTTATTGGCCGACTGGGGGGCAAAGTAGGTTGGCAGGTTTGACCAATACAAACTTTTTGCACTTTTTAGCCGAGTAGGTTTGACCAACAAAACTTTTTGCACTCTTTAGTTGAGATAAGGATCTAGGCTAAAGAAGGTTGGTAGGTTTGACCAATATAAGTTTTTGCACTCTTTAGCCGAGATTAGGATCTAGGCTAAAGAAGGTTGGCAGGTTTGACCAACATAAGTTTTTACATCCCTTTAAGCTGAGTTGAGCATCTCGGCCAAGGTAGGTTGGTAGGATTTGACCAAGATTGTGGACTCTTTAGCTGAGTTGACTTATCTTTGCCACAGACGACTGGCAGGTTTTAGCCTAGTTTTTTGGATTTTTTCACCAAGATAGATATCTCGCCCAAAGAAGGTTGGCAGGATAGTGCAAGACCGTGCCGATTAGTTTGGCTAAGCATGCAGACAATGTGATGCAAAATATTACAGAATAAACACTGTAACCGAGCAAATAGATCGAAATTTTTCATTAAAACAAAAAATGCTTACAAGAGATGGGGCATGTAGCCCGGTTACATAGCAAAGAGACAAATACCAACGAAAAAGCAAAAAAGAAAGACATAAAAGGTAGATCATGGTCAAGCGAGCAGATCTTCTAGTTCGGCGTCAGCACCATCACCAGCCAGGTTGGTTTTGGCACCTTCATCTAGAGTTAGGTTGGTGATGCCTTCTTCAATCACCAGACTTGATTGGGCTAGTTTGGCATGTACTAAATAAGCCAAAAAGTCAAAAAGTCACTATCTTATTTAAGTCACATCATCTTATTTAAATCACATCACCTCTCTAACACATCACATCAAACCCAACCCAAACCCACCAATAAGTCAAAAAGTGCACTTTTTTAGGACATCCCAAACCAACCCAGTCTGGTTAGGCCCCTCCGACTGAGCAGGAAGATCCATCGGAGTGTCGTTAGGCACAGGGCTATCCTCCTCCTTCTCCACTAAGAGTTTTTGTTGAATGGCATTGGCGTAGTCAGTCATGTGGCTTGGTATGTAGTGAGGAGGAGGATTGAGGAACATTGCAGAATCTTGCTTTTGGCTGAGCTCAACCATCACCGCCTTCCAGCCGCACTTAAAGAAGATATCCTTGGCTACCTCACACTGTCGAACGTAGATTTCTTCGCCTTCTTTGAAACCTTGGTCCTCGGCGTCCTCCATTTTCTTTTGCCGCAGCTGGATCTCAGAGTTCTTTTTCTTTTCAATCTTGGCCAATTCACGCAAGTAGCGCTCTTTTTTCTCGGCTAGGGCTTTTTGTTTGTCGGCCTCGGCCGCACTGACTAGCTCGGCCAATTTTTCTTTTTCAACAGCTAGCTTGGCTAGCTTTGCCTGAACCTCTCTCAGCTTGGTTGCCTTGGCTTCTGCTTCAGCAATGGAAACCGCGCTGTCTTCTGCAGTTCAAGCACTCGTTTGTAGGCTATATGGTTTTTTTGCATGGCTTGAGATTCAATCAAGAATTGTTAGAAGAAGCTGAGTGAACAGTTGTACAAACCATGGACCTAAAATAAGTAAATGAATTACTTACAAGCACCATTGATTTAGTAGCCAATCGAATGGCCTTAAGCTTGGTTAAATGGTCGTGATGTTTTATGTCGACCGATAGACTAAGGCTTTTTAATAAATTAAAAGCCATCATGTGGTCCTTCTTAGCGACCACCGAATCCGAGGTGGACACAGTGCGGTTTTTGTAAGACACTGGTGGTGCCCATGCCGATGGGTAAGAAGATCTTGCTCGGCCAGAATGGGCGGGTTCCGGGTTCAACAGCACGGGGTCAAGAAGCACGGTCTCCACATCCACCAAGCGTTGATGTTCGGTGGACGAGGTGTGCGTATGCTTGCTGGGCCGAGATGTGGAGGCCTTGGTGGTTGGAAGGGTGACGACTGTTTCGTGCAGTCGTTCGGAAGGTACTTGCTCGGTTTGCACCTTGGCAAAGGTTTGCTCAGTGATAAGGGCTCGTACGGCTCTCTTCTTGGCCATTTCTTGTTCTTCAGTAAGTGGAATTAGCTTGATTTGAGGAAGGTTTGGGTCTGGTTCAGGCAAAAATTCAAGAAGGAAGTTGGTCACTTTGCTCTTCCTCTTGCTACTATATCGGTAGGTCGGCTCAACGTTTAGTAGCTTGGTCTAATCCCGATGTCAGTATCTTAGTGCGGTGTGGAGCGTGTCCTGGTTGGCTTAAGGGTAATTTTATTTAAGCAAGTTTAGATCTGCAGCAAGACAAAGGGTTACCATGGTAGCAAGGAATACAAAAGCTTAGAAGAAATAAAATCGAGTTACCTCTACTGGCTGAGCCCTTGTTCCAGTTTATGTTATAGCTCGGTATTAGGGCTTCCTGGTCCTCATAATTTCCAGAGACCCAAAGAAAGTTGTCGTCATGCAAGTCTTTGTCCGGTATGTTCTTGATGACTTTCTCTCGGCCTCTTTTGACCTTGAGGTAGTAGACTTAAGCATCATTGTTTTGACCAATTGAGCATTGGTGAAATATCTCTGCCAGTCCCAAGTTGAGGCCAAGGCGGTGGTTAAGCTCGGCGATGCCGTTTATAATCCTGTATGTGTTTGTGGATAATTGGGTGGGGTAGAGTCTGATCTGCCTGAGGAATTAGTTGGACTGGGAAGCGGAGTCCACCCTCTACAATTGATATTACGATAAAGGGGCAACAACCAGGCTTGCCGTAGGGTGTAGTATCTTGCTCGACTATGGTGAATTGGACGTCATCTGGAATGTTGTAATCTCTCCTAAATTCGGCTATGGCCCTTGGTGAACTCACCATGAAATGGTACTTGCCCATTGGCTTTAAGTTAAGGGTTATTGGGGTTTGCTCGGCCGAAATTTATCAGCGTTGTTGGGTTGCTCGGTCGAGCAGTACAGTCAGAAGAGCAAGGTGAATGGTGTGCCTGGACAACCTGGTCAAAGTTTGCAAAGTGACAAAATAATAAAGTGTTAAGCCCAAAATGTTGACCAGGCTAAAGATGATAGTTTGCTTGGTCGAGCATGTGTGCCTAGCTCAGTTATGAGACGTGACCCGCTTGACCCATTACCGGATCAAGATTCTCGCTAGGTGCTGGCTTAAAACAGGGTTCAGTTCGGTTCAGACTAAGGGCAAGGTTTTAGCCCACTTAAAGTAGTACAACTAGCTCGGTTGGGATCATACGAATAGGTTTTTAGCTCGATAGCAGCCTAATTTTGGATCAAAATCACGCCAGCGATTGGTTTCGATCCCAGCCCTTTGACAGTCATTTTTTGGATTTCTTGAGGGTTGTTTAAAAGGATTTGTTTCACATCACGAGTTCTTTCAAGCACATTTTTAAGGGGTAGAAACGCTAAAAAGCTAGAACGTTCATGGAAAGAGTTAAAAGGTTTGAGCAACTTACAGATATGGAGGCTGACTCGGATTTCGAGCAGTGGGAAAACTTCGTGGAATGATTGCAAGATCTAGGGAGCAGACTACAGCGATGGTTAGATGCAACAGTAAAGGAAGCGAATGAGCTTTGGTTCTGTATCAAGGGGTTTCGTGTACACAGGAAGAAGATGAACAGAGGTTAGAATAGTGGCTTGAAATGTGTATGTGAAATTCAAAAGGGTGCACTTATTCGAATTTGGGGTAGTGCTTGACGACTGTACTAGGGGTACGGGGCTAGTGGGGGCCTGTCATATGTCCAAAGAAATAATGGCGTGTCAAACATATAAGGCAACTGATAGAACGTTTCTAGACCGGGCAGATCGTGAGATTGAGCGGGGATTGTTATCTTGGTTAAGTTATAGCTTGGCTGAGAGACAATAATCCCAATCATGTTACACAGATGGGTTTAAGGGGCAATTGAGAAGGCAATTCGTGTGAATAAATTAGGCCGAGCTAGGCAACATCGTTGAATGATAATTGGGCTACACGATGGGCCGAAGAAGAGCTATTGGGTAGCTCGGTCTTGGGCCGAGCAGGCGCTATGATGGTCACAGGTGTGTTGCTTGGGCCTTGGTCTAGCTATCTAGTGATAAACCTTTATCAGACCCAGCTGGTTACAAGTGTAGTGGGCCGAGCTAGGTATCGCTCGACAGGTTACCTGCCTGTAGTTAGGTTCATAACGGTTCGGACTATGTTAAGCACAGAACCAAGGTAGCTTGATTGGGTACAATCTGCCAGTCAGAGTATTTGGACTAGGTAGCTCGGCTATGTGTAGTGTAGGGATGGCAATTTGAACCCGGCCCGACGGGGACCCGACCCCCCGACCCCGATCAGAATGGTTTTTCCCCGAAAATTACTCCCGTGGGGACGGGGATGGTATTTAAAATTAAATCCCCAAAGTATTTCGGGCCGGGGACGGGGATAACATTCACAGCCCCGAACCCGGCCCGTCCCCGTCCCCTGCCCCGTCCCCGTATCTCCCCCGAAGTGATATTACTGTCATACCCCTTTATATATACATGTTACATGTATAAACCAAATCCAAAAAACAAACCTAGCAGCCTCACATAGTCACAAGGCCTCTCTCTCTCTCTCTCTCTAAAAGCCTCCCACCTCCGTTGCTGTCCTCCTCTCCTTCACCGCCGGCACCGATCTCCCGCTCTCAGCTGTCGTCCTCTACCTCCTCCTCCGTTGCCCTCGTCTCTTCCTTCCATCACCGTTGAACTCACTCAGATCTGCAAACTCACATCAGATTTCTTAGATCTGAGATCGAGCAGCAGCAAACTCAGATCGTCTCTTCCTTCCATCACCGTTGAACTCACTGTTGTTCATGATGAATATTTTTTATGTTGATGATGAGATTTCTTAGATCTGAGATCGAGCAGCACCAAACTCAGATGTTCGACGATCTCTCAGATCTGCAAACTCATTCGGCGATTTCTTAGAATTATATTTACTCAGATTTCTTCAATTTCAGATTTTTTTTTTAAATTTTTTTTTTGAAAGTTGATGATTGTTGATGTTGATGATGAGAACATATTAATTTTTTTTTTGTTAATGTTCATGAAGATTGTTTAATTTCAGATTGTTCATGAAGATGGTTTAATTTTTTTTTTCTTCAATTTCAGATTTCTTCATGAAGATTGTTAAAAAAAAAAAAAAAAGAAGATCGGGGATATTTCGGGGTCGGGGAAACCCGATCCCCGATCGGGGGGGGGGGTGGGGGTTGCGATAGGCTCCCCGCCGGGGATCGGGGGCGGGGACGGGGAATTTGTCGCTTTCGGGGATCGGGGACGGGGAGTGTGGTCCCCGGCCCCGACCCGCCCCGTTGCCATTCCTAGTGTAGTGCGCTGAGCAAGGTGATGACAATCTCACTTGGTTGGCAGTGAATGGTGTTATTAAGATAGGCATTATTCTTGGGAATATGCTTCTTAGCAGGACTCTACTATAGGGAGTTAGAGTCCCACTAGGATTGTGCCAGACG
Source organism: Camellia oleifera (assembly GCA_022316695.1). NCBI lineage: Eukaryota > Viridiplantae > Streptophyta > Magnoliopsida > Ericales > Theaceae > Camellia > Camellia oleifera. Next base: position 51,307,782 of record CM039319.1, on the reverse strand, counting down.
GAATCTATAAAAGCTTATGACAGAACCTATGCACAGGCATCGCAATTCTTATTCTGAAATACACAGAGCTTTTGTGTCTATTGTCTTCTCTTTTTGACTTAGACATCGGAGAGGTTTCCGGCACACACTCGCCGGCTAGCTCACATTTGTGTTTTTAGATAGCAAAGCGACGACGTTCGAAGGAGCGCAAACTTGATCAACATGATTATACGAGAAGATTATTCTGTGCTCGTATAGTTTCCATGTCGCAATTTGTTGCCACTATTTCCTTCAATTTCGTCTTTATGGTAAATGTAATTGTATGATTTTCTTGATTACTAATGTAATAGTGGTGACCTTTCATAAGAATGAAGGATGCAAATGTAAATGGATTCTAGTAATAATCTCTTTGTAGTTAGATTTGTCTTTTGCAAATGTTATTGGTTTCTAGATATCGTTTTAGATAGGTGTCTCTTTTGGTGCTTATCATACTCTGTTTAAGTTTCTAGTTTTTACCAAAAAGGTGGGCCTGCAGAATTACTCTAATGACCTTCACATATATATATATATATATATATTTGGTGCCAGATATAGAATTGGAGACTGAACCTAAGTTATATGTACAAACCTATACGCATGAAGCAATTTTGCAAGATATATGTTGTTAGTGTAGATATGGATATAGGATATCGATGTGGAAAATTAGATGGTTTTGAAAGTTTGGCCATGCCTTTGTTTCCTAACATGCAAATGTTAGGCGGATTTGAAACTTTTGCACATTAGGGGCACCCGAGCACATAAAAGCATATCAACAATGTCCATGGAGTAAAGGCTTAAACTTTATGAATTAAAAATTGTTACATTGTTGTTAACTTGGTTCATTATTGGGGGGTCTTTTTGGTGCCAACCTAGTTGGGATTGATTTTGGTTCGCTATGATGCTTTATGCACTCATCCTTTCTTTCATTTTGTTGTAATAGTTGCTCTGGTTCATCAATAAAGTTATTTTCTTTGCTGATCAAAAAAAAAAAAAAGAAAAAAGAACCATAGGGTCCTACTAACTCTCTTTTTCTTTGTGGTAGTAAAAAAGTTCATGGAAAATCAAAGTTCTAGGCCATCTTTATAACCTTCTCTCCAACCTAAGTGCATGGTTCTGTATCTTTCCATCTTCAAACCACTAATATGCATTTGTTACCTAAAAACATTGATTGCTTTGAAAGGCTAAACTGGAATCACTCCTCATACACCACTGACTATGTAGTTTGACTATGTAGTTTGATGGGTGGTTTGTAGCTTATAATTTATTAAGAATATTTACTTTTTATATGTTCTATATTTCTCTTTGTTTTGCAACACCTCAAGAATTCATGTTTGACATTTGTTTTATCAAAATTCGGATGTGACACATAATGCCTATGAACTACACCGGGTTTTGGAAGAGGTGAAGTGGGGATAGTGGTGAAGTTTTGGTGTTCCAATTTCCTTTCCTAAGAATTAGCATATTCTTATAATCTAATAATTCACTTATCCTAAAATTCTGTTTGCTTATTCTTATTATCTTTTTTGTTAAAGTGAAAATAAAGTTTAATTATAAATATAAACATTGTATTGCATAGCATATTTTCGTTGATTTCCTTAATTACACGCTTGTGGATCTGCTTGTCCTGTTTTAGATTGCTTAATATAAATAAGCTACTTTGCTATGTAAGAAAATCGTGACAATGAGTTGGAAAAATCTGAATTAAAAAGGGGTTAAGGGCGTAGGTATCTTCTATGAAATAATCTGATTGACATTTGTAATCATCGTTGTGTAGAGACATTTGTAATCTTGCTTTTTTATTTATTAATTTGTTTTTTCTTGTTATTAGTCACTTGGTTATGTTATATTTATCCACTCTATATTTTCTAGTAAGAGTTTTAAAACTATTTTTTTTAATTGTGTTTTGGTTCTTTTTTTTGTTGGGGGTGATATGGATGGATGCCAGTTGAACATGTTGTGGATGTTATTGACTCATGAATTCAGGATTTGTTATCTATTTTTTTAAATTCTATGTTCAGATGTAATTTTTATTATCTAGCCCTAGTTTTTTCCCCTAGAATATTGATACAATTTTTATTTGCTTCTCTGAGGCTAGGAAGGACTTGGCTGCTTTGGAGGACTATGAAGAAGTTGGGGCTCAGTTTGCTGAAGGAGAAGGTGATGAGAGTGATGAGTACTAGGCTTATTGCTTGTTTGAATTGAAACCAATGGACTCAATTGGTTTACAATTTGGATTGCAATTTGCCTTTTAGATTTGTGTTTTTGGTGGTTTGTGTCTCTGTTATGTTTTTTAATAATCTGCGTTTGTTTGGTGTTCTGAACTAATGATGATGGTTATAATATTCCTATGGTTGTTTGTTTGTTGAATGAAAATTTATGTGGAAGTTTGGTTGAAATTTATGATAATCTGCTAGTTGTATTTGTCATTTGATAGGTTTGTTGCTTGATTTTGGTTTAGAATAATCATGTAATGTTTGCTTACATTTAGTCAATATATTGAAAGAGCAGCAAATTATTATCCATATTATTGCTATTTTTTTTTTTACTTTTATTACAGGTATATTTTTAGTTCAATCACATAAAATTAGCATAATTTCAAAAAAAAAAAAGAGAGGCTATAATGGCGTTTTTAAAACGCCACCGTTGGAAATTTAAAAAAATAAAAAATAAAAAATCTATAACAGCTTTTTTCAAATGCCATTATACCGCTAACGGTTAGATTTTTAAAATATAAAGACATCTATGATAGCATTTTTAAAATGCCGCTGATTGTAATATAACGGCGCTTTTTAAGCGCCATAAGATTACAGCGACAACTGTGTTTTCGGTGTTTGGTACTAACAGTGGAATTATCCTGTAACTAGGGATAGTATGTAGCCATAAATTTCAAAAGAACACCTACTACATGATTACAATAATAATGGTGATAAAATCACCCACCCTAGATTGAAGCATTGTAGAAATCTAGATGTGCAATAAAAATAATGGAAAGCTTCTAGATAGGTCTACAATCTGAGAGGTTATGAACAATTATTTTGGTTAGGAAAGAAGTGATCCATCCTTAGTTGTAGGGTGTCTCTAAATGCACCCCATCTCAAATTTTAATTTCCTTCTTCTTTGGGGTTGCGGGGGTGGGTGGCAGCGGAGGTGGGAGATGGCATGCTCACTGGAAAGGGTTGGAGGGAGACAGGGCTGTCGACTATGAAAAGGGAAGAAGGGGATTTCGTTAGTTTTGTATATGGGACCAAACGACAGTGTTTTATGTCACGACCCGAACCCGCCCCTAGAAGTTCGGTGACGAGACCGGCCAGTAATCCTAGATTACCACAGGCCTTACTTTACAAAGCATAAATAAACGGGGCTCGCGGAAGCGAAATAAATAAACTAATAGTCCAAGAGCTGTGCATAAAGATGAACATACATTTACATGCCAAAAATGAGTTAATTCACCCACATAATTACACAACGTAAACATCACGTATCAAACAATACAACTGTACAACAAAACAGAACTAAGACTCACAACGGCCTTCCAGGCCTAGCCCCACACGGAGGCACTCAAGAACACTGGTGGCTTCAAAACGGAGGCTCGATGCAAACTCAGTCTAGGCTTGACTCCCAGCATACCCACCTATAAATACATAAATACAATAATGAGCTAAAGCTCAGCAAGTAACATACAATAAAAGGAAATTCAACATTTCATTACCATAAATCCATAAATATACATTCATCAATAAACAGTCAACAGTAATCATATAAGAATATACATATCGACATATCCCATAACCTGTTAATAACCTTTTCATAATCTTTTCATAGCTTTTCCATATTCATTTCATAACCTTTTCATAACCATTCTCGTAATCTTTTCATAACGTCGATTAACGACTAGAGTAACCGGTCCGTACACCGATTAAACACATTTTCATGATCTCGTAAACTGGTCATGGGCCTTCATCTTCATGCTCTACCATGTTTCACTTCATGGCCCTGCATGTTCATGTTGCTCCCATGACCTAACTTTCTATTGACCATGGGTTTGTCCTTCCATGCCGTCCCCCATGACTCATGACGCATGGGCCTGCATGTTCTCGCCCCCATGACTCGGGACTCTTTATGACTGGCCATGGGCTTGTCCTTCCATGCCGTCCCCCATGACTCATGACGCATGGGCCTGCATGTTCTCGCCCCCATGACTCGTCTATCTATCTAAAGATGCCATGCACAGACATTCGTTCACATAAAACATGTAACATTTCTAAAACCATAACATATAATGTAGCCCTTTTAAACATAGTTCGTAACAACATATCTTTACAGTAACATCATTCCAGAAATCATATCATAATAATCATTTTTGAACCTACCTTCATAATTACAGATTATTTACAGAAATGTTACTTACAGTGGGTTTCCGATACCGATTGCACGGTCTTCGAGGCTTGTCCTGCAATTAACATTATGAAATATTTCTTAACATTTATGGTCATCATACAGTAAATCATTCATGCCTCTCTTTCTTTCCTCTACTTTAATTCATGTCATTACATTCATTCTTTACTTCATTTCATACTTAAAAGATGCTAAATGATACAAATAACATAGTAAAAACAAGCATGCAAGTTCCCCAAAATTTTCCTGAAATAAGCCTTCCCGCTCGAGCGCGACTTTGGCCGCTCGAGCGGACTGATCACTGTGCCAAACTGCTGGGAGGGTGTTTTCCCCGCTCGAGCGGGACTTCCGCCGCTCGAGCGGACTGTGCAAAATTCCGAAATCCTGATCTTCTTCCCTGAATTCATGGCTTCCTTTTTCCTTTACAAAATTCATTCCCAATGCATGAAATCCAAGTCTCAAACCATTTGAAAACCATCTTGCTTTAACCATTACTAAACCCATATAAATCATTAACAAAATCAAACCCATGAATCAAGATAGAAGTCCATAAACAAACACATCAAAGCTTCATTTTTAAACATCCATGGAGGTTGTGAGGAAGAGCCTCCTTTAAACCAAATAAACATGATTCAACCATTTTATAGCCATGATCTTGTGTTCAACATGCTAGATACCATAAATCAACAATCTATTTCATGAAATCCTTACCTTAAACTCTTAGATGGAGAAGGATTGTTTGATTTCCCCTTTTTCTTCTCTTCTTTCTCTTCTATCTTCTTGGTCTCTCTCTCTTTTCCCTTTCTCACGATTCTCTCTCTCTCTCTCTCTTTTCCAGATTTTTCTTGAGTCAATGAGTCAAAAGCCACCATCCTTATCTTATAACATATATATATATATCCATATAACCCAATTATGCTCAAACCATTTAGCCAAACAAGGCCCTTACTAAACAATTATGCCAAAACATTTGAGCCAAACGGAACTTAACGAATCACATATATTTCAGTCTTCAATTTATTTTACCAAAAGGCTCTAAAAATTCCCGGTATCACATAGGTGTATTCAATTTCGTTTTCTGAACCCATTACAGTCATCAATTTCAGTCCCAAAGTTGTCATTTCAACAGATAGATTTACTTCAAACAGATATTCATCAATTAAATCATGCTAAAGCGTAATTAATTACCAATAATTATGATATACGATTCCGGGTCGTTACATTTTAAGTTTTATGAGTTGAAGCGCACATGTGGCACGATCTGAGTATGTGGTAAGCTTAGGATCCTTACCAAGTGCATGGAACTTGTCAACAGTGTTATCAACCTGGTGACCAAACAATCCTCTCATCCAGTGAGTTTTGGAAGTTCAGGTCCTTGAAGCAAAAACCATAAATCAGTACTGCAGCTGTTTGAATCATCTAGATAAGATAAAGGAACTCAGTGCAGAGGAGGAAGGTGAGATTCATGGTTCCAACCGGGTTGGTAAGCCAATACAGAACCTCAGAGATGAGTCAACTCAATCCAGAGAAGGTGGGTTAGCTCAAGGTTCTGAGCAATTCAAATATGAGGCCAGTCGAATGTTGACACGTGGGGATGGCAATATAATAGAGGCAAAATGGAAGAGTGATACGGAAATGGCTGAGTCTAGTAGCATAGTAGGCAAGGAGCTCGAGGTTAAAGCATGCAAGGAAATGGAGACAGATAGCAGTGCATTTAATGCCTCAAAACCAGCTGAAAAAGGTAATGATGGGCATGTCTTCTCGCCTGGCTGTATGAGAAGATGGAGTGGCTCTAGTCTAAATTTACATGGGTTGAACTTCGAAGTGGAATTGGCCCAAAAAAATTTAAACCAAGAGGACTTGGGCCATAATAGTTTAAACCATGGGTTGTGTGGGCCGACTGATTTGGGACAGGCAGCTCTTACTGAGAAGGTCAGCCCAGTTGAGGAAGTGGGCAAGTCTGATGATGAGACTAGCAGCAGTGAAGATGAAGGTGTAGTGGCCCAACCTGCTGTAACTGCTTGGGCCAATAATGGTAAGATCCAAGGGAAGGAAATTAGTAGACCAAGATCAGAGAAGGAGATGGATATCAATGTTGGTCCTCAAGGCAGATTCTGGAAAAGTAAAGGAAAACCGGGGGCTCTCTTAAGAAAATCTCAGCAGTGCTGTGATCAGGTGTACACACCTGGGTATATGAGAAGTTTAAGTGAGTCCAGCAAGCTTAAGCCTGGGTTGAATCTGGAAGTGGTGTTGGGCTGTAATATGGGGTCTACTGATCAGGTTATACACACAGAAGTGGGCCCAACAGCCCTGTTGAACAAGAGACTGAACAAGCCAGTAACCGTGAGGAAGGAAGGTAATAATAATCGGAACCGTAATGGGGAAGCACCAGCAAGGGCTGAACATGGAGAGCAGCAGAGAGATTTTATCAATAATGGGGAAACAACACAGCCAAAGGATACTATTGAAGCTATAGTCGACCCAGGAGTGGAGCAGCTTGTTCGTATTGGATCAGACATAGGGAAGAAGGACCCTCAGAGTCATGTTCCCTCAGCTCATGCGCAATCACCAGCAAATGGAAGAGACAAAGGAAAGAAAGTGGCTGTGGCTTTTGTTAGGTCAACTGGGGATCAGTTATTGTTGGAAAATGGAGCAACAGTGAAGAAGTGTGGTCAAGTTTCGGGTAGTAAAATAAAGGGGCAAAGATAAAAAAGAATGAGGAAATTGCGTTCTACTCAGCAATTCTGCCAAGGATTTCATAGAGGAGCTATATTTAGAGCTGCGGCAACTGTGATGTCTTCATCTCTGTCAATCAGTAGTGGTGCTTATAAACAGATTTTAAGCCGAAATGAAGCTCAAGAAACTGTGAAGGTAGGGAAAGTTTTGGGTATTGAATTTGGGGCTAATGAAGAGAGTGTTATCCAGAAAATTTCGGAGATGGACAGGCAAGATAAGGAAAGACTAACCAAAAAAGGGGTGAATGGTGGTGATTAAGTCTACATTTGCAGGGGATTTTGCAGTCAAAGTTTGTTCCATAATGAAAGTTCTATCATGGAATGTTAGAGGCTTGGGTAAGCCTGAGAAAAGGAGGAGGATCAGAAATTTCATAAAATCAAAATGGGTGGATATGGTGATGATTCAAGAAACTAAAAAGTCAAGTATTGATGAGGGATTTGTCAGATCCCTATGGGCAGAAGATGAACTGGGGTATATGGAGGTGGATGCAGAAGGGAGTGCAGGGGGTTTGTTATGTCTATGGAAACCTCATGTGTTTCAGGTGAAGAATTGTTGTAGTTCTAGAAATTTTATTTTACTATTAGGTCTGGTTTATCATAGTTTTGATTGTGTTATTGGTAATGTCTATGCTCCTAATGATTGTAGAGCTAGAAATCAACTGTGGAAGGTCCTTTATAACTTGAAAGCATCCTTTCCAAATCCTTGGTATTTAGGGGGGGATTTTAATGAAATTAAAGCTATTGGAGAAAGGAAAGGCTGTGTGAGAAGAGATAGGGGGATGCAGGAGTTCAATGAATTTTTAAATAATATTGAATTAGTTGATGTCCCTATGCTTGGTAGGAAATATACATGGAGTAATTCACAGTCAGGTGCATGTTGGAGTAGGATTGATAGGTTCCTATTAAATCCGGAATGGCTTGTGTGGTTTAACTTTAAGTTATGGGGCCTGCCTAGAATACTGTCTGATCACTGTCCAATTTTATTGAAGGAAGATGATAGGGATTGGGGTCCCAAACCATTCAAATTCTTAAATGCCTGGGTGCTTCATCCCAGCTTTCTTAAAGAAGTTGAAAAGGTTTGGGTTGGTACACAAGTGGAAGGGTGGGCTGGTTTTAGAATTATGGTCAAATTGAGAACACTTAAACAAGCACTAAAGATTTGGAATGTGGAGGTATTCGGTCATGTGGAGTCCAAGCTCAAAGCTGCTAAGGCTGAGTTACATTCGTGGGACCTAACAGCTGAAGAGAGAGATCTTGTAGAAGATGAAGTTAGACAAAAAGTTGAGATCAGAAATGAAGTGTGGAAGCTTAGAAAAAGGCTAGAGTGGATCTGGTTGCAGAAATCCAGACTGAATTGGGCCTTAAAAGGGGACAAAAACACCAGGTATTTCCATATTGTGGCATCAAGTAGGCATAGTAAGAACATCCTTGATTCACTGAAGATTAATGGTAGTCTATATGAGGATCCTGCGGAGTTGAAACAGGTAGTGGCAGCTCACTTTAAAATTCGGTTCTCTGAAGTTTGGAAGACTAGACCAAGGCTAGGGGGTGAGTTTAGAAGCATTGATCAAAATCAGATTCAATCATGTTTGGTGAAGGAATTTTCAAGAGCAGAGGTTTGGGCAGCAATCAAGGAATGCGATGGCAATAAGGCCCCGGGCCTGATGGATTTAATCTCACTTGCTTCCAAAAGGGATGGAAATTTATGAAGGATGATATCATGAAATTCATGCAAGAGTTTCATGATAATGGTGTATTGGGTAATGGAATTAATTGTTCTTTTGTGACCCTCGTTCCCAAAATAGTTAGTCCGGAATCAATTACAGACTTTAGACCTGTCAGCCTTATTAGTTCAGTCTATAAAGTGGTGGCTAAAGTTCTGGCCAACATGATGAAATTAGTGTTGCCAAAAATTATTGATAGAGTCCAATCAGCATTCCTAAGTGGTAGGAATATTATGGATGGTGTTCTTGTTGCAAATGAGATTGTGGATTGGTGGAAGAAGACTAACAGAAAGAGGATAATCATAAAGTTGGATTTTGAAAAAGCCTATAACACTGTTAACTGGAATTTCCTCATCCAAATGTTAGAGAATTTTGGCTTTGGAACTACCTGGACCAAATGGATAAAGGAATGCATATCCTCTGCAAGAGTGTCAATTCTTGTTAATGGGTCACCATCACCAGAGTTTTGCCCTCAAAAAGGTTTAAGGCAAGGTGATCCTTTATCCCCTTTTCTGTTTAATGTTGTAGCTGAGGGTCTGAATATACTCATATCAAGAGCTAAAGATATGGGTCTGTTTAGAGGTGTATCTGTAGGTGCTAATGGGTTGAATATATCTCACTTACAATTTGCCGATGACACAGTGTTGTTTTGTGACGCTGAAGGGGCACAAATTCTGGCTATAAAAAGAATTTTTAGATGTTTTGAAGTAATTTCAGGTCTAAGGATCAATTTTGCTAAAAGTGTTATGTGTGGGGTGGGTGTGGCAGATGTGGAGGTTGATGAGTTTGCTGGGAAATTGAATTGTCTAAGCAACAAATTACCATTGAAGTATCTAGGATTACCATTGGGAGCCAGCCCTAGCAGGAGTTTGACTTGGAGGCCAGTTGTAGAGAATTTCAAGAAAAAGTTATCTGGGTGGAAAAGAAGAGGGTTATCTTTTGCTGGTAGAGTCATACTCATTAAGTCTGTGTTGTCTGCTCTACCTGTGTATTACATGTCTCTTTTTAAAATACCTGAGTGTGTTGCAAAAGAGATGGATAGGATTCAAGCATCATTTTTATGGGGTGATTCTGAGCGTAGTAGGAAGTTGCATCTAGTTAGGTGGAATGAAGTGTGCATGAGTTTGAAACAAGGAGGGTTGGGGATCAAAAACATCCGGCTAGCCAATGATAGTTTGCTTTTAAAATGGTGGTGGAGATATGGGCAAGAGGATGAGGCACTGTGGAAGATGGTTGTTTGCGAAAAGTATGGTTCAGTTGGGGGTAGATGGTTTCCCGATAAGGATGTTCACGGTCCTATATCGCAGCTTTGGAAAGACATATTATCAGTGGCCTAAAGGAATGACAGTATTCTCCAATTTTATAAGGATAATGTGGAAATCTTAATAGGTAATGGGCAAAGAATCAGTTTCTGGAGAGATAATTGGTTGGGTTCAACAAATCTTTTATGCCAATTTCCTAGATTATTCCAGTTGGTAAATGATAAAGAGATTTCCTTGAATGTTCAAGTAGCCAGAAGAGATAGTCAATCTGGGTGGTTTTTCAATTTCAAAAGACCACTTCGGGCTTGGGAAGAAGGAGAGTTGGTCAGATTAACCACTGCTCTGGGGTCAGGCCCTCTTTTAAGAAGTGATGTAGCTGACAGTTTGGGTTGGAAGGCTGCTCAGCCAGGTATTTTTAAGGTTAATGCTGTCTATGCTTGGGGTATGCTCAATGATGGTCCCGTCCATAGATCAGTTGATCTTATCTGGAATAATTTTTCCCCACCTAAAGCAAAAAAATTTTCTTGGTTAGCTTGGCGAGGAAGACTGAAAACTAAAGATTTGCTACAAAGGTTTGGAATTCTAGAGGGGGAAGATGCCCTTAATTGTATATTCTGTCATGAGGTTAGAGAATCTCTTGACCATGTTATGCTACATTGTTCTTTTACTTGGAAAATTTGGTCTGCTATTATCGATTGGTGGGATATTCAGTGGGTAATTCCCAGATCCATAGATGGTCTTTTACTCTGGTGGTTGGGTTGGAAGTTTAGGAAGAAAGTTAATCTGGTGTGGAAGGCCCTTCCAGCAGCAGTGTTGTGGTCTGTGTGGAGTTATAGAAATGAGTGTGTGTTTAAGGCAGTCCAGCCCAATGTCCAGGTTCTGTGTGAATGTATCAAGGTGAGGTTAGTAATTTGGATGAGATCCCAATTCAGGGATGCTTCATTTTCAGTCAACGATGTCGTGTTTAACTTTTCACAAGTCAGGTGTTGTCTAGGATAATAATCTGGTGAGTAGCAGCTACAGGGATTGATTGCTGTCAAGCCCTCTTGAGGAATGGTAGCTGTAAAACCCTCTTGAGGAATGGTTCAACAGCAGAAATAACATCACAAACTAGGTGGGAGGTCTGCAGCTGGGTTGGAAGAACTCATTTTTGGGTGATCTGTGTTGCCTTGGTCTAAAAGGTGGCTTCTCTAACCTCTCACATCTGTTGCTATATGTGTTCTGGCCTGGTCTGGATACTTTGCTGCTATATGACCAAGATTGGTTTGTAAATTTGACTGGTCTGAAATTCTGGAGTATATTGGCGTGAAATTCTGGCTGGGTGTTGGTCTCCATCTGCTGCCGTATTGTTTTGGTGCAAGGTTTCAGTTTCAATTACCAGCAGGTAAGGTTCTGCATTAAGGGTGTTGGCTGAGTTAATCTGTCTTCATCAGTGGAGGGTGGTCTGCATCAGCTTTGGCCTTGATTTCTTTGGAAATGGTCTGCATTGGTGTGAGGTCTGCTGGGTGTGAGGTCTGCTGGTTTGCATTGGAAAATGGTTTGCATTGGTGTGACTGGTTTGTTTAGTGTGAGGCTGGCTGCACCAGTCCATAATCCAATTCCATGCTTCTTGGAGAGTGGTCTGAATCTCTAGAAGGTGGTTTGCATTGGTGTGAGAGTGGAGGGTGGTCAGCATCAGTTTGGCCTTGTTCTCTTTGGAATATGGTCTGCTTTGGAAGGGCAGCTGTTTTGCTCAGTGTGAGGCTTGCTGCTGGGAGGGCTACGGGGAGGATGGGAACTGTTTGCTCCGGAATCTATTGGATAGCAGGTCTGTTTGCTCTGCTTAGGTAGGGGAAGTGTTCTGTTTTTATCTGTTTCTTAGTAGAGATACTCTCAGCTGTGGTCTGCTCTACAGAATGGAAGTGGATGGCTGGGTGTTGCTGTATTTCAGTGATGCTGTATTGCTGTGATGTTGCTATTTCAGATCAGTTGGGGCTACTTTGGCACTGGTTCTGCTCCTGCTGGTGTAGAGAGTACATGGTGCCCCTTATTGGAAGTCTATGTGGGAGTCTCAGTGATCTCAGGATTGAGTAGCCAGCTTTTGAAGATTTGTCTGAGGAGATGTAAGCATGCTTGGGTGTGTAGTTGAGAGTGTATTTAGTTCAGTGTAGGCCAATGCTTTTGTCTTATCTGTTATCGTGTTAGGCGGTACTCTTTCTCGTTGGTCTCTCACCAACTCAGGGGGTGCTAGCAAATGATAGGATGAGTTAGATGGTGCCAACCTCGTTGGGATGATTTAGCTCATTGTGATGCTTTTGCATCCCCCTTTCTCTTTATTGATGTAATTTGCTATGTACCTGGTACTTGTTTATTCCATCAATAAAGTTTTTCTTTTTGCCGATCAAAAGAAAAAAAAAATGAGAAAAAGGCTGCATGGCACAATCTCATTACGTGGACTATTCGGTCAGATTTTTTTGTAAAACTGGGGAGAAGCCAAAGAGAAGATAGAGAATGTATATTCATGGCACAATGGAGAGCTAATGTCAAAATTATGAATGAGACTAAATTCTTAATTACTAGAAAATGTAGGACAGGAAAATAATAATAACAACTGAAACACATCAAATTTCATAAGCAAATATTATACAGAAATAATAAAACAAAAATATAATATGAGGGAGTAAGGACCACTCACAAGTGGCTTAAACCATTGCTTCTCTCCTGCAATCATGTTAAAATGAAAACATGTAACAAACAAAACATAATTTGTTTGTTTTTCCTTGCCAAAAACACAAGGAAAAACAAACAAATAAATAAATAAAACAACGCAATCAACTATATAGCGCACACTTCCATGTCGAATCACTTTTATCATGAACATAAGTTTGCCTACTACACCACAAGGACGTAGGGAAGATCCAAAACTGGCTGAATTGAATTGCCAGCATTGCTGGAATGATTTACACACTACAAAATATCAAGCAACCTTCCAAGCAATAGACAACCAGCAGGGCAAATGTGTTTCTGAAGTTTTTTGCTAAGCGGGGGGGCATGGATGGCACTTGATTTATCTGCAATGTAAATAATAAGAATTTTTACGTAGTGTGCACAGCAATCTTTTGAGAGCCATTGGCATCAACGTTTTGAAAAAAAATACGAGTCCCTTTTTAACATTTAGAATTTGTTTAGAGTTCTATTTGCTTTATGCTCATGCAATTAGTATGTAATTATGCAATGGAACTAAATACAAAGTTGTGTATTTCAAGTAATATTCCTGCACAATATAATTTAACTGCCATCAAAAAGTTAGTAGTCAATAAATCTACGAACATGCTCCCTAATTTCTTCTCCTCTCCAGATCACTTCGTCCTTGGGAAAACCAACAGACGTGACAACTTTTTACATCAACTTAGTGTAGTATGCTAAGAACCATAAGGGCATGTATATTTCCAAGCTTGGTGGCAGAATTGCTTGAAACTTCGAAAGATGATACTGTAAGAAACAAGCAAGACTTGGAATATACACTGAGTCCTCTCTTTTTATAGTGTCACATCAAACCCGTTATGTTGTCATGTTTTACGTTGTCATATTTAGAAAAAGTGTATTAAGGATTTTTTTTTAATTTATTTTTTAATGGAAGCCTATTCTTGACAAAATCAAATCTAAACTGTCAGGGTGAAAGAGGAAGCTGTTATCCTTTGCAGGCAGACTAACTTTGATCATGTCTACTCTTTCAAGCTTACGTATCTATTTCCTTTCTCTATTTAAAATGCCTGAAGGTGTGACTAGAGAGCTTGAAAAGATTGAGGCTGCATTCCTGTGGGGTGGTAATAATCTGAAAAGGAAAGTACATTTGGTGAAGTGAGCGGAGGCTACAAAGATTATTGACTAAGGGGGTTTGGGCATCAGAAGAATCAGAGATGTAAATACTTATTTACTACTTAAATGGTGGTGGAAATTTGGGAACCAAATCAATGCTCTTTGGAGGAGAGTAATTTGTAGCAAATACGAGATTATCGAGGATTGTTGGCATCCTCCTGTAAGGCCCTCTTACAAGCACTCTAGAATATGGAGTGACATCCTATCCATTAGGGCCTCCAGCAACTCTATTTTTAATTTCTTCTTGGCCAATTGTCTAATTAAAGTAGGGAATGAGAATAGAATTAAATTTTGGACTGATAGATGGTGTGGTGGTATTTGCCTGAAATCTGATTTTCCACTTCTCTTTAATCTCTCAACTGATAAAGAAGGCTCTCTCCACCAATTCTGTGCCAGGAAAACCAGCTCATGTGTCTGGAACTTTCCTCATAGAAGAGAGTTGTATGATTGGGAATTGGCTGAAGAAGCTAGTCTAATTGCGGCCTTATCCTCAGCTCCTCCTTTGTGTAATGAAAATGCAGACTACCTGATATGGTCTAATGATGCTGCAGGCCATAATCAGTTCTCTGTTTCTGGCCTTTATTCTTACAGTACATCCTTTTTTGGCCCTAATCTAAGAATCTGCAAGTATGTTTGGAGCTCTTTGTTGCCCCCCAAAGTCTCCTTCTTTTGCTGGTGGCCTGGAAAAACAGAGTGAAATCCTCAGAATTCTTGCACAAGATTGGCATACTTGATAGCAGTACTTCGACTCTCTGTCCATTCTGTAATTCTGAATCTGAAACTAATATTCATGTCTTTCTTCATTGCCCTTTCTCTTGGCTAATTTGGTCTTCAATGATTCAAGAATGGGGGCTTCAATGGTGCATTCCAAATTCAGTAGCTGGTTTATTTCATTGGTGGATGAGTGAGAAATTTCAGAAGTATGTCAGATTAATTTGGAGAGCCCTCCCCTTAGTTATTTTTTGGTCTCTTTGAAAGCATATGAATGATTGTGTATTTTCCAAGGCTTAGCCCAATTTTTTTGGACTGCTTGAACTCATCAAAATTAGAACTGCCCTTTGGCTCAAAGCATCAGTCAAGGATTTCCTCTTCTCAGTGGATGATATAGTTTTCAAGTGGAAGCAGATCAGGGGCACAGTTTGATCTTCTTTGCTGCTGAATTAGTATGCCAGCTGCTGTCTGCTGTCTGCATCTTATGCTGGTTTTGGCTCTGTTCTGGCTCTGTTTTGGTCTGAATCTAATGTTAGTTATGCTTGTTGGGTGTGGTTTAATGTCTGTGTTGAAATTTGAAACAATGAAACAATTCTGCTGTCTATTGTCTGCTACTGATTGGTCTTCTCAACTTTTAGTAGAATTGAAACAATTCTGGGTGCTGCCACACAGTATTTTGGTTTGTGTCTAATGTTAGCTTGGCTTATCTTAGCTTGCTGCTGCTGTCTAATGTCTGCTACTGATTGGTCTACTCAGCTTTCAGTAGAATCTGCCACACAGTATTGGAACAATTCTGGGTGCTTTGTCTCTATCAGAGGTGTTGCCAATCAGTTGTTTTGTTGGTCTGAGTTCTCAGTGTTGTTTGTTGTTTAGATGTTCTTCTTGTCTTCGGTTTGCTTCCTTCGTTGCTTTCTGACCAACTTGGAGGTTGGAACTCCTTCTCGCTCATTCCTCCTCTTTATTGATGTATTTCGGTTTGTTTCATCAATAAAGTTTTCTTTACCGATCCAAAAAAAAAAAAAAAAAAAAAAAAATTATACCCGCAATGTTGTCATATTTAGGAAAAGTACATTAATGAGCTTTTAATTTTTTTTAAGTGTCACATCGTTAGAGTGTCACATTAATATCTGTCACATTTGAGTATTATATTATACCTGTCACAGTAATAAAAGGATATAGCTGTCTACCAAAATACTACCAAAATTAAAAATAGGACCACACAGAAAGAAAGTCTCCACTAATAGGATTTAACAGATCACTAAAAAAAAACTTGTACTATTGGAATACTTTTTTGTGAGATGAGATTTATTGGTAAATATCCCAAAGAAATATAGGCTACCGATAATTATTAGCAATAATCAAAAAAAAAAAATTCCAAAAAGGTATCCAAAAATTTATATCAATGAGGTACATTTTTATTGTCACATATATAATTCATATCATACCAACTTTAAATATGCTATACATACCTCAATTTCAGAATAATTATCAAGATATAAATTTTGAACGCATAGCATTTTTCTGGTATTGTATAACATTTTGGAGTAGTTTTAAGTAGTGCTAAACACCAGGGACAACATATCTATTATTACTGAAAAACAAGCCACAAGCCACCTTTATGTCAAGCTCATATGCATATGCATATGCATATGTGGGTGGGAGAGTTGTTATAGTACATACATATATATAAAGACGGCATATATATCTGAGTAGAGTTTTCAGATTATGATGACAATCCAAACCAAGCAAAACAAACATATTAAAAACTAATTAAACAAGTTGGAACTGTCCCTGGCTTGACCTTGAGCAAAGATCCATCTTAGTTACGAACCCAAACTATATGATCCTCAGGAAGGAAATGGCAAATTGGAACTGTCCCTGGCTTGACCTTGAGCACTTTAAAGGCCAAGTTTTTCGGATCCCAACCCGATGTGTCGGTATGGCACACTGCAACTGCTTCTACTTTCGTTCCATCGACGCCTACCATTGAAGCCTTGTACGCCTTTATTGTGGTTTGTGTCGTGTGGCAATAAAACACGGTGTACTTGTAGTTTTGCTTATGGCACACTACGGCTGTATCGCTTGCCATCTTCTTCACTCCTTCAAAAGTGTATGTTTGCAAAGGGGTTTCTTTTTTGACTTCTGTGGAGATTGCTTGGATACTTTTCCCAAGCCTGTAACGGCAGAAATCGATCATGGACTCTAGTGAAGTCGCGCAATATTTCTCTTCTCCTTTGGTTGCAGGCTCTTCGCATTCTTTGATTGTTTGCTTGATTGTCTTGGCTTCCATGGAGTTGGGTTTCACCGAGAAGTAGTCAAGAATTTGTGGCATTTTCTTGGATGAAAAGGGTATTTTCTCGGCAACCTGGCGAGGCAAGAAAGTAGTTGATGTGGTGGTTTTAGTGAACTGCAATGTCATTTTTGTGTATTTTTTCAAGTCATTTTCAAAGAAGAAAAGAACGATGTTGGGATTATAATGGAGTTGATCCGGAGTAGCAGCGAAACCGTAACCGATGTTCACAGCATTTACGATGGGCTTTTTGTGTCCGGTGTTCACAGAGACACCAACACTAGTGCCACCGGGCTTTCCTTTCCCTGCATCGACACTTACGCCGCCCTTCCCTACCCCGACTGAGGTGCTCTTATCTTCCATCCATTCTGCAAATTAGGAAGATAAAATTAAGTATGAGGTTTGTGATGTTTTCTCTCCTTTGTATCTATTTCTCTCATCTCTTTCCTACCTCTTTGTTCTCTCTATGATTCAAATGAAGGGGTTGTTGGCAGTGGTATGGTCAAAAAAACTTATTTAGTAGTGTCATTTAATTAATTATCATCGATGTCATTACATACTTCTTTAGTGGAGAAACAAGATGTGAGGATTGGAGGAAGGAGTGGAGAAGGAGGAGGTAGTGGCTCATATGTTTTTCATCTATCTTCGTTTTTTTTTTTTCCTCTTTTTCGTTCTCTTCTGATTTAGGTGAAAATTGAGATGAAATTAACTTTGCCCAATCACCGTTCAAATAATGATTCCCTGCTTTTTGTTTGAGTAAAAAAATTAGTGGACAAATCAATGCATGACAATTAATTATCTTTTAGTGTGATTATAAAAATCTCTATTTATCAATAAGACAAATAGGAAATGGGCTAAGGCCAGTGACTGTTGTGTTTCAATTTGAGGTGCATTATGAACTTATTTTTATGATCTGAATCGTTCATTTTGTAGGGTTTATTGAGTACTTTATGCCTATCAAAAATCATATTAATCGGATATCAATAACTATATGATCGAATAACATATTTTATGCTATTTCTCAAAAGAAAAACTTATTTTTATTTTTTGGTTATCGATCATATAGTTATTGATATCTGATTAATATGATTTTTGATAGGCATGAATTACTCAACAAATCCTAAAAAATGAACGGTTCAGATCATAAAAATAAACCAATAATACACTTCAAATTGAGATACAACAGTCACTGTTGTGCTAAATACACAACAGTAACCCCAATTCCAGAGAAATAAGGACATGTAAACTCAAAAAATTCACAAACAATGCTCAAAACAAGCTAAGTCAGCGCGTGACCTTAATACCGTCAAAGTATAATAGCAAAGAGTTAGTGATTCAAAAATTAATGACCGTGAGTCTTGCACCCCAATAGCCAGTAGTGAAATTTGGACCCTTAACCTCTTGTCTGCTAAAGAGTCACTCTTGCATCTTGACCACCAAATCATCACTTTTTTTTTTTTTTTTTTTTTTATAAACATAATAAATTGAATATGTTAAGATTAACGGATCGATCTAATATTTTATATTAATAAAATACATAAAATATTTGTCAAAATAAATTATTCGAATCATGGAAATGGAACTCAAACAACGGCATGAACTGGTGAGCAACTGCCTCCTTCACAATTTCCCCTTGTTTTACATGGAAGCAAATACTGTTGAAAGTTACCAAGTTAAAAAAATAAAATGACAAAGAGGAAAGGAGTCTACAGCCAGAGTGGCTCAACATTAATTAGGCCACTCAGCCCTAGTCCAAGGCTTCTCGAGAAAAATTATATATATATACTAGTATGAAAGGCCGTGTACGTCACGGGTTATTATTAAGGGTGCAACTTGAATAGATTGAGGTAGGTTGAGAGATTGTTTAAATTCAAGTCAAGTTGTATTGACAGCTGTCCAGACTCACCAAATCCGAATTGTAATTTGAGATTGTCTGACCAAGTCCGATCCGAGTTAAACTCAAATTATCCAAATTGCTCGAATTGTACATAAATTTCAGTTTTTTATTTTATTATTTTACTGCATCTAAGTTAATTGATTCGTTAAAATTAGACTATTTACAATTTTTTTTTATTTTTATAAAATAATTAATAACATCAAAACAAATAATTTTTATAATGTAATAGAGATGTCATTATGATGGTCTTTACAATTTATGAGTGAGAAAAAATAAATAAATAAAAATTTGTATTGTATTACTTATATATGTAATGTATATTCAATATGATCTAAGAATCTAAATTATTTTAAAATCATCTAATGGCTAATAATTTATATGTATATTCAATATTTTTATATTTTTTTATATTTAATTCGGGTTTCCGGTTGTTTGGGTTATTTGATATCTTTATCTAAGCATGACCAAATTTAATTCAGGCTTTTGAATTTTTGTCAAAACTCGTACCAAATTAAAAAATATTTTGTTCAAATCCTAATTGCTCAAGTTGAACCCGCCCAAATTGCACCCTTAATTACTATGGCCTTTGATTTCAATGTTTTATTGATTAGTGGATGTTTGGGATTTGCTTATTTTTTGACTTATTGACTTTTTACGTAAAATGTGAAGAAAAATAGAAAAATGATGTGACAACTTGTAACAAATACGCTGCTTATTTAGCAACTTTCCAAACTTTTACTAAATAAAATGGAATAATATGATAATTTTTTTAAAATATTTATTTTATGTTTTATTCACTCCAAAAAATAATAAAAATTGCATTATAAAAGAAATAATAATTATTCTATAAAAAAGATAAAAGAATAATCATTTCATTCCCTTGCACCTCATTCTGTTGCATCTCATTCCATTCCACTACCTGAATTTTTTCTCCAAAAATAAGATTATTTTCTTACAAAATTAGATAAAATAAATAATAGAATTTTTTATTTCTATTGTAAGGTACAATTATGGAATAAATAGATGAGCCAAAGATTTAGCTCAAATGAGTGGACTTTTTATTTTATTTTATTAAGTTTGATTAGGATGGGATAATCGAATGGTGATATAACACACCAATGATCATGTGGTATCACCCATACACTTTCATTTGGTTTGATTTTTATTAAATTATTTTTAGACCTATGCAAGGCATGAACTATTATTGTGATAAATTTAAATTTTCAAAATGCAAATCTTCTAACAAATTACTTTGTGTGGTTCGATTTTTTAAAAATTATTTTAGATGGAATTTCATTTGTTTAATAAATGTTTTTGTACTTTATTCAATTTTTTTTTTAACTTTTAAAATTATGATACATCTAAAAAATAAAAATTAATGGACTAAACTATTAAAAAAAATCACTAAAAACAAATGAGAACAAAGGCATGTGTACATTTTTGTTCGGATTTTTATTTAATTTAAATAATTTTTTTTTAAATATTTTAATTAATTTTTTAAAATTTTTAAATGTATCACTTGCACATACATTTTAAATGGAATACCTTAAATGATATTATCAATTTGTTTAGTTTGATTTTTAAAAAATTATTTATGAGTTTTTAAATTTTTAATTAACTTATTTCATATTTAAAAAAAAAATGATGGGTACTTTTGGTTAAAGGTTTAAATTGAAAAAAAAAATAAAAAAAAAAATAGATAAGAGTTAATTAGTGATATAATTTTTAGTTTAAGATATTAAAATAAAAGTTGAGGGTTTAAAATATAATTTGTCAAAATTTATATTAAATAGATAAATAATACAAGGGGAAATTACCCATAGGTCCCATGTGAAACATGTGGTCTCCATTTAATCCCATAACTTTTTCAGTATACCCAAAAGTCCTTTCCCCAGTCTGGGACACCTCTCGTCTCTCTCATCCATCGTCTCCCCGATTCACCAAATTCTTGCGAATCACCTTCAGGATTTTGTTTTGCTGCAACGTTTCTGTGGAGATATTGAGTGGAAGGTCCTCAGAATCAACAATACCCTTCACAAAACTCAGGTACTCTGGGATCAACTCCAATGTCCAGCGTCCCCTTCACCATCGAAGACTTCCACTCTGCCCTTGACAAATACGACTTCAATTCCGAAATTGGCACCAAGGTTTTCTATCTTTCTGTCTATCTATCTATATATTTATATATGTATATGTATGTATTCCTATGTTATATATGTATATGTATGTATTCCTATGTTTTTGCAATTATTTGTGTGGAATTCGCAGATTTTTTTTAGGATAGTTGTTGATCTATGGTTGTTGTTGATGATGAAATGGATCTATAATATCATTGAAACAGATCTGTAATGACTGAGATTTGTAATGAGAAAATTTTCGAATTCTGAACAAGTAATTTTCGAGTTTTAGTTACAGGCGGTGAAAACTGTAAAATTTTACAGTTTGAATTTTTTTTTTTTGTGCTGGAATGAATCATGGTTTAAAACTGTAAAATTTTGCAGTTTTATAACATGATTTAGAACTGTAAAATTTTACAGTTTCATAACATGTTTTAAATATTCCGACGACTTTCCGGCGATGTTGAACATTCCGACGAGTCTCCGGCGACCGTTTGACGGAAGTCCGACGATAGTAAGATGTGAACAGTGTCTGTAAATTAAAAAAAAAAAAAAGGATTTTTTGGTAACAATTAAAAATAAGTGTGGACTAATTGGTACAAATATTTTGTTTTGGGATTAGCTGGATCTTGAACTTGTTGCATGGGACTTATCAGTAAGTTCCCCATAATACAAAGGTACATAGAGGGGTAGCGTTGCTGGGCCCAACTCACATGGGCCAATTCCAAAACAAACCTTATAATAACAATAAAAAAAAGTGAAGTAGTAAAGACAACTATGGGCAAATGTGTAAAAAACAGGTCAAAATACAAGCCATGGTAACCAAAGAGCCTCTTATATATATAGATATATTATTTTAGCCTTCATTTTTACAAAGATTTTAGTAAAATAAAATCTCATTTTAATATTTAATCTACAATCTCAAAAAATTTTAAATCATTACTGCCTAGAATGGAAGACTAACCAGGGTGTAAAAGATCCTTGACAACTTTAGGCATAGGAGAGTTTGGCAAAACTGAGTTCCAGTATGCTTCAGGAGATAGAGTTGCATGACTTACCACCAACATTAACTGTATAAAAAAAATAAAAATCTCATTAATTAGCTTCTCACTTTGAATACCAAAAAAATTGCATTAACTTACATAAATACTTATTTATTAGGTGAATTATTTTTTGAAGACTATCTTAATGATTTTTTTAATATAAAATAATTGTTTTTAGGAAGCAATAAAAAAATTATTTTCAAATTTTGATAAATTATTTTTAGGGGATTTTTTTTTAAGATCCATGATATTAATATTTTATAAGATAAGGAACATACAATATTTTCATAATAGTTAAGGTCTTTCAACATTTTCATAGAGAACATTCGACTCAGAGAAATTTCACCGGACTCAGAGAAATTTTGATCTTGGCACAGAAAAATTTTAATTTTCATAGAGAATTTTGAAATTTCTCTAGTATGATCATAGAGAAATTTCACAGAGAAATTTCATCAAGAGACCTTAGTTAATAAAAAAAAAAACATCTTGGACCTCAAAGTTGGAAATGAATGTTTCACTAAATTTTCTTTATTTTTATACAAAAATGGGAACGATATGAATGATGATTGTTTTCGAATTTTTCATTATTTTTGGTTTTCAAAAACATAAACTAAAGTAAAGAAAAGTTAAACAACATTTGTTGAGGACATAAATAGATGGACAAATTATATCTATGGTTTCTGTAATTTGTCTCTTATATCAATTTAGTCCATATAGATTCAATTGTATTAATTTTGCTTTTTCATTTTTCATATTTGTGTTGGTTTAGTTTAAATTAATAACATTTAATAAGAAATTAGACAAAAATAAAAGGCATAATGGTCCATTTAAAAGATAATAGGCCATTTCAAATTGGACACAAACTCCACATTCAGTTGAGGAGTGTGAATGGATTATTTTTGCAATTTAATTTTAGTCCAATTTGTAAAAAAACGTTATCAATTAGATTAAATAGATATAACATAAAAAATTCAAAAGTAAAATTAATAAACAACAACTAAATTGACACAAAAGATAAATTATAAGAAGTGCGAATGTAATTTATCCAAAATAGATATGCAACATATATCTATTCAATTATTAAAAGCACACAACATAGTAGACGATACTACCTCATGCTTTTTCTATTTTTCAAGAATGCTTCTCAAATTGCCAGCTGTAAAATTTCATATCTAGCAACGATTTTAAGTCATTTTGAAAATACTCTAACTATATTTGATTGGGAGATTTACGAAAGGATTTAAAAAGAAAAAAGGAAAAGATAGATATGCAAGTAAAATATACATATATTTCATATAGTTTCACACATCTTTTTTCTTTTTTTTTTTAAATTCCTTTCGAAATCTCCCAACCAAATACAACGCAAACCATTTTCAAATTCTACCCATCTTTGTTTATTAAACCACTCAAAAAAAAAAAAATTACATATATATATATATTGAGACAGAGAGAGAGAGCGCGAGGGGAGGGGGAGGGGGGCACAAAACAAAATCTCAAGAAAATGCTTTATATGTTATGAGGATTTGGGAGCTGAGAAACTCACAGAAAGAAATGCAAGGACAGGTGGGAGGTGGCACTCCATGGAAAGCTGCAGTACAGACAACTATGATGTCAAAGAGAAAGAAAGCTTATTAGTATAGCTAGCTTACACTTGGCAGTAAGGGAAGTGAGATTGTGATATTTATAAATAAGTGAGTGTAGTGTTATGACTTAAAAGACTGTAGACCTCTCTTTCTCTCTACTTGAAAGAGTGGAACCCCTCTCTCTCTCCCCCTGGCACCAAAAGCAACATATATAATTATATCAAATGACAGTGGCGGAACTAACTAATTAAATTAGGAGGAATATTTATTAATTATAATTATAATTTTTTTTATAATTAATAATAAAAAGATAATAATAATTTTTGAATTAATATTAAATATAAAAAATTAAATAAATTGTTACAAAAGTATTTCACATAAAATTTTATAATTCAATTTCGAGTAAAATCGAAATAAAAAGCATTACGTGTAATTAATGTATCATGGATAATATAAAAAAATCATATATTTAAGTCGTAAAAATAAATTATAAAATGGTAATATAAATTAAATTTTTACAAATTTTGAATAAAAATTTCATATAATAGTAGGTATCATGTCATTATTAACATATGATATCATCAACTAATAGTAAAGTAACATATGAAGGACGAACTCTACATGCAAATATAACTAACACTCTAATAATTTTTACATATATATAGTGAGATTAATTATATTTACATATCAATAATGATAGATATTACCTTTATATTGAGATTTTTTCACAAAACTTTTCATACATAAAAATATATTGTGTTATAATCATTTCATTTTCAATAAAACAATCACTATTATTTTTATAAATTTAAAAATAACTTTGATATTTTATTCTAAATATTATTTTTGTTTAAATTTTTATTTATATACATATGTATAAAAAAAAATAAAAAATAAAATATCCAGAGGGCACATGACCCTACTCTCCATGTGCCTCCGCCACCGCCAAATGGTACTGTTGGAGGTTACCTGGGGGTACACATGGGAGAGAGAGAGCCTCCGCCACTGCCAAATGGTACTGTTGGAGGTTACCTTGGGGTACACATGGGAGAGAGAGGGAGAGAGAGAAAGTGATGTATGGTGCATTACACTCCAAGCAAAGTAATGACTGTTATTAGACTGAAGAAGTGAATGTGTAGCTCTCTTAACAAATTAGACTTTTTGGTTCAAGTTACAAGTTACGGTTCAAGTTACATAAGTCATGTCGGTGGTATTGTAGTTACAAAAATGATTGAGGCCTCAAATTTTTTGGCTTAAATTTGGCTCAAATTTGCTTTTTTTTTTTTTTTTTTTTTTTTTTTTTTTTTTTTTTTGGCTGGGTTGATGCTTTGCTTGTTATTATTATTATTATTATTTTTATTATTTTTTTTTACAATGTATTAGCCCAGAAAAAAAAAAAAAAAAAAAAAAAATTGCATTCGAGGCAATTCGAGCCTCATTTTTCGAGGCCTCAATCAACGCCCTTATAGTTAAGATTTGGGGTTTAAGTCCTAAAGGTATAGGTTTAATTGCGTTCTTTCTGGGTCAATTTCTTAGACGAAGCACACTCAGTTAGGAGGTTGAACCTCAAATTGTCTAATTAGCACTTGGTGTGGGTTTAATGCTCCCCAGCTGTGCGAGTCCTGATTTAAGCGGAGTTTGTCTTGGGAAGTCGGGGCAAGTTCCCAGGTTATAGTCTTATCGCTTGGAACGGCTAACAGGATACCCTGGTGATCTCTGCAAGGAGCGCTGCCTTAGACCTGCGGGAGGGTAGGGAAGATTTTCCTGTAACAAAAAAAAAAAAAAAAAAAAAAACAAATAACCACCAAATTTATTAGGATTTAGTGGGATATTTAGTTTTTTTTTTTTTTTTTTTTTTTGGAGGCGGGGGGCGCCCCGGGGGGGAGGGGGGATGGTGTTAGGATTGCATTCTGTTTTGGGCATGTCATGCATGATATATTTATTATTAACATTTTAAAAAATGCTATGTATGTGACATCCAAAATATATTTATTTAATTTTTTAAAGAAAAAAAAAGAAGAAATACAATTATAATATTTTTTTGGGCCATAGTGAAACTTGTGCAAATAGTTTTTAAGAAACCTCATGGGAAGCATGGTGCCATGTGGTACCATGTGGTGTATTGCATATTGCAGTATAGTGTTGCATAGTAAGGGTCTTCTTACTTATAAATAGGTGAGTTGCACAGTAATGAAATCACAAGAATAACAATCGATGATATATGAGAGAGTGAGTCAAAATCAGAAGTGAGAGTAAATAATCAATTTTGAGGTGAGTTTTATTATATTTTGAGCTACCATAAACTGTTTTATGTAAATTATATTTTACAACTTATATTAGTTTTTAAAGTATATTATTTGTTAACTGAACCCTATTTGCTTAAAAAGAAAAACTCATGAATATAACTGTTTATTAAATGTGTTTTGCATAAATATTTTGTAAGTACCACCACGGAGGTTCCATGCCTTGGGAGATTTAAATAATCATTGGCCCTCTGAATTGTCACTTTATGCGACCCTCTATTCTGTTCTGTTGTTACTTTAAGTGACCATTTGTTGTCATAGGATCCATCGACCCTCTGATTTCTGGTGTAGAGCAAAGTGTTGTACGGAGGTTAGTACTACACTATTGTGGGAGCTACCCTTAGAATTCATACGAGTCACATCTTGAGTCCACATACCTATTCTGTTCTATTCTGTACCGTAATTATAATATTTGCTTATACGACTTCTACATTATACTTCTGTTTTTTTAAATGATTTATGTATTTCTGTTAGCAAACTAATCTTTGTTTAACCCAAATAATTATCCATGGTGACTTTTATACTCTTATACTCTCAGTATAATATTTCTCACTCTGCCATATGCTTATAGTTGTTAACCACTTTCAGGGTGATGAAGCTTAGAGGGATCCTAATCCCCATTGTTTATAAGTTGGTTGTAGCAAGACTGAGACTTGGTGTAGACACAGGGCACATTGTAACGTAGCCTAGTTATGATATTGTAAATAAATAAAAGCTTCAATATATGTTTTAATGAAATAAATATTTGGGTACTTTTTTATTTATTCTGTTGTGTTTTTCATCTGAATATTGGTATTGACTTATGTTTTTGTCTTGCCGCGACGCTTAGTGGGTTGAGAGTATACATCTTTTTATGAGTATAGCATTCTATTTTGGGCATGCCATGCATGATATACGTATTATTATCATTTTAAAAAAATGCTAAGCATGTGACACCCAAAATATACATCTTGGGGGGTTTAAGAGTATACATCTTTGAATCACCAAATTTATTAGTGGGAGGTTGAGAGTATACATCTTTTATGATTATAGCATTCTGTTTTGGGCATGCCATGCATGATATATTTATTATTATCATTTTAAAAAATGCTATGTATGTGACATCCAAAATATATTTACTTAATCTTAGAAACAAAAAAAAATAGAATTAGAATATTTTTTTGGGCCATAGTGAAACTTGTGCAACGGCCGTGCTTCAAACCCTCACTGGGGGTCAACCCCCAGTGACGTGGCGTCGTCCCATTCGCCGAAAAAAAAAAAAAAATAACAATTTTTTTTTTGGGCCAATCAGCATCCTACACACACGACCCCCAGTGACCCCCACTGGGGGTCTTAGGCATTTTCCCTTGTGCAAATAGTACATTACAGTCCAAGCAAAGTAATGACTATGTTCTTAGACGGAAGAAGTGAATCTATGAAAATTCGGTATGTAGCTCTCTTAACAAATTGGACATTTTGGTTCAAGTTCCATAACAAACAATCTGTTTTGGGCATGCCTTGCATATTATTATTATTTTAAAAAAATGCTATTACTACAAAAATTTTGATTTTTTGCGACGGAAAAATGTCAGTAGCAAATACTTATTATGCCGTCTCAAAAAACTTTTAGCGATGGCAAATGATCTTTAACGACAGCAAACGAGGGGTCACAATAGAGGGACATGGCAAAAACTTTTTAGCGACGGCATCGTGCCGTTGCCTTTTTTTTGCGACGGCATTTTACTGTCGCCAATAATGTGTAAAAATAGAGACCTTTTGCGATGGCTTTATTTTAGCGTCGCCAAAAGTTTTATTTGAGACGACAGAAATTGCCATCGCAAATTTTTTTTTTTTTTTTTGCGACGACGTATTTTCTTTTTGCAACAGCATTGAATATGTTGCCAAAAAAAGGTTTTGATTTTTTGCAACGATGTGGTGCCGTTGCAAAAAATGCAATAATTATTAAAAATAAAAAAACACCTATTTTTTGCGACGGTTAGGTGCGGTCGCAAAAAAATAAATAAATAAAGAAATAAAAGAAAAAATAAAGCCCCGCTGTAAATTAATTAAAAATATTAAAATTACCTGTATTCAATAAAAAACAATTTCAAAAGAAACCAATAATTGCATAATAATATAAAAATTCCTACATTGAAATAATAATTTCTCCATAATAAACATATTCTTGCATTCATAACTATACATCAACAAAATTACCCTAGTATATAATGTTCCATAATACATATATAATGTTTAAATATATAATGTTATTCATAATTCAAAATAACATAAACCAAAATTAAATTTTTCCTTAGCATTCTCCACTACTAGAAAAACAACTTTTTGCGTCTGTTTTTTTGCGACTGATTATTTGACCGTCGCAAAAAATATTATTTGCAACGGCAAACTAGGCAAAGCAACTATTGGGACTTACATTTTCAAACAAAAACTTGCAAGCCCACCATTGGGACTCAGCCCAATTTATATTTTCCTTTTTCAAACTCTCATTTCCCCCAAATCGCTCGATCTTTGATTTCTATCTTGCCTTAGGCTCTCATTTTCCCAAATCGCTCGATCTTTGATTTATATCTTGCCCTAGACTCTCATTTTCCCCAAATCACTTGATCGTGTCTGAGTAACCAGGTTCATTGTTAGATCAAGATCCCTCTCTCGATTTCGCACTGTAGATCACCATGGTCGTCTAAAGAAGAGATCTCCAACTGTATCTCTCTCTCTCTCTCTCTCTCTAGTCTTAGTGAGTCTCTTCGAATCATTCATTTGTATTTCAACTTATTCATCTCTCTACTTCGATCACTTGAACTCACTGAACTCACTGTAATTCGTATTCAACTTCTTCATCTGAACTCACTGTAATTCGAATCATTCATTCGTATTGATTTTTCCACCAGGTAGTCTGATTCTGGAAACAAGCTTTGGTTTGAATAAATCCTTCCTCATCTGCTATTAATTTGAGAGAAATGAATCAACAAATGAATATCAGAGAGCATTCACATTATCTTTGGTTTGTTATATCTTAGAGAGGATGATGTTATTAATCCAGAAATTATTCAGCTGAAGAAGCGAATTCATCAGCAGGTTAGCGTGTAGCACTTGCATCAAAGAATATCTCGCTTTTCTCAACTATATTTTACAGTATTTTTCAAGCAAAGTTCGTTAGTCCAAGCAAAATTGTTGCAACCTTGTTTGAACATTTTTCTCCTTACATATCTATCTGTCTCACTTGTAGCACTAACATGCTCTGTTCTTAATATATTTTATAGTATGCTCCTATAGTCTATAAGATCTGTGGAGGACTTTTGGTGCCACATAATATGCACTTCCACATATTTCATTTCTAAAAAAGAAACATATTCTAGCATTTTTTTTCATTTCACTTGAAGTAATTTTTTTTTCACTTCCTTGAACATGTTATTGTGTTAATATGTGCATGTTTGTTGGAACATCCGTATTCAAGCAAGGGATTGATTGCTGGTGTTACTTAGATTGGTTGATTATACTAGCATTCACATATTCTTCATGTCATGGTTCTGTGGGTTACTTTTCAGGATATTGTTATTGTGAAAGTCAGTAATATGCAAGTAATTGCAAGTAGGAGTCTATCTCCCTCAATTGGTGAATGTGATGTGACCTAGAAACTAGATCTTTAATAACACCAAAATTATGTATACCATATTGTCACTGTGGTCATTTGATTCACCCATGCTTTCTCATTCAAACTGTCACCTAAAACTGCAAATCTACAATCCATTTCTAGATATATCTCTGCCATAGTTTTGATCACAGTGAGTCTCATGCTCATATCCTGATTTTTTTCATATAAATTGATAGGCTTTTACTTATTAAACATAACCAATGTTTGTAGCATGTATCATGCCTGTAAAACCATCTCGACCAAGTTATTTGATTCATTCCTCTAGTATGAGATGATTTTGGTAATCAATGAACCTGTAATAATTGTTTTCTTTTTTTCTTTTTTATTTTTATTTTATTTTATTTTATTTATTTATTTTTTTGACTTAGTTGGAAATGTGGATTATGCTGTAAGAAACAACTCATTTTTCTAGACGAATCTTCACCAATGCTCTGCTTTGTCTAGGAATTTGATAAATTTCGTACTTTTGTTTTGATCTGTCTAAGCTTTTACCTATTTATAAAACATAAACCCATTCTTGTATATTTTGGTAAAATTGCAATTATTTTCTTTCTTATTATGAGTGAAGGAATATGGAAATTTGTAGTGGGGGTTTCATCTAGAAAGACTTCAAAAGTCGTCTCTTAGAATAACAGCTAAATTTGATTTTATATATTCCCTGCCCTTTGATTTTAGAATAGCAACATCAATGCCTTCAACAAGAATGAATCAGTACCTAGAATATCATGTTATATTGTGTATACGATTCATTCCAACCAATGACTATAGAATATTTTTTTAACCAATAAGACAATGATACCTAATATAATATGGTTTTTATTTTTTTAGTTTTAAATATATATATTTTGTAATTTGTGCATACTTGTTAATCATATAATGTGTGACTAAGTAAAATTTAATAATTATTCTTGCAATTTGATAGCAGAATTATGTCTTAAAAAAATACAAGTTGGATGGATCTCCATCACACATTTTTAACTAATTAAAATGTGTATTTTATTCGATCACCTTGTAAATTACACAATCGAAATGATTTTTGTCTATTCACGACATGTCATGATTGTTGTTTTTAAGTGCTAGTATATGTACTAGAGACCAGAGTAATGAATTCTTATTGTGAAAATACACCCATATCCAAGAATTTTTAGTAGTGAGAAGGGAAAAAAACTGATATAGTGCATTCGTTACTACAACAGTTGGCAAAAAAACTAAAAAAACTGATATACAACAGCTAGCAAAAGATGATGCTCAAGAAGACCAAAAAATCCAAAATCAAGAATTATTAGATCGAAAGAAAGATCATGTAAAGATGCTACGACCAAACTGGGCCTAAATCACTAACACTTGTTTTCATATATCTTGTGTGAATGAAGTCTATTAAGTGAAAGCATAGCTCTAGGAATATTCCAAATGTTTGCATTTGTCTTGTGGGTTAAAAATTGGTTTCCCTAGATCCACACCATGGTTAAAAATTGGCGGTAATATAGACAACGGAGCTGAAATATTTCTCTTTCCGTGGTTTGATTTGAAGGAGCCTCTTGTTCATCGAATACCTAAACTGTTGTGAAAACCAGAAACATTTTTCTGTAGATTGAACCAGCCATTTTATTACTTTCTGAAAAACAGGTTAAGTTGATTGCTTTTATGAATAGTTACAAATTAAGGAAAGGTCAGTATGTGTTGTGTATGAGCTTGATTGTTTGAATTATGTGCTTCTCCCATTATTGAAGAGAACCGTCCTCGGATTCAATCTTTTCATAGCATTTGTGTGAAGGACTGTGTTTGTGTAGGTCTAGGTCTTTGAATTTTGACTGAAGATTTGAGCTCAGGTGAACAACTGGAAGGTACTAGGAACTTTCTGGCAAAGCTTGAACCAAAACTTTGCATAGGTTTGGTGTTGACAATTCTACATTGTCATTACAATTGTCATTAGTTTGTTTTCCCTTTGCTAATTTTCTTTTTAAATAAATTTTATTGCTTTCAAGAGGTGCAATTTTCGATTAGTCTCTAGTAAGTTTAGATTGTTTCTTTTCTTCTCTCTCCCCTACTATTTGATGCAATTAAATTGTCAAATTAAAGCTTTGGAAAATAAACTAATGATCCTTGAACTAGGAAAAACTTCACAGTTTCAAAATTATTTTTGTTTTCTTATCTTTCCAATAAACATATCTCACTCTAAGTTGATAAAGATATTATAATTTGAAACTGTAGAAAATGGGGCACCACCTTGCTATTCTAAAATGAAGATTAAGGGTTGTTTTGGAAATATGCTATTTTAGTAACTTTTTGACTAAAATATGAAGTGAAAAAAATTAGTATGCTTAGGATGATTTTTTGGGTTTTTTTTAAAAAAAACCCAAAAAAGTAGAGAAGAAATCGACTCTTTAACTTTTTGGTATAATTTTTTTGGCTTTTGAACTTTTTCAGTGAATTTTTAGCTTTTTGACTATTTTTTGAAATTCCCAAACTTAGCTAGGGCATGAATGTTTATAAAGTTTATCCAAACAAATGAAACATAAAAGAAAAAAATTACAATAATAAGTAGACACTATAAGTTTACTATTTTGGTTAGTTGGTTTAAGATTTTTTATTTGTATGCTTTTCTTTCCCTTTTGCATTTCATTTTTGTGCCAAAAATATCTTCTTGTCCAGACTTCTAGTTTTTTATTCCATAGATGCATGAACAATGTTGTTGGTCTTATTTTTGCTCATCATTTTTCAAAATTTTACAATATTCTCTACATTTTTGTAGGATTGCTTCTTCTAAAATGAAAAAGATGAAGAACTGAAGAATGACATTCCATTTCTCCTCGGGAAATCTTTTTTCAGATTCTTATTTTCCTTCGTGCAGAGTTTCTGCATAACTGTGGGAGATATGTGTGTAGGGCTTGGTCAAAAATTATATGCAACTCTTCTTTTATCAAAGCACACCTCCTTCAATCAAAAGGTGGTTTGTTCTTCCAAAAGTTTGGTATGCCATATAATTCTGGTTACCTTGAGCTTAATGAGGGAGACTTCAAAATGAAACACCTAGATTGTTCTGGACAAATGGTCTCTAGTTGTGGAGGTTTATCACTGTTTTGTAGCTCACATCCTAAAGATTTCTTTATGTTGGGAATCATGTGACAATGCAATATAAAAGCTTACCTTTTTCAATTGTGGAGAAGGAGCTTTTCCCCTCGTCATATTGCTTTCATTTCTTGCACCGGGGAGTACAAGGTGTTATGCCAGTTCATTGATGGCGTGAAAAAACACCCGAGCAAGAAAATTGATGAGAAGATTAGCCAGTTCTGAATTATATTTTTTTCATAAAAGAACTTTTTCCAAATTTTTAGTTGTAATAACTTTTACATATGACTCAAATTTTGAGACTCCAATAGAATGTTCAATAAAACTATAATGCTATACTGTTTGAATTCTTGTCATTGTTATTCTTAGAGTGCTTAACGCTACACTTTTATTTATTTATTTTTTATTTTTATTTTTATTTTTTTGCAACGGAAACAAAATGGTCGCCAAAGATCATGTTAGTGTTTTTCTTTGTTTTTTGCGATGGCAAAATAGCGGTCGCCATAAGTAGTTTAGGTTGTCTCAAATAATTTGCGACCGTTGCTTTGCCATCGCAAAAAATATTTGCCACCCCCATATTCGCAACCCCCATTTACCGTCGCATGGGCCGTTGCAAAAAGTCTTTTGTGACTTTTTTATTATTTGCGACGGTTTATAGCGGTCGCAAAAAATATTTTTTTTAGTAGTGCTCTGTGGTACAAAAACAAAAATTAGTGGCATTCTTCACATGAAATCCACAAGAAGCAACTCCTATTCCGAAAATATCTAGAAAAAAAAATAAAAATAATTAATGACAATATAATTATGTGTTAATATGTTAATTACAAAAAAAACATAAAAATTTAATTAGTATACAATTACAAAGATAATTAAGTAAATAATAAGATAATGCATTTAGAGGCTCTTTGAATATGGCAATAAGATCACTAAAATTTGGCAGTTTTGTCCCTTGTATTGATATCAAATGGAGAAGGCATTTTCTTCGAAAGTTGCAACTTCAGATGGAAGTTTAAGAATAGAATTTGGTGTTCTGGCCACTAATTTACAACTAGATTAAGCTTACCAAAACCAGACAAGTTTTCCAGGATTCATAATTCTGAGAATCTCAAACATTCTTCAAATAATTCAGTCCAATAATGTTTGAACTTGGAAAAAGGTACTTAATGTTGTCTTTCAATGAAGAACTTTCAAGATTAAAAAAAAAAATGCAGACTTTCAACCAAAAAAGTAAGCCGTAAAAATTGAGTGCAACCCTTAAGCTATCGAAGTCCAAATTTCCAACCTTGCACCATGAGTAATTTAGCTTTTATAGTGGCCATCCTTTGCCTCTTAAATCAGCTATGAACCAAAAAAAGTTGCAAGCTAGCTGTCATTCTAAGCATAAACACCAAAAACAAAAAACCTTGCACCATGAGTAATTTAGCTTTTATAGTGGCCATCCTTTGCCTCTTAAATCAGCTATGAACCAAAAAAAGTGGCAAGCTAGCTGTAATTCTAAGCATAAACACCCAAAAAAAAAAAAAACCAGACAGGATTACCGGGAGAAAAACTCCATAACAAATGGAATACATATTAGAAAAACACTTCTGAAGTCTGCTGAGTTTTGCAGTCATTGAGAATGGATCCAACCATTCCTAGGTTAAAACAATTTAAGAGGAAGCAACCAAAGTAATCGAAAATAGACAAATACACTAAAGAGAAAAAAGGTTAAGCATTGAAAAACATCATGGTTTCTCACAAAATTAATATCAGAGAAGAGATATAAAGACGTCTAAAAGGATAATGAGATAGCAACTAAAGGGCGTTCTACATTTACAAAAACAAGTAGAAGAGTTTACCGTTCGATTACTATATGCCCAAGAATTTTGCCAAACCATAGACTTTTCTCCCTTCTCATTCTCAAAATTTATCTCAAACATTTTAGCAAAATTTTGACCCAAGCAATGTGATGTTGGCACCTTGTATACCTTGCCCAGTGTTTGGGATGAAGGCCTAGGAAGCAATTGTATACAAATGATGATATGAAAAGATATACTTAAAAACACCAAGGGAAAGCCAAACAAGAAAAAAATATAAAATGATAAAAAGAGTATAACGTCACCAAGGACGAAGGTAATACCTCAACACTTGTCGCCACCAGCAAATTTCTCTAGTTCACTCTTTTTACCCTTCACAACAGGTATTGCCAGATATTCTTCATATATTCGTCTATATAGTTCCAATATCTCAAGGACCTAGGGATAAATAATTACATTCCAGCAACAAATTAGAGTTAGGAAGTAAAGCTTCCAATACAACAAACCATTACAAAAGACAAGATGTGAAGCATCAAGCATGACAGTAATAAGGCAAGAAGAGTGCAAATGTGAGCGATTCCATACCTCAGCATCAGCCTCTGCCTTTGTTGCAAAAGCCGTATGCCCTTCTTGCCAAAGAAACTCTCGGCTCCTACAATCACAAGAGCAAAAACATACATGCCAAGGTTTGAATTTCACATATCATTTGAACAATGTGAATTTTGTAAACATTCAAGTATAAATATGCTAAAAAAATAAGTACAAACACATAAAGATATTGCAACTGAGAGTGTGAAAGACTGATCAACAGTGAGTAAATCCTTTCAAGCTTAGACAGCTAAATTGAGTAATGGAGAAGTCTTTCTTCTGAAATCAGAGTGAAATGTTAGAAGAAATGCTTTCACATAAAATTTTATGGGGATAGAAAGAAGTATAGACATGATATATTTTTCTTTTAATAAGTAAGATAATTAGAAGGGGAGCAACCTTGGACACACAGAGAATACAAAATCTAAAGAAAAAGTGTATAACAAAAACAAAAAAAAAAACAACAATGAACACCTTCCTGGCATGGGAGGAAACTGCTATAACAACAGGTTAAATGGAAGAAACACAACTTCTTGCAGTTTTCTGAAGGTAATTGAATAACAATGAAACGATATTGTTAAAAATAGTCAATCAAAGGCCAACAAGTGTGCGCTTTCAATAAAATAACCTGATTGAAAAAATGGACACCAACAGGTCTGTAAGGGATTACCTAATGAATGGAGTAGGATGACTGAACTCCCATCGAACAACATTACACCATTGGTTTAGCTTTAATGGCAAGTCACGATGCCCTCTTATCCATTTCGAGAAATATGGATACATAACAGTCTCACTTGTAGGACGAATAGCAATGGGCACTTCTAACTCAGATTCTCCAGATTTTGTAACCCAAGCGACCTAAATAAAATTTTCGAAAGAAATAAAACAATATAATCCTAAAAGAGGTGAGAGAAAAAAGGTAACATTGCTTCTCATCATATATGTACAACAGAAAATACACTATTAATGAAAAACAGCTCAAGAAATTGAGCAAAACTAGCCACCAGCAGACAAATGAACATTTTTTTCTTTTCCGTTGGGATCATTAACGCTGCCTTTGGTTGAAGAATTTGAGAAGGGATTTGGAAAGAAAAATGAAAAATTTAAGTGAAATGTGAATAAAATATACTTATATTTCACACCCCTTTTCCCTTTCATTTTCCAAATCCCACCTTAAATCTCCCAACCAAACACTGCATAAAACACACACAAGAGTGAGGCCAACAGCATCAGCAAACACAATTGTACCAACAGGGGGTTGGTTCAGTGGTAAGACCTTCGAATCCCTCGCTCAAGGCTTGGGTTCGAGTCTCCATAGCCCCTTGTTGGGGTTAAACATACTCCTTAGCGCCTGGAGCACGCGGGGGGCCTAAGCTTCGGCCCCGACGTAGGTGCGGTGGGGTTCCCTGCAGATATGCTGTAGGTGCTAAGGGGCAATACTCCCTGGCGGATATGTTGGAGTAGCCTATCTGCATATCCATTTTTTGAATCAAAAAAAAGCAAACACAATTGTAAAATAACAAACATCTAACTCTACAAAGAAATGGAAACAGAAGAAGAAGAAGAAGAAGAAGAAGAGAGAGAGAGAGAGAGAGAGATTATACCTTTAGGACCAAGAGTGAGGCCAACAGCATCAGCAAGCTTATCGATGCCTGCCTGAAGAGCAGACTTCGAACTCTGGTCAAACGCGATCTCCTTCGCAGCAACTCTCACCACGAACCGCCGACTCGAGGACGCCTCATTGTAATTCATCTTCTGACCTTGCAGTAATTGATTCACTCTCCTACTCGTCAAATTCCCCTGAATCCACACAACACAATCAATCAATACACACGTACATACATACATACGGATGCATGGATCGGCAGCAGATAAAGAGTTGTGATGACAGTATTACCTGTTTGGGAGAAGTGAGGATCGAGGCGGTGGAGATAGCATTCGCGGAAGCCATTTCTGTGCGTGAGTATGTGTGGATAAGGAAAGAGTTGACTGTGTATTAGCGTTAGGGGGGTTTGGAAATTAGGGCATTTCTTTTGGTGAATTTTCTATTGAGCGTGAAAAGAAATAGCGGGAAAACGAAATCAGAGATAGCGTTTTGTGGGAAATTCAAACATTGGGAAATTTGGGGGGGAGGTTAAAAATTGAGATCATGGTTGGTTGATTTTTTTTAAAAAAATGTATTTTTGAATTTTTAAAAATTATTTGATTTCGATTTTTTTGATTTATTTTTTTGAAAATTAAATTTTTTATTTTTCGTATTTTTTTTAATTTTTAGTGAATTTTTAAAATTTTAAGTAATTTTTAATTTTTATATTTTTAGATGCACCTTACTTAGATGTATCTAAAAAATAAAATATTTGTCAAAAAAAATTAAAAAATTAATAAATGCATAAAAATATGAAAAATGTACTAAATTTTCATATATATATAGTATTTAGTGAATTTTATAAATATTTTTTTTCACAAATATTATATTTTTAAAGTGTATTTATGTGAAGTGTATTTAAAAATTTAAAAAAAATGTTTAGAATATTAAAAAAAATAGTGAAAACATAAAAAATAAAAATAAAAAACCACACACACATAATAAAAAAATTCAATTTCCTGAAAAATAAATACTGAAAATCTAAACCAAACAACCTGATCATATCCTTCGAAAATTTATATAAAATTGACAAGTATGGTAGTTTTGATTTTTTAAATTTTTTCATGAAACTAATTTTTAGTCTTAAAAAAATAAATTTGAATCAAGTTTCAGAGGGAGCGACAGTAGCAGTGAAGGTGGTGATGATGGCGAAGGAGATTAGTAGTGAAGTTGTGGTAATGGTAGAGATGATGGAGTGGCAATAGTAGAGGAGAGGTAATGGTAGTAGTAGTGGCAGTAGTGGTAGTGGTGGTAGTGGAATGGTGGCGATGGTGGTAGTAATGGTAGTCATAGAAATGGAGTGGCAACAGTGGTGGTAGTGGAGTGACATTTGCAATAATGGTGAAGGTGGTAGAGTAGATAGGTAGTGAGAGAGAGAGATGAGTGAGAGACAGATAGAGAAGAGAAATAGAGAGAGAGAGAGAGACAAAGTGGTCGCTAAAAGTGCATTTTTCTTGCAGTGGATCGATAAATCGAGAGGGAACTTGGTAAACAGAGAAGAGATAAGGAAAAAAATGAGCAAGGTGAACACAATGAGAGAGAGAAAGAGAGTGGCAGACAAACAGACAGGCAGAGAGAGAGAGAGAATAGTGATAGTAAGAGAGAAAGAGAGAGAGAGATAGAGAGAAACAAAAGATGAGTGAGAGATAGACAAAGAGAGAGAAAGAGAGCGAAAAGAGATGAATGAGAGAGAGACATAGAAAAAAAGAAAGACACAGAGAGAAGAGAGATAAGCGAAAGAGACAGGGAGAGAGATAGAGAGAAGAGAAATGAGCGAGACAGACAGAGAGAGAAGAGAAATGAAAAATAAAGAGAAGAGAGATAAATGAGAGACACAGAGAGAAAAAAGAGAGAGACAGACAGAGAGATAGACAGAAAAAAGTGATGAGTGAAAGAGAGAAAGATAAGAGAGAGAAAGATACAAAGAGAGCAAAAAGAGATAAACAAGAGAGAGAGAAGAGAGATAGAGAAAGAAAGAGATGAGAGAGATAGAGAGAAGAGAGAAGAGAGATGGGCGAGAGACACAGAGAGAAAACGAGAAAGAGACAGACAGACAGACAGATAGAGAAGAGTGATGAGTAAGAGAGAGAAAGAGAAGAGAGACAGAGACACAGAGAGAAAGAGAGAGACAGACAGATAGACAAAGAAGAATGATGAGTAAGAGAGAGAAAGAGAAGAGCGATAGTGACAGAAACACAGAGAGAAAGAGAAAGACAGACAGACAGAGAAGAGTGATGAATGAGAGAGAGAGAGAGAGAAAGAGAAGAGAGACAGAGAGATAGGAAGATGAAAAAATGGGTGAAAAGAAAAATGTTATATCAAAAAGATAAGATGACGTCATTTTTTTTTATTTTTTATTTTTTGTGATAGAAAAATACCGTTGTATTTATTTAAACCATTTTGTGACTATATATATATGAAGCTGTCTCAAAGCCACAATATATATATATATATATTTTACTTTTTTTTTTTATGCAACGGTACCTATTACAATCACAAAAAACTTTTTTTTTTTTTTTTGTGATTGCAGCTGGTGCCGTCGCAAAAACTCTATTTTTTTTTGCGACAACAATCTTTGTCATCGCAAATACTCTATTTTTTTTTTTGGGACAACAATTTCTGCCATGGAAAATACTCTCCTTTTTCGCAACAGTATTTTCTGCTGTCGCAAATACTCTATTTTTCGCGACAGCAAATTGTGCTGTAGCAAAAAAAGTCACATTTTTTGCGATTTTTTGCGACAGCAAGTTGTGCCGTCTCAAAAGGTCACATTTTTTGCGACGGCAAGTTGTGCCATCGCAAAAAGTCACTTTTTGCGACGGTTAATGTGCAGTCGCCAAAAGTTTTGTCTTTTAAGCCCAATTTTCTTGTAGTGTATGTACTTAAAAATATATATATATATTTAAGAAAGTGGT
This sequence comes from Camellia oleifera, assembly GCA_022316695.1. Classification (NCBI taxonomy): domain Eukaryota; kingdom Viridiplantae; phylum Streptophyta; class Magnoliopsida; order Ericales; family Theaceae; genus Camellia; species Camellia oleifera. The sequence continues at coordinate 51,268,181 of CM039319.1, read as the reverse complement.
TCCAAATTAAATATATGATATAATTTTAAATTTAGTGCATTGTGAGTTATACAAATATTCAAATTCTCAACAATTTTCTTAGTTTTTTCTTTCTTTCGGAATTATAATATTTTTTTAATTCTACTTTTTAGTACGTTGAAGAGCTTGACTTGAGAGAATTGATTGAGAGTCTTACATGCTTATGCATGGAAAGAGTTACCCTTGACCCTCCTCATGAGATGTAAAGATTCTGACCAACTTAATTAGTCCTAATATATTTGTTCACTAATACTACATATCCAAATTTATTTATAAATATCGATATGCGATTCAGATTTATTTTATATATAATTCCACCATGCACTAATTCAATCAGTCACTTTTAAAAATTTTAGATAATTTTATCACTTGTTTTTGAATAATTTTTATTGTTATTTGTTTGTATGTTTTTAATTTTTGAAGGGTACTACATCATTGCATTGCTTACTTGTCAATCTCATGCATCAATTTGCTTACAATATACCAGCATTTTGTGCCCTATTATAGTAAATAAACAATGTTGCATAATCTGCAAATATTCAGTGTATTCCGTTGCCAAATATTTAAGAAACGAACTGATGGGTAAATTATATAAATAATCTTCGTAATTTACATGATGTGTTAATTTGATCTCTATTGTTTTAATTTGCTTGATTTTGCTTCTTAATTTAACGGATTGTGTCATTTTAATTCAATAAATAACGGTTGTTAAGTATGGTAAACAGAAAGTCAAACTATGTATCAATTAGTCCATATAATTTACATAATGTATCAACTTAGTCACTGTCAAAATCGAGCAAATTAAAACAACAGGGACTAAATTGACACATTGTGTAAACTACGTGGACCAAATTGACACATTGTGTAGACTTTCCAGTCAACCAAACTTAACAATCGTTATTTATTGGAATTAAAATAACACAATTTGTTAAATTAAGGGGACAAAATCGAACAAATTGAAACAACAAGGAGCAAATTGACACATTGTGTAAACTACATGGACGATTTGCATAATTTACCCTATTCTTATCTGTCTGTGAGAGTACAACTAAATATTGGACCTGTTTGGTATAAGTTTTTGCGAATATTCAGTGTATGCCAAAAACATCCATTTGTTAGTTTCAAGATAATTATATTTTTTAGCTATTTTTATCTAATAAGTTGTAAATGGAAATTGCACCAAATAATCTCACATAAATTATCAAAAATAAAAAATTATAAACAACTCAAATAAAATATACCAAACAAATCCATTATCATTGTTGTAAGCAAGGCATGGGACATCATGGTAGATGGAAGTGGAAATTAAAGTGTGAAGCTTTTGAATGTTGGCCATTTTTGCAAGCAAGGCATGAGAACAGCATGGTAGATATAACTGGAAATTAAAGTCTGTTTGAGAATCGAGGAGAGAAAACAAAAATATATATATTTATTTAAATTGAAAGAGAGAAGAAAAAAAAGAACTTTTTTTTTTTTTTGGGTTTGTATTTTTCTCTTTTTTTGTTTGGATAAATAGGAGTTAAAAGATAGTACTTTCCCCTCTTGTTTGGATAAGCAAGAGAGTAAATATAGTGTAAACTTTCTCTTCAATTTTGTTTGGTTAGACTATGTAAGAGAAAAGTAGGGTTTATTACAAAACTTAACTCAAATCTTCATACATGTAAAAAATTTCAAATTCTTTTCCATTGAAGATATAACTTCCATGGATTTTTTGAAAACATGTAAGATATAAACTCTTATGCATGAAAAACTTCAAAACTCAAATCAAAGATGAGGGAATTACAGTCATTTTCATGAACATGCATGTAGCTCAATTTCTTGCTCCAAACCCATTTTCTTACAAAAACCATGGAATTACGTATCAACCAATAAGGACTTGACTTGTCAATAGTTAATCTTAAATCTCTGACATTCTTAGAGTTTCAAGAGATAGTTATATGGATCACTGGACCAACTGTCATGTCCTTACAAATTCATACTTAACTACTCAAAATTTAATTACGAAATGAAAAATGCTACCAATCCCACTCGAATTTACTTACAAGTTGTGCAATCGAGATTAAATTTGTGTAATGTGAAATTTATGTATAGAATAAATTTAAATCATAAGATGATAATTATAAGTAGTTTTTGAGTAGTTAAGTATGAATTTGTAAGGATATGACAGTTGACCCAATAATCTATATGACTGTCCCTTAAAACTCTGAAAAGGTCAAAAGTTCAAGATTATTTTGCAAATCTCACAACTTGCACAACTCTATCCTTTTCTCTCTCAATCAATCAAAAATAATGCAATTCATTTTAGGAAAAAAGGCCACCACCCTAATGTATTGGGATTGATCAACTTTTTACTTTTACTTTTGTTTTTTTGTTTTTTTTTTTCCCTTCTATCATTTACTGACATATGTCTGTGGAGTTGTGGAGGTCAAGGAAAAAAGAATTTTTATTATTTCTATTCATTTTATGAGCTTTGTTGATGTGATGTTTTTTATTTTTTATTTTTATTTCTTCCTATCACTCACTCATATGTATCTGTAGAGATTGTGGGGTTATGAAAAAAAAGAAATCTTTATCATTTTCGTTTTATGGCTTTGTTGATGCGATGAAATGACAGAACATTGTTTAGCCGACAAAAATGAGCTAGAACATTGTCATCCATGCGAAGACATGTGCGGTTTTGTTATAAAAATAAATAAATAAAGTTATAGTACTACAAGTTGTTACCTACAATAATGATCTCCTCTACAAAATTTGGCTCATTTTTGTCGGCTAAATAATTTTTTGTCATCAACAATGCAAGTTGTGAATTATAAAAGTAAGTGAGATTTGCTGACAATTTACATTCAACTCTCCGTCTTTCAATCTCTGGCGTTCGTCATTTTTTTTTTTTTGAATTTTCTTTTTCTATATTTTTGGCCCCTATTAATAAATATGATTTGATTTCTATTTGAGGTCATAGGTAATCTCAAGATTACTGACTAGTTATGATCCTAATCCTGTTATAACCCCGACCTCCGATTAATGCTAAAACATAATTATTTATGCCTAACAGTAATTTAGAAGGAATCCGGAATTAAATTGTATATGTATTGCATTGTCTTTGTGTTTTTATCTGTTTGACATAAAATGATCTGTTCATGTTTTAACTTTAAACTGCGAATTGGAAGCCTTATCGACGTTCGAAATTAGAAATTGACTTGATTTATGTGCTAGTTAGGATTTATAGAATTTTATAGTAGGTTTAATTAAAATTCGGTTCGGAGCGATTAAATTAGATTAAATTATGTTAATTTACACTTGTTTGAGTTATTGCAAGTTTGCCACTTAGTGGCTTGGGTCTAGACAATCTTTATTTTGCTTTATTACATATTGGATGCATCTTTGCTCATCTTCGTAGACGAATTCGAGAGAGAGAGAGGGTGAGTAGGAGAATTTGAGCTCAACAAGAGTTTTGGCTTGGAACTTAGGAGAATTGAAGAGGCTTTGCAAATTTAAGCCCCTAGACTTGGACTTCAAGGTTTAAGGTCATGTGCCGCATATCATGTGATCAATCTGCTCCGTCTGTCTGTTTTAAGGCCCACTGTGAGTAATAATTTAGTAAAGTTATGTTCAAACTGTATCTACTTTCTGTGTGATAAAACAAGATTTGTTTTCCGAAACAATATGTTTTGTATAATGAATGATTGTTCAATTTCTGATATGTATTCGTAACATCCTTAGCATTATGTGATATCTGCTAGCTGTTACCCAGTATCGGAGATTCCTTTATGGAACTTATTTCTGTCTACACTCTGTTATCCGTACCGGAGGCCCTGTCGCGGGGGCTCAGCTTCTGTTCTGTTGCCCGGATCCAGAGGTTCCTTTAAGTAATTGGTTATTCGTAACCTCACGTGTATACGTTCTGTTCTGTTCTGTTCTATTAATGCTAATGGATGTATCACGTAAACTTAATCATGACTTATGATTTCTGTCTGTATATGATCTGGACAAATGATGAATTTGATACAAATCTGAATTATGATTTCTGAATTTGTACGAACTCATTCATTGAAACCCTTTACTCTATTATTATTCACTAGGCATTTCGCTTACAGTTTATATTATGTATGTAGGTGAGCCGGCACACTGACCAGGGACTAGAGTTGATGGCCTTCTGTTATGTTTTTGTTAGCCAACTGTTGTGCCTTCCTGAGGAGGTTCCAAACGAAACCTAACGCCATGGCTGTTTTTGTATTCATGCTAGTCTTTGTGTATGCTCTGTAAAGTCAGGTCTTGGGAAGTACATTCTGTAAATACCTTGTAAATATTATGTATATGGACTGGCATGTTTATGTATATATAAATAAGTTTTGAAATGTTCTGTCCCATGTACGTTATCACGGCTCATTGGACCTTGTCTATTTTGTATTATTGCTTCCGCAGCCCCTTATTATTTGTTAATCTGTTCAGAGGCCTTTGGTAATCTAAGCATTACTAGCCGGTTACGGTGTTAAACCTACAGGGGCGGGTTTGGGTCGTGACAGAGTGGTATCAAAGCACGTGTTCTACCGCACACACAGGTCCCTATAAGCTTAGAATGTCCTAGTAAGCATTAGGGGCATTCCATTCGCATGTGTGAGTGTGTGGTAATTCAACTGAATATGAAAACTGAATGTACATTTGAATCAAATGAATTGAAAGAAACGAATAAGATTATGCCTGTGTTTATTATCATTTGATGTCTGTATAGTAAGATGGAGAATGCAAGGGGAAGTGGTGAAAGTGAATCTTCAGAGGTTCGCATGGGCCAAATGGAACAGATGTTAGCAGCATTGACTGAAACCTTGACACAACAACAGAGACAACAACCTTTGCCCCCTCCGCCTCTACCGGTACAAGCTGAGATAAATAATAATGACATCATCAATCTGACACAGAAATTCATGAAAATGAAACCTGTCAACGTTCTATGGTGGAATTGAACCTTTGAAAGCTGAGACGTGGTTGCTTGAGATGGAAAAATTATATGAAGTATTTCTTTGTTCTGAAACTCAGAAAGTCCTTCTAGCCACCTACACTCTGAAAGATGAAGCCCGCAAGTGGTGGTTATTGATCCGAAGTGGCAACGGGAATATGACGTGGGCACTAGTTTAATGCTATTTTCTATGATAAATATTTTCTCCAATGCTTCAAGGATCGGAAAGTGTTTGAATTTCAGGAACTCCAACAGGGAAGGATATCTGTGGCAGAATATGAAGCTAAATTCACCGAATTGGCACGGTTTGCTCCATATATGGTGGATACCGATTACAAGAAAGCACGAAAGTTTGAAGGTGGATTGGATTTAGAGGTGTTTGATCGAGTAGGCGTCTTGAAATTGCCTACTTATGTGGAAGTTCTAGACAAAGCCTTAATGGCAGAGGCCACCCTAGCCACCATGAAACAAAGTAAAGCCCCAGCACCTACAACAATTGAGTGGAGAGGAAAAGATCCAGGTTTGGTTTTAAAAAAGGCCGGTCCTTTGTCAGTAAGAAGCAAAACATAGGGACTTCGAATAGCTCGAGTCAGAGTAGTGGGTCTATTCTGGTCTGTTCTGATTGTGGTAAAAGGCACAGGGGTGTGTGCTACCGAGTAGTTCGGTGCTTGTTTCCGGTGTGGCCAGCCAGGTCATGTAGTGAAAGATTTCCCGCTCAGATTTGAGACTACTACTCGTCCTGCATTAAGTTCAACTGGGATTCGCTTCTGTGGCCAAAACCAATGCCAAAGCCAATACTGAGAAAGAACCTCTGAGACAAGGCCGAGTGTTTGCGTTAGTGCCCGGTGACGTACCGAACACCTATACTATGGTGTCAGGTACACTCCCTATATGTTCTCAAAATGCATGTGTACTGATAGATTCTGGTTCTACACATTCCTTTATATCGCATGCTTTTTCTCGAAAATTGACTAGACCATTAGAACTTATGACCTATGTGTTATCTGTATCTACACCGTCTGGGGATTCTATGATGTGTGCTCATGGTTATCCAGCATGTGATGTTATGATTGGCGATATGATGTTATATGTGGACTTATTACCCTGGGACATTAATCATTTTGATTGTATTTTGGGGATGGATTGGTTGACTAAATACTGTGTTACCATTGACTATGCAAATAAAACTGTTGTGTTTAGACCACCGGGTATGCCTGAATTTACTTTTATTGGGAATGGGGTAGTTCCTCCCCCATATTTGATTTCGGCTATGAAAGCTGTAAAACTCCTTAGGAAGGGATGTAGGGGTTATCTGTATTGTATATTGACTGTACCATCTGACAGTATTACTGTAGAAACAATCCCTGTTGCTTGTGAATTTCCCGATGTGTTTCTAACTGACTTACCTGGGGCCTTAGTTGATAGAGAAATTGAATTCACTGTTGAGGTGTTTCCGGGGACACAACCTGTTTCCAAGACTCTCTATAGAATGTCTACCTCTGAATTGAAAGAATTGAAAACCCAACTTCAGGAACTGTTAGATAAGAAATTTATCCATCCGAGTACTTCACCTTGGAGTGCTCTAGTTTTGTTTGTCAGAAAGAAGGATGGATCTTTAAGATTGTGTATAGATTACCGAGAATTGAACAAAGTGACTTTCAAGAATAAATACCCTCTGCCCCGAATAGATGACTTGTTTGATCAACTTTAGGGTGCCCAAGTGTTTTCCAAAATTGACCTCAGGTCCGGGTATCATCAATTAAAGGTTAGAGCTGAGGACATAGAGAAAACTGCATTCCGAACTAGATATGGACATTATGAATTTTTAGTAATGTCCGTTTGGGATGACCAATGCACCTGCAACTTTCATGGATCTTATGAATAGGGTGTTTAAATCATATCTGGATGACTTCATTGTTGTATTTATTGATGACATTTTGATTTATTCTAAAGACAGGGAAGAACATGAGAACCATCTGAGAACCACCTTGCAGATTTTGAGGGAAAAGAAATTGTATGCTAAATTGTCCAAGTGTGAATTCTGGCTTGACAGTGTGGCATTTTTGGGACATGTAATCAACAAGGATGGAGTTTCTGTTGACCTTCAAAAAATTGAAACTGTCATGGATTGGCCTAGACTGACAAATGTGACAGAAGTTCGAAGTTTTCTGGGACTTGTAGGTTACTACCGGACGTTTGTGAAGGACTTTTCCTAAGCTTGCCATGCCATTGACTCAGTTAACGCAGAAAAATGTGCCATTTGATTGGACTGAACAAAGAGAGGCAGCTTTCCAAGAGTTGAAAACCAGGTTAGTGACTGCACCAATCTTAACCTTACCTAATGGTACTGATGGGTTTCAAGTGTACAGTGATGCTTCCTATAAAGGCTTGGGGTGTGTATTAATGCAAAATGGGAAGGTGATTGCCTATGCTTCTAGACAACTTCGATCTCATGAAAAGAATTACCCAACACATGATCTTGAATTAGCGGCTGTAGGTGTTTGCTTTGAAAATATGGCGTCACTATTTGTATGGGGTAACTTGCGAGGTGTATACAAACCATAAAAGTTTGAAAAATTTCTTCACCCAAAAGGAAATTGAACATGAGACAGAGACGATGGTTAGAACTAATCAAGGATTATGATTTGCAAATCTTGTATCATCCAGGAAAGGCTAATACCTTAGTAGATGCCTTGAGCCGAAAATCCAGTGCGACTTTGTCATGTTTGCTATCCAATCGAAAAGAATTGTTGACTGATCTAGAACAAGATGGGCTATTAACTGCTATTGCCACTGAACCTACAATTCTTGACGAGATCAAACAGAAACAGTGCGAGGATGAATACTTGAAAAAGATCACGGAGGAATTTGATTAAAAGCCGAGGCCATGATTTGTGCTTGAGAATGATGTGCTGAAATTTCAGAATCGTCTTTGTGTGCTTGATTGTTATGATTTGAGGAAACGTGTTATGACCGAAGCTCACAGTAGTAAATTTGCTATGCATCCGGGGAACACGAAGATGTATCATAATTTGAAACAAAATTTTTGGTGGCCTAGAATGAAACAGAGTATTGCAGACTTTGTGACTAGATGTCTATAGTGCCAACAGGTTAAAGTTGAATATCAACGACCCGCTGGTTTGCTACAACCACTCCCAATACCGAATGGAAATGGGAGCATATTACCATAGACTTCATTGTGGGATTGTCTCGTTCTTCTCGAGGTATGAACTCTATCTGGGTTATAGTTGACCGTTTAACTAAGTCTACCCATTTTTTGCCTGTCAAAACTATGTATAACGTTGATAAATTGACCAATATCTATATGACTAAAATTGTGAGATTGCATGGAGTGCCTAGTAGCTATTGTGTCTGACAAGGACTCAAAGTTTGTATTGACATTTTGGCAGAGTTTGCAACAGACTTTGGGGACTGAATTGAGACTGAGTAGTGCTTATCACCCATAGACAGATGGCCAAACTGAACGAACAAACCAAACTCTGGAGGATATGCTCAGAATGTGTGTGTTAGACTTCCAAGGGAATTAGGAGACCTACTTGCCATTAGCTGAATTTGTGTATAACAACAGTTACCATTCAAGCATTGGAATGGCTCCTTATGAAGCTTTGTATGGAAGACAATGTCATTCTCTGATATGTTGGGCTGAAGTAGGTGATAGACCTTTGTTGGGGCCGGAACTTGTGCAAGAAACAACCGAGAAAGTGAAACTGATACAAGCAGCGTCTGAAAACTACACAGAGTCGGACAGAAGAGCTATGCCGATGTTCGAAGAAGAGATAGAGAATATGAAGTTGGGGACCACGTGTTCATAAAAGTGACCCCGATGAGGGGTCAAACTCGGTTTGGTGTTAAAGGAAAATTGGCGCCAAGGTATGTTGGACCTTATGAAGTCCTCGAAAAGATCACTCCGGTATTGTATTGGGTAGCCTTACCTCCAGTAATGGAACACATGCATAACGTCTTTCATATATCGATGCTACGAGAATATTTGAGAGATCCACTCCACGTCATCAAACCGACACGTGTGCTTCTGAAAGATGATTACACTTATGAGGAAAGACCTATCCAGATTGTGAATCGCTGGATCAAAAAGTTGAGAAATAAAGAATACCATTGGTAAAAGTTGATTGGCAAAACGACGGAGGAACCTATGCAACTTGGGAAACCAAGGAAGACATGAAAAAGAGATATCCGGATTTGTTCCCTTTGGATCCAATATTGATTCCGAATGAAGGTAATTCGAGTTTGGAGGACCAAACTCTTTTAAGGGGGGAAGACTGTAATAACCCCGACCTCCGATTAATGCTAAAACATGATTATTTATGCCTAACAGTAATTTAGAAGGAATTTGAAATTAAATTGCATATGTATTGCATTGTCTTTGTATTTTTATCTGTTTGCCATAAAATGATCTGTTCATGTTTTGACTTTAAACTGCGAATTGGAAGCCTTATCGGCGTTCGAATAAGAAATTGACTTGATTTATGTGCTAGTTAGGATTTATAGAATTTTATAGGTAGGTTTAATTAAAATTCGGTTCGGAGCTGATTAAATTAGATTAAATCATGTTAATTTACACTTGTTTGAGTCATTGCAAAGTTTGCCACTTAGTGGCTTGGGTCTAGACAATCTTTATTTTGCTTTATTACATATTGGATGCATCTTTGCTCATCTTTTTAGACCAATTCGAGAGAGAGAGGGTGAGTAGGAGAATTTGAGCTCAACAAGAGTTTTGGCTTGGAACTTAGGAGAATTGAAGAGGCTTTGCAAATTTGAGCTCCTAGACTTGGACTTCAAGGTTTAAGGTCACGTGCCGCGTATCGTGTGATCAATCTACTCCGTTTGTCTGTTTCAAGGCCCACTATGAGTAATAATTTAGTAAATTTATGTTCAAACTGTATCTACTTTCTATGTGATAAAACAAGATCTGTTTTCCGAAACAATATGTTCTGTACAATGAATGATTGTTCAATTTCTGATATGTATTCGTGACATCCTTAGCATCATGTGATATCTGCTAGCTGTTACCCGGTATCGGAGATTCATTTATGGAACTTATTTCTGTTTGCACTCTGTTACCTGTACCTGAGGCCCTGTCACGGGGGCTCAGCTTCTGTTCTGTTGCCCGAATCCGGAGGTTCCTTTAAGGAACTGGTTATTCGTAACCTCACGTGTATACGTTTTGTTCTGTTCTGTTCTGTTAATGCTAATGGATGTATCACGTAAACTTAATCATGACTTATGATTTCTGTCTGTATATGATCTGGACAAATGATGAATTTGATACAAATCTGAATTATGATTTCTGAATCTGTACGAACTCATTCATTGAAACCCTTTACTATATTGTTATTCACTGGGCTATCGCTCACAGTTTATATTATGTATGTAGGTGAGCTGGCACATGACCAGGGCCAGAGTTGACGGCCTTCTGTTCTGTTTTTGTCAGTCAACTGTTGTGCCTCCCGAGGAGGTTCCGAACGAAACCTAATGCCATGGATGTTTTTGTATTCATGCTAGTCTTTGTGTATGCTCTGTAAAGTCAGGTCTTGGGAAGTACATTCTGTAAATACCTTATAAATATTGTGTATCTGGACTGGCATGTTTATGTATATATAAATAAGTTTTGAAATGTTCTGTCCTATGTACGTTATCACGGCTCATTGGACCTTGTCTATTTTGTATTATTGCTTCCTCAGCCCCTTATTATTTGTTAATCTGTTCAGAGGCCTTTGGTAATCTAAGCATTACTGGCCGGTTACGGTGTTAAATCTACAGGGGCGGGTTTGGGTTGTGACAAATCCATAGGGGCAGGGTTCGGGTCATGACATGTATACATAAATGTACATATATATACATACATAGGTCTATGAAAAGAGTAAAGAAAATACCTATAAAAAAAAAGAAAAAAAAAAGTAGAGAGAAAACAAAAATATGAGTGATAAAGCCCAATAATTCAATGGCTCTTATCTAGATCTAACAGATCTTCCAAAAGCATAATGCTTTCCTTTCTTTTCCTCTGCTAATAACATCTTCAAAGATGCAAATTAAAACTAAGATCTCTGTGCTTGAGAGGTTGATAGATGAAGAATGTTTAGAGAAATTTTACGAGTTCAAAGGTCTTGTTTGTTAGGGTTTTTGATAGAGATGATGGAAGAATTAATGATGAATTGAATACACAAAAGAGAGAGTGATGTATTAAATTAGGGAGAGAGAGAGAGAGAGAGAATTGAATATAGTTATTTATTGAATTGAATGTAGAGAGAGTGAATTGAATTTGAGAGAGACAATGAGAGATGAGGAGGGAGAGAAAGAGACGGTGATGTATTGAATATAGAGTCTGAAATAATGAGTTGGAGTGATCAGGGTCAATCAATGTCTTGAGAAGATAAGTTGGAGTGATAAGAGTTTGTCTTGGAAAGGAAAGGGTACTATTACTAGCTTATCAAATGGTAGAGTTGGAGCGATAAGAGTCAATGTCTTGAGAAGGTAAGGGCACTATTACTAGCCTATCAAATGGCAACGTTAGAGTGATAAGAGTCAACATCTTGGGACGGTAAGAGTACTATTACTAGCTTATCAAATGGCAACGTAGGAGTGATAAGAGTCAATGTCTTGGGACGGTAATGATACTATTACTAGCCTATCAAATGGCAACATGTGGATATATGTATCTATATATATATACTATGATCGGATTGTGTTAAATGATTTCGTTTGTATTAAAACCGATACTTTACTGAATCTCAAGAAAAATTGAATGATTTAAACCGTAGCTGACCATTGAAATCAAAGAAACCATCCGTGATAGAGACAGATTGGTCGGTTGAGATCGGGTTGATCGAATAGTTGATTATTTGAACACCCCTCTCCTGAATATCCTAAATCCACTATAAGGATGATTTCATCCTTGTGGTTAGGGCTGCAAATGAACCGAGCTGTTCGTGAACAGGCTCGGCTCAGCTCGTTTAGTAAACGAGCCGAGCTCGAGCTCGATTATTGGGCTCGTTTCGTTAACGAGCCGAGCTCGAGCTCGCCTGTGTTCGGCTCGGTAGGCTCGGCTCGTTTATGTATAATTAAATTATATAATAAATATATTATTTATATATTAAATAATATATAAATACATTATTTATATATTAAAAATATATAAATATATATATAAATAATAATATAAATGCATTTTTATATATTAAATAATATAAATAATATTTTTTATTTAAAAATTTATATTTAAATAATATAAATAATATTAAAAAAAATTTATCGAGCCGAGCCGAGCCGAGCTCGAGTTCGACAAAAATTAACGAGCCGAGCCGAGCTCGAGCCCAGTCCCTTATCGAGCCGAGCTCGAGCTCAATAAACGAGCTCGATAGCTTAACGAGCCGAGCTCGAGCCCAGCAAGGCTCGGCTCGGCTCGTCTCGTTTGCACCCCTACTTGTAGTATACGTTTGTTTGTTTCCTTACCAAAGATGCCTTAACTATTCATCACAAACTCCACAAAAAAATTATTGTATTACTAGTATACAATGAATGAGAAAACAATACTAGTGTCTCTCACGATTTACACATCTTTAAACCTAATATCATTCCCTCCATACACAACTCTCACATTTATTATGCTTAAAACTTCTATGACAATAATAAAAAGAAGGGGGATAGTTAACTAATCACTTAGCCTAAGCCCCTGGAGCGGAAGTAGAAAAGAAACCACCACAACAGATAACCTAGACTCCTATATGCACTCAAAATTTTGAACAAAATTCAAAAATTGATTCAAGGAAAGCTCAACACCCCTAAGAACTAACTATACAAGATGGCTACAAAACATATTTAGAATGCACAAGTGGCTTTTCAAAGAATATAGAACATTGTTATTATAAGGAACTTTATCACATAGGCCGTGTTTGTTGGGTTCAAGATGGATCGCCAAAATGTTTGAAAAATGTATCCAATGAATTATAATTTTTAAATAAGACAAGTTGAAGAAGTGGTCTCCATAGAAGTGGTCACTACAACAAAAACACATTTTAGTGATACCATACTAGTGGCATATTCTTAAAAAATGTCACAAAAAGAATATTTGGTGGCATTTTTTAGAAAAATGTCATAGAGCCACAAACATACAAGGCTCTAGTGGCATTTCAATTAAAAAAAGTGTCACTTCACTACAACAAAAATGTCACTACAACAAATTTACACTTTAGTGACACTACACTAGTGGCATGTTTTTAGAAAATGCCACAAAAATAAAAATTGGTATTAAATATTTTAGAAAAATGCCACAGAACCACAAACATATAAGGCTCTAGTAGCATTTCAATAAAGAAATGTCACATCAATTTTATGGCATTTTATAAAATAATGACACAAAAAATTATGTTCGTGACATTTACCAACATATGCCACTAAACTTTAGTAGCAATGGCATTTTTTAAAAAATGTCAGGACACTAGGTAGGTGTAAATTACTTTTTATGGCACTTAGGTGAAAAGTATCATAAACAAATATTTTATAGCATTTTGAGAAATGCCACTAAGCCAAAAACTTTCCAAGCTTATAATGGCATTTTTGAAAAAACAAAAAATTCCAATATATTTTCTAAAATTTTAAAATGCAGTAAATGATTAAAAATAAATAAATTAAACTCAATATACACTACAGGAAAAAGCACATTCGACGACTAAATTTCCTGACCAAAAAAAATTTGGTCGCTGAAAGTATAGCTTTTAGTGACCAAAGCAGCATTAGTAGGCAAAAGTCTACAATTGGCGACTAAAACTAAGTTTGGTTGCTGATTATGTGGGTTTTAGTGACTAAAAAATTTTTAGTAGCCCAAAGTAAAGCTTTTTGGCGACTAAAAAAATTTAGTAGCCAAAAGTCTACAATTGGCGACTAAAAATAAGTTTGGTCGCTGATTATATAGGTTTTATCGACTAAAAAAATTTTAGTAGCCAAAAGTAAAGCTTTTTGGTAACTAAAAAAATTTTAGTAGCCAAAAGTCTACAATTGGCGACTAAAAAAAAAGTTTAGTCACCAAAAGTCGTCATTTTTAGCGCGGGAGAACTAAAATCCTAAGGCGGGAATTAAATTTTTTGGCGACCAAAATTTTGGTAGCTGAAAGTGCATCTTCGGCGACCAAATCCGATTTTAGTCGGCAAAAGTTAAGTTTTTAGCAACTAAAAAACAATCAGTAGCCAAAAGTATAGAATTTTTTAATTGCCAAAAGTGGTCTTTTTTTTTATTTTGCTAGTAAATAGTTTATTTTACATAAATTATGTTCAATAAAATAATTATGTTTATACATATACTTTTATATTAATATGGATGTATGTACTATATAAATAATATATGTTGCATATATAATCATGTGATGCTATAGAGGTGTAGTGGGAAGAGTGTGGTGTATAAGGTTTATGGTGCGGGAGGTTGGCGGTTCGAGTCTCTGCAAGAGCGGATCAAATTGTTCTACAATGAATTATCGTCACGAATGGCACTTGATAGTGTCACGAATAGTGCCTACCATGACATTAAAGTGTCACTGAAAGGTTTTAGTCTTGATGGTGTAATGACATTTATAAGTGTCACTAACTCTTTTTTTTTAATGGCGCTTGATAGTGCCACAAATAATATCTACCATGACATCAAAATGTCATTGAAAGTTTTTAGCCATGATGGTGTAGTGACACTTGCAAGTATCTACCGTGGCACGGATACAAATAGCACTTGTTCAAAATGCCACAAGACTAAAAAATGTCATTAAACCAATAGTTTTGTGGCACTTTCAAATGTCACTAAACTAAAAAAATGTTGTAGTGGGTCAAACCACTTAGCAACCCTAACTTGCAAGTGGAGATGCAAACATCCCAACACGAACAAAAGCATGATGCAATCGCAAAGACTTGTAGACAAGATCTCTCTTAACTTGAACTCTAATATCATGTTAGATCACCGATAGTCCCAAAAGTTTAATTTGTTAACATAGAGGCTCAACAATGCAAAGTTTTTCAACAAAAGCCACGTAATCCAAAGTAATTTAGGCTTGTTGAATTGAGTTCTAAAGTAAGTTGCTTCCAGATTAAACATTTATATACGGGGAAATGGAGGAGATAGTTTGTCATTGCCTTATTTGTGAGCAATTTTCAAAAATTCTTTCAAATCAAATAGCGCCCAGCCAAAAAAAGAAAAGAAAGAGTAGTTGTTGATGTGTTCAATGGCTAGTAGTTGCTTAGATGCAGTAGAGAAGGCATATGGTTTGGAAAGCTACTCCTTAATACTTTTTGTGAAATATTTGAAAAGAGAGGACTTATGTATATCTTATAAGGGTTGAGTGCTCAGCTCAAAAGTTATGTTACATGGACTCGGGTACAGGTGTCGAGTATAGATGCGTATTTAGCGGTTTGGCTCATCAAACCTCAAATTTAAAGATACACAGACTCGGCAAAAAAGGTTTATTTTTTATTTTTTTTGCATTTTTAATCTATAATATGAGATAAAGTGATGTTATAAATATCAGACATTATCAAAAGGACATTTTACTCATTTTATAGCAATTATACAGATAATAATAGAGTTAAATACAAACATAGAAGAAGTGTTCGATTAAAAATATTGGACACATATCCCACACCCTTGTCTAGGTGTCGGGTATCTAACACGGGTATTTGATTAATTTTGAAGAGTCCATGTAACATAGCTCAAAAGTTGGAATAAGTATTTTGTACATTGTGGGTAGTGAAGATATGGGGAGATTGAGTTTGAACGTGTTTTGCCAGAAAGACTCAAACAAGCCATGCTTAGTGAGTAACCACTCTTCTCGAGTGGAGTATATTATGGGTAATGGTATGTGAGGTGATCAGTTGTGGACTTCTGAAAATTACGATAGGACTAAGATGGCATAAGACTAGCAAAGGTGGAGAGAGAGAAAGCTAAGACAACCTTAGAGCATAGAGAAAGAGTAGCAAAAAGAAAGAGAATAACACAGAGAGAGGAGAGCCTCTGATGCATGGAGAAGCTCCTTGTTTGAATGATATTTGCTTGCTAGCTTGCTTATAATTAGTATATAGAGGCAGAGAACAAAAAGTTGGGCCATAGAGGCCAACTCACTCTTTTAGGTTCTGCTAAGTGGGTGTATTACAGCTTACGAGATAGCAATGGATAGGTATGATAGACTTCCCAAGGTATCACATGACTTGGTTAATCTTGTTCTTCATTGTAGACACCCCATTTTTGACCGTCCTCAAGACTTGGACGTCACCGTTGGAACACTCGGTGATCATCCTTGTTTGTGTTCGTTTGGAGTTCCCGGAGTTCTCGGCTACGCGCCTTGCCTCAGGACCTCCAAACTCGACCGTTTGGTGTTTGGTTTTGCACCAAACACTTGTGTTTTGCCCTGGAAGGGCAAGGAATGCTTTGTGAGGCACCCCCATACACCACCGGCACTAGCCAGAGGCCACCGGCTGGCTGGTGTTTCCATCAGCACTTTATTGTGCCGACCGGCACTATTTTGTGCCGACCGGCACTAAGTTTTGCCAAAATGGCACTCTTTGCCGGCCGGGCATTGTACAGCTGCTTTATGAGATATTTTTAGACAGCTGTATCACCTTTTGCTCCCCTCCATACACGTGTATGGAGGGATGGACCTTTAGTTGGCTTAGCTTGTAAGCTTTGCTTGCCTATATAAGCAAGCCTTCTCTCCCTTTGATTGGGGTTAGACATTTAAGGGAAAAACCAGAGCTTATACATATATTTCTCTGATATACATCCATATATATCTATATCTCCCTCTTTCTCCTCTTGTGTGTGTGTTTTTGGACCAAAAAGTGTGATTTCACCTTACTTTTGCACCATTACACACACTACTACACCTTAATCCGAGATTGGGAGGCTTGGAGGTTTGTTTTGTGTGATCTTGGACTGGTTTTGATCACTAAAAGAGGGCTGGACCTTTTGTTCTTCAAAGGATCTTCAAGGGTAAGAACATCACTTTAGATTCCCCATTCTTGCAACTAGTTTCTACCCCTCTTGTCTTGTGTTTTGAGCTTTGTGTTTAACATAAAAAAATCTTGTTTTTACTTGCTCAAGAACATTCATTGAGGTCACTTTTTGGTTTGAGTGAAAACTCACCTCTTTAGGCCTTGTTTTGGCCCTTTTAGTGTCTTTTCTTGAAGCTTTGCTTACTTGGTGTTTTTGGTCTTCTCACCACTGAAAACCATTGAGTTTTCAGTGGTGAGGAAGGTACTTCCAAGTCTCAAATAGGGGAGGGACACCCCTCTCCCCCTTGACCTTTGCTTGCCTTTGTATTTGGCCTAAAGAGTAGCATGTATGCATACTTGCATTTAGCTTCATTTCAGAATTTTTTTGAGTGTTTTGGAGCATGTTTAACCTCTGTTTTTGGTCGGATTTGTAGCCCTTAGTGTGTATCTTATACTTACTTTGAAATGCTCTATTATGCTAGGAAGAATGCCTTGCATTTAGGTCATGTCCTTTGCATGTATTAGCCCCACTTCATGAAGATACTAGTATTATTTTGCCACATTTAAGGGCTGTGAGCCACTGATTTTGCCATGTATAGTGTGCTTGACATGGTTGCTTTGTATTCTAGGCTTGTAAGCCTCATGCATTTTGGTTCCTAGCATGTTCAACATTGATCATCCTCATGATTTGGCATCATTTGTGACCCTATTTCAATCCATAAATCATGTGTGTATGTTTACATATGTGACCATTTTCATGCTTCAAGGGTGTCCCCTTTTATGTCTAGGAATTGGCATTGTGTATGCTTGCATGATTAATACATTTTGGGGCTGCCATATGTGGGTTTTGGGTGTCATTTTGCATGATAGAAGTCTGTTTTTGGTTGCTAGATGCATGCCATGAGTGGCCTTGATAATGGTAGTAAGGTACTCTCTTTGGTGCCCTTGGTTTTGGGCCTATTGCCTTGCATGCTTGCATGAGTTTTGGTCATCATTTTGGGCATGTTTTGCCACTGTTTTAGGGAGGTTTGAGGGCTGTCCCATTGTAGCTTAGTCTACCATTGCATGTTTAGTATATGTGTGTTGCATGCTTAGTCAACATGGTCTTAATATAAGACAATCCTATTGCCTTAGGTGTTCATGTTTGCATCACACTTTGCATTGTGCATGCTTAGCATTGTATACTTCCCATGATGTGTTACATAGCATTTGGCATGCCTTACACTTTTGTGTCATGTTGCATTGTTGATGCATGTTTGCATGGATTGCATTTCATTATTTGGTTTGGGGTGTCAAACCAAGTGTGGGAAATAAGGGGTGTTTGTACCTCAAGTGACAAAACACACCTTAATTCCCATGTCACTAGGGCCCTTGACCTTAGCATGATAGGGACTTAGTTATCATTGTTGTGTTGCATGCATTTTTACATCAAAGTGCAATCTTGGTTCTTTAGGCTATCATGCACCAAGGTGCACAATTGATAGCCCTAGAACCAAGAGCCATGTTTCCTTGAGTCCCATTCATGATAGGAAGCATTGGCCATGCATAAATATGCTCAAAAATCCAATACCATGCACTGCTGCCTGCTGTTGCTGTCAAACTGTCTTCTGCAGGAATTTTGTGCCGACCGGCACTGTAATGCTGGCCGATAGACTATTTTGCAGCCGGTGACCACTATAAGCAGCCGGTGGGAATTTCTTCCAGCCGGTGGCACTCAGCAGCATGCAAGGAAGGTGTTCTGGGGATTTGGCAAATTTTGGAGAAGCAGGGCAGTAAAAACAGAGGCAGCAGTGGCACGGTGTAGGCTTTTCCGGGCAAGTCGCAACGAGCATGCATCATTCGCGCATCCCGAGGCAGGGCTGAGGCCCCATTTCTTTTATTTACTTGATTTAATTTTAATAATTAGAATTCTGTAATGATTTATTCGTTTATTCTTCGGACTGTATTATTATTCGGTCCCTCCGAGTGAGGGCAAAATTGTAATAAGGGTGTGTGAGTGCGTGTATGTCTTCCAATCCCCATTTCTTTCTATCCCTTTTATTTACCTGTTTATGTTGGTAGATTAGGGCATTTCTATCTTAGCATACCTTATGCAATGCATGCGTGCATTCATGCATTTGTTTACATGCACCGGGCTCGGTACATCATACAAACTGCATTGTACTTCCAATTCCAAATTGAATACGTGCTACTCGCGCATCTTACATGCCATGTTTAGGGTTAGCCGAGCCTACTCTAGATTGCATCTATGCCTGTGTTGCATTAGCCACTTAACATGACCTAGGGACATGCATGTCTGCTAACTAGTTTCTTGTTTTGACACGGAGTACGATGTAAGTATTCTACGCTTTAGCATACCACATGCGTGTGAATGTTGCCATGACAGTATGCTTACCATGCGGCTAAGTGCTTATGTGAGATATAACTGTTTTAATGCCTGTGGGTGGAGGTTGGATTGCTTGAGTTGGAAAAACTCGTTGAAATCCGTGTTTTAGCCTACTTGCGAGTAGCAATTTCAAATCTGTTTTCAAACGAGCGGATATGCAATGTGTATTTCCAAATTAGGCGATCTAGTCTATACTTGTTTACTGTGCGCATAACATAGTAATTCTAGGTTAATAATTGGAATAAGAATACATAACGTTTTCAAAATCGGATATCACGGTTAGTAGAGGCCGGTCTTCGGACCGGGCGAAAGGGGGTGCTCATAGCTGACCTTCCCCGATCGTACCCAAGCTCCCGAGCCAAGACCACTTTGGTGATGACAGACATGTGGCCTTCGGCACCGAGTCAGGGTTTCCTAAATTTCCCATTTTAAAATATTTAGGTGGCGACTCTGTAATCTGGCAAAGCAGTCCATGTTTGGCACTACTTTTCAAAATCTGTTTTTCTTCAAAACAATTTGCCGGATTTGGACTCTTTGGTTCAGATTTAGAACCGACACAAAAAGGGAGTCCGAACTGTAGCAAGAGGCCCTCACGAGCGCTGTCTACAGTTTCTGGCGACTCTGCTGGGGAGGTTTAGAGAGTTTGAATCGAACGCGTGATATCCTATTTTGACTACGCTTATGTGTTTCTTTGCATTGCATGTGCATTGGTGCGCCTAGGACACAGTGTTTGCCATCTGCCATTCCTGAACGGCTTGCCGGAGGTTTGTCTTGTCAAGGCATGACCATAAGGCTAACCGGTTATGGGCTCTGACAGCATGGGAACACAAACCCCGGTTTTACTGGGGCACCATTTTCGACCATTCGACCTAGTGCATATTCGGATCCATAGTGACCATTCCAAACTAGGACAGGTTGCTCACCCGATATTAGGTTGTTTGAAACCGCTGTGTGCGTAGCGAAACTCTAGCTCCTGACAAAATAGGACAGGGAAACCCTACCCCAACATAGGGGTGTATTGGCTCTCACTTATCTGCTATGTGCTTTTAGAGTGTATCTCTACAGGAACACACATGTCAGTTTGCAAGATTGGGTATCAGGCCTGAGGGCGCCAGTAATAGTATTTTGGGGGAATCAGTTATCTGTGGGTACAAGATTCAGACTTAGGGGCAATAATTCAGAAACAGTGATCAGTATTTGAGGAACAGTGTATCGAGTTCAGCGTGTTATCCGACCGTGTATTGTTTATTTTATGCTGTTATGCTGTCCGATTTTCTGTTTATTTATACGCTTTATTTATCTTTTTATTAGGTAGTTGAGCACGATTGCTACCGACCCGATAGATATCCCCCAAGCACCCTGGGTCAGAGGCCGTCGACTCTTTCGATCTGAGGATCTGATAGACGGACAACCAGTGTACTACTCACTACCCCCGGTTACTAAACGGAGGTCAGTAAGGCAAAGGACGTCAGTACAGCAGTCAGTTCAGAGGGCTTTGTCTACCCCACCTGTGTTCAGTAGGGATCGGGATTCTGTGTCACCAACAGAGAGAGAATATATACCAGCAATCCAACCAGAGCAGGATAGCATGGCTAGTTTGGAAGAGATGGTGCGCCACCTTCAAGAGAGCATGAAAGCAATGCAGCAGGATGCCGTCCGTCAGGCAGATTTCGCCAGGCAACAGGCCACAGTTGTGAGGGAACAGGCAGAGACAATTGCCAGGCTAGAGCAGCAAACCGGAGCATCTGCTTCGCATCAAGCTCCCTCCCCACCAGGAGTTCCTAACGTCGGGGAGACAACCAATGTTCAGACTGATACAGAGCTGCCCACAGGACCACCCCCACCTCCAACCCTACCTCAAATTCAACCTCAGCTATCAAAAACACCCACCAATCTACCGGACTCTCCCTTTGAGTTCGAGACTGATCCCACCGCACTCAAGTTGAGCAAGCTTGAAAAGTTATTCAAGAGGTCCCAAGGGGTCAAGACTATCCCCGACATTGAAGATGGTTACACTGACGCGGCTGTGACGTTGCCCGACAGATTCAAAATGCCTCACATTGATCGATTTGATGGATCCGGGGACCCCATGGTACACTTAAGACTGTTTTCGGACGTTCTAAGGCCAATGGGCCTCAGTAGGCTCCAGAAGTTGTCTTTATTTGGTCGGACCTTGTCAGGTGTGGCATCCGCATGGTATGCCAAGCTAGGAGATGACGTCAAGAGAAATTGGGACGAAATGGCTGAGGCCTTCATCGCGCAGTACTCATACAACACACAGATTGAGATCACGACCCGTGATCTCGAGACAACTAGGCAAAAGCCTAAGGAGAGTTTTTCAGAGTTCGTAACCAGATGGAGGGCCAAGGCTTCGATGATGACCTTGAGGCCTACGGACAAAGACCAGATTCGGATGATTGTGCGCAATCTACAGCCGAAGTTGATGCAAAAGATGATAGTAGTCCCCTTTCCTACTTTTTCTGACCTACATGAAATGGGGGTACAGATTGAAGATGCCTTGAAGCAAGGCTGGATTGATAATGATCGGGAGCAACCCCGAAGAACCTTCAACCGCAACACTAATGCAGGCCCGAGCGGCACATCTACTACAAGAGCCTCCGAAGTGAGCATGGTCACCACTAACCCCTCACAAAGAAATACGGCAGCTTCGCCATTCTCCGGTGCGTCCGGAAGCAACCCGCAAACGACTAAATACCCACCCAGAAACACCAGAACTTTCGCTCCACTCTATATGCCCCTATCCAAAGCTCTGGGGGTTTTGATCAAGAAAGGGCATCTGAAGCCCCTGGAGCCGAGGCCTCTACTAGAAAAACTTCCTCCTACCCATAACCCAACCAAGTATTGTTCATACCACCAACAGCACGGCCACGACACCGATCAGTGCTTCCGGTTACGTCATGAGATTCAAGATCTCATTGATAATGGGGTGATTTTGCCTCCTGAGAAACCCAATGTTACTACAAATCCCCTCCCCGCACATAACCAAGCTCCACCACCTAAAAGACTTAATTTCATCCATACCGGGGCCGTGTCCTACGACCCTAGTATCTATATCACACCCACCCACTTGCCTAAACCAGAGGTGTTACTCCCTGATTGCACCGACTTGTGCATGATGGACATCTCCGTAACCCAACCTAAGCCAGTGGTGGTGACCACCGAGAACAAGAGGGAGGAGACCCCGAAGAAAAAAAGAGTTGTTGAGTCAGAGTCTGCGGAATCTGAGAGTTATATGGGCAAGACATACAGTCCGAGTGACTACATTTCATCGATGGGCCAGGATAGGCCCGGGATAGAATTGCCAGCAGGGGGAGAGTTGTGCATGATCCAAGGAGATAGTTTGGGACAGGGAACAGATGAGGTAACAGCTATGGGGGAGGACTTGGCCAATCTCCAATGTTACAGTGACCAATACCCAGAAGACGCAGTAGTTGCGTGGTTCGATTATGAGGATTCAGTAGAAGCTACCGGGTGGTTGGACGATCAGCCCAATGTGGTAGAAGAATTTCAGGCAGGGCAGAGTTCAACAGGAAAGAGAATATCAACGACGGCTGGAAGGGTCGAAGAGCAGAATACATCGCCGGAGGGCGCCGGTGTCAAGAATTTCGCCCGAGATTGGAGCGTTTTGAGTACGGAGATGATTGAACAATCAATTGTGTCAGAACAAGCAAGTTTTGAGGATTCCGAGAGAATCAGAAAGGCAAAGGCTCATGTGGGAGTGGAAACTGCTGTGTGCACAGGAACCGAGAATGCCGTGGGCATGTGGATGAAAGGCGCTGCAAGCACAAGAACAGTCATACCAGAGCCGGACAGGTGTCTGTCGGCCGCTGATGGAATGTGGTGGGAAGATGTGGACCTATGTCTTGCCCATACGGATGAAGATTGGGGGAATGACCAACCCGATAGCACTTGGTACCTTGGAGAGGTCGACCACATGACAAGGAGTGGGCGATATTTCAAATCTCCACACTTGGATCAACCAGAGGCCTCAGGGAAGGACAGAGAGGCTGAGAAGCAAAAGGAGAAGCAGCTCGAAGAGGAAGCCGTACTCAAACAGCTGAAAAAGATACAAGCAAACATTTCCATTTGGGGACTGCTCATGGCCTCGCGAGTACACAGGCAAGCTGTTTTGACGGCCATGGATAAGGCCAAGCTCTCCATAGAGACTACACCAGAGCAGCTGGTTGGACTGGTCTTCCCGGGAGGAGGTTCCCCGACGTTGACCTTTTCGGATAAAGAACTTCCGCCTGAGGGCGCAAATCACAATAAACCCCTCTACATCTCCGTGGAATGTAGAGATAAGTGGATACCGGTGGTACTCGTCGATACCGGGTCTGCCATCAACGTCTGCCCAGCGAGGACGGCGTATGCAATTGGCTTGAAAACTGCAGATTTCATACCAACAGCCCAAGTCATCCGGGCGTACGACAATACAAGTAGAGAAGTGATGGGAACGGTTAAAGTTCAGACAAAGGTTGGGCCGGGACGACATGAGATAGATTTCCACGTCCTAGAAGTTCCCGCAACTTTTAATTTGCTTTTGGGGCGGCCGTGGCTGCATCAGGTGAAGGCAGTGTCATCCACTTTGCATCAAATGGTGAAATACCCCTACGGGAAGGGAGTAGCCATCGTCTTCGGGAATTCGTCAATCCACCCACCACCCGAGGTATCCACGCCTGTTCTAGAAATCGAGCATGGCATGGAGGACGTATTCATATCAGGTTTTACCTTGGTTGAGGCTCAGGTCGTACAGAATATCATGGCCGCTAATGAAGGGATATATGTTAGTGCCCAAGCAGTGTACCTCATGAACAAACTCCAATACATCCCCGGGATGGGATTAGGGAAGAGCGGCCGTAAGGGCATTGCAGCATTGGCCGAAGTGCCGCACAACCCTCATACCTTCGGCTTGGGCTACCTGCCCACCAAGGAAGATTGGGTAAGAAAAGGAAAAGAGGTGGCTGGAAGAGCCAAAGCTAAACAGATGGGGAAACCTTTTGAATTGATGCATCGGCCCATCCGGGGTACTCTGAACGGACGTTTCGTCCGGGAGGGGGAAGACTTCCCATTCTGTGGTTTTCCGGAGCCATGGCTGAATAAAGAAAAGAAACGCATGCCGGGATTTGAAATTTTCTTCGACTTGCAGTTATCTGGAGATGATGTTGCTGAAGAGCAGACAGACCCGACAGTTGAGGCTGAACATAGCAAGGAATTGGAGTCTGCGGACACAGAGTTTGAAATGGGGGTAGCACTGGCATGTCTACTTTCAGATCCTTTGATCGACCAGGTGTGCTTGGGTGATGACTCTTCGGTGTCCATGATCGGAGATGAAACGGCTGCGGGCCTACCATTGGCTATTTTGGATGCATCCATCGCACCCTCCCTCACCTGGCAGTACGAGGAGGGATTTTTGTCAAGCAGCGCCGGGTCAGGTAGTGAACCGGAATCTGATTCCACCGAGTCTTGTGAGTCGGAATCAGGTTCCAGCTCGTCTGAGTCTGAGTCCGGTATTCCTGGGGGTGATAACCCGGATGCCACAGTCCTGTCCAGGTCGTCTTTTTCTTTCTCTTTTGAGTCTGTTGTAACAGAAGAATTGGACGGTTCAGAGGTATATAATGAAAATGAGGTGACTGTGGTTTCCGAGTACTTTTCTGTGCCTTTGGTTTATTGCTTAAATCAGGAC
This sequence comes from Camellia oleifera, assembly GCA_022316695.1. NCBI lineage: Eukaryota > Viridiplantae > Streptophyta > Magnoliopsida > Ericales > Theaceae > Camellia > Camellia oleifera. The sequence continues at coordinate 51,243,123 of CM039319.1, read as the reverse complement.
TTTCAAAATTTTGATGAAAACGACGAGGACGAAATTCCTCCGGTTTTGCAACGATTAATTAAACAAGAGCAGGAGAGGTTTGTTAAACCCTTAATGGATGAAATCACTACCGTGAATGTTGGTACTGAGAAGGACCTGCGGCTGGTCCAGATCGGGTCCACGTTGTCTTCGGAGGAACGCGAGCGCTTAGTCGCTTTATTAAAAGATTTTAAAGATGTTTTCGCGTGGTCCTACGAAGACATGCCTGGAATCGATCCTGAGATTGTACAGCACCGGATCCCTCTTGACCCCGAGGCCCGACCTGTCAAACAGAAACTCAGGAGGATCCGCCCTGACTGGGCCATTAAAATCAAGGAAGAGGTCACCAAGCAAATTGACGCAGGCTTCCTGCTGGTATCCGAATACCCGACTTGGCTGGCCAACATTGTTCCGGTGCCGAAGAAGGATGGCAGAATCCGGGTATGTGTGGACTTCAGGGATTTGAACAGAGCCAGTCCGAAGGATGACTTTCCCTTGCCGCATATCGACGAGTTGGTAGATTTCACAGCGGGGCATGCTTTGCTTTCGTTCATGGATGGCTTTTCAGGCTATAATCAGATAGTAATGGCACCCGAAGACCGGGAGAAGACTGCTTTTACCACCCCGTGGGGTACATATTGTTATAGAGTAATGCCGTTTGGGCTGAAGAATGCTGGGGCTACATATCAACGGGCTGCAACCACAATATTACATGACATGATCCATAAAGAGGTTGAGGTGTATGTGGACGACATGATTGTCAAGTACAAAGAAAGAGAGGGCCACTACACCGCCTTGCAAAAGTTCTTTCAAAGGATCAGGGAATTTAGGCTGCGACTGAATCCTCAAAAATGTACGTTTGGTGTTACAGCGGGAAAAATGCTGGGATTTCTGATTACACAAAGGGGCATCGAAGTCGACCCTTCCAAAATCAAGGCCATCTTAGAAATGCCACCACCAATGACTGAAAAGGAGGTGCGAGGCTTTCTGGGTAAAGTGCAATTCATAAGGCGGTTTATCTCAAAACTAACCTTAACTTGTGAACCACTTTTTGGTCTTCTAAAGAAAGGAAAGAAGTTCCATTGGGACGGCTGATGCCAAGATGCGTTTGAACAGATTAAAGAGTATCTACAGAATCCGCCCGTGTTGTCGCCACCAAAGCCGGGGAAGCCGTTGATATTGTATCTGTCAGTAACTGAGACTACAATGGGCTGTATGCTCGCGCAAGAGTCGGAAGATAAAGTGGAAAGGGCCATCTACTATCTGAGCAAGAAGATACTGGATTACGAGACCCGCTACACTCCGCTGGAGAAGGCTTGTTTGGCCTTGGTATGGGCTACACGGAAGCTACGGCACTACCTGTTAGCTCACTCTGTAATGTTGGTTTCACGACTTGATCCCATCAAATATCTTTTCGAGAAACCAGCGCTTACGGGTAGGCTAGCTCGTTGGCTACTGTTGCTCTCCGAATTTGACCTCAAGTATGTGACGCGCAAGTCCGTGAAAGGGAGAGCAGTGGCAGAGTTCCTTGCCGACCACCCGGTTGAGGGGGATGAAGCGGTTGAGTACCTATTTCCCAGACGAAGATATTCTGCACATCGAAGATGAAACTTGGACGATGTACTTTGACGGAGCGTCAAATCAATACGGGTATGGGATAGGGGTGTTGCTGATAGCGCCTGACGATTCTCGTATCCCGTTAGCATTTAAGCTCCGGTTCAAAGTCTCGAACAATGAGGCAGAGTATGAGGCATGTATCGCCGGTCTAGAAGCTGCCCTAGAACTAGGGGCAAGGCGATTGAACGTCATTGGGGATTCGAACCTAGTTGTGTCTCAAGCTAAAGGAGATTGGAAAGTAAAAGAGGAAAAGATGATAATTTACCACCAGACCTTGGATTTGTTAATCCCTCGGTTTGAAAAGCTAAATTTCACTCACCTAGTGAGAGAGAACAACAGGTTTGCAGATTCGCTAGCAACTCTATCTTCCATGATAGACATCCCATCTGGGGTCCGGATGCGCCCAGTCATTATTGACCAGAAATTTGCACCTGTCTACGAGTCAATCTCTGCCATAGATGAAGTGCAGGATAACAACCCTTGGTATCACGATATATGGAACTTCTTGGAAAAGGAGGCATATCCATCAGGGGCAAATGCCAAGGACAAGAGGGCAATTAGAAGAATGGCTGTTCAGTTTATCATCTGCGGGGGTAAGTTGTACAAAAGAGGTCATCTGGGAATGCACAAGCTGTGCGTGGAAGCCGAAGAGTCGAAGCGCCTGATGGAGGCCATCCATGGAGGAGAATGTGGGGCACATATGAATGGGGTGATGCTGGCACGAAAGATCCTCAGACAAGGCTACTACTGGTCTACCATGGAGGAAGATTGTATCGGCTTTGTTCGGCGATGCCACAAATGCCAGATTCACGCAAACCGCATGAACATCCCGCCGTCAAAGTTATACAACATGACATCACCATGGCCGTTCTCAGTATGGGGAATCGATGTGATTGGAGCTGTTACTCCGAAGGGGTCGAATGGACATGAGTATATCTTGGTAGCAATAGATTACTTTACGAAGTGGGTCGAGGCCCAATCTTATGCCGTGTTGAAGGCTTCGCAAGTCGCAAAGTTTATCAGAAACAACATTATCTGCCGTTATGGAGTCCCGAATGAGATCATTTCGGACAATGGTTCTCACTTCAAGAAGGAGGTGATTGATTTGTTGGAGAAGTATAATGTGGCTTTTCATAAGTCATCCACGTATCGGCCACAGACCAACGGAGCAGTTGAGGCCGCCAACAAAAACATCAAACACATACTACAGAAGATGGTGGAGACCTATCGGGATTGGCCAGATAAGTTGCCGTTCGCTCTGTGGGGCTACCGGACTTCAATTAGAACTTCTACCGGGGCAACTCCGTATTCCTTGGTATATGGGATGGAGGCCGTTCTACCCATAGAGATTGAGGTTCCGTCTTTACGAGTACTGGCTGAGTGTCAGATAGCCGAGGCAGATTGGCAGCAGAGCAGATTCGAGGAACTCATGCTCTTTGATGAAAGGAGATTAAAAGCACTGTACCATATCCAAGGATATCAACGCAGAATCGCCCGGGCTTTTAACAAGAAGGTTAAGTCCAGGAATTTGAAGGAAGGAGATTTGGTGCTCAAAGACAACCGAGCTCCCATCCATGACCCAAGGGGCAAGTTCAGACCTAATTGGACGGGTCCCTATATCATCAAGTCTATCTGGTCAGGTGGAGCTGTGGTTCTGATGGACCTAGATGACCTAGAGTTCTCCCAACCGATCAACATGGACAAGTTGAAGAAATATCACCCCTGAGAGGCTCGCTAGGCCGAAAACCCGGAAGGGCGACCTAGGCAAAATTCAGAGCACAAAAAAAATAGAAAATATAAAAACTGAGCTCGCAAGGTTGAAAACCCGCAAAGGGCGGCCTTGGCAAAAGTTAGAGCGCAAAAGGAGAGTGAAAATACTCGAGTGAACCCAAGCCTGAACTACGTAAGGCTTGATTCCCATCTTCGGGATACGTAGGCAGCTTCATCCTGAAGTTCAGCCATAAACATTTTCCCCGATCAGCTTTGTCCATTTGATCATCTTGGTCATCTTTGTCCATCAGCATTCATCGCAACCTCCGGTGCAGTGCTATTCTGACTAGGGGCAACTTTCCGTTGCCATGCAGTGCCGCGGTACTATTCAAACTAGGGGCAATTTTCCAATTGCAGGAATCTGGGGTTGTGCATCTCAGTGACAAATTTCAGGCGTGTCCAGTTCTGATCCATATCGAAAATGGTTTTGAAAAGTTTTAATAAAAGTTGAATTTGTTCAAATTAATCTTTTTACAACCAAGACCATTTTTGGACCAAAGTGGGAAATTTTCAGTACCACAACTTTCAATTTCATTGATTTCAAATAGAGTTCTCCTGCTCTTGCATACAATTGAAGTTGCTTTTTATTACATTCATAAAGAAAACTTGAAAGTACTAATAAAGCAATAAACCCGGGGCACGGTCAAGTCAAATGTCCCTGCGCCCCCTCCCAGAGCTGATCGAAGCCTCTGATGCCAAAGTGGGCCCTTCCTGTGCTTCTTCATTGAGCCAATCTAAGCACTCATCAGACAAAGTGCAATTGAAAGTAGGGGCGGGAGACAGGAGTTCTCTAGTCCTCCACGCGGCTGTCTGTCGGATAAGCTGCACACCTCGGACTGTAAATGTAGTCGGATACTCTATCCCTTCCGGTGGACAAGTCTGGTCATGACCAAACTGGCGCAGGATACGGAATGGAAAGTAGAAGACACAGTGAGTTAGGCCAATCAAGCAGATCCCAGTGTCCTGGAACATGCTATAGCTCATTGCCGGGAGATTGAGCCAAGGACAACGCCACGCAATATGGTCTGCTGACAAACTGCACATCCACTCGAACCACCAGCCCTCATCAAGGGCGTCGACTAAGCGTTGCCGAAAGAAGTAACCGCGAGCTGAGTAAGCCGGACAAGAGTCCACAACCCGCAGTTTATCCATCAACCATACCTGGGGAGGGATGAAAAATGAGAGAATAAAGAATAGAGAGATGTATGATGAGAGAACAAGTGAGAAAAGGGTTTTGTGAGGAAAAACCGAGCTCGAGAGCCGAGTGGTGTGAACAGACATAAATGTGAGATGGGATGGAAACATTACCTGCAGTAGTAGTGGACTCCCTGCTAATCTGGTTGTCTCCCGACGATAAAAGGCATCCAGGCCTATCAGTGTCTCAGCCAGGACCATGGCAATGCAACTCTTGCCCTCCTTCAAGCCGTGGGCAACCTCAGTCAACCGGACACTAGACCCTCCAGAACCAGAGACGAACAGGAAATGAGATAGCATGCACAAACAGAGGGCATGCCGTCGAAAGCCTTGCCAATAATGGTCACTACGGTCACCCATATCAGAAAATTGATAAACCAGGCTAGGAATGTCCAGCATTCTGTCGCGAATCAGAGATCGAGAATTGTGCATGGTAAGGCCACACATCCGTCCTAAAGCTCGGGCATGGCCAAAATTGAGTTGGGGGAGAATCTCCTCATCGCGTTCAGATTCCATTAGAGCTTGGAAATTTTCAAAAGTGGGACACACCTCTTGCCCGCTAAAGCTAAAGACATGTGTTACCGGGTTCCAAAACCTTGCCGCGGCATGGAGGAATGGAAGATGCAGCGGGGTACGGCGCAAAGTGAATAGTGCGTTTATGCCGAAAGCCCGGAAATTCAGCTTTTCCGAGCCATCCAAGTTGTTAATCCAAGTTGCGAGATTTTGGGCAAGAAATGCTTCCATTTGGAGCAAATCAGTGTTGAAATGAAGAGAACCACGAAGCTGAGACCCTTTTGAAGAGGATAGGGTTGAGTGGAGGACACATGTCAACATTCTGCTGGTGCAGACAGTCTACAGCCGACCGGCAGTAAATAGTGCCTACCGGCCATAATTTTGTGCCGACCGACCAAATTATGTGCCGATGACCATTCTCCTCGGCCGATGATCTTTGTGTCCAGCCGATGGTCTTCCCCCTGTGTTTTCTAAGCTGTTTATGCTGAATATTGGGGAATTCCACCACTTCCAGCACTCTCCGGTGATTGATTCCCGCCGAGTCGCGCGTATTTGTTTATCGAGTTGTTGTATATTTGCTTATCGAGTTGTATGTCACTCTCTTTAAGTCTTTGCTTTGTCTATCAAGTTGTACTTGCACTTGGCTAGTCTGTCGAGTCTTTGTTTTGCTTATCGAGTTGTAAGTCGGCTTACTACCTGATTATTACGATGCGATGCTTTGTTTTCAAAACACAGCTTCAATTTCAGTCATGTTGTTATGTGATGCCTTGCGATGCGATGCATAGAACGCGCAAATGTAACACCTTTTGAACAAATAGCTGTTTCATTTCCATCATATGTTTTACAAACAACACACGCTTTTGAGAAATAAAACCTGCCCGAGGCAGTGCAATGTGCTTAAACTCCTAGTAAAAAGGAAAGTAAAGCAGAAGAATAGCAGGGTAGCAGGATGCTGGGTTTGACACCGGTAACCCCCCCTTTTCGATCATCGTACCTTTTGCGCCCTTGTTCGGGTCAGTCATGTGATTTGGCACCTTCATCACTTAAGGCAGTCCAAGAAATGGCGCCTTCAGAACATAAGCGGAGCTTCAAGTTGACCTCGTACCACAACTTTTGTGAGCGATGCTTGGAACATGCGAAAGATGTCCCTTCCCGTATCCTTTTAAATTTTGTGAATTCCATAAATCAATTTCAATTATACTGTGTTGCAATACGTTGCATTTCAACATCATGCTTTACCATGCTCAATTTCAAGTTTCGTTATATACACATTGCATTGTATGCGTGCATTGCTTTACTGATATGTGTTCAAGCTTCGCTATATACACATTGCATTGTATGCGTGCTTTGCTTTACTGATATGTGTTCAAGTTTTTCTATATACACATTGCATTGTATGCGTGCATTGCTTTACTGATATGTGTTCAAGCTTCGCTATATACACATTGCATTGTATGCGTGCTTTGCTTTACTGATATGTGTTCAAGTTTTTCTATATACACATTGCATTGTATGCGTGCTTTGCTTTACTGATATGTGTTCAAGTTTCTATATACACATTGCATTGTATGCGTGCTTTGCTTTACTGATATGTGTTCAAGTTTCTATATACACATTGCATTGTATGCGTGCTTTGCTTTACTGATATGTGTTCAAGTTTCTATATACACATTGCATTGTATGCGTGCTTTGCTTTACTGTTATGTGTTCAAGTTTCTATATACACATTGCATTGTATGCGTGCTTTGCTTTACTGATATGTGTTCAAGTTTCTATATACACATTGCATTGTATGCGTGCTTTGCTTTACTGATATGTGTTCAAGTTTTTCTATATACACATTGCATTGTATGCGTGCTTTGCTTTACTGATATGTGTTCAAGTTTCTATATACACATTGCATTGTATGCGTGCTTTGCTTTACTGATATGTGTTCAAGTTTGTCTATATACACATTGCATTGTATGCGTGCTTTGCTTTACTGATATGTGTTCAAGTTTCTATATATGCACATTGCATTGTATGCGTGCTTTGCTTTACTAATATGTGTTCAAGTTTCCTTTTATATACACATTGCATTGTATGCGTGCATTGCTTTACTCACATGTGTTCAAGTTCTCTTTCCATACACATTGCGTGCATACGTGCATTGCTTTACTCACATGTGTTCAATCCTACTATCTTGCTGCACACATTGCATGCATTATCACACACTTTCGGCCGCTTGTCATGCATACGGCTAACAATATGGTACCTGTTAAGTTTATTTTCTTTGCAGGCACGATATTGTATGTACGGCTCATTTGAGGCCGGTGCAACCGGACGAGCCGCACAGGTATTGTATCCTCCGTGTGAGACGTTTTGAGAATTACATAATTCTCTTACACCCTTTCTGCATTGTAGTGTAGATGGGCGTATGCTAGCTTATAACTGTTGCATGTGTGCTTCATTACAGCTTTCTTTGCATGATCATAAGTTATGCTTGGCTTCTTGCATCGTCTTGCATTTTGCCCCTGCCTCCGGGCGCATACCTTGTTTTGTCTTGCATGTTTGTCCAAGTCTTCGGCCTTGTCAAAAATGGGTCGTCTCTGGGCTTTGACATTCACTCCCGTCATTGTTATGACTTCCGAGTTCTGTCAAAGAGGGGCAACTGTAGACACCCCATTTTTGACCGTCCTCAAGACTTGGACGTCACCGTTGGAACACTCGGTGATCATCCTTGTTTGTGTTCGTTTGGAGTTCCCGGAGTTCTCGGCTACGCGCCTTGCCTCAGGACCTCCAAACTCGACTGTTTGGTGTTTGGTTTTGCACCAAACACTTGTGTTTTGCCCTGGAAGGGCAGGGAATGCTTTGTGAGGCACCCCCATACACCACCGGCACTAGCCAGAGGCCACCGGCTGGCTGGTGTTTCCATCGGCACTTTATTGTGCCGACCGGCACTATTTTGTGCCGACCGGCACTAAGTTTTGCCAAAATGGCACTCTTTGCCGGCCGGGCACTGTACAGCTGCTTTATGAGATATTTTTAGACAGCTGTATCACCTTTTGCTCCCCTCCATACACGTGTATGGAGGGATGGACCTTTAGTTGGCTTAGCTTGTAAGCTTTGCTTGCCTATATAAGCAAGCCTTCTCTCCCTTTGATTGGGGTTAGACATTTAAGGGCAAAACCAGAGCTTATACATATATTTCTCTGATATACATCCATATATATCTATATCTCCCTCTCTCTCCTCTTGTGTGTGTGTTTTTGGACCAAAAAGTGTGATTTCACCTTACTTTTGCACCATTACACACACTACTACACCTTAATCCGAGATTGGGAGGCTTGGAGGTTTGTTTTGTGTGATCTTGGACTGGTTTTGATCACTAAAAGAGGGCTGGACCTTTTGTTCTTCAAAGGATCTTCAAGGGTAAGAACATCACTTTAGATTCCCCATTCTTGCAACTAGTTTCTACCCCTCTTGTCTTGTGTTTTGAGCTTTGTGTTTAACATAAAAAAATCTTGTTTTTACTTGCTCAAGAACATTCATTGAGGTCACTTTTTGGTTTGAGTGAAAACTCACCTCTTTAGGCCTTGTTTTGGCCCTTTTAGTGTCTTTTCTTGAAGCTTTGCTTACTTGGTGTTTTTGGTCTTCTCACCACTGAAAACCATTGAGTTTTCAGTGGTGAGGAAGGTACTTCCAAGTCTCAAATAGGGGAGGGACACCCCTCTCCCCCTTGACCTTTGCTTGCCTTTGTATTTGGCCTAAAGAGTAGCATGTATGCATACTTGCATTTAGCTTCATTTCAGAATTTTTTTGAGTGTTTTGGAGCATGTTTAACCTCTGTTTTTGGTCGGATTTGTAGCCCTTAGTGTGTATCTTATACTTACTTTGAAATGCTCTATTATGCTAGGAAGAATGCCTTGCATTTAGGTCATGTCCTTTGCATGTATTAGCCCCACTTCATGAAGATACTAGTATTATTTTGCCACATTTAAGGGCTGTGAGCCACTGATTTTGCCATGTATAGTGTGCTTGACATGGTTGCTTTGTATTCTAGGCTTGTAAGCCTCATGCATTTTGGTTCCTAGCATGTTCAACATTGATCATCCTCATGATTTGGCATCATTTGTGACCCTATTTCAATCCATAAATCATGTGTGTATGTTTACATATGTGACCATTTTCATGCTTCAAGGGTGTCCCCTTTTATGTCTAGGAATTGGCATTGTGTATGCTTGCATGATTAATACATTTTGGGGCTGCCATATGTGGGTTTTGGGTGTCATTTTGCATGATAGAAGTCTGTTTTTGGTTGCTAGATGCATGCCATGAGTGGCCTTGATAATGGTAGTAAGGTACTCTCTTTGGTGCCCTTGGTTTTGGGCCTATTGCCTTGCATGCTTGCATGAGTTTTGGTCATCATTTTGGGCATGTTTTGCCACTGTTTTAGGGAGGTTTGAGGGCTGTCCCATTGTAGCTTAGTCTACCATTGCATGTTTAGTATATGTGTGTTGCATGCTTAGTCAACATGGTCTTAATATAAGACAATCCTATTGCCTTAGGTGTTCATGTTTGCATCACACTTTGCATTGTGCATGCTTAGCATTGTATACTTCCCATGATGTGTTACATAGCATTTGGCATGCCTTACACTTTTGTGTCATGTTGCATTGTTGATGCATGTTTGCATGGATTGCATTTCATTATTTGGTTTGGGGTGTCAAACCAAGTGTGGGAAATAAGGGGTGTTTGTACCTCAAGTGACAAAACACACCTTAATTCCCATGTCACTAGGGCCCTTGACCTTAGCATGATAGGGACTTAGTTATCATTGTTGTGTTGCATGCATTTTTACATCAAAGTGCAATCTTGGTTCTTTAGGCTATCATGCACCAAGGTGCACAATTGATAGCCCTAGAACCAAGAGCCATGTTTCCTTGAGTCCCATTCATGATAGGAAGCATTGGCCATGCATAAATATGCTCAAAAATCCAATACCATGCACTGCTGCCTGCTGTTGCTGTCAAACTGTCTTCTGCAGGAATTTTGTGCCGACCGGCACTGTAATGCTGGCCGATAGACTATTTTGCAGCCGGTGACCACTATAAGCAGCCGGTGGGAATTTCTTCCAGCCGGTGGCACTCAGCAGCATGCAAGGAAGGTGTTCTGGGGATTTGGCAAATTTTGGAGAAGCAGGGCAGTAAAAACAGAGGCAGCAGTGGCACGGTGTAGGCTTTTCCGGGCAAGTCGCAACGAGCATGCATCATTCGCGCATCCCGAGGCAGGGCTGAGGCCCCATTTCTTTTATTTACTTGATTTAATTTTAATAATTAGAATTCTGTAATGATTTATTCGTTTATTCTTCGGACTGTATTATTATTCGGTCCCTCCGAGTGAGGGCAAAATTGTAATAAGGGTGTGTGAGTGCGTGTATGTCTTCCAATCCCCATTTCTTTCTATCCCTTTTATTTACCTGTTTATGTTGGTAGATTAGGGCATTTCTATCTTAGCATACCTTATGCAATGCATGCGTGCATTCATGCATTTGTTTACATGCACCGGGCTCGGTACATCATACAAACTGCATTGTACTTCCAATTCCAAATTGAATACGTGCTACTCGCGCATCTTACATGCCATGTTTAGGGTTAGCCGAGCCTACTCTAGATTGCATCTATGCCTGTGTTGCATTAGCCACTTAACATGACCTAGGGACATGCATGTCTGCTAACTAGTTTCTTGTTTTGACACGGAGTACGATGTAAGTATTCTACGCTTTAGCATACCACATGCGTGTGAATGTTGCCATGACAGTATGCTTACCATGCGGCTAAGTGCTTATGTGAGATATAACTGTTTTAATGCCTGTGGGTGGAGGTTGGATTGCTTGAGTTGGAAAAACTCGTTGAAATCCGTGTTTTAGCCTACTTGCGAGTAGCAATTTCAAAACTGTTTTCAAACGAACGGATATGCAATGTGTATTTCCAAATTAGGCGATCTAGTCTATACTTGTTTGCTGTGCGCATAACATAGTAATTCTAGGTTAATAATTGGAATAAGAATACATAACGTTTTCAAAATCGGATATCACGGTTGGTAGAGGCCGGTCTTCGGACCGGGCGAAAGGGGGTGCTCATAGCTGACCTTCCCCGATCGTACCCAAGCTCCCGAGCCAAGACCACTTTGGTGATGACGGACATGTGGCCTTCGGCACCGAGTCGGGGTTTCCTAAATTTCCCATTTTAAAATATTTAGGTGGCGACTCTGTAATCTGGCAAAGCAGTCCATGTTTGGCACTACTTTTCAAAATCTGTTTTTCTTCAAAACAATTTGTCGGATTTGGACTCTTTGGTTCAGATTTAGAACCGACACAAAAAGGGAGTCCGAACTGTAGCAAGAGGCCCTCACGGGCGCTGTCTACATTCATAAGTCCCTAGTGATCTTGCATGGTCATGGGTTGCTACGACATCCCATGACTAGGCACAGACCCCGAGAGGGTCCTTAGGCCCAGCTCTTAACTTAGGTAGATTGTATAACATCAAGGTGCCACTTCGAAGTTGGAGCCTTCGCAAGGCTAAGTGAACGTGGTGGTAATAAGGCAAGCAGATGGTTGTAGGGTGAAGGATGTGCTTGCAAAGTGAAGAATTTGGTATTGAAGAGAGTTTCTTCACAGAGCGAGGAATGTTCTTACAAAACAGGTGATGCTTGTAGAGTGGAGTATTTGTTTGTGTGGTGGTGGGAGGGTACTCCATGACTTGAGCAAGGGAATTTTAATGAGCCAATGTGAAGTACTTGGTTGACCACCATCGAGGTGAGCCTGCCTTATGCCTTAAGGTTGTGAGGTCCACTCTTTACTGATCATAAGACCAGTGATAGGTATTCAAATATTAACACATACTTCATATAGTAATTCTATGAGAGAGAACCTTTTGTTATGTTCTTTGAAATTTATCCTTGTTGGGTGTGAGTGTTAGGAGCAAATATGTGTCTAAGTTTCGAATTCATTTAATTCTTCAATCTAACAAGACATGGGCATTGAAAATTATTCACATTTCTTAATATACTGCTTTTAGTTTGTAGGATGGAATATATGTACAAGATGTCATATAGCATTTCATGCATAACATAGAGCTTGATGCATTATTATATGCTAAACTCGAAATACTATATATGCTTGTTGGTTGAATGTCTAGCTACACGTCAGACATATACCTTTACTGAAAATCAAGTGTCTGACATGAGTATTTCATACAGTTAGAAGAGTCCAAATAACATATGAATATATAGACAACTAGGAAGAGTTTATCACACTCGCAATTTCCAAGTAATTTAAATAATTACGGGATGCTAGCCCTTGTACTTCTCCATGAACTTTTCTTCACTTGTCAAAAAGAAATTATACTAATACAAGGCACTCTTTAGAGATAGTGTTATGTATATACCTCCCATTTGATAGCATTAAGCATCCGTCACCCAATTCCTTGATAGTCCTTTCTGCCACTCCCTTTGTTTTGAAAATAACTAAAGTTTGACCTAGGAAACACAAATGAACTAGGTCACAGTCACCAAACATGACAATATAAACGCAAACTTTTATGAACAAATGCATAAGCTAATCATTCAAGACTCGTGATTCTATTGTATTAGAAAACTAAGTTTGTAAAAGAAAATTAATATGCCTAGGTGCCATATGGTAACATTTACAATTTGCTTATCTATTACAAAAAACATTAAATATGCTTGTTTATTTTTGGTAAAAAATAAAACAAAAATATATGTTTGAAATAAAGGTGTTTACAAAACAAGTGAATGCAATGATCGAGGAGAGGTGGTGGCTGAAGGAGGTTGTCGATGAATGGATATAGTGGTTGAAAGAGGTTGTCGGCCATTGGAGGTGGGTTCCAATCTCCAAAGGTGGTTGTCATCAGTGGTTGGTGGTGATCAGATGTAGTTGCGGATTGCGGGAGTTGTTGGCCTAAGGTGGTTTGCGATGTCAGAGATGGTGGCTGGCTGCTAGACATAATGACTGAAGATGGTGACCGAAAGTGAATTCTAACAAGAGTGGGTTACCGAAGGTGGTTGGAGGCAGCCAAATGTGGTAGTAGAAAGAAGCCTTAGGCGACATGGCTGTAGGGCAGGGGTCGAATGTGGTGGTTAGTGGTGGTGATGAGCAATGGGTGGTGGCCAAAAGGGATAGGAGATTGAGGAAGGAATGAATTTTCTCTCTCTCTCTCTCTCTCTCTCTCTCTCTCTCTCTCTCTAAGCAACTGAAGCCAACTTTTTTGTGATTGCAAAAATTTAGTAAATTTCATCAAATTTTTTTTATTTATAGTTTTAATTTTATTTATTTATTTATAAATATAAACAAAAAGTTGTAAACATAAACATTACGAAACAGACCCTACCAACTTTAGTAACAAACAAGATCTTCAATTTATTCCACACCAGAGTGCAGACTAGAAATTGCAGTGCGTTGTACCATTTTTGTTGTGCAATATTCCTTAAAAGCGCACCAAATAATATCCCGAAAGATTACACACTAAATTGTTGTGATCAAAGATATACCATATATTCAAGAAATTACAAAAGTTTGCAACCTCGTCTACAAAAATAGATCAAGCATATTTCTTCCCTTTTTGCTAAGAAACAAATTATAATGTGTCAAAGGGCAATGAGTAGAAATACTTTAATCAAAGAAGGTACAAACAAACTAAGCAAAAGGTTTTGCAAATAAAAAGGCGAATATACAAATAACATCATCCAAGAAGGTAGAACCCTCCCATCCTGCATAATCTTTGAAGAACACTTCAGGAGGGTAGATGTGCCTCAAATTTACTCCACCTTGACTTCTCTCAAATTAACTAATGCAATTTAATAAACTTAAGGATCCATCATCCCATATCGAAATTAACAAAGGGATTCATACTCTTCCACTAGATGTATATAAAGTTGTAGGATCATGAACCACCCTTTCACCCGTCTAACCAAAATTGTGTGATGTTCCTCAATCAAATATTTAATATAGATCATAGCTTAAGCTTCATTGCAACCCTGTCAAGAGGGCTAGAACCTCCACCTTTAAGCAAGTACTTTACCAATTGTCTTAGGTGTTGTTTTATAACCACACTGGTACTCATTCTCACTCTCGATCTCTTTGACTTCTTCTCTCTTTCGGTCTTCTTCTTCTTCTTCTTCTTCTTCTTCTTCTTCTTCTTTCTCTCCGATCTTTGTCTTTGTCTTTTTCTTCTCTCTCTAAGAGAGAAGGGAGGCTAGGGTTTTAGGTAGGAGAAAAGAAATTAGGGAAATGAGGTATTTTAACAGAACAATTTTATTTATTTTTTTTTAAGAAGATAAACAAAATAAATCATATATTTTTTTTTTGAGGGGGGAGAGAAGTTTATCTCTTCTAAAATCAATATTTATATTTTGCTCTACATCTATCATTTATCATATGTAATATAATTTTTTTTTATTTTTTAACAACTGGTAATCTATCATACATAATATAATTTATTTTATGTCTAAAATAATTTTTATTTGTTATTTCCTTTTTTATTTTTTTTACCAAAATCTGCTATTCGTTATTTGCTATACTTTTTTTATATTATTTATAACATATATATATGCCAATTAAAAATTAAAAAATAATTTATATAGATAAATTAAAATTATTATCAATAAAAATAATACATAAGAGGTCCCAACCTATGACTCTTCTAAGTGGCTATGCTCCCACACTCCTACTCTTGTTTCGTGCAACTATGCAATGATCTCATGATGTTTCTCAAAATTTTTAAAGGATAATGTGTGACACAAGGCATTTTATCCCTAATGAGGCAAGGCATAAGCCATGAGGCATCAAAACGTAAGAATTTTAAACTATAAAGTTTTATATTTAATAAAATGAATAAAATATTTTAAAATAGTAAAAAAAAATGTTAAATTTAAATATAAATGCATAAATACTTTACTAACGAAATCAAAAAAACTACTACAGACAAGCTTGCCCTCATCGTCATCAAAAGTGAAAACAATATTGTTGGCTCAAGTTATTGAGCTTCTCACACGATTCCTAACTTTAAGGATTTTCATTGTTGGTCATTGACTTCATTTTTCTAATTGAACCATGTATTAGACTATGCTTAGCCATAGCCCAAGACAAGCTTCTCATATACATACTTCTCAAATACTTATGTGCAAAAGGCGTACAAAACCTTTTGGGAGTATCGCCTAAAAATCAAAGTTTCGATATGTTTTGCCTTAGCCTTGGCTGAAGGCAAGCCTTAATAAAGGCTTTTAAAACTTTGGTACTATAATCTTAATAATCTTTGTTTTTTTTTTTTTTTATATAAAAAAATGTGAGGATCGTGGTATTATTTATACCCCTTGTTCTATCTTGAGAAACAAATGTAGCTCCAGTAGAATACATGTATTAAATTTTGAATTTTAACAATATTTATCCAAAAATCTTAAATTTTAAAATTCAACAGTAGTATCAACATAAAATAATTTCATTATGTACTTTTTAGAGGCTAATTACACTAATGGTCCTCGAAATATGCTACCTGTGACACTATATTCCTTAATCTGTTAATTTTTCCACTTTTGTCCCCAAAATATACAATTTGTAGTATCTAATGTCAGTGCCATTCAAAATCAATTAGAGGAGAAGGGGTATTTTTCAAAATTTTGCGCAAAAATACAACCAAGTTAATCGATTAGGGACCAAAATGCAACAAAGCACATACTTTGAGGCCAAAATGAAACAAAATACATACTTTGGGGACTAAAAGAGTATTTGGCCCTTTTGATTTTGTTGAGGCTTTGTGTAAAAATCCAAAAATACCCTCTTGCTAATGATTTTGAATGGCATTGATGCCAGAAACCTCCTCTTTTTAATTTTTCATTTTGGTCCTTAAAGTATACAATCCTATTACACTTAAGTCCCTAATGTCAATGTTGTTCAAAATCAATAATGAAACAAGGAGTATTTTTAGAATTTTACAAAAAAAGAAAAAAAAAAATGCAACCAAATTAAAAGATTGGGGACTAAAATGCAACAAAGCCCCTCTAAGAAGCACATACACTTCTAAGAAGGTAACATGTTGAGTTCAACATTGATACCATACTCATCGGAAGTTTCTAAACACTTAAGCACACATGAACCACGTTACAAGTTTAAATAAAATGACTTAGAATTTAATAATAAGACAAAAACAATGTGAAGTATACCTATTTTCCCTCTTTAGACTTCAAAAATTATACTTTTGACTTAAATATTCATATATATGATATACAATAATTATCTATCCTTATACATATATATATATATATATATTTTGTATTGACATCTGCGTGTCCAGATTAAAACCTGACTAATCTCCAAGGGTGCACAGGAGTTCGGCAAGGAGTTTTCCACAAGTGCATCACGGTTAATTTAAGAATTCTTTCTTAGTCCGATGGTCCCAAAGAATTGTTAGCACCTAAGATGTTTTGATCTCTGAACTTTGGAGGGGGCACACCCTCAAGACCTTGTCACTAGGCCAATCCCGTAGTGTTAATTATTTATCCTTATATATAGTGTACAATAAATATATAAAAATTATGTATTTTCCTCACGTGCAGTCATGTGACCACTAAAGTGACCAAACACATGATCAACTAGGATTGGCAGGCTGCCATTTTCTCTGCCGCTGCTGCTACTAGGAATGGCAACGGGGCGGGGCGGGGCGGGGCCGGGGATCGCACTCCCCGTCCCCGATCCCCGATGGTCGAATTTTCCCCGGCCCCGGCCCCGATCCCCGACGGGGATCTTATCACTGCCCCCACCCCCGCCCCCAACGGGGTTCGGGTTTCCCCGACCCCGAGCATTCCCCGACTATAAAAAAAAAAAAAAATTCAGATGCCTCACACACACAGATCTGAAACAAAATTATCATCAACAAATACATATCAGATCCTAAATTATCATCAACAAATACATATCACAAAATTATCATAAACAAATATAGATTTAAACTTTAAAAAAAAAAAAAAAATTAACACAGACAGATCCCACACACAGATCAGATAGATCACACACACACACCTAACACAGACAGATCTGAGCGACGCCGTCGGTGGGTTCGGTGGTGGTGACAGAGATCGAGATCGAGGGTGGCTGGCGGTGGCTGGCTGTGGGTTCGGTGGTGGTGGCAGAGAGACAGACGTTGTGCGGCGGTGGTGGTGATGTCGCCGTCGGTGAGAGAGAGGGGGAGTCGGGGCCAGCGGTGGTACTGACGTCGCCGTCGGTGACCGCGAGACTCTCGATCAAACACTGATAGAGAGAAAGATCGGGGATTGATTTTATATATATACACAAAATCAGAGTCGATGAATGAGGGATGAGAGAGATGAGAGAAGTCAGTGATGGAGGGAGAGAGAGAGATGAGAGATCGAGGTGATAGAGAGAGATCAGAGTCGATGAATGAGGGATAGAGAAGTGAGCGAAGTCAGTGAGGAGAGAGAGCTCAGATAGACATTAAAGCTCAGACAAATATTATTAGATATAATATAATATAGTAGATATCTATACATATAGACTAGTAGATATTATTAGATATAATATATTATATGTCTAGTGCACTCCAGCTGCACACTCCTAAACATATATATATATATACACGGGGGGACCATTCAGGGATTTCGGGGGAAATTCGGGGACGGGGCCGGGGCCGGGGATCGGGCCGGGCCGGGGATTAAATACTGATCACCGTCCCCGGCCCGTGACAGATCGGGGATTAATTTTCAAATACCGTCACCTCCCCGTCGGGGGTATTTTTCGGGGAAAAACCGCTTAAATTGGGGTCGGGATAGGGGATCCCCGTCGGACCGGTTTCAAATTGCCATCTCTAGCTGCTACAGCTGCACCTTCTCTCTCTGCTCCATCCTCACTTCTTTGTTCTTTGCTGATTCTTGTTTCCTCTGCTTCTCCTCTACATCTTCTTTATCACTGTTGATTTCTACTCTGCCGCTGCTTTTTTCCTCTACTGCTGGTGCCCTTTTTTTCCTGCTACTACTGCGGCTGTTTTCTTTCCTTTCAAGTCACTTGTTCCCTCTTTGCTTGGTGCCAGATAGGTTTGAACATGAACATTATTCCATATAATGAACAACTTGATTGTTACTTAAACGTGGTTAAATTGAGTTTCATGAAGTGATTTGCTTTATTCAAGATCTCTGCAAATTGTATGGTCGTAATGATTCTAGTTACAGTCCTTTTTGCCCTTTGGGTAGGTGTACTAGCTAGATTTTCGTTGTCTAGCACTTATGTTTATAGTTAGTAGCGGAATTGGGAATTTAAGGCCTAGTTTGGCATGACCTATATAATCCATCTTTTTATCTTTTTATCTTTTTTTCATCACATCACCTCTCTACTTTTCTGCACATCTTTTCATAAAAAAATAAAAAGTGCACTTTTTTAGGACACTCCAAACCAACCCTAAATCAGGAGAAATATTTATTAATTTTAATTTTAATTTTTTTTATAACTAACAATAAGAAGATAATAATAATTTTTGAATTAATATTAAGCATAAAAAATTAAATAAATTATTATAAAAGTATTTCACATAAAATTTTATAATTAATTTCGAGTAAAATTGAAAAGAAAGTATTGAATGTAACTAATGTATCATGAACAATGTAAAAAAGTCATATATATAAGTCGTAAAATAAATTATATAATGGTAAGATAAATCAAATTTTTACAAAATTTGAGTAAATTTCATATAATAGTGATATCACGTTATTATTGACATATGATATCATCAACCAATAATAAAACAATATATGAAGGGTGAACTCCACATGTAAATATAACTAACACTCTAGTAATTTATATATATATGGTGAAATTAATTATATTTACATATCAATAATGATGAATATTACTTTTATATTGAAATTTTTTCATAAAATTTTCATATATAAAAATATAATTTGTTGTAGTTACTTCATTTTCAATAAAACAATCACTATTGTTTTCATAAATTTAAAAATACGCTTGACATTTTATTCTAAATATTATTTTTATTTAAAATTTTATTTATATAAATACGTTTTTAAAAAAAAGAAAAAAAGAAACCGGGAGGCACCTGACCCCCAATCCCCATGTGGCTCGGCCACTGTTCATAGAGTTCTCCTATGTGTATACAATGGAGGCGGGGTCACTGCTGTGCCCCTCCCTGCTGTCTTCCCTGCTGTGCCGTGAAACGGCACAGTTTCACCTCTTTTTTTTTTTTTTCTTCTTCATGCTCTCACATAGTTTCATCTTTTTTTCTTTTTTCTTTTTTTTTTTTTTTATAGAGTTTAGAGTTTAGGATTTAGGGTTTAATTTCACCCCCTTTTTTTTATGTTCTCACTATAAATTAAATTTAAATCCTAAACCCTAAACCCTAAAATAAAAAAAAAAGAAATTAAGAATTAAACCCTAAATCCTAAACCCTAAAATTAAAAAAATTAAAAATTAAACCCTAAATCCTAAATCCTAAACCGTAAAATAAATAAAAAAAATTTAAGAATTAAACCCTAAACCCTAAAATAAAAAATAAAAAATAAATTAAGAATTAAACCCTAAGCCCTAAATCCTAAAATAAAATAAAATTAAAAATTAAACTTTAAATCCTAAACCCTAAACCGTAAAATAAAAATTAAGAATTAAACCCTAAACCCTAAAATAAAATAAAAAAATAAATTTTAAGAAAACTCTAAACACTAAAATAAAAATAAAAAAATTTTAAGAAAAAAAAGAAAAGAAAAAAAAAAGAAGAAGATGAAACTGTGTGAGAACATGATGAAAAAAAAAAAAAAAAAAAAAGAAGAAGAAGGTGAAACTGTGCCGTTTCACGGCACAGCAGGGAAGACAGCAGGGAGAGACACAGCAGTGACCCCGCCTCCGTATACAATGCTTGTCTTGTAAACTTATGGGTCCATAAATATTGAACACATCATAGAGTCGATAAAATCTTACTACTCAAAATAGCTTTATTTCTCTCTTCTTTTTTACTCATCATTAAAGAATGATTTCAATTTAATTTAGTCAAGCATTTAAATTATATTTAGGGTAAATTATACTAACACCCCTTTTTTTTTTAAATAACAATGTCACCCCCTTTATTATCTAAAATACCACTAACCTTCCCCCGTCAGTTAACATTTTTAACTAAATAATGAAATTACTGTATTGCCCTTGTTTGGAAAAAAGATTTCTTTTTCTTTTTCTTATCCTTTCCCCTCTCTCATCTCTGTTCTTAGCCTACCACCAATTGCAATGGTGACTATGGTGGTGGTGGTGAAGGTAGTGGTGGAGGAGGAGGGGATTAAACACCAATTAGAAGAGAGATAAAGAGCCTATTCCACAGCCACCGGCCACTGTGAACCTCCATGGCGATTACCTCCACCTCCCAACAACATAGCATAAATAATGAGAGAGAAAAGACGGTTACCTCCCAACTCGCTTTGCTCCATAGCCCACCATCACGGATGGACCACATCACCCACCCATTGAATCACAGGCCTCCACTAAATCCACCAAATCCCCCACCACTATAGTCAAAACCCAAATTCGAAGAATGGGTCTGTTAAATTGATTAATCCATAGCATTCCACTGAATCCAACTCTGTTTAATTACTCAAGCAATAGCAGCCACTCTAGTTTTTACCCAAGCAATTGCAAGCTCACAGAGGTGTCACTTCACTTATGAAAATTAGCTCCACAGGTCAAACATTTAAGTGGGCAACTTTTATTTATGTACGTATATGTATGTATCTATGTATGTATATGTTATGTGCATATGAGAGAAAATAGTTGAACTGTGTTACTATCCTTTGTTGGAAATCAAAATAAAAAGTTCTTATCTGAATATATATATATATATATATATATCAAGAGTTCTCAAAATATTTAGAAAATAATTGTTTTGAAATTTCTTTTCTTTATTGGAAATCAAAATAAGAAGTTCCCACGTTTGTATATATATATTTGTTTTACATGAGTTTTGCAAAATCAATTGAATTGAGTTTTGTTTTATTTGCTGAAATTCTTTGCTAGAAATCAAATTAGAAGATCCCAGTTGGTCGGGTGGTTAGATTGTGAGAGGTTTTGGTTAAGAGAAGCACTGGAGAAAGGGTCTGCGATTGAAAGAAGAAGAGGTGAACGGAAGAGAAAGAAATTTGTAAGGGTAAAGTTGGCATTTCATGCCCTATTTTCGCTTTCATCACCATTTTCTGTTTAGTCAACAAATAGTTGATGAACAAAAGGACTAAAGTGTTACAAAATTTTGTAAAGTAAGGGAGGGCATGGTGGCCAACTAGGTTAAAGAAAGTCACTTTGGGGGAACTTTTGACAACCAAATCCCCTTCCGAGGAAAGTCAACTTGTTAAGTGCAAATAATCCATCAGCTTTGTGTTAAATCTATGTCCCACAAGCCACATTTGGTTCCATACCACGGTTTTTGTTATTCTCAGGCTTGAAGGTAGTATAAAATTAGCTCTAGAAGCTTCTTTGTGCTTCCAGTGTAAGAACTCATTGTAAGTTCTTAACGAGAATTGTCAATTGTCATTATATTCATATATAGAAGTAGGCCCTCTAATAACTTATGTTACATGGCTTGTTCTAAATGTATGAAGTACACGTGTCGGACACTTGACATTTGAGTAAGGGTATGAGATATGTGCCCAACATGTTTAGTTGAAAATTAACCTAAGAAACATATTTAGTAATTTGAGTTGACCACAAAGGTAGGCATAAAACCACATAGTATGCATGAAATACTCTATGGCACCTTGTGAACACCATTTTACCTTAGAAAATAAAAGAGGTATACTAAGAAAGAAATAATTTGTCGTGTACCCAAGTCCACGTAACATTGCTAATAACTATAAACATGCATGAAACAAAATCTTCCCCAAATAATAGCATTATTCATACACTTTGATATGAATAATAGCATTATTCTGGTTGTCTAGCTGATGTTGCACTAATATGAATTTTCAAAACACTTGAGTTACTCATAGAATGACTGAAGGGCTGCTTCTTGTTTTGAATTGTTTGGTCAGGTTGAAGGGAATTTCAAGGCAGTGTAGTTTCAAGGAAGTGCAGTTTCAAGGCTGCTGGTTTGTGCTGGCTTTTCTCTGGTTGTCTTGCTGGTTTGTGCTGCTTTGTCTTGCTGGTTTTTTTTTTTTTTTTTTTCTGCCTTTGCTCTGTTTGGTTGTTTGTTAGTCTCTCACCAACTAAGAGGTTGGTGCTTGCTATAGCTCCAGGCTCCTCTTTATTGATATAATTTATCATATCTTGTATGTGTTTCATCAATAAAGTTTTTTTGCCGATCAAAAAAAAAAAAAAAAAAAAAATTATTCATACACTTTGTGCATGTTTCTTTCCACTTATTTGCAACTTATTCAACTTCAAATTTGAAAATGCATGCTTTACTAGTTAAACCAAAAGAAAGTTAGGTCGTTTGCTCTACTTAATTGGTTTTCACCTCAAAATGCATAAAATAGGCTGAATCGGCTCCTATTTCAATCCATGTTGGACCAATCAATATACCAATAGTCAAGTCTTCAGTCTACTGGTGGAATACATCGCATCAACCTGGGAGCATTAGCCAATCTGGTACATCAATAGATGTTCCTATGCCCATTCCAATCTTGTCTAACTTCGCTAACTCCCTCATCTCAACCCGTATCTTGTTCATTCTAAAAATACATCTTCCTATTCCATCTTTTCTTGAATCTCCTTTAACGAAAGAAATAGAAGGTCGAGAAGGAATAGCAAAATCTAGTTCACTTGCTGAGTCTCTTTGCACCAATGGCTGAATGGTTAAAGCGCCCAACCTATACAAGAGGCAAATTGGATTGACTTGGAACGTTCAGTTCAATCGCTGCTCACGGAATTTATACATATAGCTCGCCCTTATAGCTTATGGGGCACTTCACTCGCTCAACACTCGTTCTTCACTCGCTAGGGAAAGAAAAGGGATAGATGACTGAAAATCCCGCTTAGAGATCGCAACTATAGTCAGAGTAGGAGTTCCATCCATCATCTCTTATCGAGGCCTTGATTACTTGCCAATTCCATTTGATCTGTTGCTCTACAACTAAGGACGAGATTACCATCGCATCGGCTTTGATGTCCCGAATGTTCTCTTTAATAGGGTCGCCTTGACCGGGCTCTTCACCGTAGAACTTTTACCCGAAAAACTGGAGCACGGCATAAGCTAAAAGCATCTTTTTTTTAAGTGGAAACAATGGTGTTCAAAGCATTGTTCTACATTGTCTTGTTATTGTAGTGCTGCAAATAAATGAAAAACAAGTTAGAAAACCAAGTTCTAGGGAGGTCGCTCAAGCACACTACAAGGGTGTTCTACAAAGACGTGTAATTTCCGCTCAAAGTGTGCGTAAAGTCCACTTGCAAAGGCGATAATTCATCTTCTGCAGAGGTTCTACAACCACCACCTGAAGCGCATTTTAGCCTGGAGACCAAATCGGAGATCCTGCTAAGCACACTTGGAGACGATCATATGGATTTCAATCCAATTAGATTTTGGTTTAGGTTTTCTTTTCAGAGAAAACATGAATTCCAGCATCTTTTGAGAGAGAAAAACCTAGTGCATTCATAAGTTTTCAAAAGCTTTATGAAACACATGCTCCTAGATCTTTGAAACAGATCTGAATGCATTTCCACATTATATTGGGAGTTTCTTGATCCAGTGTTTCGAAAAAAAACACATAAATTTGCATTGCGCACTAAGCCTTGTCCCTTGGCGTAATGGGATTCGAAGTGACGACCAGTCACGCATGTATCTGTTCATCTGTGTATTTGGATGTTTAATATGTTGCGGATCGGGGGCACACCAGGGAACTCAAACAAGCAATAACACACAAGTTTTAATGTGGTTCGGCAAGTCGCCTACATCCACGGGCAGCGGATCACTATATTGAGAAAACTGGAACAATTACAAGCTCTCAGATGCAATTCTCTCTCACTGTTTTTCTCTCTACAATTCACTTCACTCTGCTGTATTTTTCCCTCTGCCTTAACCTCTCTATATATACACATCAGAGGGAGGAGGTGATTGGCCATCACCTACTCCATTCCACTCTCTAGTCTCTAATGGGGTGGGTGAAATGGAGCTTCTATTTGGGTAGTGGAAGGATAGTGCTGCACTACTCCATTTGTGCTGCACTAATGTGGTTGACTAGAATCCGAATCCACAGCCAATTTACAACAAATCTCCACCTTGGCGAGGATTCTCTAATCCAACATAGTGATCGATCAACACTGCCTTGCACTCGAAGGTGCTCAGTTCCTAGAGATGTTGACCAAGTCCAAACAATGTTGGAACTTGATCCCAGAAACTACCTTTGTGAGCATATCGGCCGGATTATCTGCAGTACCAATCTTTTGAAGCAGAATATCTCCTTCATTCACAATTTCTCGGATGAAATGGAAACGGACGTCAATGTGCTTGGTGCGGGAATGATGAACCTGGTTCTTTGCCAAACAAATGGCACTCTGACTGTCACAATACACCTCAACGTGCTTCTGAACAAGTCCCAAGTCTTCAATCAACCCGTGTAGCCAAATAGCTTCTTTAAAGGCTTCTGTCACTGCCATGTACTCTGCCTCTGTAGTAGACAAAGCCACCGTTGACTGAAGCGTTGACCTCCAACTCACCGGCCCTTTAGCAAGCGTAAATAAATACCCTGTTGTGGACCGGCATTTGTCTAAGTCACCAGCATAATCTGAGTCCACATAACCTTTCAAATTCTGCCCGAGTCGGTTATCTCTCTCGAACTTCAATCCCAGATTGACTGTGCCATGTATGTACCTTAGGATCCACTTCACTGCCTGCCAGTGATCTTTTCCTGGATCATGCATATACCTGCTTACCATACTCACAGCATGTGAGATGTCAGGCCTTGTACAAACCATAGCATACATTAATGCACCAACTGCATTTGCATATGGAACCTGTGCCATATGCTTCCGTTCTTCTTCTGTGCGTGGAGACATCGAAGCACTAAGCTTGAAATGAGGGGCCAATGGTGTACTCACAGTTTTGGTTTTCCCATTTATGCCAAATCTGTCTGACACCTTCTTCAGATACTGGGTTTGTGTCAAACAAACCGTGCTCTTCTTCCTGTCTCTCTTGATCTCCATGCCAAGAACTTTCTTTGCTTCTCCCAAATCCTTCATTTCAAACTCCCTTGCTAACTGTGCCTTGAGTTTGTCAATCTCCACCTTGCTCTTAGATGCAATTAGCATATCATCTATATATAAGAGCAAGTAGATGAAGGAACCGTCGGGAAGCTTACGGAAATATACACAATGATCAAATTGACTTCTTGTGTATTCTGTCTCCATCATGAACTGATCAAAACGCTTGTACCACTGTCTCGGGGATTGCTTCAACCCGTACAACGATTTGTTCAGCACAAATGGAGTAGTGCAGCACTATCCTTCCACTACCCAAATGGAAGCTCCATTTCACCCACCCCATTAGAGACTAGAGAGTGGAATGGAGTAGGTGATGGCCAATCACCTCCTCCCTCTGATGTGTATATATAGAGAGGTTGAGGCAGAGGGAAAAATACAGCAGAGTGAAGTGAATTGTAGAGAGAAAAACAATGAGAGAGAATTGCATATGAGAGCTTGTAATTGTTCCAGTTTTCTCAATATAGTGATCCGCTGCCCGTGGACGTAGGCGACTTGCCGAACCACGTAAAATATTGTGTCTCCTTGTGTGTAGGTGTGTATTTCTGCTTGGTATGGTTTCTATAAGGTCTTGGGCGGGATCCCCGATCCCAACAAGTGGTATCAGAGCCTCGTCGGTGGCGTTTCGGAACCAAAACAGTGCAAAATCCGAATCTGCCCAGAAATTGAATTGCTCGAAATTGAGTTTTGAGCATACCAGGAGCAAGGGCTCGACGAGAGAAGTCCAGAAACATAAAGCAGAAACCCAGGGGACACCGGACGCGCCCTCACGCGCCTCCTGAAGAAGGCGCGTGAGGCCCACTCGCGACACGCGCCGTCACGCGCCGGTAAAGGGTCGGCGCGTCATCTCACGCGCCCGCACGCGCTCCACGCGCGGCTGAAGGAGGAAGGCGAGTGGGGAGTTAGCGCGTGCCACGCGCAGGTCGCGTCAGCAGCCGCGTCAGCTAGTCAACGCCACGTGTCAGTCAATGGATCGGCAGAGTCAACGCCACGTGGCAGCCAGGTCATCGCCACGTGGTCGGCCACGTCATCGACACGTGGCATGCCACGTCAGTGCCACGTGGCACAGTGGACCAGTCGCTGCATGCCACGTCATCTGCCACGTCATCCAGAGGCAGGAAGAGATCCAGTGTTACGCAGGCAAAAGTGCAGCCGCAGGAGAGGATCCAGTGCTTCGCGGCTATGGTGCAGCCGCAGATCCGAGGCGTACAAAATGTTTTGGCTTGATCTAAGCCATTTGGAGTCCGTTTTTGGCGATCCAATAGTGGTTTCAGACTATTTGGAGTATTCCGAACACATCTGTACGGTCAGATTTTGGAGACGGAGTTTCTGTAAAAAGAAGGCAGATTAAGGGGACGGACGGCATCGGGTGCAGCGGACGGAATATTCTATTGGTACACGGAATATTCCCTGAACTTCTGAAAATTGTAATTTGGCCCAGAATTTTCAGAAAATTGTGGTGTGGCCCAGCTTTCGGGGATATTTTTCAGTGAGGTCCCCGGAAATGCAGCGAAGGTTGGTCCTAGCTAATCGGACCGTTCCGGACGCAATCGCGAGGTCAGAATAGTGAAATTCTGAACGGTTTTTTAAAGATTGTTAAAACATGGGAGTTTGTCATCTTTAATACTCGGAGGGAGGTTGCCGGATATTGTGGAACGCTGCGGAGTCACTGAAGAGGTTAGAATGGGTAGATTCTAACCAGATTGGACAACCAGATACAACTCGAGATAGATCATTGAAGGCCAGAGGAGATCAGGCTTGATGGCAGATCGAGGGAGATCAAGATTGGTCAGGGGCGATCAGAGGATTGCAGACCAGACTTGATGATCAAATGGTAGATCGAGGGAGATCAGGATTGGTCAGGGACGATCAGAGGATTGCAAAGATGATTATCTCCGGAGTTCATCGGAGGATCTAGTTCAATCAGAAGAGAAGACCATTCATCGACGGATAGATGATTTGGCAACCAGTTCAGGCTCAGGGAAATGCTGTAGCTGTTGGAGCTACTGTATACGAGTAAGTACTGGTGGTATGTGGACGTGTAGAACAATAGTTGCAGAGGAGCATACTAAGCGCAGGGGCACAAATGCAGACGTGCAGTAGTGCAAGGGTACGGTAGAGTATCGTACAGAGGCGCCAGAGGAGTGTGCAGCAGCGGGTTGTTGAAAGTTCACAGGAACTTCCAGACAGAGAAATTGAGACAAACACAAGAGTGCGCGCCAATGAGTGGCAAGTCCTTTTTCTTCTATGGTGGTTTCTTCCATGGCAGCGGAGGATAGAGTTGATGCGGATCTCTCAGGCAAGCTCGACGCAGGGAGACCAGAAGCTATGGGTGCGAGCACTATGCACAGGGTTGCATAGTGGTAACTTGTACAGACCGGTGGGAGTTGTCTTGGCAGAAGGGCTAACTGTCAAACATCAGTACGGACGTACAAGTAAGATAGAACCAAACATCAGGGATTGCAGCACAGACAACGAGCGTATGTGGAAACGCTAGGAAGTTGTTCAGAAGTGCAGAGGGCAAAGGCTGATAGTTCAGAAATAAGCTCCGAGCAAGGAAAATTGAGGATGTTGATGTGTCAAACTCTGAAGTTTTCTAGTTGCTCCAGTGTTCATCCTGTAAGGTAATGCATGACAGTCAAGGGCATCCCAGCAGGGGATGCAGGACATCCAATCAGGGGGTGTCAGATATCTTGGTTACACAAGTTCAAGCATAGCAAGTGAAGACATCCGAGACAGGAAGCGTGGAAGAGATGTGTGGGAGATAGGAGCAGAGGTTCTCTCCAAATCAGAGAGTGGTGTGAGTTGAGTTGAGGATGTAGGATTCCCTCCTCCTCTTGTATCTCTAGTGTATTATCTCTAGCTTTCAGGGGATGCAGCGTCTCAGTGAAGAGATGAAGACTATGTTGAATTTTTGGGCGTAACAAGATTAGCAGCAGTGTGTGCAGTGAATCACCTCATATGGGTTGAGGGGGTGATTTGTTAGAAATATCACCCCATAATGAGGTGCACCACTTAGGGTGATAATGCACCACTAATCCACCAAATGAAACTTCCACCTAGAGAGTGGAATAGGTTTGGTGAACCCACTAGGGAGTGGGGTGGTTGAGCCATTGTCTTCTTCCTCCTCCCATTTGTGTATAAATGGAGGAGGTGTTGGAGAGTTGAAGTAGAGAGAGCAAGTGTAAAGAGTGAGCATATCAGTGAGGGTGAGATGTGAGACGGTGAGACCCGTCTCCCTCGGTGTGAGCGAGGGAGACGAGAAAGTGGGTGAGTGAGGAGAGTGTGAGCTCCTCCTCTATTGTAATCTTTCTGTAATCTTTCCATTGGTATAGTGAAAACCGGCTACTCTCTCGTGGACGTAGGCATTGAGGCCGAACCACGTAAAATATTGTGTCTCCTTGTGTGTGGGTGTGTATTTCTGCTTGGCATGGTTTCTATAAGGTCTTGGGCGGGATCCCCGATCTCAACATAATAAACAAGTGAACATGCCTTTTTTCCACAATTTTTGGCAACTATTGCCGCTTTGCACTTGCATTGCAGCAACAAAACAGCTAACCAAACATTTGTTTCTAACAACATTGTCATCAAGTGTGCCCTAAGCCTTTGAAAAAAATTCTGAGTCTCTCTCTTGATGTCATACCGACGAAAGTCTGAATTGTCCTGTAACTAGGGATAGTATGTAGCCATAAATTTCAAAAGAACAACTACTATATGATTATAATAATAATGATGATAAAATCACCCACCCTAGATTGAAGCATTGTAGAAATCTAGATGTCCTATAAAAATTGCAAAAGAAAACTGACACAGGAGTCATGCAGAATATATCGATCTTGCCAAATAATATGGACATTACCTCCACTTCTCCTGAAGTACATTCTGGATCCAAATTTGAAAGGTGGACAAGTGTTCCTTGCTCATGTGCACTCTTCATTCTTTCCTCCCAAGGCTGAATCGCGACAGAAAGAAAAAAGAAAATGCTATGTTTACAGCCTCAATGGTTGTATCCAGAGCCCTCCCTCTCAATGGTTGAAAAAAAGATACTATTATCAATTTTGTCTTTGATATAAAAAAGGAGAGGGACAGATTGCAGTATATGTCAGCATTATCACAGAAAAATATGTACACATTGGCTGGTGCTTCCAACACTACACTGACTTAAAAAAAAACAAAATGGTAAAAAAATCACAACCACATGCTCACAACATAAAATAAACTAACAATGGAATAAATCGACTTTAATTCCTACAAGTTACTATAAGTACAGAAATTTTGCTATAGATGCTGGAGCTAACAAAAAATTTGTGATAATAAAAAAAATAAATATAATGGAAAGCTTCTAGATAGGTCTACAATTTAGAGGTTTTGAACAATTAATTATGGTTAGGAAAGAAGTGAGCCATCCTTATTTGTAGGGCGTCTCTAGATGCACCCCAGAAAAATGGATGGACACCCCATCTCAAATTTGAATTTCCTTCTTCTTTGGGGTTGCGGGGGTGGGTGGCAGCGGAGGTGGGAGGGGGCATGCTCACTGGAAAGGGTTGGAGGGAGACAGGGCTGTCGACTATGAAAAGGGTAGAAGGGGATTTCGTTAGTTTTGTATATGGGACCAAACGACAGTGTTTTAAGCTTTATGAGTTGAAGCGCACATGTGGCACGATCTGAGCCGTGAAATGAGAAAAAGGCTGCATGGCACAATCTCATTACGTGGACTATTCGGTCAGATTTTTTTGTAAAACTGGGGAGAAGCCAAAGAGAAGATAGAGAATGTATATTCATGGCACAATGGAGAGCTAATGTCAAAATTATAAATAAGACTAAATTCTTAGTTACTAGAAAATGTAGGACAGGAAAATAATAATAATAACAATTGAAACACATCAAATTTCATAAGCAAATACATAAATAATAAAACAAAAATATAATATGAGGGAGTAAGGACCACTCACAAGTGCCTTAAACCATTTGCTTCTCTCCTGCAATCATGTTAAAAAGAAAACATGTAAGAAACAAAACATAATTTCAACAAATAGACTATTGCAATACCAATGCAAGAAACTACTTGCCAAAAACACAAGGAAAAACAAATAAATAAATAAATAAAACAACGCTATCAACTATATAGCACACACTTCCATGTGGAATCACTTTTATCATGAACATAAGTTTGCCTACTACACCACAAGGATGTAGGGAAGATCCAAAACTGGCTGAATTGAATTGCCAGCATTGCTGGAATGATTTACACACTACAAAATATCATGCAACCTTCCAAGCAATAGACAACCAGCAGGGCAAATGTGTTTCTAAAGTTTTTTGCTAAGCGGGGGGGCATGGATGGCACTTGATTTATCTGCAATGTAAATAATAAGAATTTTTACGTAGTGTGCACAGCAATCTTTTGAGAGCCATTTGCATCAACGTTTTGAAAAAAAATACGAGTCCCTTTTTAACATTTAGAATCTCGTGCAATTAGTCTGTGATTATGCAATGGAACTAAATACAAAGTTGTGTATTTCAAGTAAAATTCCTGCACAATATAATTTAACTGCCATCAAAAAGTTAGTAGTCAGTAAATCTACGAACATGCTCCCTAATTTCTTCTCCTCTCCAGATCACTTCGTCCTTGGGAAAACCAACAGACGTGACAACTTTTTACATCAACTTAGGGCTAGTTTGGCATAACCTAAATAAGTCAAAAAGTCAAAAAGTCACTATCTTATTTAAGTTACATCATCTTATTTAAATCACATCACCTCTCTAACACATCACATCAAACCCAACCCAAACCCACCAATAAGTCAAAAAATGCACTTTTTTAGAACATCCCAAACCAACCCTGTGTATATGCTAAGAACCATAAGGGCATGCATATTTCCAAGCTTGGTCGAAGAATTGCTTGAAACTTCGAAAGATGATACTGTAAGAAACAAGCAAGACTTGGAATATACATGAGTCCTCTCTTTTTATAGGGTCACATGTCATGTTTTTCGTTGTCATATTTAGAAAGAGTATACTAAAGATTTTTTATTTTTATTTTTTAAGTTTTCGAATGTTATATTATACCCACCACGTTGTCACATTTAGAAAAAATATATTAATGAATTTTTAATTTTTTTTGAGTGTCACATCGTTGGAGTGTCACATTAATATCTGTCACATTGGAGTATTATATTATACCTATCATAGTAATAAAATGGTATAGTTGTCTACCAAAATACTATCAAAATAAAAAATAGGACCACACAGAAAGAAAGTTTCCACTAATAAGACTTAACAGATCACTAAAAAAAAACTTGTACTATTGGAATACTTTTTTGTGAGATGGAATTTATTGGTAAATATCCCAAAGAAATATACCGATAATTATTAGCAATTAAGCATGATAATGCTACATCATCAAAAAAAAAAAAAAATCCAAAAAGGTATCCAAAAATTTATATCAATGAGGTACATTTTTATTGTCACATATATAATTCATATCATACCAACTTTAAATATGCTATACATACCTCAATTTCAGAATAATTATCAAGATATAAATTTTGAACGCATAGCATTTATTACATTTTGGAGTAGTTTAAGTTGTGCTAAACACCAGGGACAACATATCTATTATTACTGAAAAACAAGCCACCTTTATGTCAAGCTCATATGCATATGCATATGTGGGTGGGAGAGTTGTTATAGTACATACATATATGTAAAGACGACTTATATATCTGAGTAGAGTTTTTCAGACTATGATGACAATCCAAACAAGCGAAACAAACATATAAAAAACTAATTAAACAAGTAGTGATGACTCTTTTTTGCAAAGATCAATCTTAGTTATGAACCCAAACTATATGATCCTCAGGAAGGAAATGGCAAATTGGAACAGTCCCTGGCTTGACCTTGAGCACTTGAAAGGCCAAGTGTTTCGGATTCCAATCTGATGTGTCGGTATGGCACACTGCAACTGCTTCTGCTTTCGTTCCATCGACGCCTACCATTGAAACCTTGTACGCCTTTGTTGTGGTTTGTGTCGTGTGGCAATAAAACACCGTGTACGCGTAGTCTTGCTTATGGCACACTACGGCTGCATCGCTTGCCATCTTCTTCACTCCTTCAATAGTGTATGTTTGCAAAGGGATTTCTTTTTTGACTTCTGTGGAGATTGCTTGGATACTTTTCCCAAGCCTGGTACGGCAGAAATCGATCATGGACTCTAGTGAAGTCGCGCAATATTTCTCTTCTCCTTTGATTCCAGGCTCTTCGCATTCTTTGATTGTTTGCTTGATTGTCTTGGCTTGAATGGAGTTGGGTTTCACCGAGAAGTAGTCAAGAATTTGTGGCATTTTCTTGGATGAAAAGGGTATTTTCTCGGCAACCTGGCGAGGCAAGAAAGTAGTTGACGTGGTGGTTTTAGTGAACTGCAATATCATTTTTGTGTATTTTTTCAAGTCATTTTCCAAGAAGAAAAGAACGATGTTGGGATTATAATGGAGTTGATCCTCAATAGCACCGAAACCGTAACTGATTTGGTAATTGATGTGGCTATTGGTCATTACGCCGCCATAGACGGGCTTTCCTTTCCCTGCATCGACAAATTAAGAAGATAAAATTAAGTATGAGGTTTGTGATGTTTTCTTTCCTTTGTATCTATTTCTTTCATCTCTTTCCTACCTCTTTGTTCTCTCCATGATTTAAATGAAGAGGTTGTTGGCAGTGGTGTGGTCAGAAAAATTTATTTAGTAGTGTCATTTAATTAATTATCATCGCTGTCATTACATACTTCTTTAGTGGAGAAACAAGTTGTGAGGATTGGAGGAAGGAGTGGAGAAGGAGGAGGTAGTGGCTCATATGTTTTTCATCTATCTTCTTTCTTTTTTTTTTTTTTTTTTTTTTTTTTTTTTTTTTTTTAAGGTTAAAATTGAGACGAAATTAACTTTGCCGAATCACCGTTCAAATAATGATTCCCTGCTTTTTGTTTGAGTAAAAAAATTAGTGGACAAATCAATGCATGACAATTAATTATCTTTTAGTGTGATTATAAAAATCTTTATTTATCAATAAGAAAAATAAGGACATGTAAACTCAAAAAATTCATAAACAATGTTCAAAACAAGTTAAGTCAGCGCGTCGCCTTAATACCGTCAAAGTATAATAGCAAACAGTTAGTGATTCAAAAATTAATGACGGTGAGTCTTACACCCCAATAGCCAGTAGTGTAATTTGGAACCCTAACCTCTTGTCTGCTAAAGAGTCACTCTTGCATCTTGACCACCAAATCATCACTTTTTTTTTTTTTTTTGATAAATGTAATAAATTGAATAAATTACGATTAATAGATCGATCTAATATTTTATATTGATATAATACATAAAATATTTATCAAAATAAATAATTCGAATCATTGAAATGAAACTCAAACAACGGCATGAACTAACGAGCAACTGCCTCCTTCACAATTTCCCCTTGTTTTACATGGAAGCAAATACTGTTGAAAGTTACCAAGTTAAAAAACATAAAAAAATAAAATGAAAAAGAGGAAAGGAGTTTATAGCCAGAGGTGGCTCAACATTAATTAGGCCACTCAGCCCTAGTCCAAGGCTTCTCGATAAAATTTATATATATATATATACTAGTATGAAAGGCCGGGCACAGGTTACTATTAGGGGTGCAATTTGGATTGATTGAGGTAGGTTAAGAGATTGTTTAAACTCGAGTCAAGTTGTGTTGATAACTGTTCGAATTGTAATTCGAGATTATCTGATCAAGTTTGATTCGAGTTAAACCTGAATTATTCAAATTGCTCAAATTGTACACAAATTTCAGTTTTTTATTTGGGTAAATTACATTGACACCCCTTGAGGTTTGGTCCAATTACTATCCATCCCCTGACATTTTAGAAATTACATTTCCACCCTTAGGGTTAATAGTTTCATTTCACAAACTCCCCTGCTTATATAAAAATTAACAACTCCTAACAAAAAAATAGAAGAAATTACATTAAAAAAAATATATAAAGGAAAGGGAAAAAAAAAGAAGAAAGTAAAGCAAAGCAAAAAAAGATAGAGTGCATGAGTTCAATGTCTTCATTCCGTTTAAATAATTACAATGACAGGCGGGTTAGTGTAATTTCCCAAATGTCAGGAGGTGATATGTATTAAATTCAAACCTCAGGGAGTGTAAGTGTAATTTACCCTTTTATTTTATTATTTTACTGCATCTAAGTTAATTAATTCGTTAAAATTAGACTATTTACAATTTTTTTTTATATAAAATAATTAATAACATCAAAACAAATAATTTTTATAATGTAATAGAGATGCCATTATGATGGTCTTTGCAATTTATGAGTGAGAAAAAATAAATAAATAAAAATTTGAATTGTATTACTTATATATATATATATAATGTATATTCAGTATGATCTAAGAATCTAAATTATTTTAAAATCATTTAATGGCTAATAATTTATATGTCTATTCAATATTTTTATTTTTTTATATATTTAATTCGGGTTGTTCGGGTTGTTTGATATCTTTATCTAAGCATGACCAAATTTAATTTAGGTTTTTAAATTTTTGTCAAAATTCGTATCAAATTTAAAAATATTTTTTCCAAGCCTTAAAAAATTTCAGGTTGGGCTCGAGTTGCTTAAGTTGAGCCCGCCCAAATTGCACTCCTAGCTACTATGGCCTTTGATTTCAATGTTTTATTGATTAGTGGATGTTTGGGATTTGCTTATTTTTTGTCTTATTGACTTTTTACGTAAAGATATGAAGAAAAATAGAGAAATAATGTGATAACTTATAACAAATACGCTGCTTATTTAGCAACTTTCCAAACTTTTACTAAATAAAATGGAATAATATGATAATTTTTTTAAAGTATTTATTTTATGTTTTATTCACTCCAAAAAATAATAAAAATTGCATTATAAAAGAAATAATAATTATTCTATAAAAAAGATAAAAGAATAATCATTTCATTCCCTTGCACCTCATTCTGTTGCATCTCATTCCATTCCACTACCTGAATTTTTTCTCCAAAAATAAGATTATTTTCTTACAAAATTAGATAAAATAAATGATAGAATTTTTTATTTCTATTGTAAGGTACAATTATGGAAAAAATAGATGAGCCAAAGATTTAGCTCAAATGAGTGGACTTTTTATTTTATTTTATTAAGTTTGATTAAGATGGGATAATCGAATGGTGATATAACACACCAATGATCATGTGGTATCACCGTTACACTTTCATTTGGTTTGATTTTTATTAAATTATTTTTAGACCTATGTAAGGCATGGACTATTATTGTGATAAATTTAAATTTTCAAAACGTAAATCTTCTAACAAATTACTTTGTGTGGTTCGATTTTTTAAAAATTATTTTTAGATGGAATTTCATTTGTTGAATAAATGTTTTTGTACTTTATTCAATTTTTTTTTTAACTTTTAAAATTATGATACATCTAAAAAATAAAAATTAATGGA
Organism: Camellia oleifera; assembly: GCA_022316695.1. Classification (NCBI taxonomy): domain Eukaryota; kingdom Viridiplantae; phylum Streptophyta; class Magnoliopsida; order Ericales; family Theaceae; genus Camellia; species Camellia oleifera. The sequence continues at coordinate 51,207,281 of CM039319.1, read as the reverse complement.
CTAAACTATTAAAAAAAATCACTAAAAACAAATGAGAACAAAGGCATGTGTACATTTTTGTTCGAATTTTTATTTATTTTAAATAATTTTTTAAAAATATTTTAATTGATTTTTTTAATTTTTAAATGTATCACTTGCACATACATTTTAAATGGAATACCTTAAATGATATTATCAATTTGTTTAGTTTGATTTTTAAAAAATTATTTACGAGTTTTTAAATTTTTAATTAACTTATTTCATATTTAAAAAAAATGATGGGTACTTTTGGTTAAAGGTTTAAATTGAAAAAAAAAAAAAATAGATAAGAGTTAATTAGTGATATAATTTTTAGTTTAAGATATTAAAATAAAAGTTGAGGGTTTAAAATATAATTTGTCAAAATTTATATTAAATAGATAAATAATACAAAGGTACATAGATGGGTAGGCGTTGCTGGGCCCAACTCACATGGGCCAATTCCAAAACAAACCTTAGAATAACAATTAAAAAAAGTGTAGTAGTAAAGACAACTATGGTCAAATGTGGAAGAAACAGATCAAAATACAAGCCATGGTAACCAAAGAGCCTCTTATATATATATAGATATATTATTTTAGCCTTCATTTTTACAAAGATTTTAGTAAAATAAAATCTCATTTTAATATTTAATCTACAATCTCAAGAAATTTTAAATCATTACTGTCTAGAATAGAAGACTAACCAGGGAGTAAAAGATCCTTGACAACCTTAGGCATAGGAGAGTTTGGCAGAACCGAGTTCCAGTATGCTTCAGGAGATAGAGTTGCATGACTTACCACCAACATTAACTGTATAAAAAAAAAAATAAAAATCTCATTAATTAGCTTCTCACTTTGAATACCAAAAAAATTGTATTAACTTACATAAATACTTGTTTATTAGGTGAATTATTTTTTGAAGACTATCTTAATGATTTTTTTAATATAAAATAATTGTTTTTAGGAAGCAATAAAAAAATTATTTTCAAATTTTGATAAATTATTTTTAGGAGATTTTTTTTAAGATCCATGATATTAATATTTTATAAGGTAAGGAACATACAATATTTTCATAGTAGTTAAGGTCCTTCAACATTTTCATAGAGAACATTTGACTCAGAGAAATTTCGTCGGACTCAGAGAAATTTCAATCTCAGCACAGAAAAATTTTAATTTTCACAGAGAAATTTTGAAATTTCTCTGGTATGATCACAGAAAAATTTCATAGAGAAATTTTATCAAGAGACCTTAGTTAATAAAAAAAAAAAAAACATCTTGGACCTCAAAGCTGGAAAGGAATGTTTCACTAAATTTTCTTTATTTTTATACAAAAATGGGAACAATATGAATGATGATTGTTTTCGAACTTTTCATTATTTTTTGTTTTCAAAAACATAAACTAAAGTAAAGAAAAGTTAAACAACATTTGTTGAGGACATAAATACATGGACAAATTATATCCATGATTTTTGTAATTTGTCTCTTATATCAATTTAGTCCATATAGATTCAATTGTATTAATTTTGCTTTTTAATTTTTCATATTTGTGTTGGTTTAGTTTAAATTAATAACATTTAATAAGAAATTGGACAAAAATAAAAGGCATAATGGTCCATTTAAAAGAGAGTAGGCCATTTTAAATTGGACACAAACTCCTCATTCAGTTGAGGAGTGTGAATGGATTATTTTTGCAATTTAATTTTAGTCCAATTTGTAAAAAGCGTTATCAATTAGATTAAATTGATATAATATAAAAAATTCAAAAGTAAAATTAATAAACAACAACTAAATTAACACAAAAGATAAACTATAAGAAGTACGAAGTTAATTTATCCGAAATAGATATGCAACATATATCTATTCAATTATTAAAAGCACACAACATAGCGGACGAAACTCCCTCACGCTTTTTCTATTTTTCAAGAATGCTCCTCAAATTTCTAACTGTAAAATTTCATATCTAGCAACGATTTTAAGTCATTTTGAAAATACTCTAATTGTATTTGGTTGGGAGATTTGCGAAAGGATTTGAAAAAAAAAGAAAGGAAAAAGATAGATATGTAAATAAAATATACATATCTTTCATTTAATTTCACATATTTTTTCTCATTTCCTTTCTAAATTTATTTCCAAATCTCCTAATCAAATACAGCGTAAACTATTTTCAAATTCTATCCATCTTTCTTTATTAAACCGCTCAAAATTGCAAAAGAAAAAAATAAAAAAATTACATATATATATTGAGAGGAGAGAGAGAGAGAGAGAGCGAGGGGAGGGGGGTACAAAACAAAATCCCAAGAAAATGTTTTATATGTTACGAGGATTTGGGAGTTGAGAAACTCACAGAAAGAAATGCAAGGATAGGTGGGAGGTGGAACTCCATGGAAAGCTACAGTACAGAAAACTATGATATCAAAGAGAAAGAAAGCTTAGTATAGCTAGCTTACACTTGAAAGTAAGAGAAGTGAGATTGTGATATTTATAATTGAGTGTTAGGAGTTAAAAGACTGTAGACCTCTCTCTCTCTACTTAAAAGAGTGGACCCCTCTCTCTCTCTCTCTCTCTCTTCCCGGCATCAAAAGCAACATGCATTAAATATAATTATGCTAAATAGTAGCGGAGTAAAAATAAAAAAATTAAATCAAAAAAGACACTTATTAATTATAATTATAATTTTTTTTCATAATCAATAATAAGAAGATAATAATAATTTTTGAATTAATATTAAGTACAAAAAATTAAATAAATTGTTACAAAAGTATTTCACATGAAATTTTATAATTAATTTCAAGTAAAATCGAAATGAAAGTATTGTGAGTAACTAGTGTATCATGAACAATGTAAAAAAGTCATATTTTAAGTCGTAAAATAAATTATGTGACCTTCTGAATTGTCACTTTATGTGACCCTCTATTCTGTTATGTTGTCATTTTAAGTGACCTTTTGTTGTCATGGATCCACTGACCCTTTGAACAAAGTGTTGTGCGGAGGTTAGTGCTACACTATTGTGGGAGCCACCCCTAGAATTCATACGAGCCACCTCTTGAGTCCACACACCTATTCTGTTCTGTACCGTAGTTATGATATTTGCTTATGTGATTTATGCATTATACTTCTGTTATTTTAAATGATTTATGTATTTTTGTTACCAAACTAATCTTTGTTTAGCCCAAATAATTATCCATGGCGACTTTTATAGCTTTACACTCTCAGTATAATATTTCTCACTTTGCCATATGTTATAGTTGTTAACCACTTTCGGGTGATGAAGCTTAGAGGGATCCTAATCCCCATTGTTTATAAGTTGGTTGTAGCAGGACTGGGACTTGGAGTAGACACAAGGCACATTGTAACATAATCTAGCTCTGATATTGTAAATAAATAAAAGCTCCAATGTACGTTTTAATGAAATAAATATTTGAGTACCTTTTTATTTATTTCGCTGTGTTTTTCATATGATACATTTCTTACTTTTTGTTTGAGTAAAAAAGTTAGTAGAGAAATTAATGCGTGATAATTAATTCTCTTTTAGTGTAATTATAAGAATCGCTATTTGTCAATAAGAGAAACGAGAAGGACATGTAAACTCCAGAGATTTACAAATAATCTCTTAAAACAAGCTAAGTCACAGCCTGACCTTAATATCATCAAAGTATAATAGCAAAGAGTTAATGATTCAAAAATTAATGAGCATAAGTCTTGCATTCCAATAGCCGGTACTAAAGAGTCACTTTTACATCTTCGCTATCAAGGCATCATCCTTTTTTTTTTTTTATAGACAAATGTGATAAATTAAAAATGTTATGATTATCAGATCGATTTAATATTTTGTGTAAATATAATACATAAAATATCCGTCAAAATAAACAACTTAGATTATGGAAATGAAATTCAAACAACGCGATGGACTGGAGAGCAACTGCCTCCTTCACAATTTTTCCTTGTTTTTACATGGAAGCAAATAGTGTTGAAAGTTACCAAGTTAAAAAATATAAAAAAGTAAAATGACAAAGAGGAAAGGAGTCTATAGCCAGAGGTGGCTCAACATTAATTAGGCCACTCAGCCCTAGTCCAAGGCTTCTCGAGAAATTATATATATATATTATTTAAGTCTTCATTTTTTCAAATATTTTAATAAAATAAAATCTCATTTTAACATTTAATCTAACATCTCAAAATTTTTTAAATGATTACTGCCTAGAGTAGAAGACTAATCAGGGTGTAAAAGATCCTTGACATGACATCCTTATTAAAAAAAATAAAAATCTTATTAATTAGGTGACGTTTGTGTGTTTGGTAATGTTTATGTTTTCAGTTTATATTTACAAAAAATTTATAAACTGGTTTTTGTTTATTTTTAGAAAAACATAAACTACAAACGCGTTTGGTAATTGACAAAATATTTAAAAAATATAAAAAAGAGTGAGAAATGGCAAGTAGTGGCAAGTGGTGACGGTGGGTGGTGGCGGATGGATGGTGGTGGTGGGTAGGTGGGTAACGGTGGCGGGTGGTGGGTAGTAGCGAGTGGGTGGGGGGTGGTAGTGGTAGGTAGGGTGGCAGATGGCTGGTGGCGGGTGGGTGGTGATGGTGGGTGGGTGGGTGACGGTGGTGGATGGTGGGTGGTAGCGAGTGGGTAGTGGTGGTGGTGGTGGTTGTGGCGGGTGGCGGATGGTGGTGGTAGGTGGGTGGCGGATAGTGGGTAGTGGTGGGTGGTGGTGGTGGTGGTGGTTGGTGGATGGGTGGGTGACGGTGGTGGGTGGTAGCAAGTGGGTGGTAGTAGTAGGTGAGTGGGTGACGGTGGTGGGTGGGTGACGGTGGCGGGTGGTAGGTGGTAGCGAGTGGGTGGTGGTGGCGGCAGCAGGTGGGTGGTGGGTGATGGTGGTGGTGGTGGTGGGTAGTGGTGGCGGGTGGGTGGCAGGTGGGTGGTAGTGGTGGTGGGTGGCTGGTACTGGCAGATGGTGGTGGCAGGTGGGTGGTGGATAGTAGTGGCGGTTGGTAGGTGGTGGCGAGTGGATGACAGGTGGGTGGTGGGTGGGTGGTGGTGGTGGTGGCGGCGAATGGGTGGCAGGTGGTGGCTGGTGAGTGGTGGTGGCGGGTAGTGGTGGCAGGTGGGTGGTGAGTGGTGGTGACAGGTGGTGGTAGAGAGTGGGTGGTGGGTGGTAGTGGCGGAAGACGGTGGTAGAAAATAGTGGCGGGTGGTGGCTAGTGTTGGATGATAAAAAAAAAAAAACTCGAAATTCAAAATGGAAACACATTTTTTGTGTTTTTATTTTTTGGCCAAATTTATAAACTAAGACCACTGATTTATAAGTCAAAAATTTTACCAAATAAATTTTTATTTGAGTTTTTTAAATTTTTGTAAATATAAACAGAAAACTGAAAACGTAAGTGTTACCAAACGGCACCCGTTTTGAGTTTTCAGTTTATATTTACAAAAATTTTTAAAATTATCATAAAAACTTGTTTGGTAAATATTTTGGTTTATAAACTAGTGGTCTCAGTTTATAAATTTGGTCAAAATTTGTAAACTCAAAAAATGAGTTTACGTTTTCAGTTTTTTTTTTTTTTGACCACCCACCACTCGCCACCACCTGCCACCATTTTCCACCACTATTTTCTGCCACCACCACCCTCCACCACCGTCTTCTGCTGCCACCACCCACCACCATCTTCCGCCGCTACTACTCTCCACCACCCGCTACCACCATCTTCCGCCACTACCACTCGCCACCACTTTCCACCACCTTCTTCCGCTGCCACCACCTGCTACCTGCCACCATTTTCCACTACCGTCTTTCGCCGCCACTACTCGCTACCTACCGCCATTTTCCACTACCGTTTTCCGCCGCCACCACCTTCCAACACCGTCTTTCGCCGCCACCACCACCTGCCACCACTTTCCACCACCACCCGCCGCCGCCATCATCTTCCGCCACTACCACCCGCCACCACTTTCCACCACCTTCCGCTGCCACCACCTGCCACTACCATCTTTCACCGCCACCACCCGCCACTTGCCACCACTTTCCACCACCGTTTTCCGCCGCCGCCACCACTGGACACTACCTGCCACCACTACCTGCCACCACTTTCCACCACCGTCTTTCACCGCCACCACTTTCCACCACCATCTTCCGCCAGCACCACCCACCACCCGTCACCTGCCACCACCTGCCACCATCTACCACCACTTTCCATCACCGTCTTCCGCTGCCACCACTTGCCACCATTGTCTTCCGCCACCACCACCTGCCACTACTTTCCACCACCGTCTTCCGCCACCACCCTCCATCACTGTCTTCTGCCGCCACCACCCACCACCTGTCGTTATTACTCATTACCCGCCTCCCGCCATCATCGTCTTTTGTCACCACCACTCGCCACCACCCACCACTACCGTCTTCCGTCGCCACCCACCCGCCACCACCGTCTTCCGCTGCCACCATCCGCCACTACTCGTCACCACCCACCACTCGTCATTTCTCACTCTTTTAGTTTATATTTTTTAAAATTTTTAAATATTTTGTCCAAACCAAACGCGTTTAAAGTTTATGTTTTTTTAAAAATAAACAAAAACCAATTTATAAAATTTTTGTAAATATAAATTGAAAATGTAAGTGTTACCAAACAGGCCCTTAGCTTCTCACTTTGAGTTAATACAAAATACTTATTTATTAGGTGAATTATTTTTTGAAGACTATTTTAATGATTTTTTTAATATAAAATAATTGTTTTGGGGAAGCAATAAAAAAATTATTTTCAAATTTCATAAATTGCTTTTAGGGATTTTTTTTTTTAAGGTCCATGTTATTAAAATTTTATAATATAAAGGACACAATATTTTCAGTAGTAGTTAAGGTCTCTTAACATTTTTACAGAAAAAATTCGACTCCGAAAAATTTAGCTTGACTCAGAGAAATTTCAATCCCGACATAGAAAATTTTTAATTTTCATAGAGAAATTTTAAAATTTCTTTGGTATGATCACAAAATTTTTTTATTGAGGGACCTTAGTTAATAAAAAAAATATCTTGGACCTCAAAATTGGAAAGGGATGTTTCACTAATTTTTCTTTATTATTATACAAAAATGGGAACGATGAATGTTTTCAAACTTTACATTATATTTTGTTTTCAAAAACATAAAAACTATAGTAAAGAAAAGTTAAACAACATTTGTTGACGACATAAATACATGGACAAATTATATCTATGGTTTCTGTAATTTGTCTCTTATATCAATTTAGTCTATATAGATTCAATTGTATTAATTTTGCTTTTCAATTTTTCATATTTGTGTTAGTTTAGTTAAATTAATAACAATTTTAATAAGAAATTGGACAAAAATAAAAGGCATAATGGTCCATTTAAAAGAGAATAGGTCATTTTAAATTGGACACAAACTCCTCATTCACTTAAGGAGTGTGAATGGATAATTTTTGTTATTTGATTTTAGTCCAATTTCTAAAAAGTGTTATCAACTATATTAAATTGATATAATATGAAAATTTCAAAAATAAAATTAACAAAATTAAAACTGCAAAAAATAAATTATAAGAGGTACGAATGTAATTTATCCAAAATAGATATACACATACAAGCCCATATATCTATTCAATTATTAAAAGCACACAACATAGATTCCTCATGCTTTTTCTATTTTTCAAGAATGCTCCTCAAATTGCTAACTGTAAAATTTCATATCTAGCAATGACTTCAATGTTGTATTTGATTGAGAGATTTGAGAAAAAATTTAGAAAAGAAAATGAAAAATGTAAGTAAAATATGAATAAAATATACCTACATTTTATCTAATTTCACACATTTTTTTTCCTTTTCTCTTTCCAAATCTCTTCTCAAATGCTCCAACCAGACACAAGCATAAGTCATTTTGAAAATACTAACGCTGTGTTTGGTTGGAAGATTTGTGAAGAGATTTAGAAAGGAAAAAGAAAAAGATAGATAATCTGTAAATAAAATATACCTATATTTAATCTAATTTCAATTTTGGAGGTAAATTATACAAATAGTCCTGGTAGTTTACACGATGTGTTAATTTAGTCCCTGTTGTTTCAATTTGCTCGATTTTGCCCCTTAATTTAACGGATTGTGTCATTTTGGTCCAATAAATAACGTCTGTTAAGTTTGGTGAACAGAAAGTCAAATTATGTATCAATTTGGTCCTTGTAGTTTACACAATGTGTCAATTTGATGGACCAAATTGTCACATTGTGTAGATTTTCCGTCTACCAAACTTGACAGCCGTTATTTATTAAACTAAAATGACACAATCTGTTAAATTAAGAGGCAAAATCGAGCAAATTGAAACAATAGAGACCAAATTGATACATCGTGTAAACTATAGGGACCATTTGCATAATTTACTCTTCTTTTTTTTTCATTTTCAAATCTCTTCCCAAATTTCATAATCAAATATAGCGTAAATTATTTTCAAATTCAACCCATCTTCTTTTATTAAACTGCTCAAAATTGCAAAAAAATAAAATAAAATAAAATTGGCCGGGGAGGGGGTGGGGGGAACAAAATCCCAAGAAAATGCTTTATATGTTATGAGGATTTGGGAGCTGAGAAACTCACAAGAAGAAATGCAAGGATGGGTAGGAGGTGGAATACAAAACAGAAAACTATGATATGAAAGAGAAAGAAAGCTTAGTAGTATACCTACCTTTCATTTGGAAGTAAGAGAAGTGATATGGGGAAGTGGTTCTGGAAATACTCTTCAGATCCTGGGAGACGCTCTTGATCCTCAGCTAGTCACCTGCAAAGACAAACACTTCGGTCGGGGGTGCCGGGGTTAGCACTCCGACGGGTAAGTCAGTCCTTATACTCAAGAAAGCTTGTTTACAAAGTTTAGTGAAGTGATGCTTACATACCTTTCTAAATCTGAAGCTTTTGTATTTATACTCATTCTCTGGACCTCGGGTCCAGAGCCCACTTTTTACTTATTATCCTTTTGTTTATTCCAACATACATCTCCCCGTTTATTCGACGATCTCAATGTATTCGGTATCTTAGTTGATTAGTATGGAGCCGAACAGTCTCTGACTTCTGGGATACATCCCTTCCGACTCTTCTATTTATTCGGCTCCCACAATTGCCCCCCAAGCATTCTTCCAACGCTGTTGGCTGGAGTGCTTGGTTCCGAATTTTGAATACCCAACCAAAATTTTGGTGATTGGGCCCACAAAGCATACGTCTAAGTACACCCCATTTTCGTTGTCGTACCGACTTCCCGCCTCTTCGTACATACCTATTCATTGCATTTTTAAAGATTGGCGTTCCTTCAGATTTGCATTCCGTGATACTGGTCGCTGGGTTGCCTTTTGGATCGTTCTTGCAATTTTGTCTCCTTCAATATCTTCTTCACCTTCTGTAAGTTTTCCACTTCTTTGCTTCGAGAACCATTCCCATTTTATTCTTTGGCATATCTGTGTCAACTGTAGAGTATGGCGAAACATTTGAAAGACCTCCTCTCATCAGATCGAATTGCTGGTTTTAGACGCCATTTCTCTATTCCTGATGACGTCTGTCTGTCACTTTTGGCAGACGACACCCTTGACATGGAGAGGGAGGACGAAACCACAATCATCTTTCCTCTCTTGTCAATCGCAGAGGGTGGAGTCCGCTTCCCTCTACACCCATTTCTAAGGGCTGTGCTTCGCCATTGGGATTTAATCCCTTCTCAACCTAACGTGAATTTCTTTAGAATTATAATGGGGATTGTAGCGTTGAATCGTCGCCTTGGAATTAACCTTGGCATTCCGGCTATCCGGCACTGCTATGCCTTGGCTAAGTCCTCCGGTCGGCAAGGGCGTTATTTCCTTAGAGCTAAGGACACCGACCATCAACTAATCACTATGCTTTCCAGCTCTGGGAAACGAGTTGATGATGTTATGGTCGTTGTCCAGGGTAACTGGGAATTTGGCGAAGAGGAGGATCGTGTTGACCCTATTCCTAGATGGAGGATTTTTATTGTAAAACCTATTCTATTGAAATCTTACGGCTTCATCTCGTGCAGGGAGAGGTTTGAAAAAGGTACTATCTACAACCCACGACGCCGTTCTTTCAGATATTAGGGTTGCTCTCAGGTATTTCGGCCGTCGAAGTCTTTAGAAACAGGGAAGGGCGGCTCACATTCTGCTTTGTTACGAGCCGACATACACAACCTTTTCGGCGGCGGAAAACATACCGATTCCGAAGGGTGAAGATTTCCTTACTGCTCTTATTCTGTCTGACTTCAAAAACTTGAGGCAGGTAGGCTTTGAAGGGTCCGATTCGGAGCGAAATGAGGTAGCTGATATCGCCGAATCAGATCAATCCGAGACCGAGTCTGAGGAGGTATTGGATCCCGCCGATCCTCCATTTACATCGGGACCAGGGGATCTTCCTTCTGCCGACGTTTTTCAATGCTTAGAGGATCTTCCCGTCATAGACTCCGCGGATGTGGCCGGATTGAGTCTGACAAAGCTTGCCAAAAAGGCGAATGCGGAGAGGTTAGCCGCACGGCGAAGAGCGGAGGGCCTTTCGACTGAAATACCGCCCGCTACCGAATCTCGACTCCCCCTCCCTGTTGCCGAATCAGAGTCCTTGGGGGTTGTAGAGGAGACGAAAAAAGGTCAGAATGCCGAATCTCCATTAGTCGGGGAAGTCGGCCAAAAAGTTGAGGAAAAGGCAGAGAAACGCTCTGCTGACCTCAAGGCCGGTTCAGACGAACAAGGTGGTAAGCGTCCTCGATTGGAGGGATCTAATGAGGTTCTTCCTTTTGTCATTCATCCAATGGTAAAGGACATGCCGGTTCCCTCTAACGCTTCGGCGCTTAAAGATCCAGAAGTCGCATTCGGTGTGGCTACGTCCATGTCGTTGCCGTCTGATATGGAGGCTTTCCGGGTGGAACCAGATCTGAATACGACAGCACTAACCGCGCAATTGGCACTTCTGGTACGTATTCTGACTTTTCTTCACTTTATCCAAGTACTGTTGAGGTTATGTTTTTGGGTTCTTCCTTTGCAGACCGTCGGAAGGATAGCCGATATGGGACGTCGGCATCTCGACGCCGTCAAACAGATTGACCGCTTACGAAAGCAAGTAGAGGGCCAGAGGAAGAGGGCCGGGGATGCAGTTTTGAGAGCGAACAAGGAAGCTTCTCGGGCCGAGGCCGAAGTAGAAAAGGCTCGCATTGCAGATCAATCCCAAGCGGACGCCGAGAAGAAGGCGGACGCGAGCGAAGCGGCGCTGAGATTGTCCCAGAAGGCGGTTGCCAGCCTGGAGGCTGAGTTGGCTGACATGAAGGCGGCTGCTTCCAAAGTATTCGAAGCCAGGAAAGATACTGGGCTCTCCGAATATGTGGACCAGGTCCCGCGGTTCGAAAACAGGGGGTTCAAGCATGGCTGGCACAAAGCCCTTGCTGCAGCTGGAGTTTCACTGACTATGCCAGTGCCGTATGAGCAAGTGGATGTCGAGCCGTTGGAGACTGATTCCGAAGGCTGAGCTGGGCAATTGACTGTTAGGATTTCACAAATGTATTAGGATTTCACAGATGTATTGTTACAATTGTTTTGTCAAACATTTTTGTGCGGGCTTATAGCTTATTTATTTTGCATATATAAAATGTCATGAGTTGTGCTCAATTTTGCTGATGAAGAATGATATTACTTAATTTTGAGCTCGGACGATCGGACTGAGGAATCTGCCCTTGCCTTAGCCAGGGTGCGGGCGAGGAATCGAATGAGCCGATGGCTCTGAATCGAGGGCTGGCTGAGGCATAAATTACTCGGCGTTATCATTTGAAAAGATAGCCGGCTAGATCAATGAATCCGCCCTTGCCTCATCGATCTTAGGTTAATCGGCGATAGCGCTTGAAATATAGTCGACTAGATTAATGAATCTGCCCTTGCCTTAGCCAGGGCGCGAGCTTGAGGAACCGAATGAGCCGATGGCTCTGAATCGTGGGCTGGCTGAGGCGTAAATTACTCGGCGTTATCGTTTGAAAATATAGCCGACTAGATCAATGAATCCGCCCTTGCCCCAGCGATCTTAGGTTAACCGGCGATAGCGCTTGAAAATAGCCAACTAGATTAATGAATCTGCCCTTGCCTGAGCCAGGGCGCGAGCGAGGAACCGAATGAGCCGATGGCTCTGAATCGAGGACTGACTGAGGCATAAATTACTCGGCATTATCGTTTGAAAATATAGCCGGCTAGATCAATGAATCCGCCCTTGCCCCAACGATCTTAGGTTAACCGGCGATAGCGCTTGAAATATAGCCGACTAGATTAATGAATCTGCCCTTGCCTTAGCCAGGGCGCAAGCGAGGAACCGAATGAGCCGATGGCTCTGAATCGAGGGCTGGCTGAGGGGCATACGACGTTTGGCGCTCAGTCTTTCTGACGTTTTCTCGGGGGAGCTGCATGTACCCCAGAATAAATGGGCGAGTTCATGCCAACAACTTGACTAATTTCTATTCAAGCTTGATCCAAACCTGGCAGGGGCCAACATTGGCTGGGTTTAGCAGTCAAAATGAATCGCAGAAGCGAGCCTATTCACACGGGAAGAAAAGCATCCATGGATCGGGAAAAAGAGCGGCCCCCTAGTCGTCGAAGCAGATCACCCCGAAAGGATAGACAACGGGGAGATTCCCCGCGCCCACGACTGTAAGTTGAGCTTGACGCGGCGCCACGACCGTTGAGTTTTGTGGTTCTCGTGAAGAATAGACCAATGACGGAGGCGGATTCTATAATTAAAGACCTAGATGTGGCAGTCGAGTTCGCTCGGCAGATTTTTCCGCCAGAGGTTCAACAGTCGATGGTCGGACGTCGAGATTTTGAAGTATTTCGGGATGGCATACATGGGGCTGTCAAGGGACTGTATAGCGCTTATGAAGTCGGGATGCGTCTGCGCGAAGCCCGACGTGAGAGTGAGAAAAACAACGAAAGGAATCGTAGTCTGGAGGCTCGCGTGAAAAAGGCTGAGAATGAGCTTCGGGAGCTGAAGAGTGTTCGAGTGGCCGAGTCGGTGGTGGACAGTCAAGCGAAAAGCATGGGGGAGAGGGCGAACCGAGAGGCCTCGGGTTATGAGAGAGGATATCGGGACAGCTTGAAGGCCGGGATCTAGAAAACCAAAACAGACCTAGCTGTGGAAGTCTGCCGATGCGAAAATCGTGGTTTCAAGCATGGCTGGATCAAGGCCCTTCAAACCATGGAAGCTCTTGGGTCCGTGGGCATAAATTCGGCTTTGCCCCTATATCATCGGCATTACCTTCCGTATCCCGAGTTCGAAATTGAGAAAAGCGACGACGAAGACGCCGACTTAGTGGGCCATAATGTTGAATAAATAGAATTACTTTATCAAATGCTTGAAATGTTTGGCGGCTAATAAATAGAATTTCTTTATTAGTAGCTTTTGAAATGTTTTGCGCGTAATTAAACGCCATATCTCAATTTATTGTCAGCTTTTGTATTGCGTGATGTAAACGTTTGAACATGCATCGATCGGCTCCAATTAGGAACCATGTAGTTGGTCAGTTAAATCGTGATCCCCACGAAGGGTGCTCCGAATCCGGAGACTTACTCGGCCAATCGTGGTATCCACGAAGGGCGCTCCGAATCCGGAGACTTCTTCGGCCCTTAGATGTCATGCACCCAAAGGGGCTCCGAATCCGGAGACTTGTTAGGCCAATTATGGTATCCACGAAGGGTGCTCCGAATCCAGAGACTTATTCGGCCCTTAGATGTAATGCACCCAAAGGGGCTCCGAATCCGGAGACTTGTTTGGCCAATCGTGGTATCCACGAAGGGCGCTCCGAATCCGGAGACTTATTCGGCCAATCGTGGTATCCACGAAGGGCGCTCCGAATCCGGATACTTATTCAGCCAACCATGGTATCCACGAAGGGCGCTCCGAATCCGGAGACTTATTCGGCCCTTAGATGTCATGCACCCAAAAGGGCTCCGAATCCGGAGACTTATTCGGCCAATCGTGGTATCTGCGAAGGGCGCTCCGAATCCAGAGACTTATTTGGCCAATCGTGGTATCCGCGAAGGGCGCACCGAATTCGGAGACTTGTTTGGCCAATTGTGGTATCCACGAAGGGCGCTCCAAATCCGGAGACTTATTCGGCCAATCATGGTATCCACGAAGGGCACTCCGAATCCGGAGACTTATTCAGCCATCAAGAAACGTATGAGCTGAGGCATAAAAACGAGAAACTTTTACATTACAGCAGAGTATGTACAAGTACCAAGCCCATAAATCGGGTCATTGGTAAAATTTTCGTAGATGCGTTGAATTCCAAGGCCGTGGCAGGCTTCTTCCTGACATGTCCGAGAGTCGATATGCCCCTGCTCCTGCAATGGAGTCTACTTGATAGGGGCCGTCCCAGTTCGGACCCAGCTTTCCGTTGGCCGGTCTCCGGTCGGCTGGAGGTACTTTCTTCAGGACCAGCTCTCCTAGGGTGTAACGGCGCAACTGAACTCGTTGATTGTACAACTTAGCGAGCTGCTACTGATATCGTGCCATGGAGGCCAGGGCGCGGTCTCTTCGTTCCTCGATTGGATCCAGGTCTAGGGCGAGCATCATGTCATTTCGGCCCGTATCAAAGGCTTGCGATTTCAAAGTCGGGAGGCCGATTTCCAGGGGTAAGATTGCTTGGGTTCCGAAGCATAGAGCGAACGGCGTTTCTTCGGTGGACCTCCTCGGCGTTGTGCGATACGCCCACAATACACTCGGCAATTCTTCGACCCATTTGCCTTTAGCTCTTTCCAGTCTCTTTTTGATGCCCTCCAAGATGGTTTTGTTAGAGGCTTCGGCTTGACCGTTACTCTGGGGGTACGCGGGCGTAGAGAAGTAAGGCACGATACCGTATTTGCTGCACAGCTCTCGGTATACGCTACAATCGAACTGGGTGCCATTGTCTGAGATGAGAGCTCTTGGAATGCCGAATCGCGTAATGATGTTTCTCCATATAAATCGCTTTATGTCGGCATCTCGTATATGTGTTAGAGCCTCCGCTTCGACCCATTTTGTAAAGTAATCTGTTGCTACAATTAGGAATTGCTTGTTTCCTGGGGCCCTTGGCAACGGTCCTACGATATCAAGCCCCCATTGAGCAAACGGCCAGGGACTGGTGATAGAGTTCAACCCTTCGGCGGGCAAATGGGTTAGTGGGGAGAACTTTTGGCATTGTTCGCATCTTTTAACATAATTTTCTGCGTTAGCTTTCATTGTCGGCCAATAATACTCCTATGTTATAGCTCGATGGGCCAGGGAGTGTCTGCCAGAGTGGGCACCACAACTGCCCTTATGTATCTCAGTTAGAAGCTCCTCCACTTTATCCGGGTGTACGCATTCCAAATAGGGACCGGATAGGGACTTTTTATAAAGCCCTCATTGTGGATCCAGATAGTATCGCAGGGCCTTATTGCGTAGCTTGTGTGCTTCTTTTTTGTCCTCTGGGAGTTGTTCAGAAGAGAGAAATCCGGCAATGGGGTCCATCCAGCTTGATGCGGATTCTATAACATTGACGTGGGTTTCCTCCGAAGGGCCAATACTCGGCTCTGGGATGAAACCTACTTCAATGGTCCGTTTGAGCTCAGAATTGATGGCGGAGGCTAGGCATGCCAGGGCATCTGTGTGTGTGTTCTGATCACGTGTTATTTGGTTCAGTTCGTGATGGTCAAACTTCATTAGCAAAGAGTTGGCCGTTTTCATATAGGCCGCCATACGGTCGTTTTTTGCAGCGTACTCCCCCTTTAGCTGGTTGATGACCAATTTTGAGTCACAAAACACTAGCAAACGCCGAGCGCCGAGAATATGTGCATTTTGTAGATCGGCTAAGAGGGCTTCATACTCGGCCTCGTTATTTGATGCTTCGAAGCCAAGCTTGACGGCCTGCTCTATTACTGCGCCGTCGGGAGACATGATTACTACACCGGCGCCGCAGCCCCGTTGGTTAGACGATCCATCACAGTATAACTGCCAAATATCCCCGACATAAATTCTCTAGTTCGGCTTTGATCGAACTTCAGCCTTTGGAAGAACGTCGGCAGGTTTAAGGTTGGAAAGCCCGCCTGTGAATTCGGCAACAAAGTCGGCTAGCACTTGTCCCTTGATTGCGGTTTTGGGTAAAAACTGAATGTCATATTGGTCGAGTTCAAGAGCCCATTTTGAAACACGTCCTGATACTTCTGCACTCCGTAGTACTGATCGGAGGGGATAATCTGTAATCACTCCAATGCTATGCCCCTGGAAGTAATGCATCAGTTTTCTTGCTGCCATGACCAAGGCTAGGATGAGTTTTTCCAGCGGAAGATAACATGTCTCGACATCGACTATTGCCTTGCTCACATAATACACTAGCCGTTGCTGCCCTTCCTCTTCTTTTAATAGTACGGCGTTGATGGCCCTATCGGAGACTGCCAAATACTGAATGAGGGGGTCATCGGCAGCTGGTGTTGTCAAGAGAGGTACTGACCGGAGGTAAGTCTTGAGCTCGGTAAAAGCTGCTTCGCACTCGGCGGACCATTCAAAAGTTTTGCCTTGACGTAACGTCTGGAAAAATTGTCTGCAGCGGTCTGTTGACCGACTGATGAATCTATTGAGTGCAGCGGCCATCCCCATCAACTTTTTGACTTCTTTCACTGATTGAGGGGAAACGAGTTCCAAGATTGCTGTGATTTGCCTCGGGTTGGCTTCGATTCCACGGTGGTTGACGATATAACCCAGGAATTTGCCGGAGCCGATTCCAAACGCGCACTTGGAGGCGTTCAGTTTCATTCTGTATTTGCGCAAGATGCCGAATGTCTTCTCTAGATCGGCTATGTGATCCTGTTCTTCTTTGGACTTGACCACCATATCATCGATGTAGACTTCCATAGTGTGGCCGAGTTGTTCTTTGAACATAGCGGTGACCAGTCTTTGGTAAGTTGACCCTGCATTTTTCAGCCCAAAAGGCGTAACTTTGTAGCAGTAGGTTCCTCTTGGGGTGAGGAATGCAGTTTTGTTCTGGTCATCCGGATGCATGGCGATCTGATGGTAGCCTCTGTAAGCATCGAGGAAACTCATGCGTTGGTGGCGCGCCGTTGCATCGACGAGTTGGTCGATTCTAGGTAAGAGAAAGCAGTCCTTGGGGCAAGCTTTGTTCAGATCCGTGAAGTCGACGCACACTCGCCAAGTTCCATTTTTCTTCTTCACCACCACTGTGTTGGAGAGCCACGTGGGGTAGGTGACTTCTCTAATTGCCCCGGCGTTAAGCAGTCTGTGGACTTCTTCTATGACGGCAGCAGTGTGCTCTGCGGCAGACCGACGGCCTTTCTGAATGATGGGCTTGCATGTGGGGTCGACGTTCAAGTGGTGCTGTGAAACTGATGGGTCTATACCCGGCATCTCGTACGGAGTCCACGCAAAGACGTCGAGGTTGGCGAGTAGAAAGGATATCAGCTGCTGTCTATCGGCTTGGTTTAAAGAGGTGCCGATTATGAAGAACTTTTCCGGCCTTCCATCGATGTCAACTCGGTCTAAACCTTCTGTGGCCTTTTCGCTTGGCTGCCGCCCGACGTCATCCAGGATTTCCCGATTGGGTACCTCAATGGAGTTTACCTGCAATTCTTTTGGCATTTTGGCGGCCAGGAGGTAATATGCTTATGCCGATTTTTGGGAGCCGCGGATCTGCTCAATGCCGTGTTTTGTTGGGAAACGTAACAATTGATGGTAGGTGCTCAGGATGGCCTGTAAGGTATGCAACCACGATCGCCCCATGATGAGATTGTACGACAATGGCAGCCGGACGACCAGGAATTCTACATCCACCGTTCTGGAACCCACTCGAATGGGTAGGTTGATCTTTCCCAGTGGGTATTCGGGGTTGGCATTGAAGCCGAATAGTGGATAAGGGGCCGGAGTCAGGCCCGATTCGGTGAACCCGAGTTTGATGAAGGTTTTATAATACATGACCTCCGAAGTGCTGCCCTAGTCTATAAGAATGCGTTCGACGGTGAACCGGTTTACGCGTAGCGCGACAACCAATGGATCGATGTGAGGGAATGTTACGCCGATCAAATCAGAGTCGTCGAAGGTGATGCTTGGCGATTCTTGGGGTCGCTTTGCTGGCGTGAGTTACTGCTGAGGGCCTGGGAAGGACTGGATTGCATGTACGGCCGGGGCTTTCGGCAGACTGTATATCATATGGATGTTATCATACGGAACACTTCGCTGGAGACGTTCGTCTTTTGTCAACTCCTCAAAGTAATCGGCTGAAGCACAACGAGCATCGGTGTTTTGCTGTCGGGCCTGAGACCGTAGATTGCCTGCCTTTGGGGGTCGCTCAGAAACCTGGCGCACTGTTTGTTTAGACTTTGCTATTTTCAAGGCCAGATCGCGGCGAAGGCGCTCGTTCTCAGCGGTGGTGTTGTCTAAACTGTGTTTGGTCTTTTTGGCTCGTTCCATGATGGCTAGCATCGTCTCCTGCACTGAAGTCGTTTGTGAATCGACATTCAAGGCATGTCTTGCAGCGATGATTTCCTTCTCGAGCATATTTGCCAGAGTGAGGTCGACTCTCTATGTGATCACGTCGGTGGCTATCAGAGAATCTTGAGTCACGCTTTCCATGGATATACTTGAGTATTCCCACAGACGGCGCCAATTGTGGGGAAGTGGTCCTGGAAATACTCTTCAGATCCCGGGAGACGCTCTTGATCCTCAGCTAGTCACCTGCAAAGACAAACACTCCGGTCGGGGGTGCCGGGGTTAGCACTCCGACGGGCAAGTCAGTTCTTATAATCAAGAAAGCTTGTTTACTAAGTTTAGTGAAGTGATTCTTACATACCTTTCTAAATCTGAAGCTCTTGTATTTATACTCATTCTCTGGACCTTGGGTCCAGAGCCCACTTTTTACTTATTATCCTTTTGTTTATTCCAACATACATCTCCCCGTCTATTCGGCGATCTCAATGTATTCGGTATCTTAGTTGATTAGTACGGAGCCGAACAGTCTTTGACTTCTGGGATACATCCTTTCCGACTCTTCTATTTATTCGGCTCCCACAAGTGAGATTGTGATATTTATAAGTGAGTGTTAGTGTTAGGACTAATCTATATTTGACGACTGGTTTTATTGCTTTCGACTGCCCCTTGCTAACATGCATTAAATATAATCATGCCAAATGGTACATTACAGTCCAAGCAAAGTAATGACTATGTTCTTAGACTGAAGAAGTGAATCTATGAAAATTCGGTATGTAGCTCTCTTAACAAATTGGACATTGTGGTTCAAGTTCCATAACAAACAACCTGTTTTGGACAAACTATCTGTTTTGGGCATGCCATGCATATTATTATTATTTAAAAAAATGCTATGTACTTACAAAAAAATATATATTTAAGAAAGTGGTTCCAAATTTAAGGAAGTGGTTCCAAATTAAATATATGATATAGTTTTAAATTTAGTGTAGTTGTGACTCATACAAATATTCAAATTCTCAACAATTTTCTTAGTTTTTTCTTACTATTTCAATTATAGTATTTTTTTAATTCTACTTTTTAGTACATTGAAGAGCTTGACTTGAGAGAATTGATCGGGAGTCTTGCATGCTTATGCATGGAAAGAATTACCCTTGACCCTTCTAATGAGATGTAAAGATTCTAATCAACTTAGCTAACCTTAATCTATTTGTTCACTAATACGACATATCCAATTTTGTTTGTAAATATCGATATGTGATTCAGATTCATTTTATACATAATTTCACAATGTACTAATTCAATCACAGTCACATTTAAAAATTTTAGATAATTTTGTCACTTGTTTTTGAATAATTTTTATTGTTATTTGTTTGTATGTTTTTAATTTTTAAAGGGTACTAGATCATTAGATTGCTCACTTGTCAATCTCATGCATCAATTTGCTTACAATATACCAACATTTTGTGCCCTATTATAGTAAATAAACAGTGTTTCATAATTTGCAAATATTCAATGTATTCCGTTGCCAAATATTTAAGAAACGAACTAATGGGTAAATTATACAAATAATCCTTGTAATTTATACGATGTGTTTTGATCCTTATTGTTTTAATTTGTTTAATTTTGCTCCTTAATTTAACGGATTGTATCATTTTAGTCCAACAAATAGCGGTTATTAAGTATGGTAAACAGAAAGTCAAACTATGTGTCAATTAGTCCATGTAGTTTACACAATGTATCAATTTGGTCACTGTCAAAATCGAGCAAATTAAAACAACAAGGACCAAATTGACACATTGTGTAAACAACATGGACCAAATTGACACATTGTGTAGACTTTCCGTCAACCAAACTTAACAACCGTTATTTATTGCACTAAAATAATACAATTTGGTAAATTAAGAGGCAAAATCAAGTAAATTGAAACAACAGGGACCAAGTTGACACATCGTGTAAACTACAGAGACCATTTACATAATTTACCCTATTCTTATCTATCTTTGAGAGTACAACTAAATATTGGACCTGTTTGGTGTAAGTTTTTGCGAATATTCAGCGTAAGCCAAAAACATCCATTTGTAAGTTTTAAGATAATTATATTTTTTAGCTATTTTTATCTAATAAGTTGTAAATAGAAGTTACATCAAACAATCTTGCATAAATTACCAAAAAATAAATTTTTTTTTATAACCAACTCAAATAAAATATACCAAACAAATCCATTATCATTGTTGTAAGCAAGGCATGGGACATCATGGAAGATGGAAGTGGAAATCAAAGAATGAAGCTTTTGAATGTTGGCCATTTTTGCAAGCAAGGCATGAGAACAGCATGGTAGATATAACTGGAAATTAAAGTCTGTTTGAGAATCGAGGAGAGAAAACAAAAAAATATATATTTATTTAAATTGGAAGAGAAAAGAAAAAAAGAATTATTTATTTATTTATTTTTTGGGATTTGTAGTTTTCTTTTTTTTTTGTTTGGATAAATAGGAGTTAAAAGATAGTACTTTCCCATCTTGTTTGGATAAGGAAGAGAGCAAATAGTGTAACTTCTTCAATTTTGTTTGGTTAGACTATGTAAGAGAAAAGTAGGGTTTATTACAAAACTTAACTCAAATCTTCATACATGTAAAGAATTTCAAATTCTTTTTCTTTTGAGGAACAAAACATGAAATTGAAGATATAAATTCTATGGATTTTTTGAAAACATGTAAGATATAAACTCTTTGTATGAAAAACTTCAAAACTCAAATCAAAGATGAGGGAATTACAATCATTTTCCATGAACATGCATGTAGCTCAATTTCTTACTCCAAACTCATTTTCTTACAAAAATCATAGAATTATGTATCAACCAATAAGGACTTGACTTGTCAAAAGTTAACCTTAAATCTCTGACCTTCTTAGAGTCTCAAGGAATAGTAATATGGATCACTGAGTCAACTGTCCTTGTCCTTACAAACTCATACTTAACTACTCAAAATTTAATTACGAAATGAAAAATGCTACTAACCCCACTCGAATTTACTTACAAGTTGTGCAATCGAGATTAAATTTGTATAATGTAAAATTCATGTATAAAATAAATTTAAATCATAAGATAATAATTATAAATAATTTTTGAGTAATTAAGTATGAATTTGTAAGATCAAAACAATTGACCCAATGATCCATACAATTGCCCCTTAAAACTCTGAAAAGATCACATATATTCAAGATTGTTTTGCAAATCCCACTTTACTTTTTTAATTCACAACTTGCACAACTCTATCCTTCTCTCTCAGTCAATTAAAAATAATTGCAATTCAGTTTATGGGCTTTGTTTGGAGTCTAGATCCTCTCCTTATCTACTCTACTTCACTTCCCTTCTTCCCTCTTTTAATTCACATTTTTTACTGAAGTGTGAAGGAAGAGACAGACTATCACGCCTCACCCTCACCTCACCCCACCCTCTTCTCCTCTACCTCACCCAATCCATCTCACTGGCGACTCTGTCGACAACGACCCACTCCCAACGGCGACCCTGATGGCCACTCAATCGCTTGAAACAAGGGCCTCAAGGAAAATATCTTTCAATTCCTTCCAAAGTTTCCCACAACTGGATTGCAATTGTGTATATATATATAATATTACAATAAATTGAACAAAGAGACCACGAACCTATCAAGATTTTTTTTACCATATTATACACCAAAGCTAGTTTCAACTGCTTGATTTCCCATATCTCATAAAACGGAGAGATCAAGAGAGTGACAAATATAGATTCGCATATACATATACATACATATATATGTGTGTGTGTGTGTATTATGTAGTGAGAGAGAGAGGAGGGAAATGAAGAAATCAGATTTTGTTAATTTTGTTTTCTTAGATTTTGATTTGTTTTTTTTTTTTTGTGAAATTTGAATTATTGTTTGGCTTTTGATCAAAACTCTGGAAATCTGGGTTTGATGTTTTTTTTTTTCCCTTTCCCTTCAATGACTCCAAGCTATGGGGAGGCATAAAAGCAACAACAATGGCTGATGGATAGTGGTCGCTGGCGGACAACAATGGCCGATAAACGGTGGTTACCAGTGAAAAATTGTGGACGGTGATCGCCAGTGGACAAACAACGATGCGTATCTCTCTCCCTCTATCTCTTTTCGATTGCTCAACTAATTGCTCCTCTTTAACGCTTTCAACAAAAATTTGGCTTTAATTTTTAATTTTTTTTAATGAAGTGATCTCGGCTGCCCATCTCCCTTGGCCCAATCTGAGCCATTAGCAGTAGGAAGTGAAGTAGGGTAGATAAGAAGAGGATCCAAGCTCCTTTGTTTGATGCGATAAAATGACAGAAAATTATTTAGCCAACAAAAATGAGCCAGAACATTGTGGTATTTGGAAAGTGAGTTTTTATATAGGTTTTTTTAATTGTAGGATATTATTGGATGAAAAATTTTTAGTATTTGAGAAGATAATTGAATTTTTTTGTGATTGGATGTGATATTTGTGAGAGAAAAAATAAAATAATTATAAGATTGAATGCGATATTTTATTTAAATGTGTTTTTTTTTAATTTTTTAAAATTTTTATCTTTTAATAAAAAAAATTAAAAAAAAATTTTGAGAATTGAGTTTCCAAACACCACCTTGTCATCCATGTGAGGACAAGTTGTTACCTCCAATAATGATCTCCTCTACAAAGACGTGACTCATTTTTGTCGGCTAAATAATTTTCTGTCCTTTCATCTCATCAATTTGATTAATTGAGCGAGAGAAGGATAGAGTTGTGCAAGTTGTGAATTATAAAAACAAAAATGCCTCATACACTCAGTAAACACTACACCCAGTGACACCTAGTGCTACGTGTCACTGGGTGATTGGCCTGAAATAAAAAAAAAAAATAAAGGAAAAGTTGACCAGTGGGGGAGCCCCATGTCACTGGGGGTCAACCTCCACTGGATGTACCCAACAAAGTTGTTATAAAAATAAAGTGACATTATTTGGTCGGTGATGCTCAGTGACCATCATTTTTTTTAAAATTTTAAAATTTTTGTTTTTTTTTTTGGATAAGTAAGAGTTTACAAATAATGGGTATGTTTGATTTGTGTTTGAGAGATGTGTTTTAGAGATAAAAAGTATGAAATGTTGTTTAGTTTGATTTTTTTCAAAAGATGTTTTGAAAAATTATTTTGAGAGAGAGTTTTGAAAAAAATGATTGATTTGATGTGTGTAGAGAGAGATTTGTTTGGAAAACTTGTTTGGTTTACAAATTTTGAGAAATTTTTTTGGAAAAATTTGTTTGGTTTGATTACTTTTGAAAACTTATTTATAGAGAAAATTTTCCAAAATTTTTTTCTAAATACAAACCAAACGAACCCAATACTTTCTTATCTTGTTTGGACTATAAATATAGGTCTCGTTTAGGAAGTGGTTATTTTAGTAAGTTATTTAGTTTTTTGACTATTTTAGTTTTGTGTTTGGAAAGATGAGATGAATTTTTATTTGAGTTGTATTGAAAAGTGTGTTGAAATGATATTTGAAATTAAATGACAATTTTGTCTCTAAAATTATAATTTTTTAAATTGATGTGAAGGAGCAAATAAGTAATTTCCCAAGTGATGTGTATGTTTGACACTTTGATAGTGTAGGCTAGCCCTACACTGTCACGGCAGCAGAGGCTGTTTTTTTTTTTTTTTTTAATAAAAAAGGGTGAATAGTAGGGCTTTTGGGCTATTTTCTCATTTGAGGCTATAATAGCCTCCAATTCCTCTTCCCAAACAGCGCCATAGTGTAAATTTTCTCTTCAATTTTGTTTGGTTAGACTGTGTAAGAAAAAAGAAGGTTTATTACACTTTTCATCTTTAGAGTTTAATTTAAATTTTATTTTAGTCTTTATGGTTTCAATTTAAATAATTTGATCTCTACACTATAAGTTTAGTTTTAATTTGATTCTTCCATCTAAATTGGAGGCTAAATTAATAATTTTGAGACACTTGTCAATTTTTTAAGATTTTAATTTGATTCTTCCGTTTAAATTAGAGATTAATATTAATAATTTTAAAATATTTGTCATTTTTTAAAGTGTACATGTAAATAAAATTAATAAAAATTTAAATAAAGTGATCAAATCAAAACTCAATTTGAAATATATAAACCAAATTATTCATTGCATCAATTTGATTGATTGAGAGATAGAAGGATAGAGTTGTGCAAGTTGTGAATTATAAAAGTAAAGTGAGATCTGTCGACAATTTACATTCTATTATCTCTTCGGCGATCTTCGGTGATCATCATTTTTTTTTTTAAATTTAAAATTTTCTTTTTTGGTTTGGATAAGTAGGAGTTAAAAAATAGTAATTTCTTATCTTGTTTGGACAAGCAAGAGAGCAAATATAGGCCTCGTTTGGGAAGTGGCTATTTTAGAGGTTTTTTGACTTTTTGACAATTTTAGTAGGCTATTTTAATTTTTGTGTTTGGGAAGATGAGATGGATTTTTATTTGAGTTGTTATATTGAAAAGTGTGTTGAAATGATGTTTGAATTTAAAATGACTAATTTGTCCCTAATATTATAATTTTTTAAATTGATGTAAAGGGGCAAAATTGTAATTTCTCAAGTGATGTAACAATTTGACATTTTGACAGTGTAGGCTGTGCCTACACTGTCATGGCAACTGAGGCTATTTTTTTTTAATAAAAAGGGGTGAATAGTGGGGCTTTTTGGCTTATTTTTCATTTGAGGCTATAATAGCCTCCAATTGCTCTTCCCAAACAGCGCCATAGTGTAAACTTTCTCTTCAATCTTGTTTGGTTAGACTATGTAAGAGAAAAGTAAGATTTATTACACTTTTCACCTTTATAGTTTGATTCAAATTTTATTTTAGTCCTTATAGTTTCAATTTGAACAATTTGATCTCTATACTTTAAGTTTAGTTTCAATTTGATTCTTCCATCTAATTTGGAGGCTAATTTAATATTTTTGAGACACTTGTCAATTTTCTAAGATTTTAATTTGGTTCTTCCGTTTAAAATAGAGATTAATATTAATAATTTTAGAACACTTGTCATTTTTTAAAGTGTACATGTAGATAAAATTAATAAAAATTTAGACAAAATGATCAAATCAAAACTTGATTTAAAATATATAAACCAAATTATTCAAATTGAAACTATAAGAATTATAAAATGAAATTTGAATCAAATTATAAGAGTGAAAAGTATAATTAACCCCCCCCCCCCCCAAAAAAAAATAAATAAATAAAGAAGATGTCTTCTATTGTCTTACTAAAATAATCTCTCATTATTTCATTTCTTTTCTATTTAGACTGGCGACTTTAGTGTTAAGAGAAGTTAACATTAGATGGCTTATTTTTCTCACCTGAGTCTCTTCATTTTAAGAGAGGTTCAATAAATGAGTTTTAAGAGTAAAGTATTTCTATATATATATATATATTTATTTCATTTCGTTTCTCATCTCTTAAGTAATTTAGACAAGTGATTAGCGTCTAAAAATTTGTATTTCTTTTCTTTTTTTTTTTTTTTTTCCCCTCTAAATCATCCAATCTAAACTGACTAGTGTAGAACTCAATTTTTGACCGCCCATAAGACTTGAACGCTTTATTCCGAGCACTCGATGATGAAAGTTACGTTGTGCAAGTGGTTTGACTTCTCAATCAAGAAATCCGAATTTGAGCTCTAAACAATCCAACCTTCCATACCCAAGATGGTTTTTACCTCAGAAACCCATTTTTGAGCACTGTGCCAACCTGCATTGAACCTGAAACTGAGAGGCGGGGGAGCCACATTAGGGCCCGTGATGGGTCGTTTCACACACCAAAATTAAACACTAAACTGTATCATTTCCTTAGAATAATGGTAAGTCCAGGTATCAATCCACAGGGACAAACAGGAAATTA
The DNA here is from genome assembly GCA_022316695.1 of Camellia oleifera. NCBI lineage: Eukaryota > Viridiplantae > Streptophyta > Magnoliopsida > Ericales > Theaceae > Camellia > Camellia oleifera. The sequence goes on along the minus strand of CM039319.1, from coordinate 51,180,913 downwards.
AACTAATTTAATAGTTAAATTCCCTAAATTAATTTTGATTAAAAGAAGATTGGTTCATAATCTAATGAGAACTAAATTAAAAAAAGCAATTAAACAATTAGTTAAAAGTAAGGACGAAGTACTGATTTTGGGAAAAATCTAGGATAATGAATCCACTACTAGTTACGTAAATAAGGTTTCAATTTGAAAATCAATTATGCTACGGTTTAAACGAATAATACTTCGGAATTACAAGCTCGAAGCATTTATCAAGAGAATTAACACGTTTAATGTATATGTACGAACCATCTCAAGTAGTAGGAGTCGTTCACACTAGAAAGCTTCTTGAGAACCATACAATTGTTCAAACCATTGCATAACAGAAAACCAAAAGGAAAACCTATATACTTGGCTAGGGTTTCATCAAAACCTTAGAGAAAGGAGCTTAGCCACTCATGGAGGAGTGAGAAGAGGTAGATAGAGAAGAAGCCACCATGGGGGGCATGCTTCAAGCTTCAAGTTTTTTTGTTTCAAACCCTAGCCTCTCTCTCCTTGGAAAAATATCAGAAGCCTAATCCAGTCTCTCTTTCTTCTTTTGATACCTCTGTTGGCTTTCAAACAGGTTTAAAACAACGGCGCGATTTCTGAGGTACTGCCACAAGTGCGAGAACGTGCGGCAAAAGTCAACACACGTGCGACAAACACTTATCTGTACAAGTCTTTCATTTTTGCTCATTTTATGCTCCCACTATGTACAACCTGATTGATATTAAACAAACATAAAATATATAGTTTGATAAGCAAGTAAAGTTAAGAGATCCTAATTAACAGTATTAGTGTTGCATAATTCGTAGGGGTGAGCATGGACCGGATTGGTCCGGATTGAGAGAAAACCAGGACCAATCCGTTATCTACGGTTCCTGGAAAATTAGAACCAATCCAATCCGTTTAAATTGTGGAACCAATCCGAACCAATCCGTTGAAACACGGATTGGATCGGTTTAGGACCACGGATTTAAATAATTAAATAACAAAAAAATGCCATAATGCTATTCCACTATCATAACAATAATTCTATTCCACTATCATTTCCATAACCTGTAAACCTGTAAACAAATATAAACCTGCTATTTGTTTTTACTTTTCATTATAAACAATATAAACATTCTATGCCATAAACTGAAAACCTGGAAATATAAACCTGTAAACATCATCTATTCCTGTAAACAATATAAGTAAAAACAACACCCATTCCATTATAAACTGGAGCAAACATCCTCCATTCTAAGCAAACATCATCCATTCAAACATCCTCCATTCTAAGCAAACATCATCCATTCCAAGCAAACACACATCAACAATAGTAGTAGACATTACATCAACAATAGTAGTAGACATTACATCATCCATTCCAAGCAAACACACATCAACAACAACCAAATTCAATACTAGTAGACATTACATTTCCCTTTTCCACAAATTCTAAACAAACAAATATAAAGTAGTTTTAGACAAAAACAAATAAACAAAAGCACCACAACAGCGCAGTGGCAGCGCAGTGGCAGCAGCAGCACAACAGCAGCAGTAACAGGTGATTTCTAGCAGACCAAATCACTTCCCAGCAGCTATGTTAACATTGGTTAGAGCTGCAAAAAAAATAATTTCAGTTTAAAGTAAAAAATAACACAATACATGAATGAAATTTAAATAATTAATTGAATATAAGAATTATATTACCTCTTTCTATGTCCTCCAAATCTGCAAAGTTTTCTTCCATCTGAAGTGGCAATGTCGAAGCACGCAACCAATCTTGTGTACAAATTAAACTTTCAACAAGTTTTGGAGTAAGAGAACTACGAAATTGGTCAAGGATACGACCTCCTGTGCTGAAAGTAGACTCAGAAGCAACAGTAGAGACAGGAATGGCCAAAATATCCCTAGCAACTTGAGAAAGAATTTTATATCTTGAAGAATTTGTCTTCCACCAACTTAAGATGTCAAAGTTTACAACTTCCTTTTCACAAGATTCTTCCAAATACCTATCTACTTCTGACTTTCCTCCATCACCTTCTTCTTCCTCCAAAAGCTTTTGAAATTTTGTCATAAGAGACACTTGGTGCTCACTTGCACCAATGTTTACTTGATCAATGTCTACCTCATGAACCATTTCATTGGAAGATGAAGCAACTGTCTCAAATTGTTTATACTCATTAAAAATGTTATTCAAAGTCTCTCTTACTTTTTGAGTGAGCTCACTCACCATGGCAGGTTGATAAACTTCAAAATAACAAAACCTCACATACTTCAACTTATAACGAGGATCTAACACAACAGCAATCAATAACATCATATTTATTTTCTCAATTTTCCCCCAATACTTGTCAAATTTAATCTTCATTTTTATTGCCATGGCTTTCAAAGAAGGATCTAAACTCTTTCCCCATTAAGTTAAGGCACTTTCTATACCACAAACTTCAGTGAAGTACAAGTTGGAAGTGACATACAAAGAACCAGACAAGCGAACAGTTGCATCATAAAACTTTTGCAAAAATTGTGTAAAAACATGAGCATCTTCCCAATCTTGAGAGGTAGGAGGTCCATGATTAAGTTCTAGTTTGAAATGTGGGTCCTCATCCTCTAATCTCTCAAATACTTTTTGAAACTTTGTTGCAACATCTAGCATTAGATATGTAGAGTTCCACCTAGTTTGAACATCTAGACACAACAAGCTTTTACATGTTACCCTCTCTGTTTCAGCACATGTCCTGAAAAATTGCTCTCGTTGTGGAGAACTCCTTACATACTTCACCGCATCACGAATTCGAGTTATTGAATCCTTTATTTCACTTAACCCATCCTTGACAATTAAATTAATTATATGGGCACAACACCTCATATGCAAGTACTCACCCCTTAAAATCAAAGAGTCAATGTTTTTTGAAAACTTCCTTTTCACATATGCAATAGCTACATCATTTGCACTTGCATTATCCACAGTGATTGTACTAATCTTCTCTATACCCCAATCAACTAAACATGATTCCACTGCATTACCAATTGCCTCCCCTTTGTGACTAGAAATCACACTAAAGTTGAGAATTCTTTTTTGCAAATTCCAGTCTTTATCAATAAAGTGGGCTGTTAGGCACATGTATGAAACATTTTGTAGAGATGTCCATGAATCCGTAGTGAGACAAAGTCTATAGTTTTCATTCTTGAACACATTTTTCAATTTTTTCTTCTCACTACAATATAAATCCACAATATCCCTTGCTACTGTAAAGCGTGAAAACTTTTTGAAATTAGGTTGCATCACACTACAAAATTGACGGAATCCTTCACGCTCTACAAACCTAAATGGCAACTCATCAGTGATTACCATTTTAACAAGTGAATCCCTACATGCTTGTTGATCAAATTTCCAAACTCCAAGAGTTTTTTCACCTTCGGTTACATATTGAAATGCCAAAGTCTTCTGTTTTTTATTTTCTTTATTCTGAGGGGACTTAGGACAATTTCCAATATGTTTTCTCAAAGTGCTAGTTCCATTTGCACTAATCCAAGCATAAGAAGCTTTACAATGGTTACATTTAACACATGCAGCAGTCTTACTCCCTTCTTTAAAAATTTTGGTAAAATGCTCTCAAACTTCAGAATACTGTCTAGCTTTTGGCTTAGGAGGAGGGGGGCATACCTTTGAACCTGAAGGAGTTTCAGGCTGAGGATCATGTTCTTTATCAGATTGAGACTGAGAGAGGTCAATTACATCATTTGTGTCTCCGGTACTTGACATCTATCAAACAAAAGAAATAAATAAATCAATACTTTATGTTCATTTAAGCCCCATAAATGGCTACAAAAAATAAAATTATTTAAACTCCACAGGGCACTACTACTTTATGCAATCTCTCTTTTGGTTCAAATTGATATACTTACCATTTCAATATTCATAACTTAAGAACCAAACAAACAACCTCAAATGAACCAAATGAAGCATTATAAAAATGAACCAAACAAACAACTGTAGAACCAAAACATTATAAAAAATGAACCAAATGAACCAAACAAACTGTACTATAATCAAACTGTCCAAGAAATGAACCAAAATGAACCAAATGAACCAAACAAACAACTTCAATCAGCAAAATCACTCAAATGAAGCAGTGAAAAGCATTATAAAAAAGATAGCAGAGTAGAACCAAAACAAACTGTACTATAATCAAACTGTCCAAGATTTCATTGCCCATACAATGTAAACAAATGAACAAACACCACAACAAAACTCAAAGATCAAGTTGATTAGAACCAAAAGTAACTATATGAAACTTGATCTTCTAATTAACACATCAACAAACTCTGAAACTCTTTCAACTCTATGACAAAGAGACTCACACAATGCTCTACAGAAACATTTTCAAAGCTCAACAGAGTCCAAGTATTTGATCCAAGAAAAAATTTCAAACATCAACAAATTATGCAGCCTAGCTATTCGATGAAAGTATCAGACAAAAAAAAATTTGAGTCTTGAAACTGGATTGAATAGCGTTAAAAATGAAATAGAAATACTGATTTGTGCATCAATGGTTACAAACAACAACAGAAAATAGAAATACAAAACAGAGATGAAATTAGAAAAAAAATAAAAAAAAAAAAACAGAAAAAAAAAACAATCGATCTAATCAAAATAAAAATAAAAATAAAAACAGAAAAAAAAATTCTCCTACTTACATTCACTGAATCCATTGTAGATGACATGAACAATCGATTTAATCTGCGATGGATGATCTGGGAACATATTTCAGAGTGTTAGAGATTAAACCTATTTCAAAGTGTTAGAGAGAGAGAGAGAGAGAGAGAGAGAGAGAGAGAGAGGAGCTCACCGAAAGAGGAAGACAACAGCTATAGATCGATCTAATCTGAGATGGAGATCTGGGAACAAATAAACAAAATATGATCTATGGATGAGAGATGAGAGATGAGAACACCATCGATATAGAGAGAGAGAGATGAGAGATGAGAACACCGAGAGAGAGAGAGAGAGCTCACCGACGGAAAGAGAGCACAGCAGCACACCAATCTGATCTGAGATGGGAAAGAGAACTCAGTCTGAGATGGGAAAGAGAAGAGAGAGAGAGACACCATCGATATAGAATAGAGACCTGAGAGTGAGAGTGAGAGGCGTGAAGATGAGGCTGCTCTGCTGGATTAGGTTTACATTTTAGCTTTTATATCATATAAGAAATTATATGGTGTGGGAAGGTATATACTATAAAAATATAGATTATTTTTAAATGGTCCGGATCGGTTCCAATCCGGAACCGTGAGGTTCAATCCGGAACCGATCCGTGGCCTACGGATTTTGAATTTTCCAATCCGGAACCAAACCACGGATTCAAAAAACCAGTCCAAACCTATCGGATTGGACTGGACCGGATCGGATTACGGATTTTACGGATTCCTTGCTCAGCCCTAATAATTCGGCCTTAATTATACATCTCCCAACTTACAACTTGCTAGTCCTCAAGCAAGGAATAAAGAAAGATAATCAAAATTAAACAAAATCTAACTACCTCATCTTTCGTGGGAAGAACGGTTACATTTAGCATATGCAACAAGCTTTTAAATTACAAAGTTACCCCAAGTGGACAAGTATAGTCTTGTGAGGGTTCCTAGAAATGATACCTATAAACATTAACATATTCACATTTATCCAGCAATAATCAATCGCACTACACCACTCAAGAATTAACTTATATGTCACTACAGTGCAATATTAAAACATGATCAGTCATTGAAGGCATAGTAATCAAGCATGAAGGAATCTATTGAGTAGAGACCGCAATTTAGTATTATACAAATCAAGTTCTATGTACTTGTGAATGCTAGTTGAACACATCATCAATAACCTCAATGTAATGTGCAATCTCTATAACTAGTTAACTCACCATTATAATAGCCCTATGTAACTCATAATAACCCCTAAAATATACTGACAAGATTAAACTTTTGTAATCAGGATTCTCAAAATGTTTTTTTTTTTGAAAGACTGTGTAATGTCTTGATCCATTAAGCTTTCTAATCAACCCATGTAACAAGCAGTGGGCCAATGACTCCTAAACTAGACAGTCTTAGGGTGCTAGGTGTAAAGACAACCCTATGGGCTTAATAACTCGAGCTAAAAAAGTTACGAATCCGAACAAGTCATTTTCCTTATTTTTCCTTAACTGTGCAATGTCTAGGTCTCTTAAGCTTTCTAATTAAGCTATGTAGCATGTATTGGGCCAATGACTCTCAAACTAGACAGTTTTAGGGCACTGGGTGTAGAGACACCCCTACGGGCTTAATAACTCGAGTTAAAGAGGCTACGAACCTAAACAAGTCAAGTGTTTTTTTTTTTGAATTTTGAATTTTGAATTTTGAATTTTGAGAATCAAGGCTAGTCATTTATTCTTTTTTCTACAACACTAGCAATTATCAATGATGTACACCAGAGATTATAATAAAGAGGTTACCGCTATGATAGTGTGTTCATGTTAATCAAGACATACTTATGATAAGTGTACTAATACCACAACCACAAACAACTATCCTAGTGCAAATGTCACATGCAAGTGTTTACCCAATAAACCCTTTTCACACAAGTCTACTATGCTTCCCAATTAACATATGCAAATATCATCATCCTACTAGCAACAAGTCGACATCAAGTGAAGTAGTGCAATCAAGTGAAACAGGTATAAGCATGAATTATGAACCAAATAAAAATGCACAAAAGAAAGTACCCTCATCCCCCAACTTGAATATGACATTGTCCTCAATGGAAGCAAATGCTAAGTAAATAGAAATGAGAGAATACTACCAGAGATATTAGGTGGACATCCAAGTAGGCAAATACTAACACATGCACACACACTTTTGTTTTGTTTTGTTTTGTTTTGTTTTTTTTTAATTTTTAAAAGAGATAGAGAAACAAATAAAAGTAAATACAGAAATAAAAGAGACATAAAAAGATAGGCTGGTAGAACTGAGAATCCGGTGGTGGCAGTGGTGGGAAATGCTGGGCAAACAAGGCGTTCATTAATGACCGCGTCTCGAACGCTTCGTCCTGAACCTGAGTGCCGAGCTGGTCAAAACGCTGCTGGTTGTACCCTCGATATGTATAAAAGTTAGTTTGCAGTGACGCAATTGACTGTTGAATGTCGAGCTAACAGGCGTTAAGCTGGTCAAAAGCCGACTGAGCATAGTCCCGATGCACCTGAAAATTCGTGCGCAACCCTATGAGGATCAAGTGGTGATCAGGAAAAGTAGTGTGCACCTGATTCACCGAGTGCTAAAGCTGTAAGTACTCCTCTTGAGTCATGTATAACGGGCCTACTTGGCGAGGCACAGGGGGGCAGGAGGAGGTGGTTGGTCAGGTATGGGGTCATAGGCCTCGTTAATCGGAGCACCAACTCATAGCGGGATGCGGGATAAGTTATGCTGCCATTCTCGTTGCCTGAAAGTCAGATAAGCAGTATCAATCTCCTCAATCGATCAATTGGGAGGTCGTTCAGTTTGAAGAGAAGTGTGAGCAAGTTGGTAAATGATAGGGGCCACGTCGGGTTTTGCATAGGTTGAGGCTGAATGGCCTTCTATAGAAATTTGCGCATATGCATCCATATCACTTGCTCAAGCGGTACTTGATAACCATGTTGGTAACTATGTAGGACCCTGACAAACTCCATTTGGCGTTCAGCTTTATTCCCAAGTGAAAGGGCATTCTTATGTATCACTGAGTCAATGAATAATAAGTGGCTTGGTAGCTTGCTCCGGCGCAAGCACGTGTAACTTGTGTCACCGTAGGCCTTTGGGAAGTACTCTTGGATGAGATGGTGTATGGGTTGTTAACCCTCAACTTCCGGGAAGGACTGGGCGTCTTGTTTGGCAAAGAAACCCAGCACTTGGGCAATCATGAATTCGATGCTGCTGATGATATGGCCACCAATAATGGACAGAAGGCTTACACTAGTGAGCTCCACGTACATATTCTAGTAAAAGTGCCATACTAGACGAGGATAAGTGGGAGCCGTCACAGTGCAAAGGCCTAATTGTTGCCGGATGTGGAGCTGCTCAATGACCCAAGAGGTAACTGGTTTATTTTGAAAATAGTTGATGTTGAACTGTGTAAGCTTGTGAAGTGGGAGTGAATACCACTTCGGTCAGTGGCAATTGAACCAAGTGGTAGTGGTGATGATGGTGGTGATGGTTGCGGTGGTGGCGCTGAAGATGACGAACCTCTGGCCTTTTTAGAGGCCTGGGTGGATATCCGTTGACTCATGTCCTGCACACACCAAAAACATACACATATACCCGTGGAACCAGCATGAGAATAAAGTAAGATATTATAGCACACAAGTCTGCCCACTAATGTACCACATGCAATTCTCATCATTTTTCTTTCTTTTGCTTTTTTTTTTTTTAAACCTAAAATAACATTAAATAAAATAAAATAAAAATTAAACTAATTACTAAACTATGGTATAATAAAACACATCAACATTTTATTTAAATAGATAATGACTAAACAAATAAAAATGAACTACACTAACAAGTAATGAATTAAACTAACAAGTAATCAATGAAATAATAGAATAAATACAATAAAAAAAAAATAAACAACTAAATAATTAAACAATCAACCTATGAAATACAAAGAATTAGAAAAGCTAAGGATTAGTAATAATGCTTCTTTTTTTTTTTTTTTTGTTTTGTTTTGTTTTGTTTTGGTGGGCCGCGCGTGCGCTGGAGATGGCCGCACGTGCGGTGGTTGTCTTCTTGCTGCCCATATATTTTTTTTTATTATTATTTTTTTAAGGATGAACAATAGGCAATGACTGGAGAAAAACAAAAACAAAAACAAAACTCTACTAATCTACCTTTACGTCCACAAATCTAAACAAAAAGGAAAGTTTACCTTGAAAGAGTGAACAAAGAGGGAGAAAGAATGGAGATTTGCTAGAAAAAATGGTGGTCACCGGAGATTGTCGAACGGAGATAAGGTAGGGCGCCAGTGGTGAGGCTCTAGTGGTAGAGTGGCGGTGAGAAGAGGTTGGGTGAAGGTTGGTGATGGTGGTAAGAAGAATGAAGAAAATTGGTGGTGGTGGTGGGGTTTGAGTGAAAGAGAATGAGAGGAAGATGATAAGGTAGAGAGAGAGAGAGAGAGAGAGAGAGAGAGAGAGAGAGAGGGTAAAAGTGGGCTAGGGTTTTGATGGAATCAAAATATTTCCCTTTTTTTAACGAAAATAAACATAATTTTTTTTTAACGAAAATAAACATAAAAAATAATAATAATTGACGTGTATAAGCCCATAAAGGCCATGAATCACTATAAACAACCCAAGTCCATCACTTGGAGCCCAATACATAACCCAGCTGGTGAGGTCCAGAACAGCTGGAATCCAACATGGCATAAAGAGCCAATGATATTTAGACACATGGCAGGTGAAGGACGAGCCACATCAGCAGACAAAGATCTGCAAAGTTATTGCCACTGCACATCACCATTAATACAGCCCATCACAGCATTTATTACGACAACACCTCTCCGTCGGAACAGGATCCCCTTACCCTAGACAAGGTAAGCTACAGTATAGACTTTCGGCGAGGAGGGCAGGTTGGAAGGGACAGCGAAATGATTACCAAAGGATATAAGCAAACGTTGAAGCCAAGAAGAAGGTGAAGCTTTCTATCTCTAATCTCTCTCTACACCCTACTTCTCCTTCTAACTTGCTCATCGAAGGGTTCACTGGGGGACTACCCCGTTCCTCGTTGGACTTGTTTGCAGGTAATCTGGTGGACTTGATCATCTGGACGTAGGTATTGAGGAGCTTGGACCTGTCCGACCCATTCACTGGGACAAACTGTATCATTAGTTGCCGACCATCAGGCCGACCTCCCCAATCCTAACAACCCACCGTAGTATTTTATAGAGCTTGCCAACAGCATTAACTGCATGGCCGAGCAAAACCGGGCCCTGATAAATGCATTACTCCAAAGAAACCTTCCGATGCCTCCTCCACCACCTCCAGATATTCCACCCAACCAAGAAAGAGCCCCAAGCCATACTGTTCTACAACCCTATCCACCCAACTTGGAAGGTTCACAACCTCCTCCTCCATATATAAATCTACCACCTCCACCCCTACCCCCACGCCCGTCGATCGTGGCACCAGCCCCTGAAGGGGAAGCCAGCAGTGTCCAGCCCCCATTGATTGACCATGGTGAGAACATTCCCCTCTGGGACGCTGAACTCCGAGCAATGAAGCTCCAACTCCAAGGGGTCATGCAGAACATTCAGCATAAACCCTCTACCACGACAAACTCACCATTTGTTGCCTCCATCTGGGACAAACCTCTGCCCGCCAAGTTCAAGATGCCCACCATTGACTCTTTTGACGGTATGACGGACCTAGTTGACCATTTGGAGACCTACCGAACCCTCATGATCCTCCATGCCTTCCCTGACGAGATCATGTATCGGGCTTTCCCCGTGACACTGAAGGGGTCAGCTCGACTGTGGTTCAGCCAGTTACCAACAGACTCTATCTCCACTTTCCAGCACCTCAGTGACTCCTTCCTTAGCCATTTCATTGGAGCCCAGTGCCAACGCCGCCCGGTAACCCAACTCCTTAACATCCGTCAGACCGATAGGGAGTCGCTGCGCAGTTTTGTTACCCGCTTCAACACTGAAGCCCTGCAAGTCGCGGAAAACGATGACAAGGTCATCCTCACGGCTTTCATGGCCGGGCTACGATCGTCCAATTTCCTCTTCTCCCTCTCCAAAAACCCCTCGACCTCCATGGCAGCCCTACTCTCCAAAGCCCAGAAATACATGAATGCTGAAGATTCATTAGCCGCCCGGAAGGATCCCATATCTAAAAACCCGACCTCCAGGGAAAAGAGAAAAGACTCAGAACCCAGAAACACCCAGTATAATAGCCAAACACCCCACTATACAGACCGACCCCCCCTCCCCCCGCGTTGACCGGTCAGCACCAGACTGATCGCCTGGTCGGTTCGAGCGGTACACCCCCCTTAATTCTTCCATGGAACAAGTCCTTAACCAGACGCAACGGGACTACCCGCTCAAATGGCCCCTACCTTCACGGACCCCTTCCAATCGGAAAGACTAGTCCAAATATTGTCGTTTCCACCAGGACCATGGCCATAACACTGATGACTGCATCAACCTCAAGGATCAGGTCGAGACCCTAATACGTCAGGGACGTTTCAGCCGCTTCACGGACACCCGCCCACAGCAGAGGCAAAGAACCGAGCCCCTCAGAAACAACCGCCGGCGCACCCCACCCCGGCAGCCAGCCCAACCTAACCAAGGCTATGATCGCCCTCCACAACAACCTCGGCCGCCAGGTAATCCCCCTCCGCTAGTTGGTGAAATCCGAGTCATTTCAGGTGCCTTTGCTTGTGGGGGACCATCCCGCTCGGCTCAGAGGGCAGAACTCAGAAAGATAAGGCAAGGCTGAGACAAAGCAGTTACCATGGTAGACCGACCCTCCAAACAGCCTAAGCAGTAGACAGAGCCCATCACCTTCACGGACGCCGACTGTACAGGCATCCGTTATCCTCATGATGACCCTCTCGTCATTTTTGCCCTCCTCTCCAACTATAAGGTCAGACGGATTCTCATCAACAACGGCAGTTCTTCAGACATCATATTCCTCAACTGTTTCCGCCAGCTCAAGATTGGAGAGGAAAGTTTGTCGCCCCTCCAAACCCCTTTGGTCGGTTTCACTGGCGACCGGGTGACCTCCATCGGCTCCATCGATCTCCCCATTACCATCGGTGAATACCCACGGCAGACTACGAAGTTACTCACATTCCTTGTGGTTGACTGTCCCTCTGCCTACAACATCATCCTTGGTCGCACCGCCCTCAACGCTTTTCAAGCTATCACTTCAACCTACCACCTCGCCATAAAGTTCCCTTTTGACCTGGGCGTCAGGACAGTAATGGGGGAGCAGACCGTAGCCAAGGAATATTATGTCGCCTCACTCAAGGAAGTCAAGCTGAAGGAGGCCATGATCATTGAAGGACTTGATGTCCGAGATGAGGATGAGCTGGTCAGAGGAGAACCGGTGGAGGAGCTCGTTGAGATTCCCATCGATCCCACCAACCCAATGAAAACTGCCAAGATCGGCAGCCAACTATCCCCCCAAGCTAAGGCCGACCTTACTGCCCTTCTGACTGAGCACAACGATGTATTTGCCTGGACTCACTCAGACATGCCAGGCATTGACCTCTCTTTCATAACTCACCGCCTCAGCATTGAACCCCATTTCCGACCTTACCGCCAGAAGCAGCGCATTTTTCATCTGGAGCGCAATACTCTTATAGCTGCAGAGGTTGACAAGCTCCTTGAGGCCCAATTCATAAAAAATGTGGACTACCCTAAATGGTTGTCAAACGTGGTCCTAGTCCGCAATAACAATGGCAAATGGCGACTCTGTGTCGATTACTCTGACCTGAACCGAGCTTGCCCCAAAGACAGCTATCCTCTTCCCCGTATAGATCTGCTGGTCGACGCTACGGCTGGTCATCAAATGCTCAGCTTCATGGATGCTTTCTCTAGTTACAACCAAATCCTGATGCACCCGTCCGATCGGGAACACACATCCTTTATTACCGACCGAGGTACCTACCACTACCGTGTGATGCCATTCGGATTGAAGAACGCTGGGGCCACCCACCAACGGTTGGTCAATGCCGTTTTCCATCACCAGATAGGTCGGAATATGGAAGTATATGTTGATGACATGCTTGTCAAGAGTAAACTCTCCACTGATCATTTGACCGACCTGCGAGAAACCTTTGCCACCCTACTCAAGTACCAAATGAAGCTCAACCCAGAGAAGTGTGCCTTTGGCGTAGGATCTAGGAAGTTTTTGGGTTTTATGGTCAGTCAGCGGGGCATTGAAGCTAACCCTGAAAAGATCAAGGCCTTGATCGAGATGCAGTCACCCAGAACGGTTAAGGAGGTCCAAAGACTCACTGGCCGAGTTGCAGCCCTCAACCGCTTCATTTCCCGCACAACGGATAAGTGCCTACCATTCTTCAAAGTTCTTCGGCAAACTTTTGAATAGACGGCTGAATCCGAAGAGGCTTTTCAACAGTTGAAGCAGTGCATGGCCAATCCCCCCTTCCTTTCACAGGCAATCACGGGCGAGCCCCTCTTCATTTATCTAGCCGTATCAAGCACCGCTATCAGTGCAGCTCTTATCAGAGAAGACGACTCTGTCCAACGATCGGTCTACTACATCAGTCGGGCCCTCAGGGGAGCGGAGCAGAACTACCCACTGTTAGAAAAATTATCCTTGGCCTTGGTCACCGCCTCCAGATGACTCCATCCTTACTTCCAAGCCCACTCCATAGTGGTCCTCACTGACCAACCCTTGAAGAAGGTCATGCAGTAACCAGAACTTTCAGGCAAACTCATGCAATGGTCAGTGGAACTCAGCCAGTTTGACATCTCTTACCGGCCTCGAACAGTAATTAAGGGGCAGGTTATCGCCGATTTCATCTTGGAATTCACTAGTCCTATCCCAACCATTGCCTCTCCACCCCTACCAGCTCCCATCGAGCCAGAAGACCCTCATTCTTGGAATCTCAATGTCAACGGATCATCTCGCAGGGAAAGTAGTGGGGCTGGCCTCATCCTCACCGTCCCTGAGGGTGGTTATTTCAAATGCGCTCTCCGTTTCCTGTTTGAGGCCGGTAACAATGAGGCCGAATATGAGGCATTGATTGTAGGTCTTCGCCTAGGCAGGTATATTGGTGTCAGCCACATCCGAGTGTTTAGCGACTCCCAGCTCATCGTCGGACAGATCACTGGAGAATTCGATGCCAAGGAGGACACAATGCGGGCTTACAGGGATATTGCACTTCCCCTTGTTCGCCACTTCAATACCTTCCATATCAAGCACATTCCTCGGGCGGAAAACTCTAAGGCAGATGAGATGGCTCAGTTGGCTTCCGCAGACCAGTCCGACCTCAGCTGTGGTGTCCGCCTCGAATACCTATCCCACCCCGCCATTTGCCCCGACCAGCACGAAATACAATTCCTCCAAAATGAGCCCATCCCTTGGGCGTCGGACATCTTTCTATTTCTGACAACGTGGGAACTTCCAGATAACCAATAGCATGCTGCCAAAGTCAGGGCCCGGTCGTCCAATTACATCCTCGTCAGCGGCATTTTGTACAAACGTGGTTTCTCACGCCCCTATCTATGGTGCCTCAATCCGGCTCAAGCAACTTATGTGATGCAAGAAATTCATGAGGGTATCTGCGACAATCACTCAGGCGGCAGGTCCCTGGCTCACAAGATACTTCATACTGGATATTTTTGGCCTACTCTCAACCAAGATGTGGCTGCCTTCGTGCTCAAATATGATAAGTGTCAGCGTTTTGCCAATATCTCTCATGCTCCTCCTACTGAATTGATCACACTTTGCAGCCCCTACCCGTTCGCCAAATGGGGGATCGACCTAGTTGGTCTTTTACCCACCGGCCGAGGCCAGACCAAATTTTCCATTGTCGCCATTGATTATTTCACTAAGTGGATAGAGGCAGAACCCCTTGGCACCATTACCGAGTGGAACACAACCAAGTTCATCTGGCAGTCGATCGTTTGTAGGTTTAGCATCCCCCAGGCCATCGTCTCCGACAATGGCAAACAATTCGACAACACCAAGTACAGGAAGTTCTGTGCAGACCTCCAAATTCAACCATGTTTCTCTTCCCTCGGTCATCGCCAAGCCAATGGCCAAGTTGAGGTCACCAACTGTTCTCTTCTGAAGATCATCAAAACCAAGTTAGAAGCTGCTAAGGGACTTTGGGCTAAGGAACTACCAAATGTACTCTGGGCTTACCGAATTACAGCTCAGACTCCCACTGGGGAAACCCCTTTTCGCTTAACATACGGCGCTGAGGCGGTTATTCTGGTAGAAGTCGGTCTGCCTACCCCTAGAGTTTTACATCCGGATCTAGCACTAACGAAAAGCTCCGTCGGGCAGACCTGGACCTAATTGAAGAACTCAGAGAAACCACTGTTGTCAGACTGGCCTCATACCAATAGAAAATGAGAACACACTACAACCGCAAAGTTCGACCAAGGGAGTTCGCTATAGGGGACCTTGTCTTGAGAGAAGCAACTCTTGCCACCAAAAATCCGACTGAGGGTAAACTGGCAGCCAAATGGGAGGGACCTTACGTTGTGAAAGCCCGACTACGTCCGGGCACTTACCAACTCCAGGACATGGAAAGTCGAGACCTCCCCCACCCCTGGAACGCTGAACACCTGAAGCGCTACTTTTAATAAATTCTATGCTGTTGTATTGCTCAGTTTTTGTATTTTCTTTTTGACGCATAATGTAAACTTTGATTGATTGGACTACACTGTCCATGACAACAATTTTATATCTCAGCTATCTGTGTGTTGTCTTCAATAACATTTTCATTTGCAGCACTTATTGACAGCCTCAGCCAGACTGAGCAGCTACAAGCCTCAGCCAGACTGAGCACCAAATGCCTCAGCCAGA
Organism: Camellia oleifera; assembly: GCA_022316695.1. Lineage (NCBI taxonomy): Eukaryota > Viridiplantae > Streptophyta > Magnoliopsida > Ericales > Theaceae > Camellia > Camellia oleifera. The sequence continues at coordinate 51,165,341 of CM039319.1, read as the reverse complement.
GTAGGCACAACAAGCATCAGCCAGACTGAGCACAACAAGCCTCAGCCAGACTGAGCACCAAAAGTCTCGTCCACACGAGTGCCAAAAAGCCTCAGCCCGACTGAGCATGAAGCACTTGGCCAGACCAAACCTCAGCCAACCTAAGCATAACAAGTCTCCACCAAGACCAAGCGCCACAATTTCAATGTCAGTGAATCATAGCTTACCCCCAATTGAGCACGCATGTAGGGCTCGGTCAAGGCCAACCATGCAAACTTCATGCTTGTGGAATTAGTAAACATATAGAGTCACAATTCCAGCTCCAAGTCTTTACATCACTCTTTGCTCAGTCAAATTCCAAAGACGTTCTTCCACGTTTTCTTTACAAGTTAGGTTATTTTCTTCTCAATAAAACTCTTACAAGTCAACCTCTTTCCTTACAAGCCAAGCCTCACTCCATAAACCACTAACTTACTTGAGCAATGTGCCAAACACAAACTTATAATTTTGTTACATTTTAAATTTCACTCTACATTGAGGAGTTCCTAACTTTACTATGCACTCAGTTTTTATTAATCTGTCTTGAGGAATTCCTAAATTTAGTTTTTATTACAAGTTCAACTCCACTTTGCACTTCACAATGATTCATACACAAGCTCCACACACAAGCCACCACTCTCATCCATTTCAGATGCACAAGCAACAACAATCAAATGCAAAACACAACTGAAATTTTATTTATTCACAACTTTGTACATAAGTTCATTACAGCAATTCAAAAAAAAAAAAAAAAAAAAAAAAAAAAACAAACAAAACAAAACAAACAAACAAAACAAAACAAAAACAATGTCTGTGCAAGGTTTTTTTCTTCTTCTTCTTCAGTTACTCCTCTTCGCTAGACATAAGGTCTTCTTCTTCAATACCCTCATCCAGGGGGGTCTGGGCCACATCGTCATCGTCGATTTTCACAATACTCAGGTCCAAGTCTGGGAACAGTTCCTCAGCTTTACGCTTGAACATCTTCCAACCACTGTCTCAGAACTCAGCCATTTCGTGTTTTTAAAAGTCTGACCGCTGGAAGCTCTCAATCACTTCTGACTCATTCCTGCCTCCAGTGGTCGTCCTCGATGGGCCCGCCTCCCCAGACTCCTGCCTAGCCAAGCTGTTGGCGACCGTGACATCAACTGCCATCTGAAATTTAGCAGACCCTTTGAACTGCTCCACTGCTGTAACACACAGATCGGGGTAAGCCGCCCTTTTAGAGGCTGCCTTCGCCCTCTCTTCGTCCAGCTCCTTCTGCAGGGTCGCCTTTTCAGAGGCTGCTTTAGTCGTCTCTTCGTCCTTTTAGCAGTCGCCTTAGCTCTCTTTGCCTTCAACTCTTTTCGAAGGCTCTCCCTCTCCTCCACTGCCTTTGCACGCTCGCCCTCCAGCTCCTTTTGCAGACCGTCAATCTTCACGTCTGCCTCATCCTTCTGTCTGACCAGCTCTTCATTACTGGACATCGTCTCTTCATGTCGTTCGAGCGCGAGCACGATCGCGTAGGCTTTTTGGGCCTCCTCCAGCTTCTTCTGCTCGCTAGCTAGCTGGAACTCGAGCGACACAACCTGGCGGCGTTCGTTCTCCAGCTCCAACTTGATCGCTTGTAGATCAGCATGGGCTCTCTTCCAGTTTACGCTCTCCTTCTTCAACTTTGCAAGTTGAGCCTTGGCCTCATCTGCCTTGAGTTTTGCAGTCCCTGCCTTCCTCAGCAGAGCCCCTGCTAAGGTGGTTACCTCCATTTGAGTGGAGCATAACCCCCTCAGCAGTTCAGCCTCATTGAATCTGGATGCTGAGCGCAAAGCTGCCTCTTCTACAATCCCCACAAGGCGGTCTGCCCCCACTCTGGCTGGGCCTTCTTCTCTCTCCAGCCGCCCAGCCACTGCACGAGCGTGGTAGATCGCAGTAGTTAGACTGAATCCCCTTCCTTCGGGTGCAGGACCCCCCTGGGGCTGTTCTTTCCTCCTTGGCTTAGGGCCAGTTGCCCCACCCTCTACTAGCACTTCAGGGGCGACCCTCGAGACCCCTACGTCGATCGCCGCCACTACTGGAACCACTTCCATGACCTCTGAGGCAATGTCCACCACTTTGGGGGCAATTACTCTTCCTGGGGTCTCCTCCACTTCCCATCCTCTGCCTCGTTGGCCATACTGGTCTCCTCTACTCTCGCTTCCCTCCTCCTCTTCTGGGCAGGCTCTTCTTCACTCTGCCTCACTCTCATCTTCTTCTTCACTACGCCCAACACCTCCATCTCCTTCAAAGACCTCTCCTTCAAAGGATCTATAGGGGGCGGTCGTGGCACAAATTCACCTAAGTCTTTCTCCCCTAAGGGTTTGGGGCGAGGTCGAATCCTCTCCCTTGCAACCAGTTTTGGCGGTCGGTCTGCCTAAGACTCTTTGAATTTTTGGGCTTTTGCAAGGATGGTCTGATTCTCCGCCTCTTGAGCCTTCCTCCTCGCCTCCAACTCCACTCGGTCGAGGTCCCCACTGCTCGGCTGTGGACCCAACCCTGCCTCAAACAAAGCCGACGGCTGAACGAGCTCGTCCCATCTGGCCCCTTCCTTCTCCCTCAATTCCTTTACCCTCTTCACCCTCTCCTCTGCTGCTGCTCCCAACTTTGGCTCCATCGACTTGGTGGGAACTTTCCAAATGGTGCGCACTCCAACCCCTCCACTGGCAGACACATAGAACCACCATGGTCTCCACCCCTTGATCAACGACGGCAGCCCCGCCACCAGCCCTTTCCCTGCTGCTACCTGCAGAGTGACCTAAGTCTCTTGCTGCCCTGAGGCCTTGTAACATGCGAAGAATTCGTCCACTGTCATGGCCGCCCCTTCATTCGCCTTCAACCACGTACTTGCACAGGACAGTAAGATCTTCTACGCATTGGGCATTAGTTGGCCCGGCGCCACCTCTAAACGATTCAGGACATCTACTACCACTGGCGGTAGGGGCAGCCTCAGTCCTTCTTTCAATGCCTTCTCATAAAGGGCAAACTGCCCTGGCCTGGCATCGGATAGCCCCTCCGTCGACATCGGCAACGATAACTCTATTTTGGCAGGCACCTGGTATTTTTCGCGAATAGCCTCCAAATCTGCTACAGTAACCGTTGATTTATCTGCCTTTGTATGCCAGTGATTAGGTTCTGCCTGGCTGATTGGCTTTGGAGCTACTATTATGGTGGAACCATGAGATCGTACGACCGACTCCCCCACCCTCTCCATTCTATATTGCTGTGCTAACTCCACTGCATCATCATCACCAAGTGGATCCACCCTGACATTCGCAGTTTCTTCTTGGGCCATTTCTATGGTATGTCTGCGAATCGCTTCGGATGCAGGTGCAAGGAAATTGAAAAAGTGTTGCAGAGGTGTATCGTGAGCAACAAAGGAATTCACACTTGGAATATTTTGATTTTTCGTAAACAAGTAGGTGAATCGAATAATGCCAAAAGCCTACGGTTTGCTCGTATTCCAAGGATCCCAATTAATTTTCGCCAGTTTGAAAACTTTTCAAATCATCCGCCAAAACTATCTTTTCAACACCCATAATGACCTATCGTTTCATTTATGATCCAACGCCTAATCTTCCTCCCCCACGTGATATTGTCACGTATATGACCACGATCCACTATCTCCTCCCCTTACCCTGTCTTTTCCATTACAAATTACCACGTGACACGCCGCCTCTTGAGCCTCACGCCCCTCCACCTCACCCTTTGCAGTCGGCCCTCCTCATGGTCGGCCCTCCCGCTCGGCCAACATTCGCGGTCGGCCCTCCCGCTCGGCCAACCTTCGCGGTCGGCCCTCCCGCTCGGCCAACCATCGCGGTCGGCCCTCCCGCTCGGCCAACCTTCGTGGTCGGCCCTCCTCGTGGTCGACCTTCCCACTCGGCCAATATTCGCGGTCAACCCTCCTCGCGGTCGGCCCTTCTACTCGGTCACCCTGCACGGTCGGACCACCTCCCGGTCGGTTCACCCGCTCGGTCACCCCTGTCGGTCGACCTCTATACTACCAATCCCTAACACCCTCACCTTCTTCATTACTATTCCTTTCGCTGGACTAAAGCTGCACTCGGGAATAGGAGACTACTGATGTATATAAGCCCATAAAGGCCATGAATCACTATAAACAACCCAAGCCCATCACTTGGAGCCTAATACATAACCCAGCTGGTGAGGTCCAGAACAGCTGGAATCCTAACATGGCATAAAGAGCCAATGACATTCAGACACATGGCAGGTGAAGGATGAGCCACATCAGCAGACAAAGATCTGCAAAGTTATTGCCATTGCACATCACCATTAATGCAGTCCATCACAACATTTATTACGACAACACCTCTCCGTCGGAACAGGACCCCCTTACCCTGAACAAGGTAAGCTACAGCATAGACTTTCGACGAGGAGGGCAGGTCGAAAGGGACAGCGAAATGATTACCAAAGGATATAAGCAAACGTTGAAGACAAGAAGAAGGTGAAGCTTTCTATCTCTAATCTTTCTCTACACCCTACTTCTCCTTCTATCTTGCTCGTCGGAGGGTTCACTGGGGGACTACCCCGTTCCCTGTTGGACTTGTTTGCAGGTAATCTAGGTGGCCTTGATCATCTGACGTGGGTATTGAGGAGCCTGGACTTGTTCGACCCATTCACTGGGACAAACTGTATCATCAATAATAAAAATAATAAATAAAACTATAGTAATTTTTTTTTAATTGTCGAAGATGAAAATAAAAACATAAAGAAAAAAATAAATGAATAAATAAATAACTAATAATTAATAAATAAATTGCAGTAAAGAAATTTTTTTTTTTAAACGATGATCTGCACGTGCGCGACTCATGCCGCATGTGCAGCTAGGTTGCCACACCACACACCTGTACCTGCAATTTAAGCTAAAATGCAATCTTGGTTTTTGGATTTTCGCCGCACGTGCGGGTTTTTTTTTTTTTAATAAACCCAAGTACATAAAAAAAAAAAAACAATTCAAGCCATTTTTACCTTCATTTCACATCCGAAATAAATATAACATTTCACAAATAACTAAATGCTTAACAAAGGTATAATCTTCACACGAAAACTACGAGTACCACTTTTCTCCCTAACTATATTTGTAACTTTCCCTATTCTTCAATAGGGTGACAGACTAGGTCGATTTGGTATCCATAATCGAGGCGCCTAAGGCTAACTCGACCTATGGAGCTGCTGTACAGAGTTCAAGCCGGGGTTGTTTTGAAGCAATCTCTAGTCTCGAAATTCCAAACCAAACCTTAGTCATGGAAATTCCAAACCTTTGTGTTCTAGGCTTTGCCATTCGAACTCTAGTTTCCACCGTCTAAGTTAGGTCTCTTAGGAACTCACTACAAACACAGTTAGGTGGCTATACCAGACTTGTCAAATGCCAGTTCGGGCATGGCTAACACCAAAGGAATTACACCTTTAGAGGATTTAAAGTCTCCTAGATGTCAAATAAAGCATAACAAAAATAAAGAAAAATATAATAGAATAGAAAGGAAAGAAAAGAGAACAAGACATCAATCTCTCAATCAAAGTAAAACGGGTCTATCAAAGCAATAGACTCAATCATATCTCCATTCCCAATCCCCTCTATATATGGCTTTAGTCTTGGGCCATTCACTTTAAAAGTGTGGCCATTCCTTGGATCTTGCACCTCAACAGTGCCATGAATAAATGCCTCTACAACCACAAAGGGACCATCTCATTTTGATTTAAGCTTACCTAGAAAGAGTCTTAATTTTGAGTTAAAAAGCCACACTTTTAGGCCGGGTTCAAAGGATTTTCTATTAATGTGCTTCTCATGGAATTCCTTAATCCGAGCTTTAAAAATTTTCGAACTCTCACATGCATTTTTCGAATTTCCTCTAACTCATTGAGTTACAATTTCCGATTGAGCCCAACCGCTGGCCATATCGAAGTTGAAACTTCTTTATGGCCCACAATGCTCGATACTCAAGTTCAACCAGGAGGTGGCAAGCTTTGCCAACACACAGCCCTATATGGTGATATCCCTATGGGTGTCTTATAAGCAGTCCGGTAGGCCCATAATGCATCAATCAAACATTTTGACCAATCTTTCCTCAGTGGCCTCACTATTTTCTCTATTATGTGCTTCACCTCTCTATTAGAGACTTTCCACTTGGCCACTAGTTTGAGGGTGGTACTGAAGTGCCAACTTTATGAGTGATAGCGCATTTCTTAACTACCGACTCAAAGAACTGGTTACAAAAATGCGTACGCTAATCACTTATTATGGCTCTAGAAAACCCAAAATGACTAAAGATGTTTTCATGCAAGAATTTGATTACTACTTTATGATCGTTTGTTCGGGTAGCTATCGCCTCCACCCACTTAGAAACATAATCCACTACCAAGAGAATATACCCAAACCCGATTGACGACGAGAAAGGGCCTATAAAATCAATCCCCCAAACTTCAAAGATCTCTATCACAAGAACAAGGGACATTGGCATCATATCACGACGAGATATCGAACTCATTTGCTAACAGCGCAAACAAGTTCTACAAAGTTGATGGGCATCTTTAAAAATGGTGGGCCAGTAAAACCTGCTTTGTAGAACCTTGGCAGCCGTTTTATGCCCACTAAAATGACTGCCACATGCAGAAGAATGACAAAATGTAAGAATGCTATACACCTCACTCTCCGGCACACACCTTTAGATCACTTGGTCGGAGCAATATTTAAATAACTCCTGAATGCTCCCAAAAATAATACTTAACTTGCAAAAAGAATCGGTCTTTGTCTTACTTAGACCAATTTTGAGGAATTTGCCCAATGGCCAAGTAATTCACAATATGTGCAAACCACAAAGAGCTCGCTCGTGACACAACAAGAAGTTGTTCGTCCTGGAACGAATCATGTAAAATTAAAGGGTCACTATGCCACCACATTCTCAGATCCTTTCTTATCTTGGATCTCTAGGTCAAATTCCTTGAAGCAACAAAATCCATCTAATCAACCTAGGTTTGGTCTCTTTCTTTGATAGTTAATACTGCAAAGCGGCATGATCAATGAAGACTATGACCTTGGAACCTAGGAGATAGAACCACAATTTATCTAAGGCAAAGATCACAGCTAGCAACTCTTTCTCGGTGGTAGTGTAATTCAATTGTGCATCCGAGAGAGTGCAACTAGCATAGTATATAGCATATGGTGCCCTATTGACCCTTTGGCCTAACACAGCCTCGACAACATAATCTGAGGCATCACACATAATTTCAAAGAGAAGCGACCAATCCGGTGATTTCATGATTGGGACGGTAGTAAGGGCCACTCTCAGTGTTTCAAAGGCTTTCAAACATGCCTCATCAAAGTTAAAAGATGCGTCCTTAGCAAGTAAACTACACAAAGGACGGGATATTTGACTAAAGTTTTTGATGAACCTACGGTCAAAACCTGCATGCCCTAAGAAAGATCGGACTTGATGCATAGAAGTGGGTGGAGGAAGGCCTGCAATGAGGTCAACTTTAGCTTGTCTACTTCTATACCTTGAGGGGACACGAATGTGTCCCAACACTATACCCTCACGAACCATAAAATGGCTCTTCTTCCAACTTAATATCAGATTTGCCTTTGTACATCTTTCCAACACTCTAGTTAAATTCCTAAGGCATTCCTCAAAAGACGGTTCAAACATCGAAAAATTATCCATGAAAACCTTTAGAAATTTCTCCACCATATTGGAGAAAATGGCCATCATACACTATTGAAAAGTTGTCAGTGCATTACATAGCCCAAAGGGCATGCGCCTATACGCAAAAGTGCCAAAAGAGCAAGTGAACGTGGTCTTTTCTTGGTCGACAGGGTACATCGGAACTTGATTATACCTCGAGTAGCCATCAAGAAAACAATAAAAACCCTGCCCCGCTAACCTCTCAAGAATTTGATCAATAAATGGTAAAGGAAAATGGTCCTTTCTAGTCATGGAATTCAATCTCCTATAATCAATACACACTTGCCACCCAATAGTGGTTCGTGTGGGGACTAACTCTTCTTGCTCATTCTCTACCGTAGTGATGCCCGATTTCTTAGGCACCATTTGTGTGGGACTCACCCACTTGCTATTCAAGATGGGGTATATAATATCCGCATTTAACAATTTCGACACCTCTTTTTTCGCAACCTCTTTCATGTTGGGATTAAGTCTCCGTTGCATTTCACGAGAAGGATTAGGTGTCCTCCTCTTGATGTATATGATGCATGCACACGGAGGGATCTAACCCTTTCAAATTAGCCACCGACCACCCTATAGCACTCCGATGTGCCACAAGAACACTCATTAATTGACTTTCCTGCTTTGCAGTTAAGTCCGATGCAATGATGACAGGTAAAGTATCCTATGGCCCTAAAAATGCATACTTACGTGTGACCGTGAGTGGTTTCAACGCAAGTGTAGGTGGCGTGACTAGGGATGGTATGGCAGACTCTCTAGATAGAGGAGGAAGGGACTCAAACAGGGTTTTCCACTGGGGGAAAATCCGGTGTAGAAGAAGAATTAAGTAAGGCATTCACCTCCTCAACAGGACTAGTTAATATCAAAATTTTCAAACCCAAAATGAGCTAGACAAGCCTCTAGAGGGTTCTCTACAAGAATGGAGGGTAAAACCTCTTCCACAATCCCATCCACAACATCCACAAATAAACACTTCTCTCTTTCATGGGATTGTTAGGATGTTTGGAAAACATTGCAGTTTCGCTTGCATATTTCCAAATGAAACATCCATACCCCCGGTATAACAATTTATGCAAGCATTAGGCCGTAGCTAAGAAAGGTCGACTTAAGATCATGGGGATTTGTTTCTTAGAGCTGGCTACCAGTTCCATAACTAAAACCCAAAAGTCAACAAGAAAATAAAACCTATCGACCTTTACTAGCATATCCTCAATGATGCCATGTGGCACTTTGAGGGACCGATTAGCCAACTGGAGTGTGATAGTAATGGGCATTAACTCGCCAAGCCTGAATTCCTCGTACACAGAGTGCGGCAACAAATTGACACTAGCCCCTAAATCTAACATTGCCCTATCAATGAAATGATCCCCTATAATGCATGCAATGGTTAGGGGCATCCGGGTCTTTAAGCTTAGGGGGTGCGTCACTCAATAAGATGGAGCTTACTTGCTCTGTGAGTATGACCTTTTGGGGCATGTGTGTCCTAGATTTACGCTTTTGCATACAAAGGTCCTTCAAAAATTTCGCACAGGAGGGTACTTGCTTAATTGCCTCAAACAATGGGAGGTTGATTTTAACTTGTTTGAAAACCTCTATCATCGCTTCCATGGATGCCACCTTCTTATCAAAAGGAGATGGTGTATCAAGGCATTGGGAAAAGGGTGCCTTAGGCACATATGGTGCCTTAGGCTCATGTGAAGTGCTAGGGACTAAGTCATCCCCCTTAGGTGTTTCTCCCTCACCCTTGCTCTCTTTGGGTTGACCACCTGTGATCACTTTTTTTAGCCTTAGTTGCATTAGACGCAATTGGTCGAGGCTCTAACTCCCTCCCACTTCTTAAGGTAATCACCGCTTGCACCTGCTCATGGTGCTTTCTATTCCCACCCGACCCCTCTATCCCATATTGGCCCTTAGGGTTGGCCACAGTCTAACTCGGTAATTTTCCCTTCTCTCTTATATTCATGTTATTAGCCATTTGATCCAATTGGGCCTCTAGCTTCGGAGTGAGTATGGGAGTGAACTACTGGTGTTAACCCCTTAAGTTCTGAGAGAACTTCCAACACCTGAGTCTCAAAGGCGGAGTTGTCTTGAGGAACAAGCAAGGGTTGTGGTGGTCGGTAAGAAGATTGGTCGGCAAAATTATTAAAATTTTGCCTTGGTGATAGAGGATTGTAAGAAGTGCCTTGTGAATGAGGTCTCCATGAAAAATTAGGGTGAGTGCTCAATCCCGAATTATATGTGTTGGAATATCGGTCATTACCCGGGTTAGAGAATTCTTGAGCCGCATTCAAATGCTCTTAGACTAATTCTGGAAATTGTGATGCCGAAGGGCACTCACTCAAGTCATGAGCAGGGCTTACACAAATAGCACATGCCTCGTGAAATTGAGGCTGGTCTTGCTGTGTAGGGGCATGTCCTGCAGCTAACATTTGGTCCATTTTGTGGGACAATGCCTCTACTTGTTGGGCTAACTCTAGGTTTTGCCATGCCTCATAAATGCCCCATCTTTTTAAGGGGTCCAACTACCATTTGCCGAACTTGCCGGGTTGCAGAGGTATGGTGAAGGGAGTTGTCAGTTAGGTTCTCAAATAATTTCCAAGCCTTGGTGTCATTTTTGGACATGAATGTCCCACTAGAAGAAGAATCCACCATTTGGCGGTGAGGCTTAGTTAAGCCATAGTAAAATGTTTGAACAAGTTGCTAATCAGGCACTTGGTGGTGGGGACATTGTTGGAGAAGGTCACGAAGTCTCTCCCATGTCTCATGAAATTGCTTGCTATTAATTTGAACAAAATTGGTGATGGCTCACTTGAGTTGGTTGGTCTTACCAATAGGAAAGTACTTCTCTAAAAACTTCTATTGTAATTGGTCCCAAGTTGTGATATAATTAGCTGGTAAGGAGTTCAACCTGTGTTTGGCTTTATCCTTTAGTGAAAAGGGGAATAATCGCAATATTAGGGCCTTATTGGTAAAATTTTGAATCCTCACTGTAGGGCAAATTTCCAGAAATTCATGCAGATGTTATAAGGGTCATCATGAGCTAGTCCATGAAATGATAGGAGCATCTGGATTGTGCTGGACTTAATCTCATAATGAGCCAGTAGTGGTGTTTGGTAATTGAATGCATGATGGTGATGTATATACAATAGGTGTGAAGTAATCCTTAATGGTCCGGTTGGGCCCATTTAGGCCATTCGGGTTTGCCATCCCTAATGGCTTGAGGTATGGGTATGGATATTCAAGCCTAGGAACACGGGCAGGGGCTCTAAGTTTCCTAAGAGTCCTTTCTAGTTCAAGGTCCAAACTCCACAATTCAGGGCAACAAGAACGGTGCCCGTGCATACGCTACTCACACACACACACACACTAAGTTCCGACTTTGTACACTAAGTTATGAAAGTAAAATACCAAAGAACAAAATACTTACAACGATTTAATGAAGACACTTTACTCGTCTTGCTGGTGCTTGACGTGTAGACGTTGTCCCCAATTTCCACTTGAGCTCTCTATTTTTCGCACGTTGGTGCTTTGCTTGTGAGTATTTGCTTTTTTTAGCACTTGAGTGCTGCAGTTTGTTGTTAAAGCTCGGTTGCGCTCCGCTTGCACTTTGGTGATAGCTCCATTTGCAAACACTTTCCACATTTAGCAACATTAAAATATAAAATCCTGAACTAAAAATTAAAATAGGAATGCACCTTTAAATTACTTAATTTTGCCAGAAGTCCTTGGCAATGGCGCCAAAATTTGATGTGTCATTTCACACACCAAAATTAAACACTAAACTATACCAAATTCCTTAGAATAATAGTTAAGTCCAGGTATCGATCCACATGGACAAATGGGAAATTAGACTAATTTAATGGTTGAATTCCTAAATTGAACTCAATATAACATGCTATCAATTGGACTAATTTGAGATAAAATCAAAAATTTAAGATTAAAATCGATTCAATTGAAATTACAAAAACTAAAATAACGCAATAGCCAAAATAGGCGGACTAATAGTGTAATTTACCCTAATTGTTAGCATCTTTTAATGACAAATATGCATATAAGTGACGTATGTCATTTTTTGAGAGGCAAAATAATAAATTTGCTCAACTCGGTGAGTTAATCTAAACAAATTTAGCGATCATTTTTCATCAAAAACACTAATGGTATTATCAATTGGACCTAATTGACATAAAATTAAAAATTAAAATTAATCTAATTAAAAATATAAAGATAAAAAATAATATTTATTTATTTATTTCAAAAGTGAACAAATTTATTTATAAATAAATAAATAAATATTTGGTACACTACTTGTAGCGACCTTAATTTTTCTTAAGTCATTATTTATTATTATTATTATTACTTTATTTTTTTTTTGTCTTTATTAATTTCTTGGGTACATGAGAATTTAGTGTGATATTTAATTAATTTAATATGATATTTAATTATATATAATTAATATGAATATATATATATATATATAAATATATATAATATAAAGGTGTTATATGTATATTGATCTTATATAGCATATTTATATATGTTATATTTATGTAATAAAATATAATATAATAGTTATTAGGTTATCAGCATAAGAGGCAAAGAAAAGAAAGAAAAAAAAAAACACACAAAAGAAAACAAAAAAGGGAGGCTATGCCTGTGTGAACAAAAAAAAGGGAGGTTGTGCCTGTGTGAACAAAAAAGAAAAAAAAAAAACAAAAAAGAGAGGGCGAGAGAGAAAGTCAAGAGAGAAAGAGAGCCGGGGGAGTTCTGAGAAAGAGGAGAGAAAACATGTCACGCCCCACTTTTTATTACTCGAAGTCATTACCAAGTTCCTTAACTTAATTCAATTTCAGAGATAACATGCGGAAATAAACTCAAATGTTCCATTAGAAGTAATGAACAACAACTCTCTCATTCGAATGAAAATTAAATACCACATGAGCATCCTTAAATAAATTGCCCTCAGGCTTACAACATTTAAATAATCAAATGAAGGGTGTAACCCTTTTTCACATATGGCATTTTGCCAACAACAAAGAGGCCCCGTGGCCAACAATTAAGAAGATCCCAATCTTGTAGCACATCCTGCTAAACACCTGAAAAAGATTCAACAACGTGGGATGAACATATGGTCCAGTAGGGATCTCAACATGATCCTCAACAATAACAACATTACAAATAGTTATGATCATGAACACTCATTCTCGTACTAAAATAATAATGTGACAGTTTACACAAAATATATATATATATCAACTTTTCTCGAAAACAACTATTTCATTCAACGCTATAAGCGATTCATCTTTCCTTTTTCCTTTCATTAACCCCCGTTTCCAATCTTTTATGACATTAACAATTACTTAGGAAAATAGATTCACTAAGCCCATTACTATCTTCCATTTTCCACACATACAACAGATGTGCCTTTTCAAAACATATTTCTAAAATGTTTGATTTTCTTTACACTTCCAAAAGACAAAAGCCATTTCGGTTCAATCCCAAATCTTTCATAACTATATATACATACCTTTATAAAGGGAGATAACAACTCAACTACATGCATAAGATAAACTAATGAGGCAACTCGGCCCTCCAAAACTGTAACCAACACAATCCACAATGTTTCCAGATACACTGAAACAATAATAACAAAATTTTGTTCTACTAGCTAGGTGCGTAGTAAGCCAAAGAATACACTTCTCACAACAACATACCATTTTACCAGGCGCTAGCTGGAAGGGTGTGGTACCTTAGATTATCAGCGCATACAGTTCTCCAGGCGCTAGCTGGAAGGTAACGGTACCTCTGATTATCAGCGCAGGATATCACACCAACAACCACAATACCACAAGGCATAACCAACATGTGTAAAACAAACACATAAACCATCAGGACACAAACAATGTGTTAAGATGTATGAACACATAGGTGTGTGCGGAGTCCATTCCCTATCTTCTCACACACACTGGAGTACAACCCCTCTCTCCTCCCTAACAAGTATACATATATAATATATCTCAACATTTCATCACATACAATGTTCAATCAACAATGGTGTAATTTATACATGACAATTCAACGCAACCGTGTCATCCTTCACCGATGACCAAGGACAAAACCTCTAGATGCAAGTATTTAGTACATCTATTAAAAGACTCAGTTATCATGAGATCACAAACCCAACAACAACATTGACATGGTAGTTAAAGATACAACCCCCACATGTGTGTATTCAACACTCAAATTACAACAATCCGATTCTCATACCTTTTGTTTTCACAAATTCAATTCCATGGACAATAAGGCCATAACTCATCTTAATATACTACATTCTTTTCAAAGCCATTCCAATTTAATTATGCAAATTAAGTCATAATCATTAAATTAGGGTTTTCCTCCCTCTTTCTCAATATTGACCTAAAAGGTTCAATTAACAACAACAAAACAACAATGATCACAATTAAGACCCAAAATACATAAGTATTTGACCAATGATCAAGACCCCTCTATTAATTTATTAAATCAAATAAAAATTAGGGTTTCCTCTCTTTTCAACAACAACATGCTAATTAACACCCCAATTAACCTAAACCATAACTAATGATAATAAACCCAAATCCGACAACCAACCCAAGGTTCAACCTCATGATTTTTAACAAATCCAACATGATATAATGTTTTTATGCAATACAAAAACTACCACATGTCTATCTATAGATGAAGTATTGAAAAGAAACAAGGAGAATCCCCACCTCAAATTTAGAAGGGGAAGAAGGAAGAAAAACCCAAAAGTCGACGGAAGAGAAACTAAGCTTTGCTCCGATCAAAATGAAGCCCTCGACATGCTCTACACTTTATCTCAAAGGAGCAAGGTGAGTAGAGGTCTTCAAACAAGTAGATCTAAGGATCTTTGAGTAAAAAGTGCCTTTTGAGAGAGAGAGAAGGTGTTTCACGATTTGGAGAGAGGAAAGGGAAGAAAAAGTAAGAGAAAAGGTCAAGTGAGGGCCTTTATATAGTACTAGGTCAAAAATGGATATAAGCCCCAAAGTCAACTAAAAAATATTTAGTCAAAATATCCCCAAAAAGTAGGTCCAAACCGTGAGAAAAATCTGGGAAAAAGTCGCAGGTGTCGACCCTTCACAACACAAGTGTCGACACCTAAGAAGAAATCTGGAACACTAAGTGTGACTGCACTGCAGGTGTCGACCCTTCCCTAGGCTGGTGTCGACACTATAATGCAGTGGGCAATTTCAGAACAAGGGTCGACCCTTCCCAGCTTTGGTGTCGACCCTTATGGCAAACAAAAGAGAAGGTGTCGACACCACCAAGACCGGTGTCGACCCCAGAACATGATTTTCAAGTTTCCAAACAACTTTTCAACGCGAACAAGCGTGAACGAGCAATCCCAACAAGTTTAAATCAATTTGTACACCTCCAAAACTGAGGTACAACAACACCAAAGATTCCCAAAATAAAATAAAAGGGTTCAAATACATTTACTAAAAGCTTTAAAGGGCTCAAGTGTTATAAAACAAGAAAGGGTTAGAGTTTTATTTTGGTGATTTCATTAATTTTCTAAGTATTTTTTTATCTTTAAAAAAATAATTGTGAGTGTAAAATCCACTTTTCTTGATTTAAGCCTCGTTTGGGACGTGGCCGGTTTAGCCAAAAAGCTAAAAAATTACTAAAAAAGCCAAAAAGTCAACAACCTATACCAAAAAGTCAAAGATTTCATTTTCTCTCTACTTTTTGTACATCTTTTCGTAAAAAGTCAAAAAGTCATCCCAAACATACTAGTTTTTTTTTACATCATATTTTAGCCAAAAAGCTAAAAAGTTACTAAAAAAGTATGTTCCCAAACGAGGCCTTATATTTTATTTGTTATTTTTATTTATTTAATGTTGGTTTGACATTGAACTTGCTTGTAGATGATGGATTGATTTCAACTATTTTGGTTAGTTATATATGCAAGGTTTGGGGTTTTTATATGCATTTATTTTATGGTTATAATCAAACTCATGGATATACGAAATTAAAATAGATTAGGAACTCATAGATAAATTCCGAATATACTCCACCATGCCTCTATGAATTGTTGTTTTATTTGAGTGCTGGTGACAAAAAGTGTATAAAAAAAAGTGAGGATTATGAGATTTATTTGAATGCCTTAGGTTCGACATTGTTATGTTTGTTCTCATGAGTAGATGAGGGTAAGGATGGATCTAGGGGGGGCGGCTGCACCCCCAAAAATTTGAAAAATATCATATATTATACTAGAAATTTTAAAATAATTTAAAATTATAGGAGTTCGCACCCCTAAATTTTTTTTAGATAATTTCAAAATTATATAGAGTAGCCTTCCCAATTTTTAAAACTATTTGGAATTTTTGTTTTTTTGAATTAGTTAACATATATAATAGATATTAAATTATAAATACATAACATCAGATTAGTTTTCAAATAATACCATAATTATTTGAAAATAATACCATAATACATAACATCATATAATTTCTTCCCCTATATATAATCAAAACATATATATACATATATATATACATATATATATATATATATAAATTGCCCGCACCTCTTTTCTGTCGAAAATCGCGTTGAACATGCGGCCTGTCTCTCTCTTTTTTCACAAAACGCGGTTGCTACGTAACCTGGCTTTTGCGTCATTGGCCGACAAAAGTAGCTCGCTTCGATTGCCGCTCGCGTCGGCTATCTCTCTCTCCTTGTCTGCTTCTCTTCAGCCTCTTCTCTTCAACCTTCTTCTTAATCACACTTGTCTGTTTCTTCTTCTTTACCTCACTCTCGTCTAACTCTTCTTTTAGCTCTTCTTCACCACTCTCTTCTGTTCTTCTTCCTCATCGAGAGACAAAAAAAAAAAACTAAACGGAGGAGGCCAAACCTCCGTCTGGTCTCTTCTATTTATCTACAGCTCATTTCTTTTACACCTCTCACCTCTAAACCATGGCTTTCTCATTCCGTCCCCTTACTCTATTTCCGGACCTAAACGATCCCATAAGCTCTGCTGGACCGAGTGCCTCTATGCCTACTCTTCCTGTCATTCATTTTCCTAACCTTCCTATGATGTCAATTGAGCAAATCATGACAGCTCAATCGGACATAGAAGCCAATCATTTCACCCTGATGTCATGTATGGAGACGGTGATGGCAGTCACAAAATTGGCTCATCGATTGCAGAACAAGACGAGTGAACTCCATCAGTTCAACGCCTAACTAACTCTGCTCCAACGCATGTACAAGGATGCGCGAGCAGAAATAGGTGCACTTAAGACTGAAAATAAAGAGCTTAAACGGAAGACCACCTCCATGGCCTGATTTGGAGCAATGTTGTTCTTGGTTTTTGATAGTCAGCGGGGAGTCGTCGCTCTTGACGAAAGCATGGGGGCAGGGGCGTCAAGGGTTGCCCAAGGTGATAAAAAGAAGAAGAAAATAATGGAAGATGTGAGTAAGTAAGATCGGCATATGGCCGGAAAAAAATGAAGGTTTTTTTTTTTTTTTTTGTATGTTTATTTTGATTGGCGTGTGGCCTGTAAAAAAAAGAAAGGGTGTTTTTTTTTTTAATGTAAATATTTGTATTTTAATTTGTTTTTGTTTTTATGTTTAAGTACTGAAAAATGAAATTAAAAAGCAGAAAAAAGAAAGAAAATTTACCTGTTTCAACTACTATCAACCATTTCTGAGTTGTGTCAAATGTTGGCAAAAACAAAAAAGTCAACAAGTTATCCTCTTATTGATAGATTGATCCGTCTTGTGTTGACTTTACCTGTTTCAACTGCTACATCGAAACGTGCATGTTCAGCTATGAAACTTGTTAAGTCTAAATTGCGCAATAGGATGGAAGATGGTTTTCTGGCTAGTTACTTGATTACGTACATTGAAAAAGACATTGCTCGAGGGTTTGATGTTTTCTAGCTAATTCAATATTTTATCGTAACATTATTGATTTTTTTCATGTTAGTAGAAATTGGTATAGAACTTCAATTTTATTGGTTAGAGGTTAAACGTACTTTGGCTCCCCCAAAGTCATAATCCTGGATCCGTTCCCTAAATGAGGGGTTGTGTATATATATATTGTTGCCTCGTTTTCAGGAGTAGACAAGTGCTTTGATTTACGCGCAGTACGTATATGCTAACCAGTCCTGGGGGGTGTGGGTTAAACTCGGGACGATATCCCCGTGCAAGTTTGGTTTCAGAGCGGTGTTAGGTATATGGGAGGCACATGGGATATATGTGTTGGTTGGAAGTGATGGAGTTAAGGTACAAAGAATTGCATATGAACTTATTCGTATAGTTTGAATTGCTTTGATTTTTACATCTCGAAAAATAGTAAACGACCTGCAATAAATTATAAAATTTGGGCAGAGGCATCTATACATAATTCTAGACAACTTTTGTATTTTAAATTTTTACTAAAAAGATTGATTAGAACTTGTAATTAGATGATCTTGGTTACTGTAGTTTTTATTCATTTTAGCAATGTAGATTTTAGATGCTAGGTTTTACCCATGAAACGAGCTCATTTTTTTTTTATTGATTGAGGGTAAAATGAAGTAAAACATTATTCTAAACATTTTTCATGTTTTGAACTTTTTCGAAAAAAAATCTTCTTAGGGTAGCTTCTTTTCATTTTCAGCTTCAGATTTTTGGGTCGAATTCTGTCTAGGTTCTGCTATCAAGTTTTTCTCTCAATCTGTTTAGTTTATACTAAATTCGTTAGTGTTTCCTTTTAGAAAATTTGATTATGTACAACTTTTGTTCTTTGAGTTTGGTCAATTCCAATGATTTAAGTATGAAACGGTGTATTTTTGTACTTCTTCAATAATTTACTTATGATTAAATTACACTAACTTTATTTTTTGCAGAATAGTGGTCTTACTAGGTTTTTTATGCAGGGCTGGCTCACCATATTTATTTTTTATTTTCATTATTTTTTTTATATACTCAATTTACATTTAGTTGTGCATGAACAAGAAACTAAATGCCACCGTATCTCGGGAAACTACCCTTGTCTTGGTGCGGGTGGAACTACTTGTCTTGTCCCGTAACAAGAATTAAATATATTTTTGTTTGTGTCTGGTGGATACGTGGGTGTCACATCTTGTACTTATATCAAGATACTTGTATACTTACCTGTTTTGTCTCTTGGCATCTCGTAATAAGAATTAAATGTACTTTTATTTATGTTTTCCTACACATATATATACATACATATATCTATGTGTGCATGTTTGTAAAATGAATTAGTTCAAATTTGGTTAGGTCACAATAGCTTCTAGTCCTCTTGACATGGCAACTCGACATCAAGTATTGTCTTTTTCATCGATACAAGATGCCTCTCTTACTCACGCACTAAGAGCTAATCATATATATCACATTACTTCCAGCTTTATTTTAGAATAGCATGTAAAACCTGTTTTACAATTGACTAAGGAATGAATATCGTGGACCTAAATTCTATTATTTAAATCTAGACAAAATGTGCTACATAGTAAAAACCATGACATGACGAAGTTTGTGATTTTTTTTTTTTAATTTTTTTTTATAATTTTCTTGTGAAGCTTCAACAGGACATCTCTCAATCATTTATTACCGTATGGGCTCTTCTGATTCCCTCAAAATCTTGCTTGAAAATAATTAATTGATTGTCATTTTTCACAATTACATTGATTTACATTCTTGAGTTTAAGGGATCCTGATATTTATAATGAGCATGGTTTTGATTGTTGTTGATTAGTGTCTTTGGTTGTTATTGATTTTTTAAGCTATTGTTTGCTATTATCTAAAGACTTACGGTTGTTACTTATATATAATTTGTTGTAGAGTGGTGAACCAATTAAGTGATTAAATCACGTGGCTTGCTTATCTACTAGAGAAATGCATATCACTTTCAGTTGTGATCATCTTCACTCTGGCACTTTGTAGTAATTTATTTTTTAATATTATTTATTAATTGTAAATATATAATTACTTAAGTAGTTAAATCTTGATTTACAAGTGGAGATATAGTTGTTCCTAAAAAGTATCATTAGGCCAACATAAACAGTTGCAATCGAAGTACTTAAAAGCACTAGACCCATCTAAAGAAGTAGAAGGGGAAGAACTAGGACATGACTATTGGGAGGTACATTTTCAAGTGTCAGTCAAACCTAATGAGAGTTGATCCGATCATATAGACTTGTCAAAACAATTGGACAAGCTATTGGAGCTCAAGTTACTTGGCCTGCTCCATTTGTGGTATATTTTTTTGTAAATACTAATTTCATTAACAAATTTATATTAACTTAATATAGTTTTTTATATGTTTATCATTTGGATGTAGATTTCGCAAGTCATGGATGCAAGCCTGAGAATATTTATACAAGTGAGGTTAAGAATTTGGGAACTGAATTTGTTTTGATAATGTCTCTCTGGAAGATGGATATCATTATGGCTTTTCAGAACTTATGGTTGGAATAATTTTCTTTTAATTTTTTTTTCTTTAACATTGTTAGTGTGGTAGAATATTTTATAATTTTGATTATGATTTTTATTGCAATATAAATAAATTTATACTTTTAGAGAAAAAAATGATTGTGATTTGAATTTTTTTTGTTTGTTTTTTATGTGATGATCCTATGGTGGTAATATTTGTTTATTACTATGAAAATATTACAAGATGAATGTATGTCAAATAAATATAGGATGTGGCAATTAATATTCAATTGTTTATAAAATCGATTCAATTTTTATAGGTATTTACGCATGCTTAGTTGTGGCTTTTAAAAGTGTTGATGAAAAAAGCTTGTAAGTGGCATTTTGTAATAGTGGTAGTAGCTTTGCAAAGTGTCACTAGAAGAAGCTGCTAATGACACTTATATCTATTTAATGGCACAAATGAGTTGGATTTAGTGGCATTTATGAAGTTGTTAAAAATATCAATTGTAACATATCATGCGCCATTAAAAATCCATATAGTGGCATTTTTTAGATTGTACGTCTTCTTTAATGGCACTTGATAACGTCATGAATAATATCTACCAGTTATATTAAAGTGTCACTAAAAGTCTTTAACCCTGGTGGTGTAATGGCACTTACAAGTGTCACTTGAAGTACCACTAAGTATTTTTTTAATGGCACTTGATAGTGTCACAAATAGTGTCTATCATGACATCAAAGTGTCATTGAAAGTTTTTAGTCATGATAGTGTAGTGGTATTTGCAAGTGTCACTAAGGTGCCACTAGTATCTACCGTGACACAGGTATAAATGATACTTGTTTAAAATGCCACAAGATTAAAAAATGTCATTAGAAGAATAGTTTTGTGCCACTTTCAAATGTCACTAAACTAAAAAAATGTTGCGGTGCTTTTGCAAAAAAATAGGGCACGACCGGATTTGTTTGGACCCGGTCGGGCCTCATTGCGGGCCGGTCGGGCTCCAAAGTTTGGTAAACATAGCACTTTGGTTGAAATAGAGAGAGTGGCTGAGGGTGAAACAGAACAGTTTCCCAGGAGGCAGATAGAGCAGTTTCTGAGGGTTGTCTCCGTTAGCTCACATGCGATCTTTATTCATTCTCTATATATCATTTTTGTAATATTATTGTTGTAATAAATTAAATAGTTATTCATTTATTATTCATTCAGATTTGTAATAAGTCATTGATTTGGACATTTGGACATTTAGACCCTCCTGCGCAAGGGCAAATATGTAATAATTCATGTATGTCTTCCAACCCCATTTCTTTCTCCCCTTTATTTATTCGCTTTCCGTGGTTGTATAGCATCACATTTTCCTTAGCATTTTCCATGACTCACATCCATTCGCTTTGCATGCATAAAGGTTCAGGCTTCTCATACTAATCAATGTCAATTTCAAATTCCTTACTTGAATACGCGCTGTATCGCATGCCTTAAATTGACTCAAATGCCATGCTAGTAGCCTGAGCCTATTAATTGCATGTTATATGCATTGCATTAGTCATGCTGTATTGTTTAGGATCATGCATTTTTTCTTCTAACTATTTCTTTCGCCTCGGATATTTGGGGTAAGCATTTTTGCTTTAGCATATTACATACGTGCGATTGTTGATATGTCAAGCATAACTACCATGAGGCTACGTGCTTATTTGAAAATAACTCTTTGAATGCCTGTGGATGAAGGCAATGTTGCCCAAGTTAGGACGACATTGATAATCGCATTTCTTTGAGTTACATATTTCAAAAACTCTTTGAACAAATTGCATTGAAATTGAAGCGTTCTAAATTAGGCAAAGTGGTCTATATTTGTTTGACTTCAAGTAGTGATGATAGCATAAATAATCAAAACATGAGCATATAATGTTAATAAAAATCACATTAGTGGGGTGCACAATTCATGACATTCCCCATTCATACCTAAGTTTCCGAGCCAAGACACTTTGGTTATGACGAACAAGTGGCCTTTGGAAAAAGTCACGGGTTTCCTAAGTTTCTTATAAATATTTAAGTTGCGACTGTGTAATCTGGCAATGCAGTCCATTTTTGGCTTCTTTGACGATAAATGGGTTTTTCTAAAGATTTTACAGAGTTGGACTCATTTGTGTTTATCTGTTTCACATTGCACTCGTGAAACCAGATTCAGAACTACGGAAGTCCGAACTGTAGGGCTATCGTATCCGAGGAGGTTAAACCCCTCCGAGGAGCAATGAAAAACAAGTTACAACTAGTATGAAGGTTTTATAAGGAATTTTGAAAAAGTTATTTCAAATATTATGCACATGGGGCGGCGAGTGAAATAAGAATTATATCTCAACAAATTTCTTTATTGTTAATAAAAGTTAAAATTGAGATCTTGATGAAATTGATGAGAGAGTCACATGTATCCAATCATAAGATTGAATGTAGGTTACTTTCCATGATAATTAATGTAAAATCACTAATATTGGTGATGCATATTAAAAATAACATTAAAAAAAATTCATCAACCCAACTATTCTTGAGGCAATCCCACACAATCTTACCTACAATCCTACCATTTGAATGGCAATTTGAATAAGAAAAAAATATTATACTTAAATGAATTTTTTATTTTATTTTATTATCACCTAGCGTAAAGTCATGAGTCCTACTTGTATTTATTAACAATAATACTATATTCCTTAATTTATCACTTCTAAATAATATTTAATAATGTGATATTGAGGTTAGACGCTACACGATGAAATGTTTGACGAACAAAAATTTGACACTTGTCAGGCACATCATTAAAGGTAATTTTTAGGAGTGATAAATTAGGTATTTCAAAAAATTTCAATTACAATTATATAACTCACTATTGAAAAGGAAAAATGTATGTGAACTATAATTATATTTCATTCATATTTTACTTATCTTTTTTAAATTTTTGCCAAAATTCATACTTCAAACACAGTATAAGATTGTATTTGGTTAATGAATTTAGGAAAAAAAAGGGTTCTCCAAAGGGTCAGACTTCTCTGTAGTTCGAGATCGGATTGGAGCATGCCCATGGGGGCCCACCATGGATTCTGTCTCGATGATCCGAACCAGTCAAAGTATAAACTCATCGAGTAATTTATCTTTATAAAAAATCACGTTGATCAAATATCGATAGCTACTTGATCAGATAAGATTTCTGTCAACGATAAATATAATTTTCAAAATAAATTGTTGACAAAAATATTATCCAATCAAATAGTTATCGATATCCGATCAATATACTTTTTTACAGAGATAAATTACTTGACAAGTTCTATATATTGAATGGTTCGAATTATAGAAAAAGGACCCATGGGAGTCCCCATGGGCCAAACAGCACGATCTAGTCCACTTTAGCTTGACTCTTTTCCAAACTCTTAAAGGCTTTGGCCTGCTTTGGCAACTTGGCTAAAAGTCATTTTTTTTGATATTTTTTTAGTCACATCATCTCTCTATTTTTTTATACGTTCTTTTCAAAAAAAATAAAAATTAACTTTTAACCTACTTCCTCAAGGCCAGGTATTAATGTTAGTACTGGTGCAATATAAAAGAGTACAACAAAGTAGTCCACTTTTTCATATTCCACTAGACACATAATGATAATATCAATCCTTTGATTTTCTATAAAATAGAATGTTTATGTAAATGTGTAAATATGTAAATACAAAATTTTTGTATTTTTCTGACTTGTAGTGTAACAAAAAATGAAAATAAATAATTTTTTTTAGTAATTAAAAATAAATTTATTTGGACAAAAAAATATTTTATCTTCTGAAAGTTGACAATTGCTTTTTGAATCAACATCGTACCTAATGCTATTATACCATACCACTTCTACTGCCACCTCACTATTGTCATCTTGTTACCAGATAGATGTCGCCGCCACGGTCACTGCCGCCACATTACTAATACCGCTACTAATACAACCAATAGCATATTAGTTTTATATTTGCAATCACTTTATATATATATGTATATATTTGATTATTTATGGGTACCAAAACGATTTTTATTCAAATAAATAGAATGTTAGAAAGAATGTACAAATCCTTCTCTCTTGACAATGAGAACAATACCCTTTAAAAAAACAAAAATAATCTTCCACCAAAAAATAACAACAGTAATGACAATGAAAGGTCTGGTTGGTTAGGGATCATCAAGGCTTGATCGAAGCGAAAAAATACCTTATATAATAAATATGTGACTGATATAATATGATATATCTTTTCATTTATTAATTAATAAATGAATAAAATGGGAGTCAAAAAGTTACTTTTTGCTCAGTTCGAGATGATGAATAATTGGCTATATTAAACCTTGGACCAATTTGTTATCAATTAATTAGTGGAATAATGATATCACATATTTAGGCCACGTGACATTCCCGTTACACAAATTATTTTCTCTAGCAACTAAAGCTAGCCAAGTTGGGTTTGAGGATGGGATGGGCCTTGCAGATGGGCCCGGTGGGGCTTTAGCTCTTTAGCTATTGAAAAGTAATGCAAAGATGGGTGGCCCAGCCATTTCTGGTACAAGGCAAAATCGTCCATACCGGACAGTGCGTGGGTGCTGTGAGACCACCCATACTAATATATTGATTGAAATAAATATTTATGAAATTTTACATTATAATGCTTTAAATGTAAAATTTAAAGTTTAATTTCTTTTTGGGAAATGTGAAATTATAAATAAGCTTTTGTAATCAAGTCTTTCTGGTATATTTTTCTTAAGGATAAATTACATATACATCTCTTAAGATTTACTTAAAATACAAATTATTATATGTGATTATGAAAATTACAAATACTTTATTGTTAGAATTTTTTATTTAAAAAAATTAACAAAAAATAAAATAAAATTCCTAACTACTTTCTTATACAATAACAAAAATTACCTGAATTGTTAATTAAAATATTATTCCGACAACATTAAAAACTGCTAATTGACTTGATAATTTATTAATAAAATAGGTCATTTGTTATGCAATTAAAAAATTGAAGGGGTGAGATGTAATTTTCAAAATTACAGAAGCAATTCATATTTTAAACAAATCTCAGTTGTATTTATAATTTATTTATTTATTTTTGAATCGGCTTTTGTAATCAAGCTTCTATTCCTCATTTGTGGGGTTATGAAATTTATCATTTTTTTGGGGATAAATTACAAATATACTCTCAAAGGTTTGTTTAAAATACAGATTATCTCCTGTGATTATGGAAATTACATCCCACCCTTTCAAGTTTTTAATTGCATAACAAATAATCCCTTTTATTAATAAATTATCAAGTCAATTAACAATTTTTAATGATGACAGAAATATAATTTCAATTAGCAATTCAAGTAGCTTTATTGTCGTTGTAAGAGAATTATAAATTTTATTTTATTTTTATTAATTATGTTAAATAAAAATTTCTGATAAGAGATATTGGTAATTTCCAAAATCACAAGAAGTAATCCATATTTTAAGCAAATCTTAGAGCTTGTATTTTTATTTTACCCTTATTTTTTCATAACGAGTTTGTGATAATGACTTAAAGAGTTAATCCTAAGAGCTTGTTTCTTTGAAAGTCAAATTTTGAGAAGATGCCAAACAAGCACTTAGAGTCCTTAACATTTCTTAATATGATTTGGATGTAACATTTTGCCTCTGTTTGAGAAGATAGGTTGGGTTAGGTTTGAGACTATTTTAGCCATAAAAAGACAGAATAGATTTTTTAACCTAATAAGATAAAGTATCGCATCCAACTCATAATTATTACATTCGTTCTCTCACAAAAAGTCAAAAAATCTTTCTCAAACGAGGCTTTTTAGTCGCAAGCTAAAATAGTCAAAAAGTCAAAATTTCAAATAACCAACCCACTTCACAAACGAATCCTTTGTCTTATTGACTATTTTAACTTATTTTGCCATTATTGAATATTTTAGCCAAAAAAATAAAAAAATTAACTTTCCAAGTTGGACCGGTATATTCTAAGGATTTTTTTGCATGTTGGGAGTTCATTTTGGAATTGGCATTTTTAGTAATTTTTTTTAACTTTTTATTAATAGATGTACACAAAATAAATAAATAAATAAAATAAGTTGTCTTTCTATTTTTATTTTTGTTTTTTGGCTATTTTAGCCATTTGTCAAACATGGCTTTGGTAAGGTTTTACCTGGTAGGGATGGTGATATTGCTAGATCAATTCTTGCTACAGGGGCTATTTGACAATAGATTTTTTTTTTAGTATAAAATAGGATTAAAAAATAAAATAGGTTAAAATAATTAATAAAATAAAATGTCATATCAAATTTATAATTATCTTTACTTCTTTTTTTTTACAAACATCATATCCAATTATAAAAAAAAAATCTAATTCTCTTCTCAAACATAACTATCTTAACCTATTAAAATAATTAAAAATTAAAATAACCTACTAAAATAATAAACTTCCCAAACACCCCATAGTAGTGCACAAGTATTATCTGCTTTCATTAGTTGTAAACTGATATGGAAGAAACCACTTTAGCAGTGGCAGTAGCACTGTTGTATCTATATTGGATCTAGTGTTATCCTCACAGCTAATTGGGGGATTAAATTAAAGAGATGGATAGAGTTTTAATGTTGATATCTCATATTCACATAACAGTTCCATGGATAATTATGTCTTACAATTAGTTTTTTTTTTTTTTTTTTTTTTTTTTTTTTTTTTTTTTCAATATCAAGTCTTTTTAGTCAATCGATAAAGTAATTATAGGTACAAGAAATATTACATCAAATATACTAGCCAATTTAAAAACATAGTTAAAAATCAAAATTTGACTTTAATTTATTTTGTGTCATAAAACAGATTATAATTTAAGTATATATATAGAAAATAAAAACATGAAGCTTTGTATGATTGGGACCTTATGCAGTAACTTTAACTTTAATTTAGAAGCATTATGATTGGGCTAGGCTGGGTTCATGAGCCTCTCGGCCTTTGATTATATTAATTATCTGAATAAAACTTAATTTTCAAAAAAAAAAAAGAAAAGAAAAGAAAAACCACCTGAAGAAATCTATACTACTATGTGAAGGCTTAATTTGGCGTGGATGTCACAAAATTCGAATTTTAAAGATACCTTCAACAATAATTTTGTAACTGTTCGAATATTTGTTTGGTTGTGTTTTTGATGTACTGTTTCTGAAAATTAAGCATGTTCCTAAGACCATACTAGGGCCTATCTCAATTTTGTGGATCAGCTTGGCAAGCTTTAATATTAGGCCCAATCAAGCATAACAACATCATTGATAAATGATAATGATCCCAATGTAAGGTGAAGGTGAAGTTAAGCCTATAATCGGCACAACACTCTATCAAAATGCCGAGCGAAAAACAAGATTGTCAGATCAAAAGTAATTAATAATATGAGAGAAATAATAATAGAATCAAAATTGGCAAATATAAAAGATTACCGATCATAACATACAAAGATTAAGTTAGGATTAACTACTACATTGATTTAATCATTTTATTAAAAGATTACTGATCATAATAAAAAATTTATATTTCTTTTCTTTTCCCTCTAAATCACCCAATCTAAACTGACTGGCATGAAGGTTTTGTAAGAAATCTTGAAAACTTATTTTAAATATTATGCATATGGGGTGGCAAGCGAAACAAGAATTATATCTCAAAAAATTTCTCTCTTGTTAATAAAAGTTAAAATTGATATCCTGATGAAATTGATAAGAGAGTCGCATGTATCCAACCAAAAGATTGAACGTAGGTTACTTTCCATAATAATTAATGAAAAATCACTAATATTGGTGATGCATATTAAAAATAACATTAAAAAAATTCATCAACCCAACTATTCTTTAGGCAATCCCACACAATCTTACCTACAATCCTATCATTTGAATCGTAATTTTAATAAGAAAAATTATTATACATAAATGAATTTTTTATTTTATTTTATTTAATAATTGTAAGAGAAGCTAATTTGAGCCTACTAAATTAATTAGGCCCAATAGTCCAATGTTGGTGAGCCCGAATTTATCGCAAGTCCAAGATTGGTGGGTCCGGATTTATCGCCATCAAGCGGGTCAAATCGCTCTAAGCCTCGAAAGGGTTCGAATCCACAAACTTAGAGACTTACTTGGGCCCGAACTCGAAAGGCTTTGGATCCACAAACCTAGAGATACGAAGCACTTGGCTTTGAACGGATTAAGACGCAATCTAGAAGTCGCTCCATTAATGAGGCCCATAACACTTGTAGACTCGGAGCTTTTCGGGATCTACGTACCAGAACCATGGGCATAATGGAGTCCGAATAAAGGACTCGATCCCGAGGATGGTGAGTGGAGATAAATTCACTCTTCAGTTAAACTAGCCTATACTCGGGTCGAGGTGGCACGATCTACAGGGTCCCTGAGACTCGGCAATATTCGCGGCAGGACGTTCTCTTGAACTACCTCTGACCCTTCCTCGGTAGGACGTCCTCTGAGACTACCCCTGACCCTTTGGGATGATTGGGAACCATTGGTTAGGTGTGGCTAAGAAGAAGGGTTCGCCGAGAGGTTGATCTCCTCTTCGAGATTTTTCTTATCCTCGGAGAGGTCACCTTTTCGGACAAGGTGGTTAAAGAGAATATTCCCTATGTGCCATCATGAGGTGCCTATAAATAGCACCCACCTATAGCTTTACAAGGGATAGATTTTGGAGAGATAACTCTTGGGAAAGAACTAATTTCCCTTCTCCATTATCAACCTTGAGAGTAAAAGTGAGAGATCTATGGGAGAGCCTTGCCATTATTCTCTCTCTAATTACTTTGTCTTCTTCTTCACGCAATCTCTTATCTCCATCATCTCCTTGCTTTTGTGTTCTTAGTTGTGACTATTGAAGAATCCAAGCCTCTCATCATCTTCTAGAGAATTCAATTTTTTTTTCAAGGATCTTTGAATTTTCCAATGACGTTCTTGAATCCTCTCATACATTTGGCGATTCCGCTGTGGAGGCGGATTGGTTAATGGTCTCAGTGAGATCTAGAATCTACATAACTCCGGTGAAAATGGTGGGAGAAGAAGAAGTTCATCAACAAGGCTCTTCCAATGGTGGTGATGAAAGGACTCAAGTTCAAGACTTACTTCTCATCCTTGAAGCCATTCAGGGACTCCAACACACTCAACAAGAGATTCTCACGACCCTTCAAAATCTCACCCATACCATGTTGGTGATAGGTTCAAATTTTGTACCACCAGCAACAAATAGGAGGTCAAGTTGGCTCCGACAAGCATCAACAACTTCATGGTAATGTTGGGAATGGTCAAAACCATCAAGATCCACCCCAAATTCTCCCTGAAGTTGTACAAAATAGTGTGCAAAATCAAGTGCTAGGAGGAACAAGTCATGGCCAACCTGTGGCCCATGGAGTACAAAATCACGCAATCAGAGGATCGAGTCATGGTTTATTGGTGGTTAGAGGAGTCTCTGGCACGATGAATGTTGTTCCAGCGAGTGGTAGAAGTTCAAAGAAGGGCCACATAAATTTCTCTACCAAATGATGCTATACCTATGCCTAATTTTGTTCCACCTAATTGTAAATTTTACTCACATACCGAGCAGGGTCTCCTTTGGTTCCAACGCCGAGTTTGCAAGTCCAACCTGGTATAGCCGTAACGTGCAATAGACTTTATGGGACCCAATTCAATGTCCCATCATCAAATGGCTTGTCCGTAGGTGCCAATGGCCAATATCGTCATGTGTCTTCACCGATGGTGAATTCTCATCACTTAAATGGCCAAGTCGCTCCAAGCTCAGTCTTTACGGTCTATAAGCCAAGTTCCGAGAATACCACCATCAAGTTCTCTTCCTCAACAATCTCTCACTCTCACCGATGTGCAAGCCATGTTCGATCTCCAACGGGCAAGAGGACTTTACCCTCTTTGCCCGATCCGGATGTCAAGCCACCATACCCTATCGAGATGTTGAGTTATCCATACCCGGAGGGGTACATAGTGCCGAAGTTTATCAAATTCGATGGCAAATAAGGAAATGCTCGATAACATATTGTTCGGTTCATCAAGACTTTGGGGATTCATGGTTCAAATTATGTCCTCCGACTGAGAGAATTCTCGAAGTCCCTCACCGACCGAGCATATAGTTGGTACGTTAACTTGACCCCAAACTCTGTCCGGAGTTGGGAGGAGATGGTCAACAAATTCCACGCTAAATTCTTTCAAGCGGCTGAGAATGTGATCACACTTACCCTGTGTAAGGAAAAGCAACGAGAGGGTGAAGACATTCTCGAATATGTGAAAAGGTTCCAAGACAAGGCTGTGGACTGTCATGAGGCTGTGGAGGAAAGCTACTTGGTCCAAATCTGTGTTGACAGGGGCATTGAACGGGTACAAGATGCTTCTTATTAATCATAAGCTACCCACCTTCTCGGCAGTAATTGAAGCATCTCGGAACATCAATGTACCTCAATCTCAGGAGATCAGATTCGAGACTAATTATAAAACCAACTTCAAGTCATCCCGAGGACCTTTTGTCACTGTGGCTTCTGCGTCTTCTACTCGAAAGTCACAGGGGGAGGAATTCAGAGGTTAGAAAAGGAAAAACTGTGAAGATGACACTCCTTTTCCGTGTAGTGTTGAGGAGGTGAAGGCCTTAGTTAAAGAATGGGTGGCAGACGGGGAACTGAAGTTGCCTCGTGTCGAAGAGCTTTTGCCGAAGAAGGACCGCGAGGGTCCTAATTGTTGTGTTTTCCACCGATCACTAGGACATTCTATAGAAAAGTGTCGAACGCCTAAGAAGTTCTTTAAAAAGAAAGTCAAAGCAGATGAGCTAGAGTTCAGAGAACAAGGGCCTCAGGATATCTTAGGAGATGTGGCTATGATGACGTATGACAGCTACAACCTGAGTAGCTAGTGAAAGTTTTCTGAATGACCTTGCAACTCTAGGGGCAAATGTCAACATTCCATAGAAAAAGTCTATCTATGAAATTTACAATTTGTATTTATTGCATTGTCCGAGAAGTTTTATCTTTCTTTCTTATGTTATGAAGAAATTTATTTTCTCCACATTGTGTATCTCTATTAGAAGTTTATTTTCTCCATATTGTGTATCTTCGTTATGTTATGTTGATTGAGACTAGTGATTCAATTTTTTGTCGCCTCTTGAAGAAGAAGGAGTAGTAGATTCAGTTGCCAGCCAGGAAGGATTTTTCTTGCCAAAGAAAGGAGTGTGCTTCCACCCAGACTTCCGAGGGATAACCTTCGCTTCTAGGGGTAGGCAACAGTTTATCCGAACCGCTCAACCAGCCCAACCCACATATAAATGGGCGGTTTCTCAAACATAATATGGGCGGATGCGGTTTGAAATATGACAAATTTGCTGGTTGCGGGCATGTCGCGGGTTAAACCCACAACCCGCAAAAACCTCCCGCACTTTAATGATTATTATTATTATTTATATACCAACTTTGTAAATTTAATAGGAGCACCATTATGTTCTCTATGACACTACGATCCTTATTTTTAAGTATTTCTCAACTTTCTCAATGCTGTAGAATTATCAAGTCCTAAACTTGGTTTCTTATATGATTTTCATTGGTGACTCATCTACTTTTTCCTAATAAAATTTTCCTTTTGGTGGTCGATGGAACTTCTAGTTTGATTATTGATTATTGAACTGGCAATTCTAATTGAGTACAACCTTTAATGCATTGATATACATTTTTTTCATGGCAAAAATGCTAGTGTAAGGTCTCTTTGTTTTGAGTACTTTGATTTAATGCATTGATATTCAATTTTTATTTGTAAACTCATTAGAAAATTGTTGTCAAATGATCACAAATATATAAAATGAATCTGAAGCCTAAATTCGATGGGCGGTTGCGAGTTGACTTTTTTCCAAACCGCATAGATGCGGGCGGGTCAAAACCGAATCGCAAACCACACAAAATCGATCCGCGAGCACCCCTACGCGTTTCTATTTAGACTTCTGAGGGACAACCCTTGTTTCCATCAATGCAAGCTTTGAGGATCTTTCTTGTTGAAGTAGAGTGTGTGCTGCCACTTAGACTTTTGAAGAATAGACCTTGTTTCCATCAATGCGAGCTTCGATGATCTTTCTTATTGAAGTAGAGTATGTACTCCCATTTGGACTTCCGAAGAATAGCCCTCGAGACTTGGTTGCCTGTCAGAATGGATCTTTTTTGCCAAAGTAGGGTGTGTGCTACTATTCGAGCTCCTGAGGGACAGCCTTGCTCCCATTCGAACTTCTGAAGAACAACCCTTACTTCCATCAGAGCAAGCTTCGAGGGTCTTTCTTGATTGAAGCAGAGTGTGTGTTCCCACTCGGACTTCCGAAGAATAGCCCTTGCTTCCATCAGTGCAAGCTTCGAGGAATCTTTTTTGTCAAAGTAGAGTGTACTCCTACTCAGGCTTTCGAGGGACAACCTTTGTTTCCATTGGTTGCTAAAGAAGAGAGTGTACATCCACTCGGATTTTCGAGGGACAACTTTACCTCCGCTCAGACTTCCGAGAAACAATCTTTACTTCCGTTAGTTCGAGCTTGGTACACTCAGTTGCCTGCCAGAAGGGATCTTTCTTACTGAAGTAGGGCGTATGCTACTTTCGGACTCTTGAGGGACAATTTTGCTTCCGTTCAGACTTCCGAGGGATAGCCCTTGCTCTCATTAGTGTGAGTTTCAAGGGCCCCAAGGTGGTAGACTTCTTACAAGAAGCGAGTTTCAAGAGATCTATCTTTCTTGCCGAAGTAGGGTGTATGCTACTACTTAGACTTTCGAGGGACAACTCTTGCTTCCGTTCGGACTTTTGAGGGACGGCCTTTGCTTTCATTAGCTGCCGAAGTAGAAGTGTACTCCTACTCGAACTTCCGAGGGGTAGACTTTGCTTCCTTTAGTTGCTAAAGAAGGGAGTGTGCATCTACTTAGACTTTCGAAAGACAGCCTTGCTTATACTCGGACTTCCGAGGGACAGCCCTTGCTTTCATTAGTACGGGTTCTGAGGACCCTGGGGTCGTGGAGTTCTCACCCGGACTTTCGAGGGATAGCCCTTGCTTCCATTTGGACTTCTGAGGGACAACCCTTGTTTCAATCAATGCGAGCTTTGAGGATTTTTCTTGTTGAAGTAGAGTGTGTGCTCCCACTGAAACTTTCGAAGAACAAACCTTGATTCCACCAATTCCTTGAGACTCGATTGCCTGCTAGAAGGGATTTTTCTTGCCAAAGTAGAGTGTGTGCTACTTTTGGACTCCTAAGGAACAACCTTGCTTCCGTTTGGACTTCCGAGGGACAACCCTTGCTTTCATTAGTGTGTGTTCTGAGGACCTCAAGGTCATGGAATTCTTACAATATTCATTCACCTCAAATAAAAAAACCGACAAACAAGACTAGCAATATCAATTTCACATACATTTTCAGGCATTATCAGAATGGAGCAACATCAACAAATTCATCGCCAAGGACAAGCTCATAAGTTTGACGGTCAAAGGTTCATCTCCTTTGAATCAAAACAAATAAACAACAGAGTATGATAATGCTTTATCATTCCCAAATCAACAAAACAGTGCTATGATTACTTCCAATAGCAACAATAAATCAATGGAGATAGACAAGATTGCAAAATTCCAAATATGTGTTTCACAAATCCAAGCTCATGAGCATAAAGGTCCATTAAAGAAGGGAAAGTGGGGTTGAACAGAGCTAACCCACAAATCTGTGAAAGCAAGATTGAGTTCTGCTATATCTGAATCTCTGAGATAAATGCATCCGCAAGCTGAAGTAGGACACTGAAGATGGACTAGAGCTGGCGTCGGTGTGAGCTAGCAGCAACTTGGGTCACAACGTTTGTAGCAGTTACGACAGGCGGCGTAGTCGGCGTTGGCCAGATCACGGCTAAAGACAATGGTGAAGTTGTAGGTGGAGGACGCGAAGCAAGCCATGCGAGCTAGATGTGGGTGTTGCTGCTCGTTGGTTGCCTTCTTGGTATCACTACAGGTTTATGTGTTGCTTCCTTCAATCGTGGAGTGGGTCTTTGTGTTGCTACTATTAAGCAATATATATATATACAGATAGAAGGGGCCAACTTTTTAAGATTTATTTATTTGCAAGAAAGCTAGGTTGGTCTCTTGGTTGAGAGAGAGAGAGAGAGCCGAAATGGTTGCGCAGCAAACCAAAAAAAAAAAATAAGGAGCTATGGATTAGGTTTGTCCTTTTCTTTAAATAGAAAAAAAAAGGGTGTGATTCTTAGAATATTCTCCCAAAAATTCTGATTATATATATATATATAATGGGCCTTCGAATATGCTGGTGGATCTGTGTGAATTTGATCTTTTTGTAAGTTGTTTAAGGAAAGTAAAGTCAAGTTTGACTAAAAAAAAGATGTGGACCTTTATCTTTTTAACAATAGAAAAATGATAATGATGATGGGTGCTTTATTTTTCTTGGAGTAAAAAAATATATATATTCTTCGTATGTTCGAAAAAAAAAAAATTGATTTGAATTCATATTATAAAAAAAAAAAGAGGCACAAAAATATGTTGGCCAAGCATGGCGCGCGCGCGCAAAAAAAAAAAAAAAAAAAAAAAAAGGAAAAAAAATTCTTATCTTTATTAGTTGTCAACTTTACCCATAATCTACGGTGAATCCTCAGCTTTATCCATAGACTCTATCAAGACCAAATATTCCTGAAGACGTAATGTGAAGCATAGCTGACAAGGTGCAACTATGCATGTCCGAGAAAACTAAAATTTCTCATACACGCAAGGAGCAAATGTAAGAGAAGCTAATTTGAGCCCACTAAATTAATTAGGTCCAATAGTCCAAGGTTGGTGGGCCCGAATTTATCGCAAGTCCAAGATTGGTGGGCCCAGATTTATTGCCATCAAACGGGCCGAATTGCTTTAAACCTCGAAAGGGTTTGGATCCACAAACTTAGAAACTTACTCGGACCCGGACTCGAAAGGGTTCGGATCCACGAACCTAGAGATTCGAAGCACTTGGCTTCGAACGGATTCAAACGCAATCTAGAAGCCGCTCCATTAATGAGTCCCAGAACACTTGTGGACCCTGAGCTTTCCGGGATCTATGTACCAGAACCATGGGTGTAATAGAGTCCGAACAAAGGACCCGATCCTGAGAACGGTGAGTGGAGATAAATTCACTCTGTGGTGAAACTAGCCTATACCCGGGTTGAGGTGGCACGATCTAGGGGGTTCTTGAGACTCGGCAATATTCATGGCAGGACGTTCTCTTGAACTACCCCTGACCCTTCTGTGACAAGATGTCCTTTGGGAATACCCCTAACCCTTTGGGATGATTGGGGATCATTGGTTAGGTGTGGCTAAGAAGAAGGGTTCGCAGAGAGGTTGATCTTCTCTTCGAGGTTTTCCTCATCCTCTAAGAGGTTCACCTCTTCGGACAAGGTGGTTAGAGAGAATATTCCCCACGTGCTTTCGCACATGGGCTCCTATTCTACATCATGAGGTTCCTATAAATAGCACCCATCCATAGCTTTACAAGGGATGGATTTTGGAGAGATAACTCTTGGGAAAGAACTAATTTCACTTCTCCATTATCAACCTTGAGAGTGAAAGTGGGAGATCTACGGGAGAGCCTTGCCATTATTCTCTCTCTAACTACTTTGCTTTCTACTTCACCCAATCTCTTATCTCCTATCATCTCTTTGCTTTTGTGTTTTTAGTTGTGACTATTGAAGAATCTAAGCCTCTCATCATTTCTAGAGAATTCAAATTTTCTTCAAAGATCTTCGAATTTTTCAATGATGTTCTTGAACCCCCTCATACAATAATCACTAAGCATAAAGTCATGAGTCCTAAATGACTCCTAATGGTGTGACATTGAGATTAAACTTCACACGATGAAATGCTTGACAAATCAAAATTTGATACTTGTCAAACACATTATTAGAAGTAATTTTTGGGGGTGATAAATTAGGTGTTTCAAGCATTTTTCATTTATAAATATAGAAATCACTATTGAAAAGGAAAAATATGGGTGAAATATAATTATATTTCATTCATAATCTTTTCCAAATCATTACCCAAATTCATACTTCAAACAAGTATAAGGTTGTGCTTGGTTAATAGATTTAGGATGGAAAAGAGTTTTCCAAACTCTCAAAAGGTTTATGAGGAGACGTTATTAGTTGGTCTTGAGGCACTGCCACATGGTGCC
This sequence comes from Camellia oleifera, assembly GCA_022316695.1. Classification (NCBI taxonomy): domain Eukaryota; kingdom Viridiplantae; phylum Streptophyta; class Magnoliopsida; order Ericales; family Theaceae; genus Camellia; species Camellia oleifera. Next base: position 51,128,945 of record CM039319.1, on the reverse strand, counting down.
TCAATGGTGTTGTGATTTGTGGAGGGAGTGGGGATTAAAAATTTGTATTGGATGATTGAGGAGCATTTGGGGGCATGGTCAATTGTGATTGCCGTGGGACATAACCGCATGATACCCTAAAACCAACCAATAATTTTTTCTTTATGAGACTGGGTTGGGGACGAATGATCTCAAGCCCACATCTTAATGTTAGTACTGGTGCAACATAAAATAGTACTTATTTTGAAAAATAGGTTAAAAGCTGATTTTTTTTTTTTTTTTTTTTTAAAAGTACAAAGACGTAAAGTGGTGATGTGACTTAAAAAGGTTAAAAAGTTGATCTTTAACCCAATTGCCATTTTCATATTCCAATCAGTCCTTTAGTTTTCTGTAAAATAGAATGTTTAGCTAAGAATGTAAATCTATATATATATATATATAAAAACAAATTTTGGTGATCAACTAAAAATAAATTTATTTGGACATAAAATATTTTATATTTTGAAAGATGAAAAATGCTTTTTGAACTAAGTCGTACCTAATGCCATTACATTACCACCTCCATTGCCACCTCACTATTGTCATTTCGTCACCAGGCAGATGTTGTTGACACCGTCACTGCCACAGTACTAATACCACTACTAATACAACCAATAGCATATTAGTTTTACATTTGCAATCATTTTCTAAAAATATATTTTATTTTATTATTTTTGGACACCAAAACGATTTTCATTCAAATAAATAGAATGTTAAATGGAATGTACAAATCTTTCTCCCTGACAATGAGAACAATACTCTAAAAAAACAAAAATAATGTTCCACCAAAAAATAACAACAATAATGACAACGAAAGGCCTGGTTGAAAGAAAAATATTTTATGTAATAAATATGTTGAGATGATGTGATATATATTTCTATTTATTAATTGACATATGATTAAAATGAAATTTGAAAAGTTATATAAAATCTTAGTCTAATTTGTTATCAATTAATAAATAAAATAATGATACCACGTTATTTAGACCACGCTGTTACACAAATTACTTGGGTGATTCTATTTGCACCCAAATAATAATTTAGTACACTTAATTAAAATTTTGAAATTTTAATTCCTATTATATCCTAATGTAAATTTACTAATAACCCTAAAATAAATTATTATTTTATTTATCACTCAAACCACTTATATATATTCTTCATATTCAAGGCCCTTTATCTTCTTTTCTAAGTTCAAATTATATTCTCTACATCTTCTTTCTCATTCTAAAATTTCAATCCATTTCACCAAAACTCACAATTATCATTAATATCATTGTTTTATGAATGAAAAAAAAAAATGAAAATTGTGGAGATTTGCTCACAATCTATGACAAATTAATTAAGAAAAGAACCACAGAATTGATTTTCTAGTTCCGTAAAATAAATATTGAGGTTGCTGCATTGGTGGTTATCATTCACTTAGATTGGACCAGAAGAAAGAGCGGGACTCAAATGGAATTATCTACTCATTCAGCCCAATTTCTTCCAATTAAGAAATTGGTCGGTCGAATGGTAACAAATATTATAATAGATCGCATTCGATGAATGAAACAGAACAAACAAAAAAATCAATAGAACAACTAATATTCTGGCTTGCAATTGGGGTGTTGGGTTTATAAATTTACCTATCAAAAAACGAGATGCTGAAGTGAGTGAGACCCTTTTCCAATACACTAGATTAATTATCCATTAGAACATTGCCTATAGACTAAAAAGCATGACGAATGAAATGGAAAAGTACTTTAGAAATGTTATGTGACCATAAAATTCCCAAAATGTGGAAAGCAAATCTTGTAAAGAAATTATAAAGGCCACTTATGGTGCGCAGTTCATAAATCGAAGACTGTTTGGTCTGTTTCAAAACAACATTTACAAAATTGAGAGTTTCCAAAATGGGGCCGTTAAGATAAATAAAAGGTTTTGCAATAAAAGCATAAAATAAAATGTATGCTTCGTTGTTAGAAATAACACCAGCTTAAAATCATTTGAGATGTTTTGGACATGCGCAATGTAAGCTACCAAAATACAAAAGAGACAAATTCATCTTAGTTGGAGGTGTCAAAAAGTATGGGTGAGGGTTCTGACAAATGGCATGATTCTGTTGGCTTTCCATAAAGTTAATTAGAGGAAACAAATAAATAATTTTTTGTTTCTTAATAGGTATATAAAATATATTCAAGGCACATCAATACACTAGGAAACTACCAAAAAAAATCCAACTATAAACGTCTTTAACATGGTTCACAAAATCAGACGAGAACCTCCCTGGGAGGCACGGTGGCTGGCTGAAACAAACTCTCTAAGCAGCAGTTTAGGCTTGGTCACACACCTGCTCACCTACATATATAATATAAACAATAAGCAGAAACCCGGTGACTAATAACAGAGTGAAGGATTGAATGAATGATGTCCCATAACTAATTCAGTAACCAGAAACAAATACATATTCACATTCTTGTTCGAGTCATAACAGAAATCAGAGTTCATGCTTAATCTTACGTTTGTTAGTGCTAACAGATCACATACAAAGCATCAAAAGTCATTCTTGTCAGTTCCATAAAGGAACCTCTAGCCGGGTATAGATAACTTGTCAGTTCCATAAAGAACCTCGGACTGGGAACAGATAACTTGTCAATTCCATAATGGAACCTCCAGTCGTGTACAGATAACTTATCAGTTCCATAAAGGAACCTTCGGACCGGGAACAGATAACATACTTGAACCTCAGAATTGTTGCCACGAATACTTGTCAGAATTAGACAATCATTCATTGTACTGAACATAACATTACATAGAACAGATCTTATTTCATGTACAGAAAATAAATAAATTTGAACATAGCTTTGCTACGTTATTACTCACAGTTGGCTCCAATAGCAGATAGACAGAGCAGGTAATCGGAAAGCTTACTGGTGCGTGACCTACACAATCACAAAACAGATACACACATTGAAACACACCCTCGGATAGTACTTAACTTATTTCACTTTGTTCTTAGTGTGTTTCTAGCCCTTAACCTCATTATTGTGTCTTAATCTTGGCCTAGGAATGCCTAGGATGCAATGGGGATACAAAAATGCACTAGAAAACACGTAACAAAACTTGCTGAAAATAGGGGTCTCGCTCGAGCACAACTTCCTTCGTTCGAGTGGATATGCAAAAAATGTGAGTGATCGCTCAAGAGCAACTTCTGTCGCTCGAGCGATCTGTAAACTCTGCAAAAGTACTGGTTATGTGAATTTTCCACTCAACGGCCGCTCGAGCATGTGACTGAGGTCTTCGCTTGAATGTAACTTTTGTCGCTCGAGCGGTCTACAAAACATATGAACTTCTAGGAGCTTGCATTTCACGCTCGAGCCAACTCCTGGTCGCTCGAGCGGAAGTGCAAGATCACAGAGTGGTTGCTCAAGTGCAGGTTTTGTCACTCAAGCGGAGAGACAGAATCTAGAATTTCCAGATTGCTCTTCAAGGTGCAAAACATGGGTTTAAAGCTTCAAACTTGCTACTTTGGACCAAAAACTCAAGAAAACATTTAGAAACTTGCAGAACATCAAGAATTGGAGATCATTTTGCAAAATCAAGGCCTATAAGCATGTCAATTGTTCAAAATTGAACTTGAAATGTGGAAAACACATCATGCATGCAATATCTTGACTTCAAGTTTTGAAAACATGGATAGATGAAATGTTTTCATGTAAAATCATGGTGAGTTCTTAAGACTAAGCAAAGATATGCACTTGCATGTACGAATTTGTGAAAATAGGACTCAAAACTCTTGAATTATGCATGCAATGCATGGATTGATCTCAATTCTTGCTCTTAAGCTCAATTCTCAGATCTAGTTACAAGAACCTCTTGAATTCTCTTTATTAACATCTTAAATACAAAGATTAGGAATCAATTACTCACCTAAGAGCCTCAATTGAGTTATAGCTTGCTATGTCTTTGAGCTTCCAATACAATACTCTCAAAATCTAGCTAAGTTCAAGCTAATGCCTTAATCTTCCTCCTTTGATCTCAATTTTTAGCTCTCTCCCCCTCTCTCTCACGTTATGTTGAGCTCAAAGAGCGAGGGAAAAATATGTAAAGTACAATAATAGTGGCCTTATATAGGCTTAATTAAGGAGACTTAATCAAACTTAGCTTAAACTAATCAAATGGGCATTATTTATTCTAATTAATTCGTTCCGAATCAAATTTCAATTAAACCTACCATAAAATTCTAAAAACTCTAAATAACTCATAAATTAAGTCAATTTTGTGGTCGGATGCCGATAAGGTCCTCAATTCACAAAACGAAACAGAAATGTAAACAGATTTTTCTACGAAAGACAGATAGAAACTCAAATAATGCAATGCACATGTAATTAGGCATCCTTATTCACATGTTTTAAGCTAATCAAGGGTCGCGTTTGTTATAATATTGCCATCTACACATCCTCAAATTTATGATGTTTTTGTTCACTCCAAATGCACCACCACATCAAACACGAGTGCCACCTTCTTCGATTCTTATCTTTCTTCCCCAAATTATCCAATGTCAAGATAGAGTAGAAGAATTCATTGTAAGAAAAATAACACCTTCGCCCGCACCATTAGGTTTCCAAACAAAAATATCTTTACTTGCAATTAGGACAACTCTTTCATAAAGGAGTTGAAAAATTCATTCACTTCATCCAATATTCCATCTTGTATAAGGTCCATATAATAATCACATCAATGATCCTCATATATATAACCTAAAGACCGAAGCATTCTATGCACGCAACACTAGCCTGATTAGCAAAGGTCACTAATAATGAAATATCCTTGCACCACATATCATGCCAAAATTTGACTCCCCATTCTATCTACAATTACAAATTTCACATGAGAGAAAAGCTTTGGACATCCTTTCCTAACTCCCTTCTACACACCAATCCCATAAGACACCAAAACATCCTTAGATGTTCACCATCCCACTTCATAACCATATTTACATTGAATATCCCTACATCAAAGGCATTTGTCCACCAAAGAATGTCTCCACAGTTTTTTTTCCTACAGCTCTTAATTGAAGTATCTAAAACGTGTAATTCACAAGCCCTATCTAATATTGTAGGCCACACCTAAGTACTAATCCACAACCCTTTGAAGCTTCTTCAACCACTATCACTGAGACTGGGAAAGTGAATAGAAGCATAAAAATACGAGCAAGCTACCTAAAGTGCTCTTCATGAGAATGAGTTTGCCTTCATTCAAAAGGTATTGCCTTCTCCATGCTACCAATCTTTTCTCCACTTGCTCAATAAGACTATCACAAATAGTTGTGGGGTTGAAAGAGGATCCTAAAGACAACCCAAATTAAGGATTGAGAGGAATCCACCATCTACGTTACACAGACTCTTTGAAATTTAGGAGGTACTCGGGTCGACATGACACGACACGACACGGTACGGGTACGAGATACGTCAGGGATATGACTATTTACAAATGGATACGACTCTATTTTGCCCTAAATGCAGAAGAAACAAAAGAGAGAGCAAGAAGAGAACCTGGTCACTGTTTCGATCCTTTGTTTGACGACTTCAATCTCGCGCCCTTCAGCTTCCCCTTCAACTTTGACTAGCGTGGCCCTTTCGACTTCGACTAGAGTGGCCCCTTTGATTTTAATGAGCACCACCATAGACAAGCTTCGATCTATCTTCGCTTGCACTCACACACACACACACACACACACAAAAGATATTTAATTAATATATATGTCATATATCAATAAAAATAACTATTTATAAATCATATTTATTTATAATATAAATATATGTCAATTAAAAATAAAAATATTATCAATAAAAATAATACATAAGATAAAAAATAAAAAATATATTTAAAAAATAACTATTTTACTCATCTTCATATAATAAATACATTTAAAAAATAACTATTTAACGTATCCCCGTACCTATATCCAAATTTGGATCCATATCCATATATTCTCAATTTTTAGTTTTGAAGTCTCCGACCCCTAGATACGCATCCGTAAGCTCGAAGAAGCTACTAAACCCAAACACCGAACTAGGGCTATTCATGGGTCCAAACACTGAATTGGGGTTGTTTGTGGGTCAGGTCAACAGGTATAACCGTGACTTAAATCAACCCTATCGAATTGGAGATATCTATGACAGATGTTGACGACAGTTCTATTCGAAGCCAAATGCCTCTCTTGTTCGGTCGGCAGGTGGGTTTCGAACAGTTTTGATTGACCCATTTTCCTTTTTCCCTTCCATTTTAAACTTTAGCATATGCATACATATATGTACATATATTTACATACACAGATCTATGAAAAGAATAGAGAAAATGCCTATAAAAAAAGTAGAGAAAAAACAAAAATATGAGTGATAAAGCCCCATAATACAATGGTTGTCATCTAGATCTAACAGATCTTCCAAAAACATAATGCTTTCCTTTCTTTTCCTCTCCCTGATAACATCTTCAAAGATGCAAATTAAAACTAAGATCTCCGTGCTTGAGAGGTTGAGAGACAAAGAGAGTTTGGAGAAATTTTAGGTGTTCAAAGGTCTTGATTTGTTACGGTTCTTGATAGAGATGATGGAAGAATTAATGATGAATTGAGTACACAAGAGAGAGTGATGTATTAAATTAGAGAGAGAGAGAGAGAGAGAGAGAGAGAGAGAATTGAATATAGTTATTTATTGAATTGAATATATAGAGAGTGAATTGAATTGGAGAGAGACAGTGAGAGACGATGAGGGAGAGAAAGAGACAGTGATGTATTGAATATAGAGTCTGAAATAGTGAGCTGGAGTGATTAGGGTCAATCAATGTCTTAGGAGGATAAGCTGGAGTCTATTTCTTGGGAAGGTAAGGGTACTATTACTAGCCTATCAAATGGCAAGTTAGAGTGATAAGAGTTAGTGTGTTGGGAAGGTAAGGGCACTATTACTAGCCTATCAAATGGCAACGTTGGAGTGATAAGAGGCAATGCCTTGGGAAGGTAAGAGTACTCTTACTAGCCTATCAAATGGCAATGTTGGAGTGATAAGAGTCAATGTCATGGGAAGGTAAGGGTACTATTACTAGCCTATCAAATGGCAACACGTGGATATATCTATATATATATATAATATGATTTGATTGTGTTAAATGATTGCGTTTGTATTAAAACCGATACTTGACTGAATCTCAAGAAAAATTGAATGATTTTAACCAGTACCCGACCATTGAAATCAACAAAACCATCCGTGATAGAGATAGGTTGGTCGGTCCGAATCAGGTTGATCGAGTAGTCAATTATTTGAATACCCTTACCCTAAATATCCTAAATCCACTACAAGGATGATTTCATCCTTGCAGTATACGTTCGTTTGGTTGCTTACCAAAGATGCCTTAACTGAAAAGTTATGTTACATGGACTCGGGTACAAATGTTGGGTACAGGTGCGTATTTAGAGGTCTGGTCCATCAAACCTCAAATTTAAAGATACACAGACTCGACTAAAAAGGTTCATTTTTTATATTTTTAATCTATAATATAAGATAAAATGATGTTATACATAACATACATTATCAAAAAGACATTTTACTCATTTTATAGCAATTATACACATAATAATAGAGTTAAATACAAACATATAAGAAGTGTTTGATGAAAAGTATCAGACACACATATCCCATACCATTGTCTAGGTGTCAAGTATCTAACATGGGTATTTTGATTAATTTTGAAGAGTCCATGTAACATAGCTCAAAAATTGGAATAAGTATTTTGCACATTGTGGGTAGTGAAGATATGGGGAGATTGAGTTTGAACATGTTTCACCAGAAAGACTCGAACGAGCCATGCTTAGTGACTAACCACTTTTCTCAAGTGGAGTATATTATGGATAATAGGTATGTGAGGTGATCAGTTGTGGACTTCTGAAAATTACGATAGGCACTAAGATGGCACAAGACCATCAAATGTGGAGAGAGAGAGAGAGAATGCTAAGACAACCTCAGAGCAAGAGAAAAAGATAGAGAGAATAGCAAAGAGGGAGAGAATAACATAAGAGAGAGAGAGAGAGAGAGAGAGCCTCTGATGCACGGAGAAACTCCTTGTGAGTCCCTAGTGATGTTGCATGGTCATGGGTTACTATGACATCCCATGACTAAGTGTGGGTACTTGTATCAAGCCTAATATGTGGCAAGCCCCACGGGTGCCACATCACCAAAACCCACCCACGTGGCTGACCAATAAGGTACCACGTGGGCATGTCATATGTTTGACACATGGCGAGCCCTACGAGCGCCGTGTGCCGAGGCACCACACAAAACCAAGACTATATGCTTAGCCTAAGTGGGAGCATACATATAAGCCCAAATATATCTAAATATGAAGAGCCCTGCAACAGGCAGCACCATGGCCCCGCAGGGCCCATGGTCCTTCATACCTCGCTCCAAGACCAAACAATAATATAATCAGCCCCTGGTTCACTTGGACTTGGACTGATAAACACTGGCTCTTATAGGCCCCGACCCATTCTCCTACTTGGTCACTTAGAAGCGAGCCCTTGGCTCTCCTAAACATTGAGATAGGCCTGCAGCCCATTCTTCTACTTGGTCGCTTGGAAACGAGCCCCTGGCTCTCCTAAACACTAAGGTGGGCCCTGGACCATTCACCTACTTGGTTGCCTTTGTTGGGAGCAGGACCCAGGCACTACTGTTCGGGATCATCAAAGGATATTGTACTGGCAGCTGAGGTCATGGTATCGTTGAGATGGTTGTCTTCTTGCTAAGACAACTCCATCTCTACTAGGCTTGGAGAAGAGATAACAACGACTTTACATTCATGTCATCTGATGTATATACGAAACGTTACTTTCCGCTTCCCATGAAACGTTGCTCTCCGCCTGCCGTCAAGCCACCGACGACAGAAGGGCTTATATCACTTCTGGCACAGTTGAGAAGAACAAGCCACCTATTCAATAGTTTGCTTGGGCTCCAATACTCCTATGGCCTATATAATATATCGTTTATGCAGCAAGACACTACACCACAACACAACACTATAATTCTAACACACTAAGTCTCACACTTAAATATTCCCTCTCACATTCTACATTAGTGTTCAAGGTCCATCACTGCCAACCTCTCCCTCTCCAAGCTTGCCTTGACCTTCCTCTTTTCCACCTCTGGTGATCTCAAGTCCATTCACCTACTCTGGTGGAGACCTTGGAACACAACTCTGACGGCTTTCCAGAGGAACAATCCTCTCAACCGGCCATAGCGAATCAACTACGTGTATTGACTGAGAGCGTCACCTCTCTTTCAACAGAACCAGTAACTCTTAATAGATGCCCTACTAGCCTTACAAAAGGCACCTATACTCCCATCATCATCTAACCCCCTTTTATCATCACAAAATGGTGCTCCACCATTAGCCCAGAATGGCTCAGAAGCCAACCCTCGCTCCACAAAACAACTTGCAAGCCCAAGTAGGTGGGCAAACAGTTGCCCTGCTCCCTCTATTAGCTCCCAGCCAAGTACCTTCACCACAAGTCAGATTGATTAGCAGAGCTCCTACCACATTGACTTTGACTGGCTGTTTGGCTCTTCTGTCGGATCAAACTCCTTCCCAATCATTAGCATTGGATATAGTGAAACAGCACATACACAGTCTACTTCAGACAAACAAAGGTCACATTCCTATCTCTCCAGAATTGAACCTTCGTCCCCCTTACCCTATTCACATTACAAGTCTCCCATATCCGGTAGGATACACCGTACTCAAGTTTATCTGTTTCAACGGAACAAAAAGAGAATGCAATGGAGCATGTTTTACGCTTTCTTAATGCTCTTGGAGCTCACCGAGAAGACCGAAACCTCCGCATGAGAGAATTCTCCAAATCCCTCACAAATCGAGCATTCTCGTGGTATGCCAACCTCGCCGCTGGCTTTATCTCTTCATGGGAGGACTTGGTAAAAAAGTTTTATATCAAGTTCTTCTACATTGAAGAAAGGTTGACCACCCTTCATCTTATGAAGGAAACACAACGACTTGGGAAGGACATCATCGCTTTTGTCCGCCGCTTTAGGGAGAAAGCAGTAGACATTCAAGACCCGATGGAAGAACATCAACTGGTGTCAATATGCATCAAAGGGATGCTCACGACTTATAAACTCCATTTGGTCAACCACCACTTTCCCTGACTTTTTCGCTCTATGTGCGGCAACCCGAAACATAGTGACACAGTAAGATCAGGGGCTCGAATGACAGCATCACAACCCCACTCATGGCCGCCTGATGGCACCTCAACCTTCTTTATGGAGGCCTAACCGATGCAACCACGTTGTATACGCAACTGAAGGCTCCTCTAGAGGAAGATGAGATCCGCAAGCAAAAAAGAGAAAGTTTGATCAAGTTCTCCCACTGCTACCTGTCTCAGGTGGATGAAGCATAAGCACTCCACAACGCCTGGGTAGAAGATGGAAAGGTTCACCTCCTGAGCCAAGGCGACCTGTCACCAAAAAGGATCAAACGCAAGTAGACTATTGCATATACCACTGTTCCATCAAGCACTCTACCACTGGAATGTTGGGCACTTAGATCTATAGTTCGAAAAATGATGTTTGACGATGCTTTGGAGCTACCCTGCCAAACGGAAGATGTCTTGAAAATCCTCTCCCACGCCACAAGGATAACAGCAAGATGGTTATAATACTTTCACATTATGACAATATGGAAGAACCGATGGTGTGTGAGTTCTTTGAACTCGTAGCTCCCACTTGTCCAGACTTTGAGACCAGGCGTATGATGGCGCTAAAGAAATCGACAAAGTTCAAATAGTTCTTCGACCAATTTGGTCTGTCTTAAGCAACACGCTTCGAAGCCACCAAGGCCTTTTTAAGACTTGCGGAGCAAAATGGTGAAGTATGCATGAGTGTAAGCAGATCAGTAGGAAAGTATTTCGGGATAACTCCTTGGTGATAACCTTTACCGAGGTAGACCAACAAGTATTGTTCCCATATAACTGTCCCCTCTACGTCCTAGTATTCATCAATGGGATGGAGTTTCAAAGAGGATTTATGGATAGAGGGGCTTCACTTAATGTAATGCCTTATTCTACTTTCTAGGCAGCTGGGATCTCACAAAGGCACTTAGTCAGACAACCCATCTCCATCATCAGTTTTGGAAGTCAAAAAATCAAAACCATAGGTCATGTCCAGTTAGACTTAGCAGTGGGGTCAATCCGTTCCACCACTAAGTTCCATGTTATAGAAGCAGAGATGACCTATCAGGCCCTCCTAAGGAGAACTTGGCTTCACAGATATGCTGTGATCCCCTCCACCTACCATCAATGTGTCAAAGCAATCTACAATAATAAGGTAGTAGCCATAGCTGGCTCTCAAAAACTCTTTCGAGTAGATGAATCTCACATGGCAGATGTAGCGTTTTACAATCATGTCGATGAAGATGAACCTCCCCTGCCACTTCAAGGAACTCCCATACCCAACTGGGATGACCTCTCTGAAGAAGATTCATCACCACCTCATAGAAAGACATTCACCAAATCAGAGCCCTCAAGAAAGCTCCCTAAAGTGACCAGGTTTCAAACAAAGGATGGTAGAGTGATATACTGTTTATGACGGTGCGTGAGGTTGGCAAATGACACCAATGCCAACCACCAGCTAGACGAAATAGCAATCACCCATCGTGAACCAAGTGGAGAAGATCACTGTTGCTACGCTTTGTCTATGCTAGCCTAACAACCTCCAACGGCAAAGAATAAAAAAAGCAGGGACAAGAGGAATAGAATGCGAAGAAAAAGCTGTGGCTTTTTCAATAACAGAAAAACACTGTCAACAAATCTAACTGTCCTTCAATAACTCCTTTAGATGGAGCTGAAGGCTTAAAAGTTAAATCCCTCACGTCATTTCATCTCCTAACTCGATTACAATCCTAAAGCAAGATGGATTGAAAGAGGTTAGACCTGTCCTAGAGTGTTTACAGGACAACCCTTGGCCCTAAAACCAAGAACTAGAAGAAATCAACATAGCCCCTGAAGGAGCGCCCAGGTGCATCCTATCTTCATTTGCAAAGATTTGCTAGCAGAACAAAGGGGGGCCCCTCATCGAGTTGATCAAGAAGTATTCAGACGTTTTTGAGTGGACATATGAAGAAATGCCAGGCACTAGACAAAGATGTTACCATGCATCATTTGAACGTCATCTCCCTGGCTCACCCAGTCAAGCAAGGTGTAAGATTTTATAAGCCAGAGGTGGAGCTCAACATCAAAGATGAAAGTGGTCAAGCTGCTTGGAGCAGGATTTATCAAACCTATCCAGCACCCCACCTGGCTCTCTAGCATCGTCCTAATTATAAAAAAGAATAGCCAAATTCGAGTGTGCATCGACTTCAAAGACCTAAATAAATCTTGCCCCAAAGACGAGTTCCCACTCCCAAACATAGACACCTTGATTGATTCAGCGGCGGGGCACCATATGTTCTTGTTCATGGATGGCTTTAGCGGCTACAACGCAGATCAAGATGGCTCCTAGAGGATGCTCCCAAGAGGGCATTTCGCACTCCCATAGGTAACTTTTTCTATATTGTAATGCCCTTTGGATTAAAAAACGCGTGAGCAACATACTAGAGAGCTATGACAGCCATCTTTCACGATATGTTGCACAAAACCTTGGAGTGTTACATTGATGATTTGGTAGTAAAATCCAAAGAAGAGAGTAGTCACCTTAAAGACCTCCATAGAGTCTTTGACTGTAAGAAATATAGACTCTGAATGAACCCGTTTCAATGCGTATTTGGAGTCATTGTCGGCAAGTTCCTTGGCTGCATCATTCATCGCCATGGGATAGACCTTGACACAGCAAAGGTCGCCGCCGTAAAAAATATGCCACGACTAACAAATCTAGACGAGTTGAGAACCTTCCTTGGTCGGGCATCTTACTTAAGACGGTTTATCCCAGCTATGGCTGAGATTACACAACCCTTCAATTCATTACTGAAAAAATATGTCAGGTTCATTTGGAATGAGCAACACCAACAAGTGTTCGAAGGGATGAAGTCAGCTTTAACCTCCCCTCTTTCCATGACTTCTCCTCATCCAGCAAGGCCCTTACTCCTCTACATCACTTCCACGCTGAAATCAGTCAGAGCTCTACTCGCCTAGGAAATTGACAGACTTGAACGACACTTGTACTACATAAGCAGAGTCATCCAAGGGGCTGAGATATGATATTCCTCCATTGAGCGGCACTGCCTCGCCCTAGTCTTCTCCACCAAAAAGCTCCGTTATTACCTCTTTTTTTACCCCATCCATCTCATGACCAGGAGTGATCCTATCCGATTCCTCCTCACTAGGCTAGCACTCTCCGGCAAGCCAGGCTCACTGGCTCTTCTCATTAGTAGAATATGACATCACTTCCCAAAGCTCCTAAGGCCATCAAGAGTCAAGTGCTGGTTGACCTGTTGGCTCACTTCCTTAGCTGAGAACATGAGCTGCCCTCAGATGAACTACCATGAGATGAGTTCCAAGCCATTGAAGTAAACACTGAAGGAGAATGGAGTTTGAGCTTCGCTGGATCATCCACCTCTAAAGTGGAAGGAGCTAGGAATAGTCCTTACTTCCCCAAATCAAACTGAAGTCAATTTGTCGTATAAACTAGATTTCAAATGCTCTAATAACGAGGCAGAGTACGAAGCCCTGATACCAGGGCTTATGGAAGCATTCCATCTAGGAGTAAGTCTCCTATGTATCAAATGCGACTTTAATCTAGGTGGTTAAGCAGACCAATGGAGACTATGCTATCAAAGAGCCCCCTTTGGCTTTATACAGAACCATCGTCCAAAGATTGACAGATAAATTTGACATGGTAAGGATAGAACATGCTCCTCGCTTCAACAATCGACACCCGGACGCCCTCAGCTACCTTGGCTTCTAAGGTAGAAGTCGCAAAAGAATCAACCAAGATAGAGGTTCTGAAGTGCCCCATGTTGTGCTCGGTAACAATTATCTTTCCCAAAAAAGAACTCGCTGAATGGAGAGCCCCAATCATTGACGAGCTTCGTGCTCCCTCAGGAAAACTACCTTTGAGTGAAATCAAACACTTCACGATTTACCAAGGAGTCCTCTACTACAGAGGGCCTGGTGGTTTGTTAGCACGATGCATCGACCTTACCGAAGCCAAGTCTAAGCTAAAAGGGGTTCATAATCGTTCTTTGCGGGATAGGAAGACGTGAGCCTCTACAAGAGGCTACAATGACAAGGATACTATTGGCCTACCATGGCCAAGGAAGCAAATGACCTTCAAGGAAAGTGCACCAAATGCCAGGAATTCCCTCCAAAAGCTGAATGCAATTTCACAGAAATCACCTTTGACTTGCGACAGGTATACATAGATTACCTTAAAGAAGATTCATTGCCGCCAGACCGCTCCGCAGTTGCAATAATCAAGAAGTGAGCTCCGAAATTCTTTTTACAAGAAGGGCAACTTTTTAGGCACGGCTTTGACGGGAAGCCATTACGTTGCTTATCAAGAGCAGAAATCTATAAAGTTTTAGAACTTGCTCACGGGTCGGAGCACCAAGGTGGAGCCAAACTATTCCAACATCTTTTGCATAGTAGGTTATTATTGGCCTACTATGGAGGCAGACGCCAAAATGTATGCCAAACGTGCAAACCTTGCCAACTCCATAGAAACCTCATTCACGCACTAGCCACCAATCTGCATAGTTCAAGTTCACCTTGGCCTTTCAACACGTGGGCTATGGATCTTATTGGCCCCATCTCTCCACCATCAAAGGGACACGTATGAATTGTGGCGGCCACAGAGACTTACACTAAGTGGATAGAAGCCATCCTCCTAAAAAAGGCAACAGGAGCCGATGTCTCCAATTTCATTCGAGAATTCATTATATGTCGTTTTGGTATACCCAAAGTGATCCTGTAAGATAATGGGACCCTTTTTGTCACCGCCAAGTCGGAACAACTCTTGGTCTCCTACGACATCACACATCATAAATCAATGCCATACTATCCCCAGGTTAATGGATAAGCTGAAGCAACGAACAAAACACTCCTTAAAATCCTATCAAGGATTCTCAAGGATTATTGAAGGGATTGGGCGCATGTGCTCCCAATGGTGCTCTGGGCATATAGAACATCCAAATGAAGGCCAACTCAGATGACCCCCTTTTCGTTGGTATATGGCACAGAAGCAGTCCTCCCAGTGGAAACTGCCATACCCTCAGCTCGCATGGCCCTCCTGAAGTGGAACTACCCCGAACTCCAGACCATCAGAGCTGGAAGTCCTTGATGAAAGAAGGAACAAAGCCCAAGCTAATCTTAAAATTTACTAGAGCCGTATAGCTAGAGCTTGTAATACTCTGGTACGCCCGATATAGTTCCAAGAAGGTGATTTAGTATTACGGGCTATACCTCATGTTATGAAGAGAACATCAATCCACAAGTTCACACCCAAGTGGCAGGGTCCTTACGT
Organism: Camellia oleifera; assembly: GCA_022316695.1. NCBI lineage: Eukaryota > Viridiplantae > Streptophyta > Magnoliopsida > Ericales > Theaceae > Camellia > Camellia oleifera. The sequence continues at coordinate 51,113,427 of CM039319.1, read as the reverse complement.
AGTAAGGGAAGTCAATGAAAATGGCTATTACAGATTTCTGAGCCTTACTCTCAAACCCTCCTAAGCCCTATCAATGTGAAATAGTTAAAGGTTTACCATCCTTAGAAATTACTCACTGATGTATGATGTACTACACTAAGTTGTATTGTGCCCATTCGGGCTTCTTCGTCAATAAATATTGTCGTTTTCCACTACTTATTCTAACTATAATCACAAATAATAAAAGAAAATAGGAGGTAGCTAAATATAAAGTTGCTCCTATTAAGTAGTCAAAGATTTTCAATTACAAAAAAGAAAGAAAGTCCAAAATCTCCAACATACAAAAAGTTTTAGACTATCATATAAGTTTTAGTCTATCATATGCTATGAAGCTATGATCCAACTAAATCAAATCAAGACTCTGGAAGCTTGATTCTTCTCCCCCTGGCCTTCTTCTTCACCCACTAGTCTTACTTTAAGAATCGTTTTCTTTTTTCGCAAGCTGGAAGTCGCTAACTCTACTTCATTCAAGTCTTTCTGTGCTCGCTCAAAAGATAGCTTACGTTCCTTCTCCACTTGCACGGCAGCAACCAAAGCCTTATATACCTCGCCTAGCTCAACTTTAGTCATCCTCCTCCTAACCTGAGACTTAAGAAGAGATAACCAATCTTCCAGCCAACCCACCTCCAATCTGTTAATCCGGCCATCTCAAAATTCGCCCAAAACATTATGTGAGCCAACACCTCATCAAGAGAAGCTTTCTCCAGTTATAACTTGTAAAGCTCCTTAAGGAATTCTCCAAAACCGTTCAAAAAATAAGTCCAGAGATAGGAACTACTCAAGTGGATGAAAGTGGTGGGTTTATAATGAAGAACAAAGAGTAGTTGAGGAATTAACTCTCCTTTCACCCCGGCAAACAACACAGCCAGATCTAGTAACTTTTTCTCCCCATTAATCCCTTTAAGAATCACACTGCCACGGGGAAGATGAGTAGGGGAAAAGTCTCCATCACTAGCATAAATAAAGGTAAAATCTCCATCAGTAGCTGGCAGTGATGGCTTTTGAAGGCTACCCCCAAATTCATTGGCACCATTCTGAATAAAGCCAAACAACTCACGTACGAACACACTACCCAAGTCTGAACCTATTGAAACAATAGATGAATTGACTCCAATTTCAGAGCTCCCAAGAATGGTGGGCAAGTTACTCTCTAGCCTCGCAGAGGTTGCAGAAGCATGTAAAGAAATTAGTGCAGAAGAGCCAACGCTACATGACAAGCTCACGGGTGTACTTACACTCCCAACTCGCGAGCTAGGCACATCGCTATGTGAAAAACTACAGCCACCTTCAAACAAGCGAGCAACAGGGACACCACCTCCAATCTTGGCCTGCAAAGGAACCAATGCATCCCTAGAATTCGATGCATCCAACAAAGAAGGCCTGACACTAACTACGTCACATCCAACATCGTCTTTGACATCATCTTCAACATCATTCTTTTCCTCCATAATTTCAAGACTTTGGTCTGAACCCTCTTTATCATCCTTCGAATTTTTTTCATCAGCTTTAGTACTCCCCGACCGTCTATAAGCATAAAGTTTTGCCTTGCTTTTACCCATCTCAGTAGTAGGAACTGTCGAAGGAAAAACAATAATTTCCAGAAGGCACTCCGTTGTCAAATCCATAACGGTGTCACCAAGAACATCAATCCCTTCGAGGGGATTTGGAGGGATTAGGAGGCCACCATCATGAGACCCGCCTCCATCAGTGCGCAAGGCCTTTTGCTACACCAATTTTATCTGACACACGCCAGCTGACCCTTGCAAATAATACAAGTATTTTAATATAAAGATGTTGGAGACGCCATAAACACGCAAATAATTTTAAAATACGAAATGTGAGTTTACTTGAGATGAATCAATGACATCACTCAAGCGACCCCTTGCTTGGTGGGCAACCCTGGTATTAGTAGGCGGATCTATACCTCTAGTCTTCGAAGGTACTCTCCCAAGCACTGGAACGAGAATAGAAGCAGGGGGTGGCTTTTACGCTTGGCACAAGAGAGACGGTTAGGAAGAAACTATCTGGGCTTGCTCCAAAGCAATAGCCACCTCAGAAAGGTGAGCTAGTGGACTAAGCTCCTCCATATCTGCAGCTAACGAGCTTTGCTCTCCGTGAGCCCCGCTCTCCTGCAAGCCATACACAACTTAGGGGTCGTCAAATAGGATGAGCTCTACATGCACGAGCGCAAGATCGCTACTCAAGAAATCCCGAAATGATGAAAGATTGCATCTCGAATACTTCTTCCAACTAGGGGTAGTTCCCCAAATTCTATCCTTACTCGCTAGCATAACTCGACCTCGACGCTGTAATTCTTCTGAAAGAAAAGAGTAGACATACAATTGCATACAATCGGCTACAGAAGGCACAGGGGAAGGAAGATGCTAAGGGACCCCTTGGTCCAAACCAAACTGTCAAGCAACCCTCAAAGGATTATAAGCTGCCACACCGTATATACCATCCACAAAATAAGATAAATACCCAGAAATGGTACTAAGAAGCATCATTGACTCTGCATCCACCAAATAAGACACACCTTGTTCCAAAACAAGCTCGTAATCATCTGGGCGATAGGCAATGATAGAAGATACTCCAGAAACTGGCATGACATAAGGACAAGCAACAAACCTGTCCTCAGAATCAAAGATGCTAGTCAAACTCCCCTATACACATCCCTCAGCCCATCTAGTAGAACGCAACTCACTTACTTCAATGGAAAATATCTTTGGCGTAAGGGCCAAGCTAGGAAATCTCTCATACAAAAATAATTGCAGAAAGGTAATAGGGAAGAAGCTAGTAACATCGTACCGTCCTTTAGAACGATCAACACCCTCCTGATACATATCCAACATCTTTATATAGCCCTCCCAGAACTAAAGAAGCCAATGGAATCAGACGGCCGGAGGCCAGAATCGCAGCAAGAGGAAAGAGCTCATGACAAATATCGTCCTGAGGCCTACCCATCAAGATGTACTACGACAACCAATAGGTAATGAAAGCAGCTAAATGTTCAACACTCCCCCACTTGTCCCCTTCCATTCCTGGACCTATAAATCTATCCTCCACACTTCTTTGGACCTGATGGCTAAGATCTTTATACCAATAATAAAGCCATCCCCCAAAAATGTTTTTCGGTCATTTTCATGATCGAGGCATAACCAACACTTTATTCTAATAACGACTCAATAACTTCCCTGATCGGTGCCACGGCCTCCTCCAACCTCGCAACAATAGCCATCCAGCTAAGGGGACAAACTTCCTACTTAGGATTCGCTGATCCAAGGTGCTCTAACCTCGTCAAAATAGCTACATTCTCCAGATTAGGGGTTGTCTCGCCCCACTGTGCAATAAAAGTGTGAGAGCTTGAACTCCAACGTGAAAGTGCGAACTCCAGCCAAGATGGCTCCCGTCTAATCCGCATACGTGAGAAATAACAGTAGCAATTTTAGCTCCAGCAAGCACCTCACAATATGAGGGATGGCGAAAGATAGCTGCACTCTAGACATCAAAGTCATCTTTGAGCCCCGTATAATCCTCAAAAGCAGGAAAAGAATAAAGATAAATGCCTTTTTTCTACATGAAAACGCACAATAGAATCTAGAAGAACAAAAGCCTCAACCCCTTTCTCTAGTTCAACCCCACCAAGAAGAAAATCAGTTGGGCCTCTGCCATTGTCATCAAATAAGTCCACCCTCGCCCAAAATAAATCCATTGCACCAAAGAAAGGCACCCTACACCAGTAATTCACTGGAGGGACGCTAGGGGGATCTGTGTCCTTCTTGGCATTAAAAACAACTTTTCTTGGATTTACCCACTTTCGACTTGCAAATGCCAGAAGAACCCGCTAGCGATTGTTGTGTGCCATGACAGGAAACGATGCTTTTCCCTTTCACTTTAGCAATATCACAAAACGTCGCCTCGCCTGTATTAACACAAGAATTACAAATCAAAACCCCAAAAAAGGAATTGCATTCACCATTGAGGTACAATTCAAAACAAACAAACAAAAAAACCCATAGTACTTGCCCGATATGCAAATTCGGACCCAAAAACTTTCAATTAGTTCACAATTAGTGAAAAAGGCACGCTGGGTAACAAGGAATCAACTCTACAAAAATCAAGCAAGAAGGAATCAACTCTACAAGAAAAAAAAAAAAAAAAAAAACGTGATACCTGCTCGAAGCAACCTCTTCTCCTCGCTAAGGTACTACTTTGAAGCAGCCCTTCCCTTGCAACTTCCCTTCACCCCTTGCACCAATCCCAGCTTCCCTCGCAGTTTTCTCCTCGCACATTTGATCTCCCTCATCGCAGGGATGCACCTCGCAATACCCCTTTGTTCCCCTCTCAACTCCTAACACTGTTTGGGTCTCTCGCGTTTGATCCCCCTCTCCCTCACCTTCGTACAGGTACGTTTCTTTCCCTCGCTGATTTTCTAACCTTTCTCCCTCACTGCTGCCTTTCTTTCCCCCCTTCTCCTTCACTATTGCTCTTCTTCTCTTTCAACCTTTTTCACCGAAGCAAAAAAAAAAAAAAAAAAAAAAAAGGTTCTAGATCAACAAATCACTTTGATTGACACCGAAATCATTTCAACCTAGTAACCAACTGTGACTCGACCCAAACACCGCAGAGGTCTTCACGAATTTTTTTTTGGGTCTCCCTCGCTTTAATTTTTTTTGTTACATAACTCACGAAATTCTTTTTTGGGGTTTCCCTCGCTTCAATATTTTAAACCACGAATTTTTTTTGAGCCTTATATAACTCACAATTTTTTTTTTTGGGGGTCTTCCTCACTTTAATTTTTACATACCTCACATAATTCTTTTTTGGGCTTCCCCCGCTTCAATTCATAACTCACAAAATTCTTTTTTTGGGGTTCCCCTCGCTTCAACGTTTTGTTATATAACCCACAAAATTTCTTTGAGCCTTCCATTGCCTCAAATTTTTTGGTAATATAATTCATGATTTTTTTTTTGGGTTCCCCTCGCTTCAATTTTTTTTTGTTACATACCTCACGAAATTCATTTTTGGGCTTCCCTCGCCTCAATTCCATAACTCACGAAATTCTTTTTTGGGGTTTCCCTCACTTCAATTTTTTAACCCAAGAATTTTTTTTGAGCCTTGTATAATTCATGAATTTTTTTGGGGGTCTCCCTCGCTTCAATTTTTACATACCTCACGTAATTCTTTTTTGGGCTTCCCTCACTTCAATTCCATAACTCACGAAATTCTTTTTTTGGGGTTTGCCTCGCGTCAACTTTTTGTTATATAACCTACAAATTTTTTTGAGCCTCCCTTGCCTCAATTTTTTGGATATATAATTCACGAAAAAAATTTTGTGGGTCCCCCTTACTTCGAAATTTTTGGGGTTTCCCTCGCTTCAACGCATCCAATTTTTATCTCCTTTTCGAGTTAGCTCTCAACTCTCTCAAAATGTTCTAAGTATTGATCTTCAATTCCTTGGCACTCTAATATTTTATTATTCTTGGAATTCTCCATTTTTCATAGCTCTCTTTTACTTTATTGATATTCTCAAATCTCTCCATTTTATAACTCTCCTATCATAGCTCTCAATTCCCTCACAAACTTTGCTAAGTATAGATCTCCAAATTCATAGCTCTCTAACATTTTATTCTAATAGCTTATTATTATTCTCTAACCTTGCAACTCTCCAACATGTATTATTAATTTTAAAGCTCTCCAGCCCCTCTCGTCAAAAAAAAAATAATAATAAAAAAAAAAAAAAAAATCAAATAAACTGAAATTGAAAACTTACCTGTGAATTGACCTCTAGTTACGCAAAATCCCAATCGAGAGAGCTCTAAGAGTTTACGCAAGTCCCAAGTTCGGCTTCTCTCTCTTTTCAACTTCTTGGCTCACTTCTCCCTATCAAGCTTCACCTATGCCAATAACCCTTAGAAACCCAACTTCACTGAATCAAAAAGATCGAAACCCCAACCCTTCTCTGATGACGGCTTATGCACAGATTGTTCAATCAAGACTCAAACCCACTAGCGATCGGCAATAAGCCAACCCCAGCAGCAAACCCATAATACAATCTCCACAACCAACAGCACACGCGACTGTTTCGCAACACCCTTATGGCTCACTGAAAGCGACCTCTGTGACTCGTTGGCACCCTTCTTTCCTTCTTTCTCTCTCTGACAGCTCGCATCTCTTCTCCTTCGCGACTTTGGAGTTTGATTCAAGACCTTGAAGTCAATAATACAAAAATCTAGCCCCTCACAAATCGAATTCCGCACCACCAGTATGAGAGAAGCCGTGACTCCTTTGCTGCCACACAACACCTCTTGTGTTATCGAATCTCGCTTCGTAGCTCGACGGCGGCAACCTTTCTCCCCTCATTCGCAGTTGTTAGCACCCTTCTCATTTCCCTCCTCTCTCCACAAACCCCTGAACCCAACTTGGAGAGAATGAAGCAAACCAGAAAAACTTGGAGTGAGAAGAAACCCATAACTCAACTTGGATTAAGAGCCTATGAAAAGCTTAGACCCAAACTCAAAAGAAGAAGATATGAGTTGCTTCCTCAATGGTACACTAATCTAAGAAACCCAGCTACGAGTAACCAAGTTAATAAAACACCCTTCTGTACAATGGGTAAAAGGAGAAGATGGAAGAAGTAACGGGAATACACAAAGCTCTGGTCAAATACAAAATATATAGAATCCATATTTCTGCAAAAAGGCGAGCTCACTATTCGAACAGTTGAACAGGTCTAAACTACACCCAGAATATACATATATTTTATGAATTCATATCTTTGCGGCAAAAAAACCTTCCCAAGGAAAAATCCTTCAAGCTAAACAAGGAGCTCAAAAAAAGAAAAGAAAAAAGAAGGTATATATACACGCATACTGAGGTTGTACCTTCCCAAGGAAAAATCCTTAAACCAATCAAAAACTCTCTTTGCTTGTTAGAAACATTGAAAACATTTGCTAACAGGTACAAAAGCTATCACAAGCTACCTATGTAGCTCTAAATCAGTTGTTATTAATGGTTTGCTCTAAACCAACAGCTACAACTTCATTGGTGAGTTGTCCTCTCCATGAATTGCTCATTCCCAACATCCTCATAAAGTTGCAAAAGTTAGTACATTCACCCCCTCTTTTTCGATGCAATCCCTTTATAAGAGAGCGCACACAACACACACACACAAAAAAAAAAAAAAAAAGAAGAAGCAAATTCATACTCAATTGCTAACACTCTATTCTCAACTTCAATAGACCATTCACTTAAAAGATGGCTTCCAGAAGACAAAAGCATGGAGATAATACCATTTGGCAGCCAGTGAACAACGAGGCTCCAAACTGCAGAGGTTTAAATTACAAAATTTCCAACTCTCACTCTGGAGCTTCGAGCTCCAATCCCACTCGTCATCATCCAGTGTGCGAGTTCTTTCGAAGAATGCTTGCCATGCCTTCATGCAATTCCAAGAGAGTTTATTCGAATCCCCCTAGGGTTCAACACCCAACATCCGTCTTAGAGGTACCTAGAGAAACTTTAGAGCAAAATAAGGAGATTGTACAAACAGTTAACACTACCAAACCGCCACACGATACCGCCATTTTCCACTTCAGTTAATGCCAAACCAAGAAGGAAACTTTAGTCTCTAAGGATCCACTTGTCAAGCAAGGCAGGTGCTGATTCCACATTTCAAGAGAATTCGAATCAACATCCTCTCGCAAAGACCAAGAGAAAGGGATTTGGACCACTACATTTCCATCATGTTAGCCCCGTCGAAAACCTAAATGAAGATTTGAGAGTTGGATGGGACATAAAAGACTTTTCAAGCCTCAACTTGGGAGAAGAAAATGCACCCCGCAGGACCCTACTGAGCACTTGTCACAACACCCTGCTTAACATCCTCTTTTTCAACACTAAGGGTGCTGTTCGTCCTAACTTGCTCAAACACTACATGCACCTACATTCTAGCGGACGCTCCCACCTCGTCATCATCACAAACACGAAAAAAAAGGAGAAGCAAGGCCCAATTCATGAGGCCAAATCATGGGCTATCCTAACAGCAAGGCCATGGTCCCGCCCTCCTAATGGTATAGAAAGAGTGATGAGCAGAATTTGGTGCCTATGGAACAAAGCTGAAATCTCCTGTGAAGTGGTGGAGATTCTGTGGAATCGAGCCATCACCCAACAAGCCCACATCTTCATTTGGTTGACTCGCACTAGATGAAACTTAAAATGTAAACTCTCTATGAGTAATCCAAATCCCCTCATTGTATCAAAAGCTTAATTTTAGATAAATCTATCTGAATACTTATCCGCATGAGCTAATATTTTCAAAACTTTTTAACACAGTCATGTACAAATACTCTCATTAGCTATAAGAGCATTTGTATAGGGGGCATTATTGTGGGTACTTGTATCAAGCCTAATACACGATAAGCCCCACGGGTGCCACATCACCAAAACCCCACCCATGTGGCAGACCAATAAGGCACCACGTGGGCATGTCATATGTTTGATACATGGTGAGCCACACAAAACCAAGACTATATGCTGAGCCTAAGTGGGAGCATACATATAAGCCCAAATATATCTAAATATGAAGAGCCTTGCAACAGGCAGCACCACAGCCTCATAGAGCCCATGGTCCTTCATACGTCGCTCTAAGACCAAACAACAATATAATCAACCCTCAGTTCACTTGGACTTGGACTTGGACTGATAAACATTGGCTCTCCTATAGGCCCGCGGCCCATTCTCCTACTTGGTCGCTTGGAAGTGAGCCCTTGGCTCTCCTAAACATTGAGATAACCCACTACCCATTCTCCTACTTAGGTCGCCTAGAAGCAAGCCCCTGGCTCTCCTAAACACTAAGGTGGGCCCTGGCCCATTCACTTACTTGGTTGCTTGGGTTAGGAGCAGGACCCAGGCACTATTGCTCAGGATCATCAGAGCATATTGGACTAGCAGTTGAGGTCATGGGATCATTGAGATGGTTGTCTTCTTGCTAAGACAACTCCATCTCAACCAGGCTTGGAGAAGAGGTAACAACAACCTTACATTCATGTCATCCGATGTATATACGAAACGTTACTTTGCGCCTGCCATGAAATGTTTCTATCCTGCCTGTCGTCAAGCCACAGACGCCAGAAGGGCTTACATCACTTTTGGTAGAGTTGAGGAGAACGAGCCACTTGTTCAACAGTTTGCTTGGGCTCTAATACTCTTGTGGCCTATATAACGTATCGTATATGCATCAAGACACCACACCAAAACACAAATAATTCTAACTCACTAAGTCTCACACTTAAACATTCCCTCTCACATTCTACATTAGTGTTCAAGGTTCATCACTGCCAACCTCTCCTCTCCAAGCTTGTCTTGACCTCCTCCTCTCCACCTCCGGTGATCTCAAGTCCATTGAAGTGCCCACTATCTTCCTAGACTATCTCTAACCACACCTCTCACCCACACTAGGCACCGACCTTGAGGGGGTCCCTAGGCCCAGCTCTTAACTTAGGCAGGCTATATAACATCAAGGTGCCATTTCGAAGTTGGAGCCTTCGCAAGGCTAAGTGAACGTGGTGGTAATGGTTGCAAAGTGAGAGATGTGCATTGTAGAGTGGAGAATTTGGTCTTGAAGAGAGTTTCTTCATAGAGCGAGGAATGTTCTTGCAAAGCAAGTAATGCTTGCAGAGTAGAGTATCTGTTCGCGTGGTGGTGTGAGGGTAATCTATGACTTAGGCAAGGGAAATTTAATGAGCCAATGTGAAGTACTTGGTTGACTACCATCAAGATAAGCCTGCCTTAAGGTTATGAGGTCCACTTCTTAGTGATCATAAGACTAGTGATACGTATTCAAATACAAACACATACTTCATATAATAATTCTATGAGAGAGAACCTTTTGTTATGTTCTTTGAAATTTATCCATGTTGGGTGTGAGTGTCTAGAGCAAATATGGGGGCCTCTCTCGTTTGTAATGATCCCTCGAAATCTTTTTAATTGGGGGTATTTGTGACATAATCGGTAGGATATGCCTCTTTGTAGAGTGCAAAGAATTGTTCCTCTGTTTCTGCTTCTGCAAGTATTCCCCGCCAGAGTTCATCTCTGTTCATCGAGGGATTCTTTTGGGCATGGGCATTGTGGGTATGTGAGGAAAACATTTTTGGCATAGAAATGGAAAGAGGCTTGGCGAGGTATTTTGTAAAGGTAAACAGTGAACTCACACCAGCCGTACAAGGCCTCCCTATTAGTTAAAAAAACCCTGTGTGAATGGTGTGAGCGGTGTGACTAGGGGGCGCTGTATTAATATTACAAGCCCCCTCCCCCGAGCACTAATCTGGGCTGTCCATTGTTGTACTTTTGGACACGTGTATGGATGGGGTTAAAAGGAAGTCACACCCGGGCCCAGGTCTCAGTGGTGTGAGTATTTTTTATTCCTTTGCCGGATAGTGCGATACACGTGTCGCATTTCTGGTGATTTGCGTGGTTGTAAAGTAAAGAATCTTGCAGAATGATAGACATAAAGCAAAGGCGGGAAAATGATTATGCTTTTGTGTGAGAACCCGAATATAAAAATTAAGTAAATAATTAAATAATAATAATATTACAATCTCAAATATTTTGGTGGTGAATCCTAAAGTGCAAATTAAATATTATTGGAGGATCTTTTAATTAATTTTAAACCTAAAATAAATTTATGGTGAAAGTCTTAATTTAGAGGCAAGATTTTCTATTAAAAAAAAAAAAAAATAGAGAAGAGGGTGTGACTTGAACTCTAGACCACAAAATTAATAAATAAGGCTCTTACCATTTGAGTTGCATATAACTTATATATGCATTTTGTATATTATTTATATATTTGACCTACACATGCTTTAGGTGTATCCAACCACTAGTATTAAATAAAATATACACAAAACCCTACCTTCTTATTTATTCTTCACAATCGTCGTGAGGGGGAAAAAGAGCGAGAGAGAGAGAGAGAGAGAGAGAGAGAGAGAGAGAGAGAGAGAGAGAAGGGTTGCTTGTGAGGGAGATTGAAGGAAGGACCAAGTAAGTATTTTATATATATTAACGTATGCTATTGTTTCTTTTAGGTAAGGCTGTGGTGTAGTCATTTAATTGCTGAGATCATTGTCTTGTGATAATGAAGGATGGTGGTGTGAAAAATTAATGGTTGGTGATGGAAGGTTTTGGGTGTAGTTGATTTCTTTTGAAAGCAAGAAGTGGATATTGGGGATGTAACTATGGTGCTGGGCATATTATTTGGGGCTGCAAATATTAGTGCATGAGTGACCCATAATAACAGTTTAGTCTTGGCTTACCTTTTGTACTATAACAATCTCTGTGTATATATTTTGTTTTAAAGAAATCTGAAAGCAAATTAAGGAGCAGAACTTGTGCTTAAATGGTGGGTGGATATCTTTAGAATTCTGCACATAATCACAAACTTTAAAAATCAAGGAACCATATCAAACGAATGAATTTTGAACTGAAATTTTTACAGTAGATTAATTACATATTGAATTTCATATCTGAATTTTCTCATAATTTTTGGGAGTCAAAATCTATATAAACTGATGCGTTCAAATCTGTCCAGAAAACTGATTTAAAATAGTAAGTTCGGGAGCATCGTTCTCTTTGGTTATAGATCCGAAAATTATCAAATTAGTGTCATTAGAACCGGTTACGAGTCTAGTTTCGTAAATTTTTGGCCTTGCATTTATTGCTCATGTATACTAAGAGAACGATTAATTTCTTTAAAGTGCTGCAGAAAACAATGTTTAGGTATAATTAATTGTAGATAATTATTTTGACAAGCAAATCAAGTAAAACCAATTGGGTTTGAAACTTAGGATATATTATTTGATATCTGGAGGGTTTTGGAATTTTTCAAACAGAATGGAGTGGGTTTTTAATTTTCAAAGTTAGCAAATAAATTGGGAAAACTTGTTTAAAATTCTGTTTTATCTGAAAGTCACTTTTAGTTAAGTTTCAATTGGTACAAGAAAACATTTGATGGCAGAGATGAATATGCTTTTGCAGTGGGATAGCTATTGTAGTGAAGTTGTTTTCTAGTACATTGTTTTATCCCTCCTTTTCTGTCCTTCTTTTTTGTTGATTGTATTGGTATACAATGTTATACTCCTTAGAAGAGTATCTCGACAATTACAGGTAGTTCACTCAAATGTGTATAGATCGTTTTTTGATATGGCAAATAGGACTTTAGAAAGAGAACTGACGGTCAGTTCTAGTGAAGTTTGTTTCGGTGTACGAGGAGCAGAGGGAAAAAATATCAAAGTTAAGGTGCTTGAACAGAAGGGTTAGCAAAGGTAAGAGAATCTGCAAAATTTATAGGATAAAAGATTTGGAGTGTTTTATATAGACAATTAGGAAGAATTTACTACACTCGTAATTTCCAAGTAAGTTGAGTAATTATGAGATGCTATTCCGTGTACTTCTCCATGAACTTTTCTTCACTTGCCAAAAAGAAATTACACTAATACAAGGCACTCTTTAGAGATGGTCTTACGTACATACCTATCATTTGATAGCATTAAGCATCCGTCACCCAATTCCTTAATAATCCTTTCTGCCGCTCCATTTGTTTTTAAAATAACAAAAGCTTGACCTAGGAAACACAAATGGACTAGGTCATAGTCACCAAACATGAAAAAGATAATCATTTAATAGTGGTTTGGATTCACAAACCAAACATGACAATATAAACATAAACTCTATTTTTTCTTTTTATGAACAAATGCATAAGCTAACCATTCAAGACTCAGGATTCTATTGTATTAGAAAACTAAGTTTGCAAAAGAATATAAATATGCCTAGGTGCCATTTGGCAACATTTACAATTTGCTTATTTGTTTACGAAAAACATTAAATACGTTTGTTTATTTTTGGTAAAAAATAAAACAAAAATATATGTTTGCAATAAAGGTGTTCAAAAAACAAGTGAATGCAATGATCGACGAGAGGTGGTGGCTGAAGAAGGTTGTTGACAAATGGATATGGTGGCCGAAAGTGGTTGTCGGCCATTGGAGGTGGATTATGCTCTTCAAAGGTGGTTGTCATCAGTGGTTGGTGGTGATCAGATGTAGTTGCGAATTGTAGGAGTTGTTAGCCCAAGGTGGTTTGCGATGTTAGCGATGGTGGCCGGCTACTAGACATGATGACTGAAGATGGTGATCGAAGTTGGATTCTAACAAGAGTTGGTGGCCGAAGGTGGTTGGAGGCAGCCAAAGGTGGTAGTCGAAGGAAGCCTTAGGTGACGATGGCTGTAGGGCAGGGGCCGAATGTGGTGGTTAGTGGTGGTGATGAGCAATGGATGGTGGCCAAAGGGATGAGAGATTGAGGAAGGAATGAAAACCTTTTTTTTTCCTAAGCAACTGAATCCAACTTTTTTGTGATTACAAAAATTTAGTAAATTTTGTAAACTACACAAGTTTTTCGAAATGAAAATAGACATCAAAAGAGTTTTTATTTATAGTTTTAATTTTTTTATATAAATATAAACAGAAAGCTGTAAACATAAACATTACAAAATAGACCCTAACAACTTATAAAATTAGTAACAAACAAGATCTTCAATTTATTCCATACCAGAGTGCCAAACTAGAAATTGCAGTGCGTTGTACCATTTTGGCTATGCAATATTCCTTAAAAGCACACCAAGTAATATCCTGAAAGATAACACGCTAAATTGTTGTGATCAAAGATATACCATATATTCAAGGAATTACAAAAGTTTGCAACTTTGTCTACAAAAATAAATCAAGAAATTTTCTCCCTTTTTTGCTAAGAAACAAATTATAATGTGTCAAACGGCAATGAGTAGAAATCCTTTATCAAAGAAGGTACAAACAAACTAAGCAAAAGGTTTTGCAAATGAAAAGGCGAATATACAAATAACATCATCCAAGAAGGTAGAACCTTTCCACCCTGCATAATCTTTGAAGAACACTTCAAGAGGGTAGATGTGCCTTCAGTTTACTCCACCTTGACTTGTCCCAACTTAACTAATGCAATTTAGTAAACTTAAGGATCCATCATCCCATATCCAAATTAACAAAGGGATTCATTCCACTAGATGCATATAAAGCTATAGGATCATGAACCACCTTTTCACCTGTCTAACCAAAATCGTGTGATGTTCCTCAATCAAATATTCAATAAAGATTATAGCTTAAGCTTCATTGAGACCCTTTCAAGAGGGCTATAATTTCCACCTTTAAGCAAGTACCTTACCAATTGCCTTAGGTGTTGTTATATAACCACACTAGTACTCAAATTTGCAAGTAAGCTACAATTCAAAGCTAAAAATGCAAGAAAATGATCATAATTTTAAGTAACAATAAGGGTGCATATGTTTCGCAGGATAAGGGAGGGGAATTGAACAAAAATACATGAGGCCCACCATGTTTGGTTTAGTCTCTTTCAGATTACCAATTCCAAGTTTGTTTGGCTAGACAGGACTAATGCCACAAACATAGGATTATTAATCATGGCAATATCAAATAACTTAAATGACACCCCATTGATATACCTGAAACCTTCCTCCAGATTATCTTCTCATTCTTTATACCCCTTTGACCAAACATAGTACAATAATCCTTAGTAACAGGAATCGTGGAAGATGAAGACGAACTTGAGGAAGAATCGTGATTCTGAGGAAGAATTGCAGTTCTAATGTGTGAGAAATGCGAATCTGTCCAAGAAGGAAGCGATCTCAATCACAATCTCTCATTCTCACTCTTGATCTCTTTGTCTTCTTCTCTCTTTCGATCTCTCTCTCTCTCTCTTTGTCTTCTTCTTCTTTCTCTCAGTTCTCTGTTTTTGTCTTCTTCTTCTCTCTCTGAGAGAGAAGGGAGGCTAGGGTTTTAGGTAGGAGAAAATAAATTAGGGAAATGAGGTATTTTAACAAATAATTTTATTTTATAACATTTATATTTTCCTCTACATTTATCATTTATCATGTGTAATATAATTTATTTTTTATTTTTTAATAACCGGTAATCTATCATATATATTATAATTTATGTTATAACTAAAATAATTTTTAAAAATTTTATTTGTTATTTCCTTTTTTATGTTTTTTTTACCAAAATTTACTATTCCTTATTTGCTATACTTTTTATTTATTTATTTATAACATATATATATATATATCAATTAAAAAATAAAAAATAACTTATATAGATAGATTAAAATTAAAATTAAAATTATTATCAGTAAAAATAATACATAAGCGCTCCCAACCTATGACTCTTCTAAGTGGCCATGCTCCCACGCTCCCAGTCCTGTTTCGTGCAACAATGCAATAATCTCATGGTGTTTCTCAAAGTTTTTAAAGGATAATGTGTGACACAAGGCATTTTTATCCCTAATGAGGCAAGGTGTAAGCCTCGAGGCATCGAAACGTAAGAATTTTAAACTATAAAGTTTTATGTTTAATAAAATAAATAAAATATTTTAAAATAGTAAAAAAAATGTTAAATTAAATATAAATGCATAAATACTTTTCTAAGGAAATCAAAAAAACTATTACAGACAAGCTTGCCCTCATCGTCATCAAAAGAGAAAACAGCATTGTTGGCTCAAGTTATTGAGCTTCTCGCACGATCCATAACTTTAACGATTTTTATTGTTGGTCATTGATTTGATTTTTCTAATTAAACCATGTATTAGACTATGTTTAGCAATAGCCCAAGACAAGCTCCCCATATACATATTTCTCAAATGCTTATGTGCAAAAGGCATACAAGGCATGGCTAAAGCACATGCCTCATATTGTAATGTGCAATTCTTTTAGGAGTATCACCTAAAAATCAAAGTTTTGATATGTTTTGCCTTAGCCTCTGCTGAAGGCGAGCCTTAATAAAGGGTTTTAAAACTTTGGTACTATAATCTCAATAATCTTTGTTTTTTTTTATATAAAAAAATATGAGGACCGTGGTATTATTTATACCTCTTGTCCTATCTTGACAAACAAACGTGGCTTTAGAAGAATACAGGTATTAAATGTTGAATTTTAACAATATTTATCCAAAAATCTTAAATTTTAAAATTCAATAGTAGTATCAACATAAAATAAATTCATTACATACTTTTCAAAGGCTAATTGCACTAATGGTCCTTGAAGTGTGCTACCCGTGACACTATATTCCTTAATCTGTTAATTTTTCCACTTTGGTGCCTAAAATATGCGATTTGTAGTATCTAATGTTAGTGCCATTCAAAATCAATTACAAAACAAAGGGTATTTTTCAAAATTTTGCACAAAAATACAACCAAGTTAATAGATTAGGGACCAAAATGAAACAAAGCACATACTTTGAGGCCAAAATAAAACAAAATACATACTTTGGGGACTACAAGAGTATTTGGCCCTTTTGATTCTGTTGAGACTTCATGTAAAATTCCAAAAATACCCTCTTGCTAATGATTTTGAATGGCATTGATGCCAGAAACCTCCATCTTTTAATTTTTCATTTTGGTCCTCAAAGTATACAATCTTGCTCCACTTTAGTCCCTAATGTCAATGTTGTTCAAAATCAATAACGAAACAAGGAGTATTTTACAAAAAAAAAAAAAAAAAAAATGCATCCAAATTAAAAGAATGGGGACTAAAATGCAACAAAGCCCTCTAAGAAGCACGTACACTTCTAAGAAGGCAACGTGTTGAGTTCCACACTGATACCACACTCACTGGAAACTTCTCAACACTTAAACACACATGAACCACATTACAAGTTTAAATAAAATAACTTGCAATTCAATAATAAAACGAAAACAATGTGAATCTATTCTCCTCCTTTAAACTTCAGAATTATACCTTTGACTTAAATATTTCATATATATGATATATAATAATTATCTATCCTTATATATATATATATATGTATGTGTGTATGTGTGTGAGTGAATTTCTGACCACACTGCTAACTCAGTATTCAGCTGGGAAGCACTAGCAGAATAGATGGCGCCTGAATGACCTGCAACAGAAAGAAGAGATTCCGGCGGTGGTTCATCCACCCGGGGGCACTCCGATGATCAAGTCAGTTATCTCTCAAAGATAGATAAAGTGCTTAACTCACTGTTCAGAATATAAATTGCGTACCTTAGACCCATTGGGGGTGCCTCTCTTTTATAGCGAACTCAATCCTAGTCTCAATAGAAGCCTAGCTTCAATGGACTTCTACTCAGTGCTTATCTTGGACTTTCTAATAGATAAAGATAAACTCCCTAAGAGCTTTATCCTTATCCAGGCTGAAGTCCTTTCTCATTCTAAGACTCTTGCCCTTTATCCGTTTATCCCGGACTCCGATATTCAGAGATAACCTCAGCCTAGCCGAGATCACGTCGGCGTCACGACCAGGACATGTTGCATCCCGGCTGACTCGTTGGCGTCACCTTGGCTACGTGTTGATACTCAGAAAATATATCCCCACAACTACGCCCTAGGTTCTATTACCACGGCATCCTGAGGTAATGGAACCTATATCGTGAATGTCGGTGATCTTGCTGTATCATCCAATACATCAACTTCACACAACCAGGTCCTGTAGTTAAATATTTAGCTGAGATCTTCCTAAGAGCCGAGGTCATTGCTTCATTTAAACCAAGAACTCCAAGAGTTTTATCACGCGCATGAGCTGTTACGCAAAATAGATCAACAGTTTCTGCCACGTGTTTTCCCCTCACTGGATCGTACTCGATACGCGCATGTAAGTTGAATTTTTTCTCGCATGTGCCATCTGACACATACGTCATTTTAGGCACATTAATTGCCTCTTTGCCGCCGTTTTTGTGCTTTAGACAAAACGTCCTTCCTCTCTCCGTCTTTTCACTTTAAACCATTGTCTCTGAAGCTTTTTCCTTTTCTAACTTTTTCTTCAAAATCTGCCATTGTTCAAGCTTTCCTAGCTCTGCAGCTTTGCTCCGTTCACCTCTTCTGGCGTGACTTTTACTGCTCTGTTGCTTTTGCCACCGTCGTCTGACTTCGGCGATTCCCACACCGACCTCACTTTTTCTGGTAAGCCACTGTTCCTCCTGGTTTCAATTCTTGATTTATTCCCAAACTCTATTTTTTGCGAACTTGCTCATGTCTTCGATCATTTTAATCCGTACCTTAATTTTCACAATGTGTTTGAGTATGTTTGCTTCGTGATTCTGTTTTTGTCCAATTCTTTCTTGAATATTCACACACTGCTCACAAATTTGTTCACTTTTGCTACTGTTCTTGGCCTTGCATCCTTACACACACTCTCTCACAGTGTTCTTGATGATTCACCACTATTCTTGATTCTGAATCATTGCTCTTGTTTGTGTTTTCTGTATTTTCTCCAGATTCTTGCCTTCAATCTCCGTTTTTGTAGACTTAGGTTTGAGATTTGTCCTAGAACACATGAATCTTAGGGAAAATTCAAACGAATCCCCCTCTGATCTTCACGAATTCTTACCCCAGCGTGAATTTTAGGTTTTGCCGAGGTCTTTTGAACCTTTACAGAACCTTTATTTCCAATTTATACACCCTCCCCCTAAGCCGACGTCATGGGTATGTGGAAACATAGGGTAGACACCCCGACCAAATTAGAATACTTTAGACGGGAGTTTTCCATCCCTGCCAACATCCATCTGAAGTTGGCTAGGGATGATGACTCCATCATGCCCACAACTGATTCTATGCCCTTCTCCGTTGTAGCTTTTATTGAGTGTGGACTTAGGCTCCCACTCGACATCCTCTTCCGTGAGATAATCCATTACTATAAATTGAACCTAATGCAACTTGCCATCAATTCCTATCGAGTCATCAATGGTATAATAGCCTTAGCCAAACAAGAGAATGCTAGGGTTACCTTAGCCGACATCCAATACTGCTACACCGTATGTGGCCTCAAAAATGAGAAAAGCTATATTTACTACCTCAAACCAAGGTCCACAGAGTACAAAATTGTTGCCGACCTCCCAGACTCCAGCAAGGGAGCTGGGGATGATTACTTCATTATCTCAGGGAACTGGGAGTTCGCTCCAGATGAGGACCTCCACCTCTACCCTCTTCCTCAAACAGTTCTTGTAGAGGGTAATGGTAAGAGTCCAGTGTTTATACTTTCTTCTTCCTTAAAGTCTTCAATGCTTCATTTGTTCTAATGTCTATTTTTCTTGCAGCTCTTCCCCAATCAGCTAAAGGCTTCCACAAGTCCTTTTTCCCCAGCCAGGGCTTGAAGAAGTTGTTGGATCTACCCATTCCGAAGCGGAGAGCTCCTTTGCTACTCAACTTTATTCCCACCTATAAGTCGGTTCTTCCCAACGTCCCAAAGATGAAGAAAAGCAATTCTCCCCCTTCCACCACAACTCCTCCAACAGCCTCATCATCTCTGTCAGATCAAGGATCGACCTCTAATCCAGCAGAGCAACCGTCGACCTCGACTCCATATCTCATCCCGCCATCTCAACGCCAACGCTGCCGTAGGACTACAATTATCGCCGAGATGGGTCGCAAGAAAGTTGTCGCTGAAGATCTCCTAGCCAACATCCCTAATTTAGTTGTCGCTCAACCATCACAAACCCAGCCTCAACCAAAGCAAAAGCAAAAAAGACTCAAGAATGCTTAGCCTAAGGCAACGGTGACTCAGATTAATACTGAGGACACCTTGCCAATTTCAAAATTGGCTGAGAGTGAGAAGACTTTTTCTGCTGCCGAGAAGAGGCCCGTCGATGCCGAACCATCTCGATCAACTCGGTCTAAAAGGCCGAGATCAGAGTCAGCGACAGCTTCAGGCTCCATGAAGTCTGATGCCCCCTAGGCTCCGCCCATTACCTTGGAGGACAGGCCGGTCAAAGTCGATGATAGTGCCGACGACATTAACGTCGGTGTTACCCTTACTACAGCCTTGCTCCTCCCTGGGGATCTCGACCGCAACGCCGATATGAGTGAGTATGAAAACTTCGCCTTAATGCTGCAGCACTCTACTAAAGTAAGCCCCTTCATTCTGAAATTTTTCTTTCTCTATTTTTCCATACTTGAGAGAATTTCCACTCACTTTTGTTCTGTCCATTTTCCTTCAGGCGATCCAGCACGCCCACTCCTTCTTAATGCAATCTTTTGAGACGAGGAAGGCGTTGGCCAACAAGATCAGAGAGGTCTCTGGTTTACAAAAGTCCATCAAAAGGACCGAGGCCAAGATGAAAACTCTATCAGACCAGGCCGTGGTAGCCGTCAAGGCTAAGGATGAGGCCGAAGAGAAAGCAGATGCTGCAGAGGCCATCAAGAAGGTTCTTGAGGCCGAAAAGAATGAGGCCCAGGAAAAGATGACCCAGGCCCAGAAAGAACTTTAGGATGCCTTAGCCATAAAGGAGGCCGAGATCAAGGCCGCTGATGAGAGGGCTTATTTTAAGGGGGCGGCCGACGTCAAGGAGGATTACAAAAAACAAGTAAAGAAGCCATGCAACAAGGGTTTCACCCTGGGTTGGATGGCTGCTCTAAAAAAGCTTGGCGTCCCCGAGGACTCCCCCTCAGGAATGCCAACGTCCTGCCCCTGCCATTCCCTCTTACTCCAAGCCAATCCAAAGACGATTCTGAGTCTGAGGAGGAAGCTTTGGTGAGGAAATCAAAGGATGCTGCTGGGTCCAAGTCCCCTACTCCAAATGAGCAAGTCCTAGACTTGACTCAGGATGAGGAGGGTGAAGAGGTCCCCAAAGAGGCTACTACTGAGAAGGTAACATCAGACATGCCTATAGCCGACAAGAGCCTCGACCAAACTCTTCAAGAAATTGATGCCGAGCTCGCGGCTGAGATGGCCGCCAAGATGTCTTCTTAGCAGTCTTCTAAACTCCAGACCCAACCGTCTAAAGACACCAAAGAGTCTTAGTTTGATGTTTTTCTCCTTTTATTTTTTCCCAGTACCTTGTACTTTTTCTTTGAAACAATGTAAGCTTTTTGTCTGGCCGATGTGCCTTCTTTTGTAATTTCTGAACAATTACTCTTTTGGTAGGCCGAAGTGCCTTCTTTATTTTGAACTGTTTCTTCTGAATTCAAGTACAATCTTCTTCGTATGACTCTTGTATGATTCTGTACTAAGAATAATTTTGCCATGGCTTTCAAGTATACACCTTTATTTGTGCAATCTCCTCAGGGTCATATACCTCGGTTTAATTTGATGGTTTACCTCGGCGAGTACATAGACAAGTATTTAAACCAATACTGCTTTGTCATAACCTCGATTTCAACCTTAGTTTAACTTCAACTTGTAAACTTTAAGTTTTAACAAGCGTTAAACATAATCTTAGTTTAACTTCAACTTGTAAACTTAAGTTTCAACAAGCATTAAACTTAACCTCGGTTTAACTTCAGCTTGTAAACTTAAAATTTCAACAAGTGTTAAACATAACCTCAGTTTAACTTCAACTTGTAAACTTAAGTTTTCAACAAGTGTTAAACGTGACCTCGGTTTAACTTCAACTTGTAAACTCAAGATTTCAACAAGTGTTAAACATAACCTTAGTTTAACTTCAACTTGTAAACTTAAGTTTCAACAAGCGTTAAACATGACCTCAGTTTAACTTCAACTTGTAAACTCAAAATTTCAACAAGTGTTAAACATAACCTTAATTTAACTTCAACTTGTAAACTTAAATTTCAACAAGTGTTAAACATATTTTAGTTTATAAATTCTACCTTTCCAGGGACCATATCCCAACTCTCTGCCCCCTAATGTGAACTTAAGTTCCACTTGAGTTCTCATTGTGCATGTATTCCAAAGATCTCGCCAAGTATCTTATCAGTCATAAGTTTAAAAAATCAAGCTAAAACTTTATTATTACTTCGGCTAAAAAACAAAGAACAAGAAAGTCTAATGATAAAAGAATTTTAGATTGCAAGTATTCCAGGGTCTTGGTAGCTCTTTGCCTTCGCAATCCTCAAGCCGATATGTCCCGTTGCTCAAGACCGAGTTGATTCTATAGGGTCCTTCCCAATTTGGGCTAAGCTTGCCTTCTCTGGGATCCTTCTTGTTGCCAACGACCTTTCTCAGGACGAGGTGACCAACTTGGAACTCTCGCGGGTTCACCTTTTTATTATAAGCCCTGGCAAGCTGCTGCTGGTATGCCCCCAGCTGAATTGCTGCTTTTTCCCTTCTTTCTTCTAGAAGATCCAAATCTCAGGCTAAAAATACATCATTAGTTCCATTCTCCACTGCCTGGGATACCGACCTTCAGCGGAATGACTGCTTCTGTGCCATAAGCCATGGCAAATGGGGATTCCCCCTTTGCTCTTCTCGGCGTAGTTCAATATGCCCAAAGTACACTAGACAATTCGTCTACCCACTTCCCTTTGCTGCTTGCAGCCTCTTCTTTATCCCATCGAAGATAACTTTGTTGGACGCTTCGGTTTGTCCATTGCTTTGAGGAAAACTTGGGGTTGAAAAGTAATTCTTGATTTTGAATTTTGCACAGAAGCTTTTGATTAGCTTACTGTCAAATTAAGTTCCATTGTCTGCAACTATTGCTTTTGGAATCCCAAACCTGGTAATGATGTTCTTCCAGATGAAGTTCTTTTACATCAATGCCTCGAATCTTGGCAAGGGGTTCAGCTTCTACCTACTTGGTGAAATAATCTGTTGCCACTAGTAAGTACTTCCTTTGTCCAGTTGCTTGGGGTAGTTTACCGACAAGGTCTATGCCCCATTGGGCAAATGGCCAAGGACTGGATACTGGGTTTAAGTCGGCTGCTGGTTGATATATCAGAGGTGCAAACCTTTAGCACTTCTTACACTTCTTCACATAAGCTTCGACATCTTTCTGCATATAGGGCCACCAGTACCCCTGAGTAATGGCCTTGTGGGCAACTGACCTGCCTCCAGCGTGGCTTCCACATATTCCTTCATGTATCTCGTATAGAAAATCTTCAACCTGTGCAGGATGCACACACCTCAGAATGGGTCCAATAAATGATCTCCTGTAGAGGTGTCCTTCTGGGGTCAAACTGAATCTTCCCGACTTCAGTGTAATCTTGTGCGCTTATTTTCGGTCATCGGGCAGCTTCCCGTCTTTGAGGAATGCTATTATTGCATCTTTCCAACTTGGTCTCATCTCCACACACATTGCTTCGTGCTCTATGTTCAGTGGTTCTATGCTTGGACCGTGCAAGTAATCAACCATTATCGTCCTTGCCTTTCCAGGTTGTATTGCACTGGCCAGGTTGGCTAGGGCATCAGCGTGACTGTTATCATCTCGGCTGACCTGCTGTAGTCGGCAATTCTGAAACAAGGACACCAATCTGCCAACCTCCTTTACATAGGCCGACTTCCTTTCGTCTCCTGCTGTGAACTCGCCTGTTGTCTGGTTGACTATAAGTTAAGAGTCACAGAAGACTATCACTTCATCTGCTTCTACTGTTACTACTAGTTTCAGTCCTGCAATTAGTGCTTCATACTCTATTTTGTTGTTTGAGGCCTTGAACTCTAAACGAATGGATTGTTCTAGTATCTGGGCCTCTGGAGATACCAGTACTATTCCTACCCCCGCTCCTTGTCGGTTTGAACTCCCATCTACAAAAAGTCGAAAGGAGTCGCCGATGTAAATGCTGTAGGGCCTGAGTTTTTCTTCCTTCCTTTGTTCTGTTACCCTCGGTTGGGCTCCTCTTTGTTCATTTGGACATCGTTCACCTCGGCTCAAAGGAGCCCGATGTATGATGGTTCCCGGTGTGAACTCGGCCACGAAGTCGGCCAAAACTTGGCCTTTGATTGCTATTCTGGGTCTGTATTTAAAGTCATACTAGCCCAAGGCTACTGCCCATCTGGCTATTCTGCCTGTCAGATTTCCCTGTTGCAACAGGGACTTCAAAAGATGTTCAGTCAGCACCATAATTTTGTGGGCTTGAAAGTAATGGTTCAGCTTCTTTGAAGCCTAGGGTTTTGCTTACGTAGTAAACAGGCTTTTGTTCCCTTTTTTCTTCTTGGATTACTACTGCACTTACTGCATGTTCCGAAACTACTAAGTACAGGAATAGCTCATCTCCAGGTTCTGGATTTGAGAGAACTGGAGCCGTGGTCAAATACTTCTTCAAGTCGGCCAAGGCGGCTTCATACTCTTTTGTCCATAAGAAGTCTATGGTCTTCTTCACTAAGCTAAAGAAGGGTTTGCATTTGTCAGAACTTCTACTTCTGAACCTATTCAGGGCTGCAGCCCTTCTAGTCAGCATTTGTACTTGCTTCGCCGATGTTGGGCTTTTCAGTTCTAGGATGGTCTTGATCTGATCTGGGCTGGTCTCAATGCCCCTTCTGGTCACCAGGTATCCCAAGAACTTACCAGATCCCACTCCAAATGCGCACATTGATGCATTGAGTCGGAGCTGATATGTTTTAAGGATATCAAAGACTGCTTTTAGGTTGGCCAGATGACCCTCAGGTTCTTTGGTCTTCACGACCATGTCATCGATGTAAACTTCTACTGTTCTGCCAATTAGATGTCTGAACATCTTGGTTACCAATCTCTAATAAGTTGGTCCTGCGTTTTTTAACCCAAAAGGCATCACTTTGTAGCAAAACAGCCCTTTTGGGGTGATAAATGTAGTTTTCTCCTCATCTGGCGGGTACATAGCTATCTAATGGTACCCCTGTAGGCGTCCACGAAACTCATCCTTCCATGCCCTGAAATGGCATCCACCAACTGGTTAATTTTGGGTAATGGGAAACTGTCTTTGGGATAGGCCTTGTTTAGGCTGGTAAAGTCCACACAGACCCTCCATTTACCTTTCTTTTTCTTCACCACCATGGTATTTGATAGCCATGTTAGGTAATTTACCTCTCGAATGGCTTTGGCTTCCAGAAGTCTGTCTACTTCCTCTTCCACTGCCTCGACGTGCATCAACGTCGGTCTTCTTGCTCGTTGGATTACAGGTTTGGCCGACCTGTCTACGTTCAGCTTGTGGCAAGTGACCTCGGGGTCAATGCTAGGCATCTCGTAAGGCGTCCAGGCGAATACCTCAATGTTTGCTCTCAAGAAAGCCTCCAGTTCTTTTTCTTCTTCCTCAGCTAAGCCCAAGCCGAGAAGGAAGAAGCGTTCATCATCCCCTTGCTAGACAAGGATTTTCTTCAGGGCTTCTTCACTCTTCTCGGCTGGCTCTTTGCCGATGTCATCTAGGATTTTCATGTCCTCGTCTTTGATCTCCACTGTCCCTGGTTCTCGTATGCTGCAGGTGGATTTCATTGCTGCCATGGAGCAGTTCTTTGCCTGCAGCTGATCCCCTCTGACCTCCTCTATCCCATGCTCTATTGGGAACCACAATAGCTGATGCAACATGGAGGGACCAACCCACATTGCGTGCAGCCATGGCCTTTCCAAGATAGCATTGTAGGGGGATGGTGTGTCGATTATGGTGAATTCTATTTTTATCTTTTTGGTGCCAGCCTGCACCTCCAAGCTTGCTGCTCCCAGAGGTCACATCGGCGTTCAATTGAACCCCACTATTAGGCTGTTGGACTGCTCCATGTCGTCTGGGTGAAGGCCCAGCTCCTTGTAACACCTGACATACATGATGTCATAAGAGCTGCCTTGGTCCATTAGAATGCGTTTCACTTGGCACTCCCCAACCTGGAGGGATACTACCAAGGCATCGTTGTGTGGATGCTGCACCATCTTAAGGTCGGCTTTAGTAAAGGACACTACTGGTCCCTGGCACTCCTCGGCCCGAGGTCTTTTATCCCGGACCTAGTACACATGCTGCAAGTGTTTCACCTTCTGGGTCTCCCCCCGTATTTCGTTTTCGTTGACCTTCAAGTGAATTACATTAATTACCCGAGGTCCTCCCTCCTGCAGTTGCTGTGCTAGGGGAGGTGGAGCTGCTGGTGCCTGGGGTAGTTTTTCCTGCTCTTCCCTTGTCCTAGCTTCATCTATAAGGTCCCTTAAATGGCCTTGCCTTACTAGGTCTTCCAGGTGTGCTTTCAGGGCTCTGCAACCCTGAGTCAGATGCCCATCTTTATTGTGGTAAGTACAATGCTTACCAAGGCTTCTACCCATAAACTCTCCTGGTACCCTTGCTGGTGCTCTGTAGTAGGGCTGATTGCGGATCTTCTCCAAGACTTTGTAAATCAGAATTTAGAATACGGTTATGACTGCCTAAGCAGCCCTTAATTCGATTTCTGGTTTGTTGTAACCACCATCACCTCAGCCTCGCTTCGGCGAGCCGTTCTTCTTCTCTGGTTTCGGCGCCTTTGTTCCTGGTGTATCCTCCTCGGCCCTGGTGTACTTCTCTATTCTGGCCATTAATTCCTTCATAATTTCTGGTAGTGTTTTTGCCAATGATTTTCGAAGCAGACAATTATCTTTTAGGCCATTCTTAAATGATACGACCGCTACCTCTTGGTTACATTCTGGTATCCGGTTGAATACCTCATAGTACCTCTTGGCATAGACCCTCAGGCTTTTGTCTTCGCCAATTTTCAGAGCCATTAGGGCATCCACTCTTAATGGCTGTAGTTTGTTCGTCACGAACCTGGCCACAAACATCTCGGCCAGGCCTTCCCAGGTTTTCACAGTTCCTTTAGGCAACTTGTGAAACCAGTCCAATGTAATTTCTCCGAATGATGAGGGGAACACCTTACAAAGCAACGGCTCGTTCCCGGTATATAACGCCATCGAGTTGAGGTATAAACCGACGTGAAAGTTGGGGTCCGACTTCCCGTCGTAGATCTGGAATCTGGGCATGCTAAACCTCTTCGGTGCTTCGAATTTGTCCAATTCTACCGAGAATGGGGTTCTCGGCTTGACCGGGGAAGTCACCTCGGCATCTTGCTGCCTCCTTTGTAGGTAATCCCTTAGGTCCTCCTTGGTTCGACTAGGAGCCCGGCTATTTCCTAACTTCAGCTTTTTAGGTGCACTACTTTCAGTTTCGTTGTAAGCCCTCTTTGACCTTTCTCCAATAGTCGCATCGAAGCACAACTCCTACCTTTGAACATGTCGATGTTCTTTGGGGTCTGCTTCCTTGGTGCGATGTGTCCTCCGAGATTATTCCCTTCTTGACTCTCCTCGCCCGACCTCCCTTAAAGGCCGGTAAGAGTGTTTTTCGCTCCTGGTGTGTTGAGGGACTGCAGAGACTGTTTTCTACCCATCTTGTCGAGCATCTTTCTTGGCCGCTAGAATCGACGTGTCTTGCAGCGGGAACGGTGGCTGCATGACATTGTTTTGCATCATGAAATTGACGACCGTTTGTAGGTCTGCCAATTTGTTCGTCATGGTCTTTACCTCATCGTCCCTCCG
The DNA here is from genome assembly GCA_022316695.1 of Camellia oleifera. Taxonomy (NCBI): domain Eukaryota; kingdom Viridiplantae; phylum Streptophyta; class Magnoliopsida; order Ericales; family Theaceae; genus Camellia; species Camellia oleifera. The sequence continues at coordinate 51,086,139 of CM039319.1, read as the reverse complement.
CAAGCATCTTTCTTTTCATACCTGGAGGTCGTCCTCGTTGTAGTACCCACTTTGGTCCGTTTTCTTTGGTACGTCGCCTTCATGGCCGACGTCCTTTCCTCCGTGATTTTTATCACGACTTTCTTCGTTGCAGTTGTCTCCTTCAACATCAAGGTCTACAGGTTTCCCACTCCCAGTAGGAGTGTCGTCCCCAACCTTCTCTTTTTGTCCGTCGTTGGCCATCTGTTCTCCTTTCTTTCCCACAGACGGTGCCAAATTGTGTGAGTGAATTTCTGACACACTGCCAACTCAGTATTCAGTTGGGAAGCACTGGCAGAATAGATGGCGCTTGAATGACCTACAACAGAAAGAAGAGATTACGGCGGTGGTTCGTCCACCCGGGGGCACTCCGATGATCAAGTCAGTTATCTCTAAAAAATAGATAAAATGCTTAACTCACTGTTCAGAGTATAAATTGCGTACCTTAGACCTATTGGGGGTGTCTCTCTTTTATAGCCAACTCAATCCTAGTCTCAATAGAAGCCTAGCTTCAATGGACTTTTGCTTAGTGCTTATCTTGGACTTTCCAATAGGTAAAGATAAACTCCCTAAGAGCTTTATCCTTATCCAGGCTGAAGTCCTTCCTCATTCTAGGACTCTTGTCCCTTATCCGTTTATCTCGGACTCCGATATCTTCGGAGATAACCTCGGCCTAGCTGAGATCACCTCGGCGTCACGACCAGGACACGTGGCATCCCGGCTGACACGTCGGCGTCACCTTGGCCACGTGTTGGTACTCAGAAAATATATCCCCACAATATATATATATATATATTATTGACACCGGGGCATCCAGATCAAAATCCGACTAATCTCCAAGGGTGCACAGGCGCTCGGCAAGAAGTTTTCCACAAGTGTATCACGGTTAATTTAAGAGTTTTCTCTTAGTCTGATGGCCCCAAAGAATTGTTAGCACCTAAGAGATTTTAATCCTTAAACTTTGGAGGGAGCACACCCCCAAGACCTTGTCACTAGGCCAACCCTTTAGTGTTAATTATTTATCCTTATATATGACGTACAATAAATATATAAAAATTATATATTTTGCAAGTGTCCACGTGCTAGTCATGTGACCACTAAAGTGACCAAACACATGATCAACTAGGATTGTGACACCTAAGCAAAGGAATTAAGGTTTCGTTATAAAACACTAACTCAACATGTTTTTGGAGGGAGAGGTTGATTTGCAAAACACACACCCCAGGTAGCTAGTTTCTCTCCCCTCCCTTTCCTGTCTTCTTTTTTGCGTCTTTTTCCCCTTGGCAGGTTGCCCTTTCCTCTACCGCTGCTACTATAGCTGCACCTTCCCTCCCTGCTCCACCCTCACTTCTTTGTTCTTTACTGATTCTAATACAGATTGAGCAGATTGGCGAATTAGCGAATAGATGTGAATATGGTTTAAACTTTACAAATTTTGAACATAATACAGTAACTTGTCAACATTTGTTTTTAATAACAATCCAACTCAACATAACCAAAAGATTATCAAGTAAATTATCAAATACCAATAATAAATACGTATAAAAAAACCATGCATTATTGAAACTATTTCATTACTTTTTTTATATTCAAAAATTATTTAATTTGATTTTTTTTTTTAAATGACAAAATAAAGCCTTATATTTTCCATATAAAAATATCAAATATCAACACTTGCCATTTGACAAAAGGATTTTCAAATTAAAAACAAATTGAAAATATAGCAGAATATGTAAACTCTTTTTCAATTGAAAATACAAACATAATATTTAAATAAATTGAAAACACAAAATTTTACAAATTACTAGGGATGTTCGCGGTTTGACGGTTCGGTTGCAGCCAAAGAAACCTCAAATACGCCATCCGTCCAAAACTAGGTAGATTGGAAAAAATTAATCCGCAACCATCCGCTCGTCATCACGCATCCGTTTAAAATGCTGCGGATCAGTTCGGTTCGGTCAGTTTAGGCAGATCGGAATATCCGCTGTTCACCCCTAGCTAGTGTTTTTTTTTTCCTGCTACTGCTGTGGCTGTTTTCTTTCCTTTCAAGTCCCTTATTCCCTCTTTGCTTGGTGCCAGATAGGTTTGCACATGAACATGAACATTATTCCATATAATGAACAACTTGATTGTTACTTAAATGTGGTTAAATTGAGTTTCATGAAGTGATTTGCTTTATTCAAGATCTCTGCAAATTGTATGGTTGTAATAATTCTAGTTACAGTCCTTTTTTCCTCCCCAGAAAGGGTAGGAGGGAGACAGGGCTGTCGAATATGAAAAGGGAAGAAGGGGATTTCGTTAGTTTTGTATATGGAACCAAACGACAGTGTTTTAAGCTTTATGAGTTGAAGCACACATGTGGCACGATCTGAGCCGTGAAATGAGAAAAAGGCTGCATGGCACAATCTCATTACATGGACTATTCGGTCAGATTTTTTTGTAAAATTGGGCAGAAGCCAAAGAGCAGATAGAGAATGTATATTCGTGGCACAATGGAGAGCTAATGTCAAAATTTTAAATGAGACTAAATTCTTAATTACTAGAAAATGTAGGACAGGAAAATAATAATAACAATTGAAACACATCAAATTTCATAAGCAAATATTATACATAAATAATAAAACAAAAATATAATATGAGGGAGTAAGGACCACTCACAAGTGCCTTAAACCATTTGCTTCTCTCCTGCAATCATGTTAAAAAGAAAACATGTAAGAAACAAAACATAATTTCAACAAATAGACTATTGCAATACCAATGCAAGAAACTACTTGCCAAAAACACAAGGAAAAACAAATAAATAAATAAATAAAACAACGCTATCAACTATATAGCACACACTTCCATGTGGGATCACTTTTATCATGAACATAAGTTTGCCTACTACACCACAAGGATGTAGGGAAGATCCAAAACTGGCTGAATTGAATTGCCAGCAGGGCAAATGTAGTTAACAAAATTGCCCTGTGGTGGCGGCCTACCACTTTTTTCTAAGCAGGGGGGATGGATGGCACTTGATTTAAAATCCTCTAGCACTATTGAGTTATCTGCTATGTAAATAATAAGAATTTTTATGTAGTGCGCACAGCAATCTTTTGAGAGCCATCAGCATCAATGTTTTGAAAAAAAAATAAAAAATACAAGTCCCTTTTTAACATTTAGAATTTGTTTAGAGTTCTATTTGCTTTATGCTCATGCAATTAGTTAGTAATTATGCAATGGAACTAAAATACAAAGTTGTGTATTTCAAGTAATATTCCTGCACAACATAATTTAACTGCCTTCAAAAAGTTAGTAGTCAGTAAATCTACGAACATGCTCCCTTATTTTTTCTCCTCTCTAGATCACTTCGTCCTTGGGAAAACCAACAGACGTGACAACTTTTTACATCAACTTAGTGTATATGCTAAGAACCCTAGTACCATATACCATACTTTCCTTTGTTTACAGGGCATGTATATTTCCAAGCTTGGTGGCAGAATTGCTTGAAACTTCGAAAGATGACACTGTAAGAAACAAGCAAGACTTGGAATATGACTCTTTTGTGCCTAATATGGTGCATATGGGCGGAAACAACCAGCAGTAACTGAAGTTATAAAAGCCAATACATAAGTAAGAGTAGCTTTTTGAGTCTTCTACTCTATTGTGTGAAAAGGAAATGCATTTGGACACCTTTCTGAAAATCTTTTTAGTGAACTTTTTCAAAGTTGCTTAGATGTCACAGAATTCACCTAAAAGAGCAAAAGACAACCCATCACTCAGAAATGCAGTTTGTCTAAGTCTAAGATATAAGATTTTAACAATAAATGATTACATTAATCTAATTCAATGTTATGATATCAAATATTACAAAATATTCCAAAAGAAAATTGTAATACAACTTACATCACCAGGTCTTCGGGTGACTTCACCTTCAGTTTTCCTGTCACCAGGAGTCTCCCTGGCAGATACTTTAAGCAGCTTGCCATTGGAAAGCTTCGCCATCTTCTCATCAGTCTTCTGCCAAAGGTCCTTGTCAGGCCCAAAAGAAGAAACTTTAGATTTTGTAAGTTTTGTCATCTTCTCATCAATCTTCTGCCGAAGGTCCTTGTCCCGCCCAAGAGAAGCAACTTTAGATTTTGTTTTTCCTCCACAAGGAAGAGTTGCTGCCAAGTCCTTCGCATTATTCCCATCAGAATTGATGCTCGCCTTCCGAACACCGTTATTGTTCTTGTTCTCACTTAATTTAATAGAACTATCAACCCTTGCTTTCTTAGAAGGTCTATCTTCCAAAGCACCAGTATCTTTAACAGATTTTATACCTTTGTCCGGACCCAAAAAACCACTTCCACTTCCAGGTCCAGTTTTTGCTTTCCCTTTAGGAGAAGTAATAGTTGTTACCAAGGCCTTCGCATCATTCTCAGGAACTGTCAATTTCTGAATGCTGTTCATATTCCTGTAATCAGATAGTTTAACAGAACCATTAGCCATTGATTTCTTAAACCCAGCTTTAAAGAAGTGAGCTTTTTAGTTTATTTTGGCCCTTTTGAGCTGAAAAGTAAATAAGATGAAAACCTGAAAAGTTTTACCACACACCCTAACAGTTCAAAGTACAACTGTTTAAGCATGAAATTTCAAATTTTAAACTAAATAAGCTGCAAATAAGTTTTACCAAATGGGTCTTAGACAGCCTGCTCTGCAAAGCGGCAAAATCTTTGGAAAAATTTATTTTATCTTGAACTTCAATGTGACTGACAGGAACCATACTCGTTTTAATCACAACCTTATCAGAAATAATTCTATACCTTGGGGCTTTGTCTCCTGAAACAGTTCCCTGTTGACCACTGGTTGTAGGCACGTCATCAGAATCCATTGCAGCACAAGAAGCAGGTTTTCTTTTAACCAATGAATCTTTCAAATCTGCACATCCTTTTGCCACCACATGATTTGAATGTCCATCTATCTTTGGAGTTTTGAACTCTTCAGGAGGGTTTTTCCCCGAAGGCTGGAGTGTTTGATTACATGCTACAGCTTCCTCTTTCTTTTCATAATCAAGAGGAGCACCACTGATCATTTCACTCTCTTTACTATTAAATACAAACTTAACTGTAACAAATTCAGAAACCAAAATCATGTGAGAGTTCGAACTAGCAGAATGATATGGCCTATTGAGAATGTAGAAACCAAGCTATAACAGAAGAATTCAGGATATAAAGACAACCTTCACGCCCACCAACTTTATCGTCCATCTTGTCGGATATTGTGCAGTGTCTAACGTCGAAAGTACGGTAAAATATGTAGTCAGCCATTCGAATTTCTTTCTCAGAAGGTCGCGGGTTTCTGCTGTCCTTTGAAATGCAGACAACATTGCATTTCCAGCAATTGCTTCCTGATTAAATAAATGGAAACTCAGTGAGCAGAATAGTCAATTCACTTAAAAAAAACTTGTCCCACTCACCAAAATAGGAACTCAATATATTGTAACAATTCATAAGCTAAAGTTGCTCAAGTTACCACCAAAGTAGAGCCTCGTGAGCAATCATCCAGAAGTACATTACCCAATCAATATACAGACATGCACCAAAATATATGAATAGTTTATTCAAAGGTCATTGAAAAAAAAAAAACAAAAAAACATAACACTAATTACAATTAAAAAGTCATATATTCCATATCTTAAACATCAAAATATCATCCACATAACAGTTACAATCTCAATAATGCAAAACAATTATACAATTTAGAAATACACATGATGTATTCATCTTAGTGTTTCAAAACAAATTTAGAATGAATAAGTTGCATTCCAAAGAATACAAAACATTGAGCTTCTTCAAATAGGTCTTGTTCAGATGGTTCAAGAAGTGTCGCTAGAGGTGTCGGACATGCTTTTAAAGAGTGTCCGCAGAGTATTGTGTCCGACACGACACACCTCCTAAATAGAAGTGTCCGTGCTTCTTAGGATAATTCCAATTTTGCATCCAATAAGCCATCATTGGCTAGCTTCTAAATGCTGGAAGCTAAAATCCTAAAAAGCTTTTGGCTGGGTAAAAGGAGCCTAAAAAAGAGGCTTTTGGCCAATTTTAAACCTAAAAGCTGGTTTCAAAAACAATTTTTCTGACCACATACATGCGCACACACACACACAAAAAACAAAACACAAAAAAAAAAAAGCACCAGCAGAAAGCTGCACCTAGCGGATTAGTTGCTATAGGATCCTCAAACCTGGACTGAAGAAAGCCTCTAGCCACAGGCTTCAAACTGGTTGAACAAATGGTTTATGCACTAAGATGGTAACTGGATCACAATGAAACCCTTGTTGTGCTACCTATAAAATAAGCCCCCATTTCTCAGAACTCAACGAACCATTTAGGATGATTCAGTTCTAGTGTGGCAAAAACCACAACAAACCAGCCCACTTGCACCCCCAGTGAAAATCTCACATCCACTTAGAACTTCATATCAAAGGATTTTCACAACGATTAGGAAGAACAGGAAAATTGTAGAACTTAGTCATTATAATAATCTTTGATGTGATGGACTTCAAAAGCATCTCATTGTGTTAAGAATAATTTGAAGTGATAAGTTGTAGCCATAAAAATTAGGGAAAAAAAAAAGTAGTTCTCAAATATCACTTCATAAAACAAGATATTTCACCAGTAACATGCATATCTCGTACATAAGAGACAAGTGCAATAGAACTCTTATTCTTCATTCACCCAAAAAGAAAAACACTCTTATACTTCGAGGGATGAGGCTTGGTTTTTTTTTTTTAAAGCAAAATATACCTCAGGTGCCTCTGAGTACTGCAAAATTCAGCCTTTTGTATAAAAGGAATTGAATACTTGTTCAGACATATCCTTGCAATAAATAAAATAAAACAACAACGAACAAACTCGGAGGCAAACACTGACTTTCAGTTTGTAGCATGACACTGAAAACCTTTTTGTGTCAAACAAAAACATCTAGACCTTCCAGATTGAACTACTCATAAATCATAATTGGACCCAATTGATCTGTCAAATTTCAACAGCAATCTAAGAAGTCTCATTGAAACTTAAATTTAATTTAATAATAAGAAGTAACTAATCCTAATTTAACTCTTCGCATACTTCTGTCTATTCCTTCACAACTACAGCAATTGTCTATACCAACCATGTACAAAAATAGAATCCAAAATAAAGGACTTGTATTACTGTGTAAACCAAAGAGAGAAAGAATAACACTAGAATTTTCATGCACATTAGATTGTTCAATCCAGATACCAAATCTTGATCTCACATATAATACCAAAAATAAATGCTGAATGGAACCAAATGACATGAAAAATAACATTCTAATAGAAAAATACTAATCCAAAGTACTAGAAATCATCAATTTGGTCGGACCCAGCCATGTACAAAATATGAACTGCAGAATACAATTAAAAAAGAAGACAGAGCGTAAGAGAGATACGATACTAAAACAATTTAAAAAAGTTCAATTACAAAGGATTAACATTCGCCACACCAGCACGTTCACCCGATGCCAAAAAAAATTTCGTTCGGAAGTGCCCTCTCCACCTCGAAGCCAATTCAAAATCTCTGAAGGGTGGAAGAACCATTGAACCTTTACTTTTTGTTGTCTTATCTCCATTCTCCCATATCTTTATCAGCTTACCAATATAAAGCTTAGGTTCACCTTCCTTGTACATATATACACAGTCATGAAGAATATAGTCAACACCATCATCATAAGTAAAAGAATCATAAAACTGGACCTCTTTCTTTTTTCCACCAACTCCTCTCTTTTTACCCCACTTAAACTCAAGGTTCTCAACTTTGTCTGCTTCAGCTGAATGGGACATAACTGCAAGCCTGCAACCAAAGCCAAACAGCTACAAATTAAGTGTCCTACAACCTGAAAAATGGAAGTATATTTTTCACTGAAGAAACACATTTCTTATTGAAAATAACTTGCAATAACCACCCACACAATTCAAATAATTCAGATACATAGACCCAATACTATTGTTTGTATCATGCAAGTTAGATTCTCTTAATAAGACCTAAAATAATACCGTAGTAAGAATTCAATATAAATATGACGATTACTATAGAAAGAATTTATTTAAAAAAGAAAAAAGAAGAAGGCAACATGTTAAACAAACCACGACGAACAATCCCTAATAGCAATATAATATCAACCCAAACCTAGCAATGCAGTACTCATTGTGTGATGGTGACAAAAGAGACTTCAAGTCAGGGGCGAAGCTAGGTAGAGATGGCAATTGGAACCCGGCCCGACGGGGACCCGACCCCCCGACCCCGAATTGAACGGTTATTCCCCGAAAAATATCCCCGACGGGCCGGGGATGGTATTAAAAAATGTATCCCCGGTGATGCTCGGGCCGGGGACGGGAATACATGTTTCAGTCCCGGCCCCGGCCCGACCCCGACCCCGATCCCCGCCCCGTATAAACCCCGATGTAAAATTACTATTTTACCCCTCATTATATATATGTGCGCATATAGGGTTTGGTTGAAGCTATCTGCTCTCACTCTCACACACAAAGCACGCTGCTCTCTCTCTCTCTCTCTCTCTCTCTCTCTCCGCCGTTGCCAAGAGGTTAGGGTTTCGCCTCCCCTCTCTCTCTTTCACACAACGAACGACGGCTGACTCGATCCCGTCACCGCCGATCCTCCCTCACCGCTGCTCGTTGCTCACCGCCGATCATCCTCCCTCACTGTTGCTCTCTCTTTCTCTCCGCCGTTGCCGCTCCTCCGTCACCGCAGATCTTCCGTCGCTGCTGGTCGTACCTCACCGCCGATCATCCTCAGATCTGTTACTGATCTGTACAGAGTTTAATAGATTGTGTTAATAGAATGTATTTATTTATTTATTTATTTTGATCTGTACAGATTTTCTACAGATTGTGTTAATCTATCAGAGTTTAATAGATTATGTTAATAGAATGTTTAATAGATTGTGTTAATAGAATGATCTGCTACTGATCTGTTATTGATATGTTATTGATCTGCTATAGATGTACAGATTTTAATGGATGCATAGATTTTCTACAAATTTTACTGAATGATTCTACAAAATGTCTGTAATTCGGGGATTTGGCGGGGTCGGGGATACCCGATCCCTGATCGGGGTCGGGGGTGGGGGGGGCGATGGGGTCCCCGTCGGGGATCGGGGGCGGGGACGGGGAATTTCGCACTATCGGGGATCGGGGACGGGGAGTGTGGTCCCCGGCCCCGCCCCGCCCCGTTGCCATTCCTAAAGCTAGGGGGTGGCCCCTAGTGCAAAGACATTATTTTGAAAAATAAAAATTATATGGTGTAGTGCAAAGACTTTACAACTAGCTTAATATAATGACCCTCTTACATTATAACTAATGACATTTCACTATTCATGCTTTGATGTATATAGTTTTTAAGGAAAGCTTTAACCTTTAGACAAATTTCCAAGAATGTAAACTTGACATAAATTCATATTTATAATTTATTTAAGTACTTATGTTTATTTTTATTTCCTAATTATACTTTTGCATTCAACTTTTCTATTGAATTGTTATTGGCCCCCTTAAAATAAAATCATGCCTTCGCCCCACGCTTCAAGCATCTGTTGTACAACAAATTAACAACATGAAAGATAACAAAACAAACATTTGTGGATTATTCACAAGTTCTAAACATGTCACAATCTTTCAACTGGTTCGCCATATTAGCACACAATTGACATAAAGCATTATTTGGGTTTTCAATAAATCTTGTGAATGTTTCAATTATTAGTGTAATCTTTCAAGCTCTAATTCACTCTGACTAGGGTTTCATTGATCCACCCCTACAACCCACAACAAAACAAAAACAAAAACAAAACATCTATCCATATTAAAACTTCAAAAGAAAATACTACCTTTTGCAATCTCGCGAACAAAATTTTCAGAAAATATCTGGTAAATACTCTAAACCAACAAATTTAAGATATTAAAACAAATATATATACGATGAACAAATTGGAGAAGAGAAAGTTACAATTGTTGGGTTTCTTTGGGGTCGAAACCCTAGGGGGACGAAATAGGGAACCGTTAACAACCTCGTTTGATGCCGTTAGGGTTTGTGTTTATTTTGTTCGGAGAGTTTTCGCCGTGGTTTTTGCGTCGCGCTTTCATTCACGCCGTTCCCGTCGCCGTCACTAGCGGTTTTGAAGCATTTGAAGTAGGTGACAGAGAGACGTAGTGCAATGATTGGGTGAGTGATAAAAATTGGAAATTAAGGAAAAGATTGAGACAGAAATTAGAGAGAAATGAAAATTTGTATTGATTGGAACTGAGAGTTACGGCTCTGAGAAATGTTAGATCCCACTCTACTCTATTATAAAAATCAGTGTAATTTATTATAAAAATCAGGATAAATTACACTGAAGGTTTATGTTTATTATAATTCTTTTCTCACAGTTTAGAAATTACATTTCTTTCTTTAAGATTTAAAAAATATCAATTTTGTTTTTACTGGATAAATTACATTGACATTTCTTACATTTTAGAATTTACAATTTCTTCCCTAAGGTTTAAAGTAACATTATCAATCGCCCCCTCGGTTAGTATTAGTTAGAAAAAAAAATTAATTGAAAAAAAAATTTAATTGAAAAAAAATTTTGTTAATAAAAATTTTAATTTCTGTTTAAAAGCCAACATAAACTCATTTTTTGAATTTATGTTTTTTTTTCTCAAATTTACAAACTGAGACAACTATTTATAAATCATAAAAATTATCAAATAAGTTTTTATGATAGTTTTTAAAATTTTTGTAAATATAAATTGAAAATTGAAAACAAAATAGTTACCAAACAGGTTTCAGATGGTAAAAATATCGTAAAATTAATAAATAATTAAATAAGTTACTAACGCAAGAAATGACTTATCAAAATATTCATAGATTATGTATGGTTTGATTTTTAGAATCTTTTTTTTTTAATTAAAAATTAATTTGGTTAAGAAATAAAAAATAATTATCATTTTTATATAATTTTTATCTTTCGAGTGGTTAGAAATAATTTTTTACAAATTAAATTGAAACAACCATACGTATGTATATAACCTGCCCAAAAGTTAAAATGGATAATTATTTTTTATCTTTAAATGATAGTTATTTTTTATTTTTTATTTCTTAACCAAATTAATTTTTAATTTAAAAAAAAAATTCTAAAAATCAAACCATACATAGCCTAAGGATCTTTTGATAAGTAATTTCTTACCTTGGCAACTTATTTAATTATTTGTTAATTTTACGACATTTTTAATAATCTAAGACTTGTTTGGTAACCATTTCGTTTTCAGTTTTAAATTTATATTTATAAAAATTTAAAACTGTTATAAAAACTTGTTTGATAATTTTTTTGATTTATAAATTGTTGTCTCAGTTTGTAATTTTGAGGAAAAAAACGTAAATTCAAAAAATGAGTTTACGTTGGTTTTTAAACAGAAATTTAAAAATTTTACTAACAAAATTTTTTTTCAATTATATTTTTTTTCATTGAATTTTTTATCCAACTAATACAAATCGAGGAGGCAATTGATAATACTACTTTAAACCTTAGGAAAGGGGATTGCAATTACTAAAATGTGAGGGGTGTCAATGTAATTTACCCAATGAGGGAAATTTTGGTATTTAAAAAAATTAAATTGCTGAAGGAGGGAATCTGTAATGAAACTTTAAACCTCAGGGAGAGAGATGTAATTTCCAAAATGTGAGAGGGGAACAGTAATAAGCATAAACCTCAGGGGGTGTCAGTGTAATTTACCCCAAAAATTATCTTCATCTCTCATTCCCTTCATCTTTATACAATTTCTCTCAACAACTCTAACAACTTCTACTAATCCCGCTCAACAACTTCAACTTCTTCCGCTAATCCCGCACCAATTAACTTAGCTTTAATTTATCTATTATCTGGGTCTGTTGTCTGGCCCATCATCCAGTCCAGCCCACTGCTATTGAGTTCAGCCCATTTTCTTGGCCCATGACAGCTTCATTGCTAGTCGATGGGCTATCATTCCCTCCCCCTCGAAAGGAGCCTTGTCCCCAAGGCTGGAAAGTTGGAAACTTCGCTTGGAGATCTTGGTACAACTCCCAAATTGCATCCTCTAGGTATGAATTAGACCATTGGACCAATAATTGAGTTGCTTGGCCTACCTTTATACTTGATCAAACGCCAGTCCAAGATTGTAATGGGTTCAGGTTCAATGACACCATCAGTCCCAATAGGTAGAAATGTGGCTTGTAGTGTGGTGTAGGCTCCCAACTTCTTCTTGAGCAAGGACACATGGAAAACTGGGATGCAACTTAGAGTGTCGGGACAGGTCCAATTGATAAGCTACTTGACCCACCCTTTTCAATACCTAAAATGACCCATAAAATCGTGGGGACAATTTCATGTTAGACCGGCATTGTAGTGTACTTTGCTTGTAGGGCTGCAATTTGAGGAATACCCAATCTCCCATTGCAAATTGTTGTTCGGTGAGATATTGATCTGCCTGCTGTTTCATGTGATTTTGGGCTTGGACTAGGTGTTCCTTGAGGAGCTTTATAGTTGCTTTCCTATCCCTACCCCACTAATCAGCTGCAGCTATATTAGAGATCCCTGGACTATAGTGGATGTAGGAAGGTGGTATTTGGCCATACACCACCTGGTATGGTGTCAACTTTGTGGCAGTGTGGTAGTTGGTATTGAACCACCACTCAGCCAAGGGAAGCCATTGAGTCCATGCCTTGGGCCTATCTCCTGTCATGCACCTTAGGTAAACTTCAAGACACCTATTGACCACTTCTGTTTGGCCATCCGTTTGAGGATGGTAAGAGGTGCTGAGGTTCAGTTTTGTGCCTTGTAACTAGAAAAGTTCTCGCCAAAAGTTGCTGGTGAAGATGGGATCCCGATCAGAAACTATAGATTTAGGCATGCCATGCAGTTTGTAGATGGTATCCAAGAATGCTTGTGCTACTTCCACAGCTGTATAAGGATGAGATAGGGCAATGAAATGGGTGCATTTGGGCAATCTATCCACTACCACAAGTATGACAGTCTTACAATGGAAGTTGGGGAGCCTTTCTACAAAGTCCATGGATATATCAGACCAAATGCCTTCTGGACTTGGCAATAGCTGCAGTAGGCCTGGGGAAGCTACTGTCTTAGTTTTGTACTTCTGACAAATATCACATTGAGCCACAAAGGCATATATGTCCCTCTGCATACCCTTCCAATAAAAAGATCGTCTTGTTCGATGATAAGTTTTTTTGGTACCAGAATGTCCTCCCAAAGGGGTAGCATGTATCTCCTGTAGAAGCAATTCTTTGAGCTGTGCATTTGATTGCACTACTAGTCTTTCTTTGTAGGTCAACAACCCATGTGTCCAAGAATAGCTGGTTGTATGGTTGGATCATTGGTTAAGCTCTCAATGAGTGTTTTGAGGGTTGGGTCAGTATGTCATTCCTGTTTGAGAGAATTGAGCCACTCATTTTGGACAACTGAGAGAGTTGACATGGTGCAAACTTGCTCCCTATCCTGTCTGGATAAAGCATATGTAGCTTTGTTCTCATGCCCAACCTTGAACACAATGTCATAGTCATAGCCAAACAACTTTGTGAGCCACTTTTGTTGCATAGTAGCAGAGATCTTTTGGTCTAGTAGGTACTTAAGACTGAGATGATCAGTTTTGATGGTGAAATGTCTTCCCAACAAGTAATGTCCCCACTTATGGACAACATATACTGCTGCCAATAACTCCTTCTCATAGGTTGATAAGCTCAAATGTTTAGGTGCCAATGCCTTGCTAATATAAGCTATAGGATGCCCATCTTGCATGAGTACTGCCCTTATGCCTGTGCCAGATGCATCACATTTCAAAATAAAGTCCTTCTCATAGTTTGATAGTGCTAACACAGGTGTGGAGGCCATAGCTTCTTTTAAGGTGTTGAAAGCATTTTCTGCTTGCTCATTCCATCCAAAGGAGTCTGTAGACACCGCATTTTTAATTGCCCTTAAGACTTGGGTGCCACTGATTGATCATTCGAAGATGAAAGTTGTGCTATGCAAATATTCGACTTCTTCGACAATAAGAGCTTCTAAATCTCAACTTTACACCCCATTTTGGACCAAAACTATTTTAGACCTTAAAACCCTCTTTTTCAAAATATTTCTAAAAATGTTTCTACGATGATCCGAGACTTGCATTTTGTTAAAAATTATACTTTTCGGTAAATCGAGCAAGGACAAAGCAGAGATAAATGAAAGGGAGGTGAACTCTTTGAAAAAATCTTTGAAAACATCTTATTTAGAGGTTTGGAGTTGAAGAAAATAAAAGGGGAGGGAAGAAAACTAGTTGGGGAAGAAGTTAGGTATCAATATGTTAGGACAAAACTGAGCAGCCTTCACTAAAATAGGCATATCTCTTTCCACACTTAGAATTTAGATGTGAGGTTACACCATTGGAAAGTAGACTTTCGGGACTTCAATTTAGACTCAAGAATGACCTAAAACTGAGTCTGGATAAAGGAGTTATACCCATTTGAAGTTGGGCCTAAAAACAAATTTTTGTGGCCGGCCACTGATGTGGCCTGTTGGCCAGTGGAAATGGCCTGTCGGCCATTGGTGCAAATTTTTGCCATTTTGAGTGTTTTTCCGGCCACCAGTGATGGCCAGCTAGCTGATGGTGTTAAAAAGCAAATTTTTTTTTTTTGCAGATATTTTCCTCCAGCTGTTTCCACAAAGCTCTAACTGTCCCTTTTAGATATTTTCGACCTGAGGCTCATTTTTTCTATATATACTTGACCTTCTCTATTGGTTTTATGGTTGGAATTTTTGGAGCAAAACTCTCTCTCTCTCTCTCTCTCTCTCTCTCTCTCTCTCTCTTGCAAATTTGTGCACATTACCTACATACACTACACTTTTGCCTATACCTCCTTAATCAAAGTTGATCACCTTTGGACTGAGGTTCCTTGAGGCCTTCTTGGAGCTCTTGAATTTGGTTTTGGCTTGAATTGTTGCCTAGAATTGATTTTTGCTTCAAGAGGTATAACACTTGCCCTTTTAACTTCCTTTGCATATTTATTTTTCTATCTTTTCCCACTGATTTTGGGCTGTTTTTGGGCTATAAAAACTCTGTTTTGTGGGATGAAATTGGTGGTTGTAGGCCATTTAAAGATAGGGGTGGTTCACCCTTCTTTCTTTCTTATTTGTAAGGCCTTTCCACCTTTGTTTCCCACTTTTAAACCATTTTGTTTTGGGCTTTTGAACACTGAATTTCAGAGTATTTTCAGTGGTAAAAATCATGTTTTAAAGTCTAAATTTGGATGGGTTAACCTCCTCTCCTTGTGTCTTGTTTGCTAGCCTAGATAGCTCTATGTGTTAGATTATTTTTCTAACCATTTGTAGCTTAATTCCAGCATGTTTTAGGCTCTGATTTTGATTATTTTAACTCTATTTTGGGTTGGTTAAGTAATTTGAGTCTTATATTGCATGGTTGTAATGTAAGTGTCCTCACAAGCTTGGTGTTTTAGGCTTTTAGACACCACTTGTTTAAGTTAATTGCATGTTTTAGTGCTTTTCTCACTTAATTTCAGCACTCATAATCTCTGCAACCTCCCCACTTCTTGACTTTTTATTTGCTTCGAAGGTTGGTTCAACCCTGGGATTGTGTAAGTTTGAGATTGAGGTCCATGCTTAATGGTTTAATCCTCTTTTAGGGGGTTCATTATCAACGGCATGACACCTCTCTCTTGCCTTAAACCACTCTTTGTTTGACACTTCCTTCTCTTTTAGAGAACTTAATTCACCAATGGACTTAATTGGTTAAAGAATTGAAGGGTAATTAAAATGAGTAACTAAAAGTTGAAACTAAAATTGTGCAAAGATAAGAATTTGATTGTGTTTCAGTGTGTTTAATCGGACGTTAATTAAACACAAGAAAAATTGGGGCATTTAGCACTCAAAGTGATGAAATGTGCCAAGTTTCCTAGGTCGCCATTTCCCTTGATCATGCATGATAGGGTGAAGGTTTTTAGTGTTGTTTGTGCATTGATTAAACTAGTACACCTTGGTTCTTTAGCCATTATGCAAAGGCATTGCTTGATTGATGGTCTTTGAACCAAGTGTATCACTCCTTTGAGCTTGTTTTGATGATAAAGAGGGATACACAATACAAACAACCTGTGAGAATACCCTCTCTTTGCTCTGTTTTCTCTCTGTTGCAGGAAGAAATGGTGCATCATCAGTGGCCGGCCGGCCACTATTTGTGGTCTACAGGCCACCAATGTTGGATAGCAACCCCCTATTGGTGGCCAGCCGACTAGCCACCAGTGAATTTTGAGCCGAATGCTTGTGAAGCAGAGCAGAGTTAATCTAGAAGTGGAAAATCAGTGCAAAGGTTATGCAACAGAGGCTTTCAGAGGTAGACAGTGGACGTTCTTCAGTTAAAAACCGAGCATGCATGGGCCTCCCTCGCTTCCGGGACTGGTTAATTAGTTTAATTAGCAATTAATCATTATTTGTTGTACTTAATTAGTTGTAGCTAATTAGTAAAGTGTTGTACTTAGTTAATTAATCCATGTTGTAATTAATTAGTTGTAGCTAATTAGTTTGTTTTGTACTTATTTAATTAGTTTAGAGGTAGTTAATTATTATTTAAAGTTTTGTAATAATTAGTTAAGTAGTTTAGCTTAGCTAGTTTATTCATTTGGACCCTCCTTCAAGAGGACGTAATGTTGTAATAATGTGTATGTCTTCCAACCCCACGTCTTTCTCTTTTTTACTTATCCGCTTTTGATGGTTAGATTAAGGGCATCACGTTTCAATTAGCATATCGCATGTTACATCCATTCATTTGTTTCGCATGCACTGAGGCTCGGTTCATCATTCCAACTGCATTGTTAGTTTAATACTTCTTTGAATACGTGCTTAGACCGCATGTTAACAAATTGATTCATATGCCATGTTAAGTAGCCAAGACTATTTTAGATTGCATTATTGCATGCATTGCATTAGCCATTTTACATAATTAGGAATCATACATATTTTCCTAACTCTTTTGTTTTATTTTAGCTTGGTGTGCTAGGTGAGTTTTTAGTGCTTTAGCATACTTGCATGAGTGTGAGTGACTACCATGACTAGCATGCTTGCCATAAGGCTAAGTGCTTACTTGTTAAACGGTTTGAGTGCCTATAGATGAAGGCTTGTTGCTTGAATTGGAACGATTCAATAATGTACGTTTAAGCCCACTTTGTTAAGTGGCAAGTCCACAAGTTTTAAGCCCATTTTGTCAAGTGGCAAATTTAAACTCTTTTCGAAAAATAAACATGAAAATTGAATTGTTCCAATTTAAACAAAGTTAATCTATACCTTATGTGCGTGCATCACATAGTAAATGTTAGCTTAATAAACTAGAATAAGAACATATAATGTTGATAAAAGTCATATCATGATTAGTAGAGGCTGATCTTTGATCGGACGAGTGGGGGTGCTCAATTCATGACCTTTCCTTCTCGTACCTAAGTTCCTGAGCCGAGACAATCTTGGTAATGACGGACACGTGGCCTTTGGCACGAGTCATGGGTTTCTAAATTTCTCAAAAATATTTAAGTGGCGACTTTGTATCTGGCAAAGTAGTCCATTTTTGGAAATTTTATTCAAAATCGATTTTCCAAAAGATTTGCTGCATTTGGACTCTTTGGTATTTATCAATTTCACATTGCATTTGTGAGATTAGATTCAGGACCGTGAGAGTCCGAACTGTAAGGCTTATTTCGAACTTCTGAAAGGGGGCGCGAAAAAGTCGAGCTACAGAGTCCTTCTTCAATAGAGTGGTAAGTAGTGCAAAAACTTTCCTATAATTTTTCACAAAGCGTCTGTAATAACCGGTTAACCCAGAAGATGTTGGTCTGGGCCAGTTAAACACAGCCCCAATCTTTACTGGGTTTGCTGCCATACCCTGTCCAGAAATGATATGCCCCAAATACTCCAAAGATTGTTGTCCAAAGGCACACTTAGACTTCTTGACATAGAGCTGCTTGGTCCTCAGTAATTGTAGAGTGGTTTGCAAGTAGTGAAGGTGGTCAGCCCAAGTTTTACTACATATCAAGATGTCATCAAAGAAAACCAGTACAAACCTCTTCAAATAGGGTTTAAAAACTGAGTTCATTTGGCTTTGAAAAGTGGAGGGTGCATTGGTCAGCCCAAAAGGCATAACCAAAAATTCATAATGGCCTCATGAGTTCTGAAAGCAGTTTTAGAGATGTCTGCTAGGTTCACTCTGATTTGATGGTATCCAGCTATTAAATCAAGCTTTGTGAACATTTTGGCACTATGTAATTTATCCAATAGTTCATCAATTATAGGGATAGGGAATTTATCCTTAATCGTCAACTTGTTCAATTCTTTGTAATCAACACACATCTTCCACATGTGATTCTTCTTTTAACCAATAGCACAGGAGAGGAAAAAAGACTTGTACTTGGCCTAATGATACCAGCATCCATCATCTCCTTGACTATTTTTTCAATTTCATTCTTCTGTATGTATGGATACCTATATGGCTTCACATAGATGGGTTCACTGCCTTGTTTTAAGGGAATTTTGTGGTCAATCATTCATTGAGGAGGGAGGGTAGCAGGCTCCACAAAGACATCATTAAAGTCATGTAAAATGGCAGTAATATCAATGGATACCTGTTATACATGTGCAGCTGTGATACTGTACAACTAGACTAGGTATCCTTGGTTGGTTTGCTGCAAAGCCTTGCTCACTTGCTTGCTTGACACTTGTTCCACTCTGCAGCCAGTGTCTCCCTTGAGAAGGATGGCCTATCCATCCAATTGGAATTGCATTTGGAGGTTCGTAAAATCCCAAAGTATTGGTCCCAAAGTGGACAACCACTGCACCCCAAGTACCATGTCACACCCTCCAATGGCCAGGATACACACCTCTGTAGTGAAGGTAATCGCCCTACATTTCCCACGTGAAGGCCTCACATAATCCCTTGCTACATAATTTGGTCTCATCAGCCACGGTGACTGGCAGATCTATGGTGGGTTCTACTGATTGTCCAGAACTCTTGGTCACACTTGGCTTCACAAAGTTGTGGGTATTGCCAGAATGTATTAAGATAGTTATGGGCCTCCCCTTGACCTTTCCAAGTACTCTCATGGTCCTAAAGGATAGGCTACCTGACAGAGCATGCACTAAAATCTGTATTTCATCACTCAACTGAGAGTCTCCATCCTCTTGTAATTCTAGTTCTAGAGCATCTGGTTTCTCGTCTTCCCTAAGTAGCAAATACAATTGTTTCCATTGGCACTTGTGTCCCCTGACATATTTTTCATCACAGTTGTGGCAAAGACCTTTCTCTCTTCTGGCCTCCATTTTCTTGGGAGTTAGTCTTTTGATGGGAAAAGAGGTGGTACTGATGAAGGTTGAGTTGGAAGAAATGGTTGGTTGGTTGGTATTTGGAGTTAGTGGGTACTGGGGTTTTGGTATCTGGTTTAGGTCCACTTGAGAAAAAGGGTTTTGGTAATGATAGGTTTAGGAAAGGAAAAACCCAATTGTTGTTGGATGATCTTTGGGGAATTTTGTTTTGTTTACTAAGGGCTTCAATGCTTTTTTCCTGTAACCTTGCCAAACCTATGGCATGGGAAATGGTAGTAGGTTGGAACATTTGGACTCCAGCTTTGATCTCATCTTTCAACTCACTAACAAAACAACTGACAAAGAACTCATCCATTAAGCCTTTGGTTCTTATAGCTAACTCTTCAAATCCCTCATGGTACAGTTTAACAGACGTGAGCTGCTTCAACTTGGTCAATTCCCCCATAGGGTCCTCAAAAACATTGGGCCCAAAATGCAATTGAAGTCTGTGAGAGAATTCAACATAAGTGGCCATTTTTTGGGTTTGCTCGAACCATTGGTACCACTGTATCGCCTTGTCAGTGAGATACATCATAACTAATTTTACTTTAATATCTTCATCAATTTGGTTAAATTCAAATAAACGCTCACACTTATAAATCCAACCAGTAGGATCCTCACCTGAGAATTAGGGGAAAATCAATTTTGACACAACGAGTTTGAATAGAGCCGGAGTTGTGGAGTGAAAATCTATGAGGAGTAAGGAATCTCCGCCCAAATCTTTTGTCGATGGTTGTTTTTGATCGTTGTAGACACCCCATTTTTGACCGTCCTCAAGACTTGGACGTCACCGTTTGAACACTCGGTGATCATCCATGTTCGTGTTTGTTTTGAGTTCTCGGAGGTCTCGGCTACGCGCCTTTCTCAGGATCTCTCAACTTGACCGTCTTGTGCTTGGTTAGACCAAACACTTGTTTATTTTTGCACCTGAGGGTAGAGAGTAGCTTGTTAGCTATCCCTGAAACCCACCGGCCATGGCATGAAGCCACCGGCACCTTTTTATTGCTACCGACCAAATGTTTGGTCGGTCGGCACTCCTGTTCGGTGTAACGGCTCTTTGTGTGGTCGACCGGCACTTTATTTGGCCGATTGTCTTTATTTTTTGCCGGTACCTCCTTTTTGCCTTTTTCAAGCATAATGCATGCCAGCTGTGCCAGCTGGAGTGCACGAACTTGTCCTCCATACACGTATGGAGGATATGCCCCTTTTGCACCCTTTTGATCCAAGCTTCTTGGAGAAGCTTGCACCCTTTGCTCAAGCTTCTTGAGGAAGCTTGACCCTTTGTCTTAGTTTCCTCAAGAAGCTTGGACCTTTGGGTTAGCTTCCTTGAAAAGTTTGACCCCCTTGACCCCTTTTGTATTAGCTTCCCTTAGAAGCTTAGGTCTTTGCCTTGTCTATATAAGAGAGCCTTCCCTCTCCTTTGAAGAGGTTGAGCAAAACCAGACCTAATATCACATATATCTGATATATACACCACTCTCTCTCTATATCTCCCTCTCTCTCTCTTCATTTGTGTGTGTTAGAGAGCCTTAAAGTGTATTTTGTTCTTAGTTTTGCACTAGGACACATAGTATTACACCATACTTCGGTTCTTGAGGTGTTGAGAGTTTGTTCTTGGAGGTTTTGGGTTGGTTTTGATCAGAAAAAGGGGCTGGACTTGCTGTTCTTCAAGTGTTCTTCAAGGGTGAGCAATATTACTTTATATCCCCCATTCTTGCACTAGCATTTAACCTATCTTGCATACTGATTTAAGCTTTGTGTATAACTGAAAAAAGTCTTGTATTTGCATGTTTAATATCTTTCATTAAGGTCATTTTGGTGTTGGAGGTCGACCTCCCCCTCTTAGGCCTTGTTTGGCCCCTCTTGTGCCCTCTTTGATTGAGCTTTGGAACCTATTGTGTATTGGCCTTCTCACCACTGAAATCCAATGGATTTTCAGTGGTGGTGAAGGGGTCTTGAAGTCTTGCATAGGAGAGGGACACCCCTCTCCCTTTGTCTCTCTTTTGTTTGTGTTTAAGGCTTGTAAGGGTAGCATGCATGCTTAGCTTTACTCGGCTCCATTTCAGAGGTTTTTTGGTGTTATTTGGTCATATTATACCTTTGATTTTGGTCATATTTGTGGTCCATTACATGCATCATGCACTTGCTTAGCAATCTCCTTTGTTATCCTAACATGTGCCATCCATTTAGGCCATGATGCTTACATGTTCTAGCTTGACTTCATGAAGCTTTTAGTTGTTTTTTTCCATGCTTAAGGTCGTTTGGGTACTGATTTGGTCATATTTTCCATGTTTGGTATAGTCACCATACATTTTGGCTTGTGAGCCTTGAGTGTGTGAGTCATAAGCATGCTTTAGTTGGGTTGTTTTAGTGATTTGAAATCATTTCCCATGCTATTTCAGTCCATAATCCATGCTTGTATGCTTGCATTCATCACCCTTTCCATGCTTTGAAGATATGCTCTTTTGTGCCTTGAAATGAGTCATTGCGCATGCCTATGTGTTTGAGGTATTGGATTGCCATATCAGTGGGTTTTGGGGCTCCTTTTTGCATACTAAAACTCTATTTTGCATTGAAAAATCCATGCCATGTTTGCTTGGGGTAGGTGTTGGGTAATGCTCCCTTTTGTGGCTTTGAATACCCTTTATTTTGGGCCCATCTCTTGGCATGTTTTGACCATGATCTATGCATGCTTTAGTCTTGTTTTGGAGTGCCTTAGGACTATTTTAAGCCATTTTGGTCCTTTGGGGTTCGGTTGACATAGCTTTGGTTTGGACCCCTTTGTTGGCTTCAAGTTTTGCTCATTGTTGCATGCCTTACTTGCATAACATAGTTGATTTGGCATCATCCTCCATACATTTTCAGAGTTTAACATGTTGGTCTAGTGTTCATGTTTATCATCTTTGAGTGTTCTTGAAAGTCATCTTTTTGTGCCTTAGCTTTAGGCCTATTGGTGTACATGTTTGCATGAGCAATTGGCCATCATTTTTATCACTTTTGGCCACTGTTTTGGGGTGTGGCTGAGGCTCCTCCATCTTAGTGTAAGTCCATGGATCATGCATTTGTATCTTGTAGTATGTTCATTACATTGCATGATAGTTGCATCCTTGTAGTTAGTGCATTGTTACATGCTTATCACTTTGCCTAGTTGTCTATCTAGGTTGCATTGTAGCATTGCATGCTTGGCACATTGCATACTTGCATGATAGGTTACATTGCATTTGGCATGTTTTGTGCCTTAGCCTCATGTGTATACTTGAGCCACATTGCATACATGCATTACATTTTGCTTGGTTTGGGGTGTCAAACCAAGCATGAGGATTGAGATGTGTTCGTACTTAAAGTGACGAAATATGTCTCAATCCTCGGTTGCCGATGCCCTTGATCTCAACATGATAGGGCGTTAGCATTCATGTGTTTTGTTGCATGCATTTACATTGAGTTGCAAACTTAGTGCCTTTGGCCATCATGCATCAAAATAAGTGATTGGTGGCCCAAGGACCAAGGGCCACACTCCCTTGAGTCCATAGCATGATTGAGAGAGTGGTCATGCATACATTGCTTTAAAAATTCCATGCCATGCACTGTCTGTCCTCTGCTGTTGTCAAAACAAGATTCTGCAGGAAGTTTTGGCCGACCGACTATACACAGTGCCGACCGACCATCAGTGTCCAGCCGGTGATACAAGTTTTGCCCGATAAGCCTATTCTCATGGCCGGTGACCTTTTGTTCTGGCCGGTGACATCCCAGAATACTCAGGGAGTGATTTAGAAGGGGTCTGGAGACTTTCATAATTTTCAGATGAGCAAGGCAGTGTAAACAAAGGCAACAATGGCATGGTACGGATTTCCGGGCAAGACGAACCGAGCATGCATCATCCCATCATTCCGAGGCGGGGCTGCAGCCATCTTCCTTCTACATTTACTTTGTTAATTAATTAGAAGTTTTGTAATTAATTAATTAGCTAGTCAATTAGTTAATTTAGTTAATCTGTATTATTTATTCAGACCCTCCGAGCGAGGGTAATTGTGTAACAAGTGTGCATGAGTGTGTGCCTGTCTTCCAACCCCACGTCTTTCTCCCTTTTATTTACCAGCTTTCAATGGTTAGATTTAGGACACGTTTCGATTAGCATACTTATGATAGCATGTTTGCATCTATTCATCTGTTTTGCATGCACCGGGCTCGACACATCATACTAACTGCATTTGTATTTCAATTCCAAGATGAATACATGTTAGTTGTAGCATCATCATATGCCATTTTAGAATAGCCGAGCCTATTGTAGTTGCATTCCCGCATGTGTTGCATTAGGCATTTTTGTATAATTAGGATCATGCATGAATTTCTAACATAGCTTTTGTTTTGGCTTGGAGTACTCTGTAAGTTTTTTCGCTTTAGCATCCTTGCATGCGTGTGAGTGTTGCCATGATAGCATGCTTAACATGAGGCTATGTGTTTATATGATATAACTGCTCGAATGCCTGTGGGTGAAGGTTGGGTTGCTTGAGTTGGGATAATTCGTCGAAACCCGTGTTTTAGCCTACTTACGAGTAGCAAAATTCAATCCATTTTCAAAATAGACGGATATGCGATGTATTGTTCCAAATCAAGCGAACTAGTCTATACTTGTTTGCTGTGCGCATCACATAGTAAATCTAGGCTAATAACTGGAATAAGAACGCATAATGTTTTCAAAACTAGATATTATGGTTAGTAGAGGCCGATCTTTGATCGGGTGAGCGGGGGTGCTCATAGCTGACCTTCCCCAATTGTACCCAAGTTCCCGAGCCGAGGTAACTTTGGTGATGACAGACACGTGGCCTTGGGCAAACAAGTCAGAGTTTCCTAAATTCCCCCAAAATAAAATATTTAGGTAGCGACTCTGTATCTGGTAAAGTAGTTCATGTTTGGCACTTCTTTCTAAAAAATCAGTTTTTCAAAACGATTTTCCAGACTTGGACTCTTTAATGATTCATCGGTCTTGCATTGCACTTTGCGAGATTAGATACAGGACCGTGACAGTGAGTCCTGAACTGTAGTGAGCCCAAATGAACAAAACGAGGGATTTTCCCCCGAGGCATTCGGGGACGTCTACAATCGTCGCGAAGGATGAGGGCCATGATCATCTCCTTGAGTTGGTTGAGAGCAAGTTGCATTCGTGCTTCACTTTCATGTTGTTAGCGAACCAAATGTTCGTCACTCTTACGCAACTGGTGAATGGTTTCATCCATCCTCTTCTGTTCCTGCGCGTAAGTCTTTGTCATCATAAATTCCGGACGAGGAACTGCTAGCTCTGATACTAGTGATAAGGTGAGTGATAAAAATGGGATATTAAGGAAAAGATTGAGACTGAAATTAGAGAGAAATGGAAATTTGTATTGATTGAAACTGGGAATTACAACTCTGGGAAATGTTAGATCCTACTCTACTTCATTACAAAAATTATCTTCATCTCTCATTCTCTCCCTCTTTATACAATTTCTCTCAACAACTTTAACAACTTCCACTAATCCTGCTCAACAACTTCAACTTCTTCCGCTAATCCCACACCAATTAACTTAGCTTTAATTTGTCTGTTATCTGGGTCTGTTGTCTGGCCCATCATCCAGTCTAGCCCACTACTCCTGACTTCAGCCCCTTTTCTTGGCCCATGGTAGCTTTACTGCTAGTCGATGGCCTATCTTGCAATGAGATTGGAGGGAAAGATAAAAAGGCATAACTTGTGCTTGAGATTATATATATATATATAGGTAAGGTTGGGTCTGTTTATATAAGTAGTAAAGGTGTTTGCAGTTCGGTTGCGGCTACGAAATTTCTAATCCGTCATCCGTCTATTGGATTGGCGGATTGAAAAAAATCAATTTGTATCCATTCGTCGGATTGACGGATGCGAATTGGCACATTGAGGGATGGATGTGAATCAGTTTGAGGATTTAAATTTTTATAAATTTTGAACATAATAAAATAACTTTACAATATTTTTTTTACATAATAATTCAACTTAACATAATCAAAAAATTATAAGTAAATTGTCAAATACCAATAATAAATATATATAAGAAAATCCATGCATTATCAAAATTATTTCATTACTTTTTAAAAAAAAAAAAAATAACAAAATTAAGTCTTATATTTTTCACACAAAAATATCAAATATCAATACTTGTAATTTGATAAAAAGATTTCCAAATTTAAAACACAACAGAATATCTAAACTCTTTTTCAATTGAAAAAATAAACAGAATATCTAACTAAATTAAAAGCATAAAGTCTTACAAATTACTAGAGGTGGTCGTGGTTTGGTAGTTCGGTTATAGCCAAAGGAATATCAAATCCGCCATCCGTCCAAAACTAGGTGGATTGGAAAAAATCAATCTGCAACCGTTTGCCCGTCATCACGCATTCGTCCAAAATGTGGAAGATCGGTTCGATTCGATTCGGTCAGTTTGGACGGATCAGAATATCTGCTACTCACCCCTAATAAGTAGGGATTTGATCATCGTCCTTCCAAACAAATGGGTGATTCTATTTTAAACCATTGGATCATCAATTATTTTATCAAATTTAAATTTAATGAAAAATAACATTTTTCATGCTTCAATGGTTTTATCAAATGAGTATCAAATCGAATATTTCAAATGAAATTTTTACTAAAATTTGGTGAAAAAAAAAGATCCACTGTTAGAGATGTTCTTACACCCTTAATTTTAAGCTTTATTTTATTATTAATTAAAATTTTGCTTGTTTGTAAAATTACTTTTAAAGACATAATAATGAAATAGCATGTTTATTTGAACGGATTGAATAAGGAGATTATAATTCATTTGATTGTTAGTTTTGAGATACATAATTTTTGAATTATTTGATTGAAAATGATGTGTATTTCATGATTGTTAAGTCATTAGATTTTTTATTTATTTATTTATTTATTTTGGTGAATAAGTCATAAAATAAAACAAAGGATTTACAAGAATACAAGGGGAATACCCCAGGCCCTAACCCAGCTAAACAAAAGACCAAACAAAAGGCAGCCAGACACCAGCTGCAAACAAGACTATAAGATAACCACAAAACAAGACTACAAGACTACAAGATAACCACAACCTTGTTCACCCACCATATCTAAAACAAAAATAGGGGGAGTGAACAAAGGGCGAGAAAAACATGGCCCAAAAGCATCTAAATTTGCAAAGCACCACACCATGCTACAGTAGCTCTAGACGATAATACAACAAGTGTAATAAAGAATAACCCTACACACCCCGTAGGGATAGGGAAAACAACAGGTGCAACTAGACAAAAAAAACCACTCAGACCATTTAATAAAACAACGTATTTTCCATCAGAAACATTTACTCAGACTGGCGCAGCTTGCAGCCCGGTCTGTGTAACATCTTCACCACGTGAGGCCTCAATCTGGATAGCACTCATATAATAGCCCATCTCCACTGCTTCCCAATACTGATTAGAGTAACCTGGAAAAGACAGCGACACACAATTGAAATACACAAAGATTGTTCTCACAACACTGTATATATAGCAAAACTCACAAAGTATAAGGGCTATTACACTCAACCCTCAATAACCACACCCCTCAAAACAAAACAATGTTCGGATCTCAAATAGAAACATAACAGAAATAAAGAAGTAGTGAAGTAGAGAACAAACTAACAACAATTTGTGGCTCATTTCACTCAATCCTCACCAAAAAAACATTCCCTGCCCTAGTACCAGCTAGGATCCCAAACCTACAATACAAATATAGAGCAAACATAAGCACTCAGTATGTGGCTAACAACACTCAACCCACATATAGTGAACTCACGACCCTCTTTTAAGAGCTGCCACATCCCATACCTGCAAAACATAGAAGCTTATTAACGAAAACAAATGAAGGAAACTCACTATAAAACCTTGCCAAACTCAACCCTCAATATAGTGCTCCCATTCACTCGACCCACACAGATAACACAACCCTCAAATTTTGATGGTATTTGGTGGCAATCTCCATTCTTGCAAAAACCATATATCATTTTGGGATTTCTTAATATTGTTGAGAGCAAGGGCTCTATATCTGACCATGCTAATGATGTTCTTCAAAATGATTTCTTCTGGTTTCCTTTCCTTGGTAAATATACGATTGTTTCTCTCTAACCAAACATGGTACAAAGTACAATAAATAACTAAGTAATAGCAATATTAAAACTGACTTATAAATTTATTTATTTTTGGCTCAAACTTCTAAAAAATTAAATAAATAGGATATTAATAAAAATCAAATTATTTTATTTTATTTTTTGGCTGAAACTTTTATATTTTTATTTTATTAAGTGCAATACATATCATTAAAAACAACATCAATAAAAATTATAAGTGTTAAAATTTGAGCTAAATATGAATCAGAAAATCAAAACTTCCTAACACAATGGATGCATCAAATGTCCTAATGTAAATTAGAATTAGTTATCCAATAACAGTACAAATTCAAGTGGATTATATCACAATAAACTATTTTTTGAATATTTTAAATAAAAAATAGAAACTAATTTGACAAAAATAAACAAAAAAAATATATTTTTGAATTTTTAAAAATAATTTTTTATTTTTTTATTTTCTTTATGAAACTGATTTTTAGTTTCAAAAAAAATCTGAAACAAGATTTTAAATACCAGACCAAACATGGCCTAAATACTTGTAGGACAAAATTATTTTTTTATTAGCTAATCCAAATGAGAGGTAGTCCAATAGTTTTGTATAGTCCCATATATGAAGACTAACAGTCCAATCAGATTATTAGTTCGGCTTACAATTTTTCATTCGAACAACAAACTAGGTGAGATATTGGACATGAAGTCTAATCTCACCCTTCAATCCCTCCAAACAAGGATTTTAGGGTGTGTTTGTTTGGACAGACTAGATTAGGAGGGATTGTAATCCATCGGACTGTTAGTCTTAAAATACATTATCCCTGGATTATTTGGTTACATTGAATTTGTATCCTATGTTTGTTTAGTCATGGGATTAGATGTTTGGATTTGACTATTCTATTGAATCCTATATTTGTGTAAGATATTACGGAGAAGGATAAATGCTCAAAAGACTATTTTGTCCTTTTTAATTGTTTACTAAATAATAAGAATATTAAATATGAATTACAAATTTTATTTAATTTTTTTACTAGAACTTTTAAAAAATTAAATAAATAGAATATTAATAAAAATTACATAAATTTATTTTAATTTGTAGTTGAGATTTTTAAATTTTATTTTACTTTACTTTACTAAGTATAATTAATACAAAAGAAAGATTCACTTAGTGAACTGGAAGGATGTAACAAGAAGAAAGGAGCAAGGTGGATTAGGATTACGCAGGATTGATGAAATGAATGAGTTCTTGTTGGTCAAGTGGTGGTGGAGATATGGGGTAGAAGATAATTCATTATGGAAGAAAATCATTATTAGTAAGTATGGGGCTGAAGGGGGTAGATGGTTACCAATAAAGGAAGGAAGTGGCAATGTGTAGAAGTCCCCGAACGCCCCGGAAGGGTTAAGTCCCGTTCTGTTCATATTGGGGTCACTACAGTTCAAGGACTCGAATGTCACGGTTCTTAATCTTGAACCAAAGAGTCCAAATCCGGCAAATCGTTTTGAGAAAACTGATTTTTGAAAGAAGTGCCAAACATGGACTGCTTTGCCAGATACAGAGTCGCCACCTAAATGTTTTTTTAATGGGAAATTTAGAAAACCCTAACTCGGTGCCAAAGGCCACGTGTCCGTCATCACCAAAGTTCCCTCGGCTCGGGAACTTGGGTACGATTGGGGAAGGTCACTTCGTGAGCACCCCCGCTTGCCAGGTCAAAGACCGGCCTCTACTAACCATGATATCTGATTTTGAAAACATTGTGCGTTCTTATTCCGGTTATTAGCCTAGATTACTATGTGATGCTCGCAGCAAACAAGTATAGACTGAGTCGCCTGAATTGGAACAAAACACTTCATGTTTGTTTGTTTGAAAATGGTTTGATGGTGCTACCCACAGGTAGGCTAAGACATGGATTTGCCACCCTGGGGTGGGCTTAGAAAATATGATTTTGCCACTATCTAGTGGGCTTAAAACAAACATTTGATGAATTGTCCCACTCCAAATAACCCAACCTCCACCCACAGGCATTCAAGGCAGTTATATCATATAAGCACATAGCCTCATGGTAAGCATGCTATTCATGGCAGTCACTCACACGCATGCAAGGATGCTAAAGCATAAAACTCACCGAGTACTCCAAGCCAAAATAGAAACTACATTAGAAATCATGCATGATCCTAAGTATACAGAAATGCCTAATGCAACACATGCGAAAATGCAAACTATAGCAGGCTCGGCTATTCTAAACATGGCATATGGAATGCTACAGCTAACATGTATTCAAATTGGAATTGAAATACAAATGCAGTTAGTATGATGCGCCGAGCCCGGTGCGTGCAAAACAGATGAATGATGCAAACATGCTGTCATACTGTATGCTAATTGAAATATGCCCTATATCTAACCATCATAAGCAGGTAAATAAATGGGAAGAAAGACGTGGGGTTGGAAGACATACATCGTACTCACCCATACTTATTACAATTATGCCCTCGCGCAGAGGGTCCAAATAAATAATACAGTCCCAAATGAAAGAATAATACAGTCCAAATAATACAGTCCGAATAATATACAAATTCCTAATTAATTAACAAATTAACTAAGAAAAACTGTAAACTGGCATGCAAGCCAAGAGCTGCCTTGATTCTGATGAATGCTACATGTTTGGGCTGCCTTGCGCGGAAATCCACTGGGATGTCCCAATTAGCCTCTGTTTACACATTTTCTTGAAATGCATGCCAAGTCCCGAAAATTTGCTGATTCTTGATTTTGCTGCAACAGAGAACATGAAAGGGGCATAGCAATGTATTTCACAAATATATGCATGCCTCGATCCTCGTGCCACCAATCACGCATTTCGATGCATGATGGCCAAGGAGCCGAATTGCACAACTCAATATAGGATGAATGCATATGAGTGCTACAACAAAACCTAACTCCATCACGGATAATCCGGAGCGTCGGTGACTTGAGAATTGAGACATATTCCGTTACTCGGAGTACGAAACGCGCCTCGTTTCTCGTGCCCGGGGTAAGTCCTATCCCGAACACGATGCGATATGCATGAAATGCAACTAATATACAATCCTAACATACACAATGTTATGGAATGGCATACACGCTACACGAGGTAATACACAACCGGGCATACACAATGCTATGGGTGAAATGGCATACGCAATGCAATAATGGGCTTACACCAACATGAGAGAACCTTAGCCACACTCACATAGGAGGCCATCAGATGAAAACAAGACACCTCAAAATGCGTGCACGCGTGCACGCAAACCGAGAACGGGCCCTCAGGCACCGAAATGCCACTCTAATGAGACATGGCAAAGACATGGTATATGGTATGCTAATATGAAAAAATCAGTGGCAAAACGAGGGGAAAAACAGCCCCGAAACAAGGCGAAATGACACCCGATGCATGGAATCTCTCTCGAAATGCGAAATTAGGCACCCGAAATGACTTGTAGCTATATAATACATGCATAATTTGAACATGACATGAAAAAGCAGAAGCAAGGCAGCCCCAAAACTAGTATTTTTACAGTTCAAAACATGGCCAAACGGCAATCATAAGTAGGGCTAAACTGGCATACAAAAATAGCTCCGCAAGGGAGGCAATGAAGCAAGTGATAGATGCAAAGCCCAAATGGAAAAAGACCCTTCTACAACACTGAAGAGGGCCTAAAAACATGCTGTTTTTCAGTAGATGACAACCCTCAAAACAATATACAAACACGCTAAAAATGCCATGCAAGAAGTAGGCCAACAAGAGGCTATAACATGAGGTATACAAAGCATTCACCAAAAAGCCAAAGACCCTTAATGAGATATGTCCAGGGGGTCAAAATATGACCATTTTCAGTTCTGATAATGGCTTAAAAACAGAATCAAGGTAGGCTAACAAAGCATGCAAAAATGGGGGCCAAAGAGGGGTATAATGGTAAGTGCTACATGGAGGCCCCCAAAAGTGTTGATCCCTTCTAAAATGTTGTAGAGGGGCTCAAAATAAGCCAACTTACAGTTTATATCATGCCTCAAAACAGACTACACATAGGCTAGAAATACCATGCAAAATAATGGCATACAAGAGGGTATTGAAGCAAGTACCAAATGGGGGTCTCAAAAAGTGTTGAACCCTTAAAAAAACATGAAGAATGGCTCAAAAAAATGACCCTTTCAGTTAGGATCGGAGCCCAAAACAGTAAGAAAATAGGCTAGAAAGATGTGGAAAAAATGAGCTACAAAAGGGGGAAAATGGACTTACCCTTGAAGATCACTCCTTTTGTTGATTCTTGGACCAAGTTGCAGCACCTTTAGCCTCTGGAAAGCTGCTCCAAGCTGCTGTGATGGAGTAGTGGTGGTGGTGCTTGGTGGTGATGAAGAAAATGGGGTTGGAACTTGAGAGTTTTGAAGGAAATGAGAGAGATGCAGTATGTATGAGCTTGAGAGCAATTTTCCAACCCTTTTTCTAGAGCTGGGAGGCCAGCTATATGGACAAGAATGGGGGAGAAATGGAGGGCCAAAAGTGGAGGGAAAAGGCATCAATTTTCCCCCCAAAAGCCAGTCCCCCCGGATCCAGATTTTCGGGGAAAAAGCTATACAGCTGTAATGTACCCACACTGAGGAAGCTGGCCGGCCTCTTATCTGAGTTGCAGGTGGCCGGCCAGCCACCCCCCATGGCCGGCCGGCCAAGGGCAAAAATGGAAAGTTGATTTTCTGGCTGGCCACCACATATTGGTGGCCTCCCATGTGTCCTCAACAAAACCCTGTGATTGGAAATTGGCAACTGTAAGACAGGAGAGACA
Source organism: Camellia oleifera (assembly GCA_022316695.1). NCBI lineage: Eukaryota > Viridiplantae > Streptophyta > Magnoliopsida > Ericales > Theaceae > Camellia > Camellia oleifera. The sequence continues at coordinate 51,053,743 of CM039319.1, read as the reverse complement.
ACAAGCCATTTTTAGGAGGGGTTCAAAAGGTTCAACAGCAATTACTTGCCGGCCATAGACTTTTAGGGTCCTCCCATGTGTGTACAACACAAATATGCGGTTTGGGGTTGAAGACAGTGGCCCTAGGGTGGTCAACATTGGCTCGGAAGTGAGAAAAACGGGCGTCGGAGGGCGCCGGAGGAATATAACTGGTTGCTGAGACAATTGATGGCCTCCCACCCTTCAGTGACCTTCCTGGTGATAAAACAGAGGTACCTATAAAAATTGAACGAAAACCGATGCAAAACGAATGCTCGGGTGCCAAACCACGCAGTTCGGGGTCCCGAAAATAAGCTGTCAAGCACCGAAAGTGGCATTCGACCACGAAGTGGGTCTCTCAGACCTCAGTGTCCCTCGAAAGGGAGTAAATGAGATGCATGCCAAGAACTAGAGCAGTCGGAGATGGTTAGGCGGTCCCGAACCGAGGCACACGGCTTGACGGCTCTGAAAACCGGGAACCGGGCTCCGAAATGGGCAAAATGGCCTACGGCCGCGAAATGTAGCCCACAGCCATTGAGAGATGGTCTATGGGACCTCTCCCTTCCCTCAGGAAAAGAAACAGAGAAAACCGAGTCTGGTTCGCAAACCGAGGCAAGGTATAGAAGAGGGTTCGGAAGTCCGGAGGCAGGGCTCACGGCCGCGACTCTGAGACTTCTGAACGAGCACAATATGCAACATCACCAGGCGCTCAATCGGTGACATCCGAGTCTTAAGGTCGGTCAAAAATGGGGTGTCTACAGTTGCCCCTCTTTGACAGAACTCGGAAGTCAAGAAGTGACGGGAGTGAATGTCAAAGCCCAGAGACGACCCATTTTTGACAAGGCCGAAGACTTGGACAAACAAACAAAATATAGATAAATAAATGGTTGTGCCCGCAGGTTGCCTACGTATCCTTTTGCAAGGAATCAAACCAGCGTAGTTCAGGGGCAGAATACAAAATGATATGCAAAAAGATTTTGATAATTGGACTTATACGTTACGCGAAGCCGGTTTGAAAATTGGACTTATACGCTACGCGAAGCCGGTTTGAAGATTGGACTTATACGCTACGCGAAGCCGGTTTGAAAATTGGACTTATACGCTACGCGAAGCCGGTATGAAAATTGAGGATTTATGCAATGCACTGTAATGTAGTGGCTAAAATGCAATGTGATACTTAGGAAAATAGAGGTACCTTGCAGGGGCAATTGGTGATGACTCACCTCAAGCTGTTGGGGATCTCCCGCTTCTGCATCTTAATTGAACCACAGGTAATACTTTTCTCCCTGACTATGGTCGCAGCTTTCCCTATTCTCCAACAGGGTGACAGACTAGGTTGGATCAGTATCCAGAATTGAGGTGCATACAGATGCTATCTCATTCTATGGGGCTGCCATACAGATTTCAAGCCGAGGATATACCCCTGGGTATTTAAACCAGACTTTAGTCCCGGAAATCCCGAACCTTTGTGTTCTAGGCATGAGCCATTCGAACTCTAGTTTCCACCGTCTCAGTTGGTCTCCTAGGAACTCACTGCTAACACAGGCAGGAAGCTATACCAGACCACTGGAAGTCGTTCGGGCACGACAAACACCAAAGGAATTGCACCTTTAGAGGATTTAAGGTCTCCTAGACCAGAAAGTGCACAAGACAGTGCAGATGAAATGCAAGTAAACTGCAAGTACGATGCGCAAAACAACGCGAATGATGATGCAGGATTTAAGGTCTCCTTAGACCGAAGGATTTAAGGTCTCCTAGACCAGAGAGTGCGCAAGACAGTGCGAGCTGGAGGTGCACGACACAATGCGAGTAGGGTGAATGCATAAAGCAGTGTGATACAAGTAAGGTGCGCAAGATAGCGCGATGCAACGCACTAATAAGTGTAGGTGAGATACGCAAGATAGCACGATAAAATGCATGCACAATGCAAGTAATGTGCACAAAATAGTGCGATGCGCAAAATAGCGCGAGTGAAATGTTATGCACTAACAAGTGCAGGTAGGACGCGCAAGATAGCGCAAATGATACAATGCACAAAATAGTGCGATGGAGGTGCGCAAAATAGCACGAATGATAAACTACACAAAACAGTGCGATTGTGGTGCGCAAAATAGCGCGAGTGACAAACTGCACAGAACAGTGCGATGCGCAAAATAGTGCGAATGTAAACTGCACAAAACAGTGCAATTGAGGTGCGCAAAATAACGCGAATGATAAACTACACAAAACAGTGCGATACGCTAAACAGCGCGAGTGATTAGAAATGCACAAAACAGTGCGAGTGATTTGAAATGCACAAGACAGTGCGATACGCTAAACAGCGCGATACGCTAAACAGCGCGAGTGTTCTGAAATGCACAAGATAGTGCGAGTGAGATACAAAGTGTAAATGCACAAGACAGTGCGATAAAATGCATCTCCTATGCAAGTATGGGGGCATTTTCTATGCAACAGATACGAGCACTTTCTATGCAAGAATCATAACGATACGCGGCACGCATGCAACAACAGTGTATATGAAAGTTCACATTCTATGTAATAGAGGAGCATCAAATATGTACTCTGGTGCCTCTTATTTGCTTCTTAGAGGACTTCACAACATACTCAGCTCAAAAGGGCAGACCCTATTCAAATTGGCGAGAGATAACATCTGCATGTGAAACCCTCTGGTGCTGCTTGGACTGCCATTCTGACTTGAAGCAGGCTTACACTTGGGGTCGAGACACACTCATACTCCAGAGAAATAGCGAGGCCTGAGAAGGTGCACCTGGAATGCAGTCTCGGATTTTGCTAAAGTTGAAACATGCTAAGATGCTTCAAATTTTCCCTCTTTTCTTTTGCTTTGCAGTCCGGAGCCTAAATAGCTTCAGATAGGTTCTTGCTTTACTATTCTGACATGACTTGGGTTGAACCCTGCGGCTTTATGAAAGAACCAATTTTGTTTTGCACAAATGTGGAGAATGGCACAGCACTCTGAGCACAGGATGATTTTTCTTTTGAAAATGAGAAAAGGATTCTCAACCGGGTATTGAGCCTACAACTGACCACAGCCAAAACGTCTCAACACAAAAAAAAACAAAAGGTAAACGACCTGAACACAACGAGACACACTCGGGACGACTCAAAGCAAGAATCGAGACAAACAAAACAAAAGACACGACACACAGATGTATACAGGGAGCCTGTTTCACCGGGTATTGTTTCCCACCCTTTCTTATTTGTGTCTCTCACATCGCTCGGCACTCAATCTCTTGTTTTCTGAAAAAGCCCTTTTCTCACTTTTTCTCTCATCGAACATCTCTCTATTCTTCAATCTCTCATTTTCCAATCCCTCTCCTGGGTGGTTGACGGATAAATAGGAAGTTGCGGGCTCTTGCCCTTAGCATGCTGCTAGATTCTCTTTCTTCCGCTCACAACAGTGAACTTCCCCCACAGAGGGGCTACACTACAACTGAGTGTGTAGCAAATCTGCAGCTGATATTGGTTGACGATGCACTGCTAGGGAGTTTGGACGTGGTTAGATCTGTCCAGACAAAGGAGTGGAATATCTTGATCCGTTCCCGTTCGTGCTTCGCACTTGGCTTGATACCTCGTTGCTTGGAGGGTGAGAGAGCCTTCAGCCTTTTGTTGTTAGCTTCAACTGTGCCCTTTTCTGGCAAGTAGAGTGCCCTTTCTGGCAAGTGCGTTGATAAAGGGGAAAAGACAGGGAACCTGACTCAACTGTGTCCCTAGTTCATCATTTTGACCATTTTTTGTTTTTGCTTTCTACTAAAACAATTTTGACCAAAATGAGAGTTAGATTAACATGCTTGTTCGATTTTTGATTTGAAATCATGCAAGTCAAGCTATGAGCACTGAAAATTTTCCTTTTTTGGGTCCAAGAAATGGTCCCGTTTTTGGAAAAGATGAAACAATTTTCGAGAAAATTAGTCAACCTCGGTAAAAATTCTCAAAAACTATTTTTGCAAAAGGCCACTGCTCGACGAGCATAGAACCCACTCTCGAGATGCACAACCTCATATTCGAAGGAAAATTGCCCCTTGCTGGAGGGGAGCTGCATGGCAATGGAAGGTTGCCCCTTATTTGAACGGCACTGCGGCACATTGAATGGCAACGGAAAGTTGCCCCTTGTTTGAATGGCACTGCGGCACACTGAATGGCAACGAAGAGTTGCCCATTGTTTGGATGGCGCCGCAACACACTGAATGGCAACGGAAAGTTGCCCCTTGTTTGGATAGCACCGCGGCGCATTGTAGTCAGTCCTCAGAGTGACGAACACAACCAAATCCTCAGATATAGAGAAGACAAAGATGACTAAAACCATCGCATGGACACAATCAAATTGAAGCATTTTACGGCTGGACTTCAGGATGAAGTTGCCTACGTATCCCAAAGATGGGAATCAAGTCTTACGTAGTTCGGGGGTTAAGGTACACTCGTGTATTAACCTCTCCTTTTTAGGCTCTAACTTTTGCCAAGGCGCCCGTTGCAGGTTTTCGACCTTGCGAGCTTTGTTCTTCTTTCTTTTTTCTTTTTTTTTCTATTCTTTTCATTCCTTTTTCTTCTTCTTTTTTTTTTTTGCATTTTTTCATTTTCTTTTCATCACATTTCTTTTCTTTGTATATTTTTTTGCATTTTTTTTTGTTCTTTCTTTTTCTTTTTCTTGCTCTAACTTTTGCCTGGGTCGCCCTTCCGGGTTTTCGGCCCAGCGAGCCTCTCAAAGGGTAAAAGTCTAACAAGTCTATGCCAAATGGTTTTAGGATCTCGAAGCCATCTGTATCCAAGAGAGTGGCTGTTGTATCGATTTGCAGAAGGATCCATCTTCGGCTCTTCGAGCACATCGGACATTTTCGCCCCTAGGTCGAAGGGTACTTCTGTTCTAACTTTGCGAGCTTCTTCTGATCTTCCGATCTTGATCCGACTCTCCTGGCCTCTTGTTCAAGGGCTGCTTCAAATCTGGCCACACAGGCCTCACATTGTAGTTGACCGTTGAACATTCTGAATTCAAGTTCAAGGTTTGGAAGCAAAAGGGGTTGAGTCTCGAGGCTGAGAGCGATCCTAAGCTGCACAATCTCAAGAGCGATTCTACACAAGTCTTCGCAGGACCGCGCAAAACATTTTGTTTTTGAAAATTTTTAAGAAAGCGACAAATCGCTCGCGCTGAAGATAGTGTGAAACCAGTCTAGATCAAGCCAGGGTCCTTCTCAGTACTCACACTAACAAGCATGTTTTCATTCATTAAGGGCTTAGCATGCCTCTCTTTCTCCCAGTTTGATCAAAGTTTTGCAAATCCCGAGGAATTCCTCCCTCTTTGTTTTTACCACAATGTTCAAAAAGTTTTGAAAAACTCAGGTCATTACAATGACTTCAAGGCACAAGAGAGCAGGTGGAATGCACTGCCATTTCATTCAAATCCTGGCACAACTAGCACACGGCAGAAGCAAATGCGAGAGCGTGGAAATCACTGCTGTTTCATTCAAAATCTGTTGGCACAACTGGCTCCCTGACAGAAACAGACTCAAAACAAAATGGTGACGTCCGAGGTAACACCCCCGGAATCTCCTGACTCCTATATAACAGGACTGACTCGATACAACAAGACAAACCCAAAACAAAAGAGACTGACTCAAAACAAAAAGACAGACTCAAAACAAAACAACAAAACTGGCCCAATACCCAAGTCAGAAAGCACAAAAACTGGTATTTGCATATTGCTCAGAACAGTGCGTGCCATTCCCATGTCTGGAGTAAATTGAGCGTCATCCACAGCTGGTTCATCCCCCGATCACATAATCACATTATCCCCCCCCCCCCCAAGTTCACTGATCAAATGCCGATAGACTTTGCAGAGCTTAGTGCGACAATGACCCCGTTGTCAATCAAATCTTGCACTTCGTGGCGAAGACGAAAGCAATTGTCAGTGCCATGACCGATTTGTTGATGGAAGGCACAATACCGGACATCATCATGTGTAGCCGGAAGAGGGTTCGGGAGAGGCCGAGGCTCAAGGGGTTTGAGATGGCCTTGCCCAACAAGGATTTGGAAAGCTTTGGACAAAGACATGTGGAGGGCATGGAAGACCCTTTGACCTCAGGGTTGGTACTTCAAGGCTTGTGGATTTTTGCTAGACGCACCCGCAAAGGGATTGGTAGGTGCTGGCCTGGTTTGCTAATCTCTTCTGAGTGGAGGATTAGAGCTAACAGGATCGTATCTGGTATGATGGCCCTTCTCCCGGTTTTTCCTTTGATTCGGACTGCCCCTGACTTGAGTAGCGAAAGTGTCATCCACAGTTTTTGCAACAACTGCGAGGACTTGCTCTTTGTTCAGTCCCTCGGCTTTCAAAGCCTCAACAGCAAACATAAGATGTTCATGGGGATCCATGCCCGCCCCTGCCTTGTTCTTTCCACTTGCCTCCACTTTGCCAAGGGATTGGCATTCCTCAAATGTAGCCTGTTCCAAGACTGGGGAGCCTTTTGACATGAACTCCCTGGTATGTGATGTGGTTGATGACGGAGCCAATGTCCCAGAGGCCAAATCTGTCATAGTTCTCTGAAGATCATCGATCATTCTTTTCAGCTCGGAAGTAATGGGCTCACGGGTTTGAGATGATTGAGGTCCAGGTGCATCCATCATGCATAAGTCCATGCTTTCTGGAATGAACACCTCATGCTTTGGTAGATGGGCTGGGGTGATGTATATGCTGGGGTCGAAGGTGGATGGTAGTATATGGATGAGATTGAGGTAGGCAGGAGATGTTTGGTCATTGGGGTCGGAAGGTGGAGCTATCGTCCGGTTGTCGATGAGATTTTGGACCTCATGGCGAAGGCGGTAGCAACGGTCGGTGCCATAACCGCGCTGCTGATGGTACATACAGTACTTGGCGGGGTTATGTCTAGCTGGGAGTGGGTCGAGAAGAGGTTGAGGATCGAGGGGTTTGAGATGCCCTTTTTCCATCAGGAGTTTTAGTGCGCTAGTCAGGCTCATATAGAGGGGGGTGAAAGTTCTGCCCTGAGCTTGGGCTGGGCTGGCTGGTCATAGGCTTGGTTTGGCAAAAGGGTTGGCTATGACGACTGTATTGATTTCAGTGGGTTCGAAAATAGTGCTACTTCCGGCATTGGTACTCCCTGCGATCGCCCTCCTTATCGGTTCACTTGTTCTGGGAATGATCCCGCTGTTGAACGCATTCTCGACCTGAACCCCCAGTTCATGCAAACTTTTGAAAGTGAATAACGGAGCGACTATCAATTTCTGCAACATATCATGCTCGAGGTTCCGCACCATCATCTGCACTTGATCCCTCTCAGAAGGGCGGCGATCTGTTATCTGTGCTGCCTTTGCTCTCCACCTCGCAACAAATTTCACAAAAGGCTCTGTTGGGTTCTAGCGGGTTGCTTCAAGCTCTTGGATGGTCATTTCAACTTGGGTATTGTAGGAATACTGATCGACAAAGGCCTCAGCCAATTCTTCCCAGTTTTGCTTCACTTTGTCCTCCAACTTAGCGTACCAAGTGGCTGCTACACCGGACAGAGTTCTTCCATACAGAGAGAGTTTCTGTGGCTTAGTCAGACCCATCGGCTTTAGGACCTCCAAGAAAAGTCGGATATGTACCATTGGATCTCCAGACCCGTCGAAACGGTCAATATGTGGCATTTTGAATCTGTCTGGGAGCCGGACGGTAGACTCAGTGTGTCCATCCTCAATGTCGGGAATGGAGTTAAGGCCCTGTGCCTTTTTGAATTGCTTCTCAAGGTTCGCAATTTTCACTGCGGTCAGATCGAGGTCATTAGCATCAAGGCGATAAAGCCACTCATTAGGCTGCACCAGGGGTCTGAAAACTCGGGCTCTTCTCGAGGATCTGGACCCTGCAAATCTTCAACTGGCGGAAGTGGGTCAAAGTTCGGCTGGGGTCCCAAAGCTGGATGTGAGGCAGATGCCCCAGATGGGCGCTGTGTTTCAATACTGGTCTCAGCTTGCATGGCAGTTCCCTTATTTAACGCCACTACCACGGCCATAAATTCTTCCGAACCCTGTGCCATTACGGTCTGTCGAGTCCGAACAAAGGTGATGGACTGGTAACTAACGGATCAGATGAACCGGTGAGCCCTGACTGGCCTTTCTTTGCCTTGCCTCAGCGAAAGAACATTGGTTGCCCTTGAATTGAATTCTTGACCTAACAAAGTCTATCAGCACTAGTCCAATATACCCGGGGGATTTCGGAGCCTTCTGAAGCTATGGTTCTAGGACTACCTAGCAAAAGGGAAAACATGCAGCATCTCAGCCTAACTTCACCAAAACAGATACGAGCATAGTAGGATGACTGTGCCCTCTACTGAATTCTGCCCCCAAAATTCTGCCCCCAAAATTCTGCCTGTAAACTGTTACCCTCAGGTAAACTGAATCCCAAAATACTGAACTGGTGCCCGCAGGCCTGATGCCCAAACTTGCAAACTGATACATTCATTCCTGTAGAGACGCACTCTAAAGCACATAACAAGCAAGTGAGAGCCAAAACACCCCTATGTTGGGGTAGGGTTTCCCTGTCCTATTTTGTCAGGAGCTAGGGTTTCACTACGCACGCAGCGGCTTCAAACAACCTATAAACGGGTAAGCAACCTGTCCTAGTTTGGAATGGTCACTATGGATCCAAATATGCACTAGGTCGAATGGTCAAAAAGGGTGCCCCGATAAACCGGGGTTTGTGTTCTCATGCTGTCAGATCCTAGAGCCGATCAGCCTTATGGACATGCCTTGACAAGACAAGCCTCCGGCAAATCGTTCGGGAATGGCATATGGCAAACACGGTGTCCTAGGCGCACCAATGCAAATGCAACGCAAAGAAACACACAAGTGTAGCCAAAACCAGATATCATGAGTTCGAGTAAAGTTCTCTAAATCCCCAGCAGAGTCGCCAGAAACTGTATAAGTCCCCGAACGCCCCGGGAGGGTTAAGTCCCGTTCTGTTCATATTGGGGTCACTACAGTTCAAGGACTCGAATGTCACGGTTCTTAATCTTGAACCAAAGAGTCCAAATCTGGCAAATCGTTTTGAGAAAACTAATTTTTGAAAGAAGTGCCAAACATGGACTGCTTTGCCAGATACAGAGTCGCCACCTAAATGTTTTTTTAATGGGAAATTTAGAAAACCTTGACTCGGTGCCAAAGGCCACGTGTTTGTCATCACCAAAGTTGCCTCGGCTCGGGAACTTGGGTACGATTGGGGAAGGTCACTTCGTGAGCACCCTCGCTCGCCCGGTCAAAGACCGGCCTCTACTAACCATGATATCTGATTTTGAAAATATTGTGTGTTCTTATTCCGGTTATTAGCCTAGATTACTATGTGATGCTCGCAGTAAACAAGTATAGACTGAGTCGCCTGAATTGGAACAAAACACTTCATGTTTGTTTGTTTGAAAATGGTTTGATGGTGCTACCCACAGGTAGGCTAAGACATGGATTTGCCACCCTCGGGTGGGCTTAGAAAACATGATTTTGCCACTATCTAGTGGGCTTAAAACAAACATTTGATGAATTGTCCCACTCCAAATAACCCAACCTCCACCCACAGGCATTCAAGGCAGTTATATCATATAAGCACATAGCCTTATGGTAAGTATGCTATTCATGGCAGTCACTCACACGCATGCAAGGATGCTAAAGCATAAAACTCACCGAGTACTCCAAGCCAAAATAGAAACTACATTAGAAATCATGCATGATCCTAAGTATACAGAAATGCCTAATGCAACACATGCGAAAATGCAAACTATAGCAGGCTCGGCTATTCTAAACATGACATATGGAATGCTACAGCTAACATGTATTCAAATTGGAATTGAAATACAAATGCAGTTAGTATGATGCGCCGAGCCCGGTGCGTGCAAAACAGATGAATGATGCAAACATGCTGTCATACTGTATGCTAATTGAAATATGCCCTATATCTAACCATCATAAGCAGGTAAATAAAAGGGAAGAAAGACGTGGGGTTGGAAGACATACATCGCACTCACCCATACTTATTACAATTATGCCCTCGCGCAGAGGGTCCAAATAAATAATACAGTCCCAAATGAAAGAATAATACAGTCCAAATAATACAGTCCGAATAATATACAAATTCCTAATTAATTAACAAATTAACTAAGAAAAACTGTAAACTGGCATGCAAGCCAAGAACTGCCTTGATTCTGATGAATGCTACATGTTTGGGCTGCCTTGCGCGGAAATCCACTGGGATGTCCCAATTAGCCTCTGTTTACACCTTTTCTTGAAATGCATGCCAAGTCCCGAAAATTTGCTGATTCTTGATTTTGCTGCAACAGAGAACATGAAAGGGGCATAGCAATGTATTTCACAAATATATGCATGCCTCGATCCTCGTGCCACCAATCACGCATTTCGATGCATGATGGCCAAGGAGCCGAATTGCACAACTCAATATAGGATGAATGCATATGAGTGCTACAACAAAACCTAACTCCATCACGGATAATCCGGAGCGTCGGTGACTTGGGAATTGAGACACATTCCGTTACTCGGAGTACGAAACGCGCCTCGTTTCTCGTGCCCGGGGTAAGTCCTATCCCGAACACGATGCGATGTGCATGAAATGCAACTAATATACAATCCTAACATACACAATGTTATGGAATGGCATACACGCTACACGAGGTAATACACAACCGGGCATACACAATGCTATGGGTGAAATGGCATACGCAATGCAATAATGGGCTTACACCAACATGAGAGAGCCTTAGCCACACTCACATAGGAGGCCATCAGATGAAAACAAGACACCTCAAAATGCGTGCACGCGTGCACGCAAACCGAAAACGGGCCCTCAGGCACCGAAATGCCACTCTAATGAGACATGGCAAAGACATGGTATATGGTATGCTAATATGAAAAAATCAGTGGCAAAACGAGGGGAAAAACAGCCCCGAAACAAGGCGAAATGACACCCGATGCATGGAATCTCTCTCGAAATGCGAAATTAGGCACCCGAAATGGCTTGTAGCTATATAATACATGCATAATTTGAACATGACATGAAAAAGCAGAAGCAAGGCAGCCCCAAAACTAGTATTTTTACAGTTCAAAACATGGCCAAACGGCAATCATAAGTAGGGCTAAACTGGCATACAAAAATAGCTCCGCAAGGGAGGCAATGAAGCAAGTGATAGATGCAAAGCCCAAATGGAAAAAGACCCTTCTACAACACTGAAGAGGGCCTAAAAACATGCTGTTTTTCAGTAGATGACAACCCTCAAAACAATATACAAACATGCTAAAAATGCCATGCAAGAAGTAGGCCAACAAGAGGCTATAACATGAGGTATACAAAGAATTCACTAAAAAGCCAAAGACCCTTAATGAGATATGTCCAGGGGGTCAAAATATGACCATTTTCAGTTCTGATAATGGCTTAAAAACAGAATCAAGGTAGGCTAACAAAGCATGCAAAAATGGGGGCCAAAGAGGGGTATAATGGTAAGTGCTACATGGAGGCCCCCAAAAGTGTTGATCCCTTCTAAAATGTTGTAGAGGGGCTCAAAATAAGCCAACTTACAGTTTATATCATGCCTCAAAACAGACTACACATAGGCTAGAAATACCATGCAAAATAATGGCATACAAGAGGGTATTGAAGCAAGTACCAAATGGGGGTCTCAAAAAGTGTTGAACCCTTAAAAAAACATGAAGAATGGCTCAAAAAAATGACCCTTTCAGTTAGGATCGGAGCCCAAAACAGTAAGAAAATAGGCTAGAAAGATGTGGAAAAAATGAGCTACAAAAGGGGGAAAATGGACTTACTCTTGAAGATCACTCCTTTTGTTGAGTCTTGGACCAAGTTGCAGCACCTTTAGCCTCTGGAAAGCTTCTCCAAGCTGCTCTGATGGTGTAGTGTTGGTCGTGCTTGGTGGTGATGAAGAAAATGGGGTTGGAACTTGAGAGTTTTGAAGGAAATGAGAGAGATGGAGTATGTATGAGCTTGAGAGCAATTTTCCAACCCTTTTTCTAGAGCTGGGAGGCCAGCTATATGGACAAGAATGGGGGAGAAATGGAGGGCCAAAAGTGGAGGGAAAAGGCATCAATTTTCCCCCCAAAAGCCAGTCCCCCCGGATCCAGATTTTGTGGAGAAAAGCTATACAGCTGTAATGTACCCACACTAAGGAAGCTGGCCGGCCTCTTATCTGAGTTGCAGGTGGCTGGCCGGCCACCCCCCATGGCCGGCCGGCCAAGGGCAAAAATGGAAAGTTGATTTTCTGGCCGGCCACCACATATTGGTGGCCTCCCATGTGTCCTCAACAAAACCCTGTGGTTGAAAATTGACAACTATAGGACATGAGAGACAACAAGCCACTTTTAGGAGGGGTTCAAAAGGTTCAACAACAATTACTGGCCGGCCATAGACTTTTAGGGTCCTCCCATGTGTGTACAACACAAATATGTGGTTTGGGGTTGAAGACAGTGGCCCTAGGGTGGTCAACATTGGCTCGGAAGTGAGAAAAACGGGCGTCAGAGGGCGCCGGAGGAATATAACTGGTTGCTGAGACAATTAATGGCCTCCTACCCTTCAGTGACCTTTCTGGTGATAAAACAGAGGTACCTGCCAAAATTGAACAAAAACCGATGCAAAACGAATGCTCGGGGGCCAAAACACGCAATTTAGGGTCCCGAAAATAGGCTGTCAAGCACCGAAAGTGGCATTCGACCACGAAGTGGGTCTCTCAGACCTCAGTGTCCCTTGAAAGGGAGTAAATGAGATGCATGCCAAGAACCGGAGCAGTCGGAGATGGTTAGGCGGTCCCGAACTGAGGCACACGGCCTGACGGCTCCGAAAACCGGGAACCGGGCTCCGAAATGGACAAAATGGCCTACGGCCACAAAATGTAGCCCACGGCCACTGAGAGATGGTCTATGGGACCTCTCCCTCTCCTCAGGAAAACAAACAGAGAAAACCGAGTCTGATTCGCAAACCGAGGCAAGGTACAGAAGAGGGTTTGAAAGTCCGGAGGCAGGGCTCACAGCCGCGACTCTGAGACTTCTGAACGAGCACAATATGCAACATCACCGAGCGCTCAATCGGTGACGTCCGAGTCTTAAGGTCGGTCAAAAATGGGGTGTCTACACAATGAATCTATTTGTGGAGTGATATTCTAAATGTGGCAAGTTCTAATACAGGATTGTTTGAGTTTTTTGTATCGAAGTGTCAAATTAAGGTTGGAAATGGAAACAAGGTTGCATTTTGGCATGATAAATGGTTATTGAATATCCAGCTGAAAAGAGAATTCCCTAGGCTGTTTATGCTCCCAGTGGATAAGAAAGGTACTTTAAGCACCTTTATGCATAGCAGGGATAGCTCTGGGGATTAGAAGTTAGTGTTCAGAAGATCATTACTTGCCTGGGAAGAAGAGGAGGTAGTCAGGTTGCAGGTATTACTAAGAGATGCTCCCAGTATTAGATTGGAGCAGCAGGATTCAGTTGGCTAGACTGCTACTTCTTCTGGTTTGTTCACAGTGGCTTCGTTAAGAGAATGGTTAGAGGCTAACCAGGGTCCTTTATCTATGGTACCGAAGTTGCTTTGGAATAATGTGGGTCCTCCAAAGGCTCAGTTTTTGAGTTGGTTGGTGTGGAAAGGGAGGGTTAAAACCACTGATATGTTGGTAAAAATTGGGGTGTTAAGCCCAACAATGGGAAATGAATGTCCGTTTGGCAAAAATGAAGCTGAAATAGTGGACCATCTATTCTTGCTTTGTCCTGAGGTTTGGTTAGTCTGGTCAAAATTGTTGCTCTGGTGGGGAATAAATTGGGCCACACCTCCTAATGTAGTGAATATGTTGCTATGGTGGATTGGAACAAAGTTCAAGAAAATGGTGTTGAAGATTTGGAGACTCGTTCTGATTGCTATGCTCTAGTCTACCTGGAGTTTGAGAAATAAGTGTGTCTTTAAAGGTAGTCTGCCCAACATGGATAAGCTGAGTGAGATAGTAAAAGTAAGGGTTGGGCTATGGATTAAGTATAATTTGTCTAGCATACATTATTCAGTGCATGATATTGTGGAGAATTTAAGCCAACTTAGGACGTGTCTGTGAGGTGCCTAGTGGAGCTGCTGTGTAATGTTGGGCCGTGGGTGATCATCTGCAGTATAAAGGTATAGTGCTCCTATTTTTGGTTGAATGTTTCTCTGTTGGGTTGAAGCTGGCTGTAAGTTTAGGTGGATGACAGAAGGTCTTGGTGGTTGATCTGATCTGCTAGTTGGAGGGGTTGCCTTTCTATGTTAGAATGTTATGCTCAGCTGTATGTTGGAATGTTATGCTCAGCTGTATGGATGAAGCTCTGCTGAATGGATGAACAGATCAGAGGTGTAGTGTTCTCGCTTTGGCTGTATGATGCTCTGTAGGGTTGAAGTTGGCTGTAAGGCTTAGTGGATGTCATAAGGGCTTGGTGGTTGAACTGATCTGCTAGGTGGAGGGGTTGCCCTGATGTGTTGAACTTGTGATAGGCCAGGCTTCTGAGGATTGATTCATGATTTTTGGTCTTGCTGTATTTGGCATTTTGGTCTTGTTGATTTGTTTTGTTTGGTGGCTGAGGCTGTTGTTTTGGTGATGCTGTTCTGCATTAATCTGTTGTTGCATGATCCATTGTCTCTGTGACTTTATGGACCAAATTAGAGTTGTGGTGGTGAGTCTATTCAGGTGTTCATCAAGCAGCAGGAATGGAGGATGGGTCTGTTTTGGTGCTTTGCTACTGTTCTGGCTAAAGTTGCTGCTGGTAGATAGCCCACTAGTTTGGTGAGTTTGTGCTGAAGTTGATGTTGTTCTCAGGGCTGTGGAGCATTAGGATGTTATTTAGGTTTGGTGTTTTGATTATGGGTGATTCTGCAGGTGAATTGTGTGGGATTGAATTGTGTGGAATGTACTGTGGGTTTGTTTTGGGGGTTGAGTTTATGGAGGTCTTCTTTTGTTTTTGTTTTTGTTTTTATTTATTTATTTTTTGTTTTTGTTTTTGTTTTTTTTTTCTTGTTGGGCATGGTTCCTCACCATCCCTCTGTGGTTGAGCTTGCAAATAATTGAGCTTTTTTCTCAGTGCCAACCTAGTTGGGATTGGGTTTGTTAGCTATGATGCTCTTCTGCTCTTCCACCTCTTTATTGATGTTTCATCTCATATATATGTATATTTTCGTCATCAATAAAGTCTTCTTGTGTTGATAAAAAAAAAAAAAGAAGAAGTAATTTTACTATATAATTCCATGGGATGAATTATTTTACCCCCCTCCCCCCCAAGATAAAACAATTCCATATATTTGGGATTAATAGTCCAGTGCAAAATTTTTAAACTAAACAACGGACTATTTCATTCAACGGATATAAATCCTATCCCATGGCTCAATCTCTCCAAACAAACATCCCCTTAGTGTTTGTTTGATTCTAGTATTAGAGCATAGGATTGGATTGTTAATCCAGTGACATGCACATTCCTACGTTTGGATGACACAAATGATGATTGGGTTAGAAATATGTAGAACTTTTAATCCCACAAAATCGTGAGATATTCAATACCATATGTAGGTAAGTATTAAGGCTTCGTTTGGGAACATGCTAATTTAGTAACTTTTTGGCTATTTGGTTAAAATATGAATTAAAAAAAACTAGTATGTTTGTGATGACTTTTTGACTTTTTACGAAAAGATATGCAAAAAGTAGAGAGAAAAGAGATTTTTTGACTTTTTGATATGGGTTGTTGGCTTTTTGATTTTTTTTTAGTGACTTTTTAACTTTTTAACTAAAAAAATCACTTGTCAAACGAGGCTTAATAATCCCACACATATTTATCCTACTAATTGAGTTGAACAGTCAATCCAGTGGTTAATTCCATGGATTATTAATCCCATCACTATTACTCTAACAAATCAAACAGGTCTTTAGTTTTTCTCTGGTTCGGTGAAGGAATTAGACCGTGTTGTTTGGGTATATGAAACCCACCATAGGCCCTACCTCAATGATCGAAACCGTTCGTTTTTTAGACTATAGTGTGTAGAACATTTATAAAAAATTTAAGGTCTATCTAATAGTTTTACCAAGTTATTAAATTCTTATAATAAAAAATAATCATTTATTTTGAAAATAAATGTTAATTCCATCCTCCATCTCTTGTCTTATGTGGCCCTTATGAGTGCTCACAGTATCAGATTGGGTCAAATGGTCTCCCATTCGTTATCTGTTTAAACTTAAGCAGATTAAAAAAATCAGTTCACATCCATCCGCTTAATTACCAAATGCAGATTAAGCGAGCAATGTGAATTATTGAGCGAATGTGAATTGTCTTAGCGATTGGACTTTACTATTTTGGGCCTTTTTTAAACCTAATTTTCAATCATTCTTTATTATTTTGGGCTCAAAATTTTTAATTCTTCATTTTGTTATAATAAAAATAAACCCTAACTTTCATATTTGATAAATAACTAATATAATTAATAAAAAAAAAGGTTATTAATTTAACAGAGAAAACATAAAAAGCATAATATCATTTTTTAGGAGGTGTTGGCGGATCGAGTGGCTTCCTATCTGCCATCTATCCAAACTTAGATGGATTAAAAAAAATCCATCTACATTTGTCTGCTTGAATCGTTGAAATCGTCCATTATGTGACAGATTGGTTTGGGTTATTTAATTTTGACGAGTCAAATGAATGCTTGTCCAATCCTAGTGGCCCGACCCACTGCCTGTTTTTAAATTTTTTCAATTGTTAAAATCACAAAAATGGCACATATACTTTTATTGGAAATGAAAATAAATGTTATAACCTTTTTGTAAAAAAAAAAAAAAAATACACACTAAGGTGTGGTTTAGTAACTTTTAAAATTTACTAAACGTATTTATGTTTTTTATTTATTTATAAGAAAACAAAAAAATATGTTTAGCAGGCATATGTATTTTTAAATTTTGTTTTAAAAATAGATGAGAGGGGTGAGTTGGAGGTCATTGTTAGCCATGGGAGGCATGAGACGGCCAAACTGTTTTTTGGGCCTTCAGGCGAAATTTGAAAGTGGCCTTTTATATATTTATATATTAATTTATTTAACATTTATTTTTTTTTGTACTTCAATTATTGTAATTAAGATGAGATTTGTTGTGTTTACTTTTGAAGGGCCATTTTTGAACAATTAATTTTGTTTCGTTAGGCCTTTCAATAAATATATAAATATATATATATATATATGAATCTTTGAATAAGAAATGTTTTGTTCGAACCTTTATTATTAACGAGTTTTATTTGAGGACTGTTATAGATAACCAAAATATTTTACTTGACATTTTACATCTGAAGTGATATGAGGGTTTCTAATATTTTATCAAAAAATTAGGGTCCTAGAATTTGGGACTTAGAAATGGGTATGTGTGTGGTGGAAATTGAATTGATGAAGTGTAGAATCCACATATGAAATAAATCTGAGCCATTGATATGAAATTTTGAATAATTTATGCATTTTTATGTCTAGATCCACAACATTACTGATATTTTATAGATGGACTATATATATGTACATGGCATTTATTGTATGAATACACATAAAAGGTAAAATAAAATGGTAAATATGTATATGATAATAACTAATATTTCTCTTTTTATTTAAGTGGGCCTTGGGATAATTTTATTTTTTAAATAGAAATGCTATTTTACACCAACTTTATTTTACCATTTTAATTTGTTTTCTATGTGTATTAATGTAATAGAAATCATGTGTATGTATAGGATTTATTAATTTAACAAATAGTGAAACTTATTATGCTATATAAGAAATAACATAAAAAAGTGGATAATTGTTAAAATTTTAGGAGATATATGGCGGATTTTTTTTTATATATTTTAAATAGGTATTTAGATAAGGCCTTTCTTTTTGGATAAGGCCTTGGGCAAGCGCCTTTCTCACCTAAAGCATGGACCAATCCTAATGGGAGGTGGTGATTAGAAGAGAGTGCTCGTGACGATGGTTACAGTTGGAAATGGCCGAATGTGGTGATCATGAGCGGTGGGTGTAGGACAGAGATAAATGAATGAAATTTTATTTTTAAAACAAGTCACAAGCCACCTAAGCTACAAGCCACAAGGGACAACATATCTATTATTATTGGAAAACAAGCCACAAGCCACCTAAGCTCATATGCATATGCATATGTGGGTGGGAGAGTTGTTATATTACATACATATATATAAAGACGACATATATATCTGAGTAGAGTTTTCAGATTATGATGACAATCCAAACCAAGTAAAACAAACATATTAAAAACTAATTAAACAAGTTGGAACTGTCCTTGGCTTGACCTTGAGCAAAGATCCATCTTAGTTACGAACCCAAACTAGATGATCCTCAGGAAGGAAATGGCAAACTGGAACTGTCCCTGGCTTGACCTTGAGCACTTTAAAGGCCAAGTTTTTCGGATCCCAACCCGATGTGTCGGTATGGCACACTGCAACTGCTTCTACTTTCGTTCCATCGACGCCTACCATTGAAGCCTTGTACGCCTTTATTGTGGTTTGTGTCGTGTGGCAATAAAACACGGTGTACTTGTAGTTTTGCTTATGGCACAATACGGCTGCATCGCTTGCCATCTTCTTCACTCCTTCAAAAGTGTATGTTTGCAAAGGGGTTTCTTTTTTGACTTCTGTGGAGATTGCTTGGATACTTTTCCCAAGCCTGTAACGACAGAAATCGATCATGGACTCTAGTGAAGTCGCGCAATATTTCTCTTCTCCTTTGGTTGCAGGCTCTTCGCATTCTTTGATTGTTTGCTTGATTGTCTTGGCTTCCATGGAGTTGGGTTTCACCAAGAAGTAGTCAAGAATTTGTGGCATTTTCTTGGATGAAAAGGGTATTTTCTCGGCAACCTGGCGAGGCAAGAAAGTAGTTGATGTGGTGGTTTTAGTGAACTGCAATGTCATTTTTGTGTATTTTTTCTAGTCATTTTCAAAGAAGAAAAGAACGATGTTGGGATTATAATGGAGTTGATCCGGAGTAGCAGCGAAACTGTAATTGATGTTCACAACAGGGCCTTTTGCGATGACATAGGGCTTTCTTTTGTGTCCGGTGTTCACAGAGACACCTCCTTTCCCGACACCAACACTAGTGCCACCGGGCTTTCCTTTCCCTGCATCGACACTTACGCCGCCCTTCCCTACCCCGACTGAGGTGCTCTTATCTTCCATCCATTCTGCAAATTAGGAAGATAAAATTAAGTATGAGGTTTGTGATGTTTTCTCTCCTACGTATCTATTTCTCTCATCTCTTTCCTACCTCTTCGTTCGCTCCAAGATTTAAATGAAGGGGTTGTTGGCAGTGGTGTGGCCAAAAAAGTTATTTAGTAGTGTCATTTTAAGGCTAAGTTTGGGATATCCCAAATAATCCAAAAAGTTAAAAAGTTACTCAAAAAGTTAAAAAGTTAACATTATTCACCAAAAATCAACAATTACGGCTGCACAATTCCCAATTCAAATTTTCCTCTAAAAACCAATTTTTACAATTTTTTATTACACATTTTTCCATAAAAAGTCAAAAAGTTAACCCAAACATCCATATTTTCAACCTCACTTTTTTAGTCAAAAAAGATAAAAAGTACATTTATTTAGTCTTCCCGAACAAAATTGTCATCGATGTCATTACATACTTCTTTAGTGGAGGAACATGTTGTGAGGATTGGAGGATGGAGCGGAGAAAGAGGAGGTAGGTGAAAATTGTTTTTCAATTTTTCAATTTTTTTGTTAATTTTTTTTTCTTGTGATTTAGGTGAAAATTGAGATGAAATTAACTTTGCCCAATCACCGTTCAAATAATGATTTCTTACTTTTTGTTTGAGTAAAAAAGTTAGTGGAGAAATCAATGCATGACAATTAATTCTCTTTTAGTGTGATTATAAGAATCTTTATTTATCAATAAGAGAAATAAAGATATACAAGCTTAAAAGATTCACAAACAATGCTCAAAAAAAGTTAAGTTAAGTCAAGCCTGACCTTAATACCGTCAAACTATAATAGTAAAGGGTTAGTGATTCAAAAATTAATGAGCGTAAGTCTTGTACCCCAGTAACCGGTAGTGAAATTTGGACCCTTAACCTCTTGTCTACTAAAGAGTCACTCTTGCATCTTGACCACCAAATCATTACCTTTTTTTTTTTTTTTTTTTTTATAAACGTGATAAATTGAATATGTTATGATTATCGAATCGATCTAATATTTTATATAGATAAAATACATAAAATATCTGTCAAAATAAACGAATTCAGATGATTAAAACAGAACTCAAACAACGGCATGTCCTAGTGGAACTGCCTCCGTCACAATTTCTTCTTGTTTTACATGGAAGCAAATGGTGTTGAAAGTTACCAAGTTAAAAAAATAAAAAATCAAAATAAAAAAATAAAATGACAAAGAGGAAAGGAGTCTATAGCCGGCTCAACATTAATTAGGCCACTTAGCCCTAGTCCAAGGCTTCTTGAGAAAATTTATATATATATATATATATAGAATTTTGGCCTTCATTTTTACAAAGAGTTTAGTAAAAATCTCATTTTAATATTTAATCTAAGATCTCAAAAAATCTTAAATCATTCCTGTCTAGAGTGGAAGACTAACCAGGGTGTAAAAGATCCTTGACAACCTTAGGCATGGGAGAGTTTGGCAGAGTCGAGTTCCAGTATGCTTAAGGAGATGGAGTTGCATGACTTGCTACCAATGTCAACTATAAAAAAATAAAAATCTCGTCAACTAATTTCTCACTTTGAATACCAAAAAATTTGCATTAACTTACATAAATACTTATTTATTAGATGAATTATTTTTTGAAGACTATTTTAATGATTTTTTAATATAAAATAATTGTTTTTAGGAAGCAATAAAAAAATTATTTTCAGGGAATTTTTTTTTTAAAGATCCATGATATTAAGATTTTATAAGATAAAGGATATATAATATTTTCATAATAGATAAGATCCCTCAACATTTTCATAAAGAAAATTCGGCTCAGAAAAATTTCACCTGACTCAGAGAAATTTCTATCTCGACACAGAAAAATTTTAATTTTCAAATTTTGAAATTTCTCTGGTATGATACAGAAAAATTTCATCAAGGTACCTTAATTAATAAAAAAAAAAAACATCACGGACCTCAACGTTGGAGAGGGATATTTCATTAATTTTTCTTTATTTTTATACAAAAATGTGAACGATATGAATGTTGAATGTTTTCAAACTTTTCATTATTTTTTGTTTTCAAAAACATAAAAACTAAAGTAAAGAAAAGTTAAACAACATTTGTTGAGGACATAAATACATGGACAAATTATATCCATAATTTCAGTAATTTGTCTGTTATATCAATTAGTCCATACAGATTAAATTGTATTAATTTTGCTTTTTAATTTTTCATATTTGTGTTAGTTTAGTTTAAATTAATAACATTTAATAAGAAATTGAACAAAAATAAAAGGCATAATGGTCCATTTAAAAGAGAATAGGTCATTTCAAATTGGACACAAACTCCTCATTCACTTGAGGAGTGTGAATGGATAATTTTTGCTATTTGATTTTAGTCCAATTTGTTAAAAGCATTATTAATTAGATTAAATTGATATAATATAAAAAATTCAAAAGTAAAATTAATAAAATTAAAATTACAACAACTAAATTGACACAAAAAATGAACTATAAGAAGTACCAATGTAATTTATCCAAAATAGATATACACATACAAGAACATATATCTATTCAATTATTAAAAGCACACAACATAGAAGATGCAACTTCCTCACGCTTTTCCTATTTTTCAAGAATGCTCCTCAAATTGCTAACTATAAAATTTCATATCTAGCAAGGTCTTTAAGTCATTTTCAAAAAACTTTACTATTATGTTTGGTTAGGAGATTTACGAAGGGATTTAGAAAGAAAAGAATAAAAGATAAATAAAATGTGTACCTATATTTTATATAATTTTAAATACTTTTTCTTTTTTCCTTTCAAAATTATTTCTTAAATCCCTCAATTAAATACAGTGTAAACCATTTTCAAATTCAACCCGTCCTCTTTCTTTTTTTTTTATTTATATTAAACCGCTCAAAATTGCAAAAAATAAAAAAAATAAATAAATAAAAACATATGTTAATGAGGATTTGGGAGCCGAGAAACTCACAGAAAGAAATGCATGGATGGGTAGGAGGTGGAATTCCATAGAAAGCTGCGGAAAAGAAAACTATGATATGTAAGAGAAAGAAAGGTTATTAGAGTTGGTTTGGGATGTTCTAAAAAAGTGTACTTTTTGATTTATTGACTTATATAGGCTGGGTTTGGGTTGGGTTTGATGTGATGTGTTAGAGAGGTGATATGATTTAAATAAGATGATGTGACTTAGGGTTGGTTTAGGATGTTCTAAAAAAGTGTATTTTTTGGCTTATTGGCTTATATGGATTGGGTTTGGGTTGAGTTTGGTGTGATGTGTTAGAGAGGTGATGTGATTTAAATAAGATGATGTGACTTAAATAGGATAGTGACTTTTTAACTTTTTGTATTATTTTAATAGATGTCAAACTTGATTTTAAATAAGATAGTGACTTTTTAATTTTTTATGTTATTTAAATTATGCCAAATTTAACCTTAGTATAGCGAGCTCGCACTTGGAAGTAAGAGAAGTGAGACTCTGATATTTATAAGTGGAGTGTCAGTGTTAGGACTTACATTGCATGCACAAGCCGTACTCATCTTGTCACGTGACGCACAATCAGTACCAATAGGGAAGTAGGGGCAAACAGGTCATTTGTATATTTATTACAATAATATAATACTTAATTTTTTTTTATTTTTTTTTAAGTTAAAAAGTTATTTTAAACACTCATTTTTTTTTCTTAACTTTTTAGCGAAAAAATCAAAAAGTACATTTATCTAAATCATTCCAAACAACCGAATACAAAAAAAAAATATAAAAATTTAGTACATTTTTATATTTTTGTGTATTAATTTTTACAAATATTTTTTCACAAATATTTTACTATTTAGATATATCTAAGTAAAGTTCATTTAAAAAAGTAAATAATTACTTAAGATTTTAAAAAATATTTATTAAAAACAAAAAAACACGAAAAACAAAAAACTCAATTTTTAAAAAATTGAATTCAGAAAACTAAAACCAAACACACTGATTATTCATATAAAAAAATTAAGTTATTTAGATATTTATAACTCTATAATTAGGTTATAATTATTTTTTAAAAATTAAGGTAATTGTTAATTTTTAAAAAAAATAAATGTGCTCTTATTATAGAGTTATAAATATCCAATCAATTTAATTTTTTACATAAATAATTTATTCGACGAATCATATAATATGAATAATTCAAATTATTAAAAAAACTCTAGACAAAACCTCCACAAGGGATAACAACCTGCTCCAAATACCTTTTGGGGACGCTCCAAATAAGTTATTTATTGACTTGGGTGGGTTTGGGAAGTGGGTTGGCTTTTTAGTTTTTTGATTTTTTTGGCTATTTTAGCCTGGGCTTAAAAGCTTGGTTTGGGAAGGATTTTTTGACTTTTTTGAGTTTTTTTGTGAGAGAAGAGTGTAATGATTATGGGTTAAATGTGATGTTTTGTTTTTTTGGGACTAAAATAGCCTGTTTTGTCTTTTGTGACTATTTTAGCCCCAACCCACTACCCAAACGGGGCCTTTATTAGCTTGTTCCTATCACATCACCTTTTTATTTTTTTACATTTTTATATAATAAATAAAAAAATTCAAAAAATAAGTCATCCCCAAAACAACTCTTAATGGCCTCGCCACAATTAACAAATCTTGTAATATCTAATACCAAAATTTGTTCCTAACATTATCACTAACATTCCATTTATAAAAAAAAAAAAATATAAGTTTAATTATTAATATTTATCACTCTTGTATAAATATTGGTCTACCACTATTTGGAATTGGGCTGAGAATTATCTAATTAATTCTACAGTTATGCTCAAAGGTCTTCAAGCTGTTGTATGGCTAATTTTAAGGCTTCTTGTTTTATAGTTAGCTGTCTATTTATCTGAGAAATTTTTAAATTGTAATTTTCTAGGGATCTGCCAGAAGCTAATGATAAAAGAAACTGATATCTAAATTTTTGATCTTCTAATTCTTGTATTAGTTCAGTACTAATTTTAATTTTACTCCTAAAGTCTTCGTCTGAGGGCATATACTTTTTTGATTTTTTGAAATTCTTATATGGACAATATTTCCTTAATATTTCTACTCGGGTTGCTCTCCTTTATTTCTAAAATTCTTTTCTATGGCAAAAACTATTTTTAGGCAATGTTTGTTTTCATTACATGTACTCCCACCTTGAGACTAAGCCTCGTTCAACGTAGTATATTTTTATTTTTCATTTTTTACTTTTCTCTTTCTGCCTACAATTCGCCCTCCAACGCCTAACCACGGCTCACACGGGCTCTTCAGCTAAGGTCACTCAGTAACAAAATAGAAAACTGAAGATACTACGAAAGTTCAAAGCATGTAATATTAATGAGCAAACAAGCATTTCATAAACTTAGTTTTTCCAAACAAATAAATTTTTAGAATAGAAGAGTTACCCTTTTGAAATATTTAAGGAAAAGAGAAACTACTCACACTTCATATTAATAAGAAATATACTTACAAAGATTATATTACAGACTCTGAAACTCTAAAAAACTTAATACACTTAGAGGTTTTTGAGAGGGGTTGGAAAATTTACAACGCAGAGTGAAGTGGTGTTTTTTCATTCTGCTAAATCCGTTGGCAAGTATGCCAATTTATACAACTCAAAAGAAAGATGAAAACAAAATTTTAATCTATGCTCTACGTCTAGACCTTCCCTTAATTCAAAGCCTATAAGCCTAGACTTTAGGCTTTTTGACAATTTCTCTCAACGTGTGCAAAATTTGAAGGACAAATATATGCACAAAAGACAAAACTATATATATGTATACAATTATATGCCTGAAAACACTTTTTAAGATGTAGATAAATTTTATCAATAAAATATTTGGATAATGATATCGGGTACTGCTTTGGGCCCCATCGCATATCATTCAATCCTTCTTTTTTGACAAAATTTTGACACTATAATTTATTATAAGACACGTATAAAGATTTTCACAGCTTTTCTTTCATAAAGCAAGATAAGAGATATCTTCTTTATTAAAGTAGTGAGTGAAGGAAAATCCTTATCACTGACAGACTCAAATAATTACAGACACAAAATATCTACAAAAATCTTTTTTGTCTTTTCTTGGCGTGCATTTTTCTGATATCTGAGGAGAATCTTTATCTTCTATGGATTTTGTCTTCTTTTAGTGGAGCGCCAATTTTTTATGCTGACCCATGGAGTGATGCTTCTAGGCGGGTTCTCGAGTGTCTTACAGAATTGAAAGAGTTACGTGGAACTATTAGAATATTATGAGTCTTGTAGTGGGACCCGATTTTTTTTTTTTTTTTAACCCATACATTCTATCTGCGAGGTCGTCCAGATCTGCTGCTGAGAGTTGGTCGTAAAAGTCATCCCCATCTCCCATGGGCATGGGCGGTTCATCGTACCATTCTTGATCCTGTCCGTCGATTTCTGGTGACTCATGAGAAACGCCATACTGATAGTTAGGGAACCAACTTTCTTCGACAAATGTCTCTTTACTGAATGGATAATCCGGGATAGCTAAATTGCAATATATCTTCTGATATCTATCTTCACAAACTAGATGTCCGGAATTCCCATTATATGTTAATAGAGAGTCGCTAGCAAATTTTCTCCATTTGTTGAGCTGGTCTTTGAGTGGAAATCTTCTACATGGCCAAGGTCTCCTATTGAGAAGTGCTGGATATCTTGAAGTTCCTATGAGGTACATCTTATGCTTAGCTGGGTTGCACCATATTCCCTTCCATTTTGGTAGTTTGCTATCTATCAATGCCTCTACATACGGATGAAATTCTTCCATTACACATAGTACTGCATGAGCAAGCTTATGTCCAAAGCTATCTGTCTGATCTGGATCTATGAAAATTAATCTGGAGACAAAGCCGTAGTCTAACAATTTTGGGGCTGTTAGATAACGAATCTCGCCTCTGATTTCTATCTCCAATGGCTCGAATGTAGCTAAATTTATCTGGCAAAGGCAAACACTGAAGTCCAGGTTACACTGACATCTTCCAAAATGCTCGGATCTCCTGTTGCATTTTTCTTCATCTAAACAGGGCTGTTCTTCTTCTTCATAGGTATAGGTCCACTGATAAGCTAAGCCGAGGCAGTCAACTCTTGCTATAAAAAGGTCTTGAAGAAATTGCTGAATAATGACTAGATCGCTATTTCTACTATCTTCGGCTAAGGTGTAAATATAGGGTTTTAGGTCTTCTATTACTTGGCTTTTCTCACAAAAAGATCGAATGATAGAATGCCTGAAGAAATACATTCTAACACTCAATTGGTCAAATTCCTCACTGGTGAGTTGTTTGATTTCTGGGCTAGGTAATGAGGTAAGTGTTCTTTCTGGAGCTAATTTTTTAAGCTGATTGGTTAGGGTTCGAACGGTTGCTTTCAATTGTTTTTCTTCGTCTCGGAGCTGGTCTAGCTCTTCACTGACTCTTTTGCCTTTATCCATAATTTTCTTGAAATTTCTGGAAAGGCCTTCACAATGTCTGCACATCTGGAGAGGATTCTGAAAATCTGTCTGAGGGTTAGAACTACTACTACTGCCTGAACTACTGCTTTCAATTATCTGGCTAACTAGAACTCCACTAGTAGCAAGGATGGTTGACCTCATCTTGCTCAATGTGTCCAGGTAATCTTCAGCTATCTGGCTAATAAAGTAACTGGTTCCTATTTGTCTTCGGGCATAGGTACTAGCTGACTCAAAATCATAAAATCCTTTAAACTGGGTATAGGAAAATTTTTAACTAAGGGTTCTACTTCTACCCAGTCATGGTAAATACCAGGCTTGGTTCCTTTAGCTACTACATAGAAAGAAAAACTTTTTGATAAAGGTTTATTTTGGATTTTTGAAAAATATATACTGAGAGAGTTTAGGGCTGAAAGGCGTTTGGCTGGGTGGTTCTGACTGGTCCAAAGGTTATCTAAAAGACACTGTTGAACTGGGTCTAACTCTATCCCTGTTAAAGGTCTGAATTTGGTTCTGTCTTCATGAATGGGAAGAGAAAATCCCCCAAAGTTCATGGTCTTGCTGTTCTCCATTATCTGTACAAAAATTAAACTGGTTATCTTCTTTTTCTAAATAAATTTTCCTACTTAACCAATCTGTTAATCTATTGTCACTACCTTTGATATGCTCGAACTCTACTTTGTATCCTTGCCCTACTATACAATCTAAAAATTTTGCCCATCTTCTAGTGCTTAATTTACGCTCATTGAGTTTGTTATGGAATCTAACTATAGCTTCACAATCTGTTCTAATTGTAAAAGGTTTGTGCAAAAATAATCTAAATTTATTTATTGTATAAACTACTCATAATATTTCAAAATCTAAGCTGGTCATGGTTGTATCTTTTTCTTTAAACTTTCCGGAACTGTATCTACAAATGCGTTCTTTATTTTTACTATCATACTTACTAGGTTTGGCTAATAATATTGTTCCCCATCCTAATTGACTTGCGTCTGTTTCTACAACTATATATTCTGATTCTAAAGGGAGTTGTAGGTCTGGTAGCTTTCTTCAAATATCTTTTATTTTTCTGACTAGAGCTATATCTTGCTGATTAAAATATTTTTGTCCTGTGGGTGTGGTTTTATTGTAAAGTGGTCCTATTATTTTACTAAGGTTAGGAATATACATTCGTGCATAATTTAAAATTCCTAAAAAAGACTGAAGTTATTTTGTATCTTCTAGTTTATCTGGATAATCTAAAATTTTCTTGACTATATGAGGTTGTAATCTAATTTTCCCATCTCCTAACTCCATTCCTAAAAATTCTATGTGAGGTTTATTTAATACCATCTTCTTGTTGCTAATTATTATTCCATTATTTATGAATTTTTCTAAGGCTATATATAAATGATCTATATGACTATTTTTATCTGGACTAAATACTAATATGTCATCTATGTATACTAGTATAAAACTATATTTATTAAATATACTATCCATTTTACGCTGAAATATGGAAGGTGCATTTTTTAATCCAAAGGGCATAACTAGCCATTCATAGTGTCCTTGAGGGCAACAGAAGGCTGTCCATGGTATGCTTTCCTTTTCCATTTTTATCTGCCAAAATCCTGACTTACAATCAAATTTACTAAATATTTTTGCTGTCTGTATTCTATTTATGAGTTGATCTTTATCTGGTATATTATATTTATCTTCTTCTGTATTGTCATTTAATCTTTTATAATTTATAACCATTCTAGCTTTTCCTCTTTTTATCTCTGCATGATTTCTAACCATAAATGCTGCGCTTCTATGTGGACTATTACTAGGTCTAATTACTCCTAAATCTAATAGCTCCTTAATCTGGGTTCTAAATTCTTCTATATCCACTAGCGTATGATCTATTTGTGCTGAGGTAATCCTATAATCTCTATTTTTTATATCTAAACTAGCTAAAATTTTATTTCTCTCCCAATATTTCATGGGTTGTTCTCCTAAAATTTCTGTTGTTTCAGCTAATCTTATTATCTCATCTAAATCATTTTCTGTTCTCTTGTATTTTGGTTTTTTCTTTATTTTTCCTATTTTTGCAAAAATTAATTTTAAGTTAGCTATTTCTTGAAAATCTTCTAAGTTCCAATAATCTCTCTTATTTTCAAAATGAACTTCTTCAAAATCTTCTAACTCATAATTTTCCATATCTAATTTTTCTAAAGAAGTGTTTTCTACATCATTAGGTATGTATGTTTGGGCTAGCTCTGGAAAAATATTTCTACTTGGAAATAAAAAACTAGCGGGAACTGAATCTACTCCTATGGTACCACCACGCTTCGCACGCAACTCTGATGAATGGGCTATAGTGCTGAGGGCGTAAGCTGTTGGGGTATTGACGGTTCGTTTGAAGAAGCTGATGTTGTGTTGGCTGATAAACATACCACCTTGTAAACTAAGTATGAAATTAAGTCCTAAAATGAAAGGATGATTCTGACGGGTATTTTCGATCCAAACTTGAGGTAGTGAGAACCATTCTATGTGCTGATCTTGAGAACCTAGATGATGAAAACTAATCTGAGCACTATTGATGCAATGTGTGTATGTTTGTTTAGTGCCATCTGCTATGCTAACTAAGGCTGGGGTTGCTAAGGCTGTGCTCCATCCTGGTGGAACTACATGTTGTTCTATATATGATTTACTAGCTCCTGTATCTATCATGGCATTTATACTAAGGGTTTTTTCTATGAATTTAATTACACAAGATATGTCAATTAAGTTTGACTTGGGTATAACGGGGTAATTAAATGGTAAATATGTATTATCTGGCTGTACTTGAGAGTATTGACTAAAGGGTTGAGAATCAACTAGGTTGACTAATTCTAAAGAATTCATATGTTCGTCAATTAATTTATCTTTTAAAGGGTATTTAGTATGAAACTGTTCTAACTGTTGTTTGAGCTGCCTATTTTCTAATTCTAAACATTCTATGTGTCACGACCCAAACCCGCCCCTAAAAGTTTGGCATCGTAACCGGCCAGTAATCCTAGATTACCACAGGCCTTACTGTACAAAACATAATTAATCGGGGCTCGCGGAAACGACAACAAATAACCATAGTCCAAAGAGCTGTGCATAAATATGAACAAGTATTTACATGCCAAAAATGTGTTAATTTACCCACTTACTGTACATCACATATAACAAAAGATCATATACATCACATAGGCAAAAGCCACAGATACAACAAGACAAAGCTCACAAAACGGCCTTCTAGGCCTAGCCTCGACTCAGAGGCACACAAAACTGGTAGGCTCGATGCAAATCTCAGCTTAGACTTGACTCCCAGCAGGCTCACCTATAAATACATATATACAAACAATGAGCTAAAGCTCAACAAGTAACATTAAAGTAAAGGGGTGGTGAACGAATTCCTCATAACATATATCCGTAAATAAAATCATTCATAATTATAGTCATCTCATATCAGAACATACATAATGGCATACTCCATAGAACATAACATGTACTGTCTTCCGACTAGAGTAATCGGTTCCGGACACCGATTAAACACATATTGCCACAATGAAGTGGATAACGAGATCTCGTAAACTGGTCATGGACCCGCACTAACGTGCCGTCCCCCATGACTTGGGACTTCCTATGGATGCCATACTAGATTCGCAAATAGGACATTCGTTCACAGAATCAAATTCGCATTTCGAAAACGTAACTTAACGTAGCACATTGGAAACATACTTTATAGGAACATAACTTTACAGAAATGTTACTTATAGTGGGTTTCCGAAACCGGTTGTACGGTCTTTGTGATTTGACCTGTAAACATCAACATTTGCGGCATAATTCTTCAATACACATAGCCATTACAACAAGTTCATGTCATTCTATTCTTATTCTACCTTAATACATGTCATCATTAAATCACATAGTGCATACATTTTATTCTTTCTTTATTTTAATTCATGCTATACTAGTTTTACTCTACATAATTCATCTCATAAAATCAAGTACTTCATGCCATGTTATTCTTTCTTAATTTTATCCCATGATGTTATTCCATTCCCTCTACTCTATTACATATAAATGAGATGCTAAATAATATAAATGAGATGCAGAAATTAAATAATTGTAGGCTTCCTTTGCAAAATCAATTTCTAATTTTATGAAAACAAAACCCAACATTTGAAAGCCACTTTCAATTTACAAAACTAAGGCCAAAACATTTGCAAGAGACTTGATCAACAACATGATTTAAACATTAAAACTACTAAACAAAACCCAATTGCAACATATAAAAGATCAAGCTTTGATTTAAATTAGAAAACTATAATTTTAAACATGAATTTCATGAATCATGCACATAAACTCAAATAATTCAAATCCATGAAGTTTCTCCTTCCAATATGAAAATCAAGCAAGAAAACATGATTCTAAACATAAATTACATGATAGTATGCCATATGTGCTCATGGATGCATCTTAGATGAAAATATAACCCATCCTCTCAAAAATACATAATTTCCCCTTCCATAACACTTATTCACCATGAAAACATGAAGGAATTAACCTCAATTCAAGAAGTTAGAGAGAATTCCTTACCTTGATCACTTAATTGGAGAGATTTGAGCCTAATCCCCTTTTTCTCTTTTTCTTTCCCTTGGTTCTTCTCTTTCCCGTATTCTATCTCTCTCTCCCTCTTTTAGATATTTTCTCTCTTTAGTCTTGAGTCAAAACAAAGGTCAACACATCCTTATCTATATCTTTAGTCATATATGCATCAAATAAACCATTATGCCCAAAACACTTAAGCCAAACAAGGCCCTTGTACTTACATCATATATAAACACTTGTGCCAAAACACTTGAGCCAAACGGAGCCTAGCGAATCAGACGAAATTCAGTCCCAAATTAAATTGTCCAAATAGTTCCAAAAATTCCCGGTATCACATAGGCATGTTCAATTTCGTTTTCCGAACCCGTTACGGTCGTCAATTTCAGTCCCGAAGTTGTAGTTCCAACATATATTTTTCTAATTCAAACAGAAAATTCCCAATTAATTCATATTAATGCATAATTAATTACCGATAATTGTGGCGTACATTTCGGGGTCATTACACTATGTCAAAACTAGTCTTGGTTTCTATCTCTCGTATTTGTATCTTGAGTTCTCGTACTTGCACTTCTAATTCTCTATTTGCTAGTCGTAATTCTCTGCTTTCTATACTATTATCGTCTCTGGTATTTTCTAATCTTATCTTATGTGTCATATTTAATTTTACGAGACAAATTATATAATAAGTTATGCTGCATAATAAACATTGAGCTCTCTTATCTTTAGCTGGAAACCAATTACAATAGCTGCATCTAGTAGTATCAAATCCTAGTCATATTTGAAAATTATGTTGACATTCAGTATCTGCATTACATTCTATCATAAAGAAAATATTTTGAGAAGGATTTATTCCTATTTCCTGGTTAAATTGTCCTAAAAGATTATCTACATTTGTATCACTTTCTGAATCACTATCTGAGCTTATAGCTTCTAATTGATATTCATAATTACTAACTATGCTATATACTTCTGAATCATCACTATTTATGCTGACTATATCGTCTTCTAAATCTTCTATAATATGTAGTCTTTCTATCTGCTTATTAGTATTAGGTTTCTGTCTTTTTGGGCAAGCTTTTGCAAAATGATTGGGTTCTCCACATATAAAACAATTACATTTTTTACTATTGGGTTTTCTAACATATCTTTGTTTTTTTTTTTATCTTTTTATCTTTAGGTAATCTCTTATAATTTGTCCTATTAAAAGTTCTACTTTTCCTAATGAATTTTTGTTTTTTCCAAGGTTTTCTATATTTTTTCTTCCAATATTTTTCTTTTCTATATTTTTCATATTTTTTGTATTTTTTCCTATTATATTTGTCTTCATATTGTTGAGGAGTATATATTACACTGCTACAAAAATCATAATTTTGTTTTTTCAAATCTTTCTGTATTTTAACTTCTACACATTTCTCTCTGAGTTTATAAAATGTAAAAACTATTCTAGGTCCTATTCCCAAAGTTCCTCTTATATTTAGTTCTCCTGTAGCTATTTTAGCTGGTAAACTTGCACAATAAATTGCCCATTTGTTTTCTATTTCTCTTCCTAGTTCTTCGGGTAATTTTCTAAAATATTTATTTCCTATTTCTTCGTCAAAACTTTTTCCTGTTTTAGCTGCTATGGCTAAGTATTCTCTACTGAAAGGTACAATATATTTCCAACTTCCTAATGTTATCTGATCTAATTCAGTTAATGCTATGCTTTGAGCGGAATCATTTCCTCTAGAAGGGTCGTATCCTATAAGTATCTCTTTAATAAAACTAGTGAAATTCCACGGGTTATTTCCTAAATCTTTAAGCTGTTTAATTGTTTCTTCAAACTTTCCTTTAAAGGTTAAATAAATATTATAAGCAGAATCTCCTAAAAGTGTCTCCATGTATTCCCACATATCTGTTGATTCATAGGGGCTGGTCATCCATGCCTTTACTGCATCTTTTTCCCATCTTTCTATTACTTTGTGCCATACCTGAGAGTCGAATCTAGCTAAATCTAAAAGGGTTCCATGATTATTAACTGGCTGTAATTGTATGCTCATATCTAATGGTCTACGTTTTCCATGAAACTTATAGCTTTTATTGGGATCTGCATGACTACGTCCTGTACTGGTTAATGGTCTTCTTCCTCCTATTGTATATTGCATTGGTTCTATGGGATCTTGTACAGTTGGTTGTGGGTTACTAGTGCTTGTGCTTTCTGTATTCATATAAAAAGTATCTTCTAATTGAGATTGTTCTAATATTTTAGTATCTTCTGCCTTAGGTTGTTCTGGTATTTTAAATATTTTACTGGGATGTATTATATCTTCTATGATATCATCTACATATTTTGTATAGAATTCTTGATCTAAAAATGATACTGCTTCATCATGGGTATCTCCTCTAGCTAAGTGTATCTGGCATCTAATATCTTATTCATGTCTTCTAGGGTGAATTTTTCTAAATCCATCTCCTCAATATTATATATCTTATTTTGTGATACTGTTTTTTCTTCAGTCATTACATAAAGCTGATTTATTTCACTATGATTATCTTGATTTTCTTCTCTATCTATACTACTAAATTCATCATCTTCGGATTTTTCTGGTGCTACATAAGTATACTGAGTAAATCTTACTGCATAATTTCCATCTGCTGCCTGATATAATAAATTATCTTGAGGGGCTAATCTTTTTTGTCCTAAAAAATCTCCTAATTTCCAATCTAGGGCTGCATTGTCTTCCGAGTTAAATCTTTTAACTGGTAGTGCCTTTATTCCTTTTGCTCCTAATAACTTAACTATCTGATCATTTGTAAGTCTATAGTGAGTATTACTTTCTGAGACTGCTAAACCTAAAAATCCGGTGCAAACTAATAAATTCTTTTCTCCCTTTTTCATTTTATATCCTCTACTCTTTATTCCTATTTTTATCTTTTTATGAAAGGTTGAAGTTGGTAATAAGAAATCTGGTGTAAAATAAACTATTCCTCCTTTTGAATTCATATCTAATTCATAGCTGTCTAAAAGACTTTGTCCTACATCATTAAATCTATCATCATAAAGACATACAAAAACTTTGGTTCCTAAATTTTCTCTGGTTAAAGCCTTAACTCCTACCATTACTAATCCTAAGTGGGTCATTTTAAGGTGTTCACTTACTGCATATTTATAGCTTTCTCTTTCTATTAAATTTAGCTATATTTTTTCATCTTCTTGAGTTACACTAATCATCTATTCACCATAATGTTTAAATAAATATTGTTTTTTATGAGTCTTACCTAACCTATATACATATTTGGCTGGAATTAATTCTAATTTTTCTTTCTTAAATTTTTCTATTTGTTGTTCTACATCTATAAACTCTTCTACTTTAATGTCTTCATCATCATTGCGCTTTTTACTACTACTACCTTTTATTAGATGTTTAAACATATTTATTTTCTGTAAATTCTACAAACAGGCTTCTTTGGTAATAATTTAAGCTTTTCAAAATATCTAGCTATATCTTCCTCTTTTACCTGAGATTGAGATACGTTGGATTGTCCTTCTATTCATTTTCCTTTTTGAAGTATTAATTTTTCTAAAGACGCTAGATGATTTTCTAAGCTATGTAGTTGTTCTGATAGGTATTCTATTTTTTCACACAATCTTATTAAAAATAAAATTTCTATATTATTTTGTCTTACTGTTATTTTATCTGATTGACTTATACCCTAATAACTATTGATTCCTTCTGGGTTATTATGAAAATCTTCTGCTTGTTTTAAAATAGTCTGGTAATCCCTATTAGCTTTTCTATCACTACTCATAAACTAAGATCTCACTAATTGTTCTAAAATTTCTAATTTCTGTTTTAAATTATCTTGAATTTGATTAATTTGTTCTATTTGTCTAACTATTTGATTTGTAGCTGAAATTAATGTTTCTATTTCTAGCTTCGTAGGAAATTTTTCTAAATTTAAATCTATTCTTTTTTGTAGAATGGAACTACACTGATCTTGGATATAATCTAATTTTTTATCTTGATCTTTAATTATACTACGATTATTACGGAGATGTTCTATGGATGAAATAAAAAGATTACTAATTTTATCTATGTCATTTTTAATATTTTCTGTAAAATTAATCTGATAATCTATGATACTATTTAGCTGAGGATTATGTTCACTATGAAGCTAATGTGTAAAACTATTTTCAAAATTACAACGAAAATTATTTTTATTTATGCTAAGACGATGGTTATGGCTGCTGAGTTCTAAATCTAGATACTCTACTCTTTTCATACACAAAATTAACTCCTATTTTAAAATTATTAAAAGCTACTATAATATGAAATTTATAACTAAAATCTCCAAAAATAAAAACTACTCTGTTACCATAAGCAAAATGTATAAACTAACTTAAACTGTCCTAAAACCGAACACTGCTCTGATACCAATTTTTGGGGGTTGAGTTAGTGGTCTACCACTATTTGGAATTGGGCTGAGAATTATCTAATTAATTCTACAGTTATGCTAAAAGGTCTTCAAGCTGTTGTATGGCTAATTTTAAGGCTTCTTGTTTTATGGTTAGCTGTCTATTTATCTGAAAAAATTTTAAACTGTAATTTTCTAGAGATCTGCCAGAAGCTAATGATAAAAGAAACTGATATCTAAATTTTTGATCTTCTAATTCTTGTATTAGTTCGGTACTAATTTTAATTTTATTCCTAAGGTCTTCGTCTAAGGGCATATACTTTTTTGATTTTTTGAAATTCTTATATGGACAATATTTCCTTAATATTTCTACTCGGGTTGCTCTCCTTTATTTCCAAAATTCTTTTCTATGGCAAAAATTATTTTTAGGCAATGTTTGTTTTCATTACATGTACTCCCACCTTGAGACTAAGCCTCGTTCAACATAATATATTTTTATTTTCCATTTTTTACTTTTCCTTTTCTGCCTACGATTCGCCCTTCAACGCCTAACCACGGCTCACACGGGCTCTTCAGCTAAGGTCACTCAGTAACAAAATAGAAAACTGAAGATACTACGAAGGTTCAAAGCATGTAATATTAAAAAAATATAAGTTTAATTATTAATATTTATAATATTTATCACTCTTGTATAAATATTTTTTAATTCTCACTGATGTGTAATTTAATATAATAAGTTTCACGAGGCATAGTTACATTTGGATTTCTTAAGATTTTGATTTATAGAACACATAATTTTCCTTTCATCAAAAATTTATTAGTCGTATACATTAAAATATTATATATTTTACCTTGTGTATCTTTATATGTTCATAAAATCTATAGTTTCTAATGAGATGGCAAACAATTACTATCAATCAACTCTTTTCAAAATATAACACTACTTTCATATAAGAGTGAGTATCGTCATTAAAAATTGAATTAGAGGTACAAAACTTCCCTAACAACTAATCAACTCTTTTCAAAATATAAAACTACTTTCATATAAGAGTGAGCTGCGTCATTAAAAATAGAATTAGAGGTACAAAGCTTATGAACATATAAAGATACACAAGGTAAAATAGAATTAGAGGTACAAAATATAAAACTACACTTCCCGAACTTAGCATAAAGCTTATGGGCTCTAAGTAACTCTAGCACCACTCTCAAGTGCGTCTCGTGCTCCTCCTCTGAAGGTGAATAAATCAAAATGTCGTCCACAAAAACGACTACAAAACGATCCAAAAATTCCCGGAAGATCCGGTTCATCAAATCCATAAACACTGCCGGTGCATTGGTGAGCCCAAACGGCATCACCAAGAACTCATAGTGGCCATACCGCGTACGGAATGCCGTCTTCGGAATATCCTCCTCCCTGACTCTCAACTGATGATAACCTGATCTCAAGTCTATTTTAGAGAAACAACGGGAACCCTTCAACTGATCGAACAGATCATCTATACGAGGCATAGGGTACTTATTCTTAACCGTAACCCGATTCAATTTCCGGTAATCTATACACAGTCTCAAAGCACCACCTTTCTTCTTAGCAAATAGGGCCGGTGCTCCCCACGGCGAAACACTAGGGCGAATGTAGCCCTTATCTAGTAACTCCTGGAGTTGAACCTTCAACTCAACCAACTCGGCTGGGGCAAAACGGTAAGGTGTCATAGAAATCGGCGCCGTGCCGGGCACTAAATCAATAGAGAACTCAATCTCTCGATGAGGTGGTAAGCTAACAAGATCCTCGGGAAAAACGTCCGAATACTCACAAACCACCCTCGGCAATACAATCTGGGTCTCATCACCCTCACTAATCGAAAGACTAGCAAGTAGACCACTAAGCTCACTCCGCCCTCGCGGATCATACCCCGGTGGCAAAACACTACCAACCCGGTCCCCCAGAAAACGAAAACACTCCCCGTCCACGGTACAACAAGTGACCCTCTGACGGTAGCAATCAATAACTGCCCGGTACGACGATAACCAGTCCATACCCAAAATAACATCGAAGCCCTTCATGGGCATAACTACAAAAGAGAAAGGGATTCTATGATCATCGACCTCTATATCACAACCCCTAACACCTTGTTTCAAAATCAATTCACCCCCAAGAGGTGACACTACACAAATAGGAGATGCTAACTGTGCTAACTCCAACTCCAAAATAGATGCAAATGCAGCAGACACAAAGGAATGAGATGCACCCGTATCAATCAGAACACTAGCAACTGAATTGCAAAACAAGAAGGTACCTCTCACAACAGATGGAGCCGGCACAAGATCCTGCGCGGTAACAGCATACACGCGCCCAGACGACCTCTGATCAACCTGCTCACCCCTCGGAGCAATAGGCTGCTGTACAGACTGAGACGACGAAGCCCCCTGATTGGCCCTCGAGGCCTGAACTGACTGAGTAGGCAGCTGACTCTGAGTCTGCCTCGAACCAGTAGCACTAGATGTGCCACCCAACTGTGGGCAAAACCTCTTCATGTGCCCTGGCTGACCACACTGAAAACATGAGAGCGGCTGACCTCTACTCTGACTCTGGCTCTGAGATCGAGCCGAAGACGATGCTGCTCTCTGAACTCCTCCCCTCTGAGGACAAACTGGAGACTTGTGACCCAGCTGGCCACACTTGAAACAGGTAATGTCTCCCTGACTGCCTTTCCCAGAACTAGCACTCGGTACAGGAAAAGTAGACCTAGAGAAGCTACTCTGAGGCTGCTGAGGAGTGAAACCTCTCTGCCTCCTGCCATCACCCTGACCATCCTGACTCCTCTTGGAGCCTTTCTGCCCTTCCTCCTCCTCCCGCATCGCAATCTCAGTATGGGCTGCTGCATCAACCAAACGCCCAAAATCCCTAATCATAGTCGGCACAACTCTCAATTTGAGACCGCGTCTCAACTTCTTCTCAAACTCAATACACCGGCGCTCCTCAGACGCCACTAACTCAGGTGCGAACCTGGACAAACTAGTAAATGAGGCCTCAAACTCAGCCACTGATGAACTATTCTGCTTTAGCTGGCAGAACTGATCTCTCAACTTTTCCTGAACACCTGGAGACAGGTACTTCTCCTGAAAAGCATCAACAAACGCCTTCCAAGTACCTCCAATACGACCCTTGGTGAACTTCCACCACTGACCCGCATCTCCCTTCAGCTGGAACGATGCCAAGGTCACTTTTAACCCCTCATCTTCGATGCCAAGCATCTCAAATGTTTTCGTTGTCTGTTTGAGCCATTCGTCTGCCTTAAGCGGCTCGCTAGGATCACCTACAAACACGTCCTGTTGAGACCGAAAAAACTCCCTCTTCAGAAAAGAAGGCCCTGCATCTGCAGCAACTACCGGGGCTGGAACTACCTGGGCTGGATTCGCAGCCCTCAGAATGTCCACTGACGCCTGAAATGCCCCTGCTATCTCTTGGGCCAAAGCGCCCATAAACGGCTGTCCTACTGGCTCGGCCACATTGGCCTAGCCAACACCCTCCTGAACTGCCGGAATCTCCTCCGGTATAGGCACTTCCTGCCTAGCCTGCCTACCGCGCCTACCGCGACCTCGTCCTCGTCCTGACATCCTATTAAAGGAAACAAAGACGTTAGCACATTAATAAATGTGCCGAAGTTAAACACTCACGTCCTAATGCATTGGACAACAATAAATCACACCACGTAAGCACATAATCACATAAGCACCTACGAATTTCATTCCTGGATAATGATAGTCCCAAAGGGTTACTATAGTTCCGATTGGAAGCAGCATTGATCAAGTGCCTTTCCAACAAGACTACTAGAAACTCATGGATCCAATCAATATCTAGAAACTACATTCCATACCCACATAGTCACATAAACATGTTATCATATAATCATGTAATTATTACACTAAGTCTCTATCAAACGAGACGAACCCATTGTGATACTAATCACTTCCCACGTACCCAAAGTATTCAAACCCGGTAGGCTCTGATACCAAGTTGTAACGCCCTCAAAATAAACCCATAATACATAATATTAACATGCGGAATTATAAGGAAATAAAGTATCTTATTCCATTCATCAGAGTACCATGAAATAAAACATCATAATAAATGCCCTACGGGCTTACATCTTGCCAAGCCAACACTTGGACACAAATCCATGAGTTCTAACTCAAAACAAATAAAGCCCTAGGCTTGAATGTTTACATAATTCAAATAAAACAACTAAAACAAATAAAACAAATCTTCAAGTCCAAATCCTCACAAGCTAAGTCTTTGGAGGTAGTGAACCGCCTGAACCTGAAAATAAAGTTCCCATATAGGGTGAGCCACAGCCCAGTAGAGAAATACTAAACCAAGCATAAGAATTAACTAAAGTATTAGCATCTGATACATGGTTAACACACTATAATTGAGTTACAATATTCATGACACGAATGTCTACACTGCCTATGACACATTGTCTATGGCGCATTTTACTTTCCACTTATGGCTCAGAACCTGGCCAAATAACTCAACAGGGTTTCATCTTTTATTACCATTACTTCCAATTCAACAGGAATAACAATTCAAGTTAGACCTAATCATAACAAATACACATGTTGGTATTGTATCAATCATAATCAATTCACTTCCATACTTCCCGACTAATACACATTTTAGTGATGTATCATATCAACAATAAATAGCAATATGTCTATTAATCAATAAGCACACGTAAGAGTGATGCTACTGGAGTCCATCCCCTATCTCCTCCCAACAAATCCGGTTTAGAGGTCCATCCCCTATCTTCCCCTAAACCGTGGAGTTCATCCCCTATCTCCTCCAAAACCAAATGCATATGCAACATAATCAATACTTGACATATACAACACATGATCAATACACGAATGTTCTGTATTAATTCAACTGTCAAATGAATGACTCAATTTCAGTTATACCTAAGCCGCATGCAAGGTCTACAGCAATCAATGGCTATCTTCCACCGATAGCCCAAAACAATTATTTCTAAGCAAGAAACAAATACACAACAATTATAATTCCAACATTCTCAAGGGTAAGTATTTAAACCAACCCAATACATCATTAAATTACTAAATTCCCCAATCTCATGGATTTAGCCAATAACACAATTTCCCTTTAAATTAATTATACAAATTAATCTATGACAAAAACCTAGGGTTTCTCCCAAAATTACCCAAACTACCCCACATACCAAAATACCAACACTTAGGATTAAAACGTATAAATGGAGTAGGAATTCCCTACCTCGAAGAAATAACTCAAAAGAAGAAGATGAAGATGATGCCCAAACTTCAAAGTGCTCCAAACCAACAATTGCTCAGATTAAATGAAAGCCCTCACTCTCCTCTATCTTATTTGTGAAGGAACTAGGGTAGAAATCCACTCTAGATAGATCAATCCTAAGAGAGAAGATGAGTTGGGAGAGAGAGAACTCGTAACCTAGGGTTTAGAATCTGAAAAGAGGGTGAAAAACTGCCTTAAAAACGCTGAAACACGGTTTTATACCCAGCCGCCCCGCTCGAGCGTCAAACTCCCCGCTCG
This sequence comes from Camellia oleifera, assembly GCA_022316695.1. Taxonomy (NCBI): domain Eukaryota; kingdom Viridiplantae; phylum Streptophyta; class Magnoliopsida; order Ericales; family Theaceae; genus Camellia; species Camellia oleifera. The sequence goes on along the minus strand of CM039319.1, from coordinate 51,012,466 downwards.
AGCGAACACTCACAGACCCCCGCTCGAGCGGACCAACTCCCGCTCGAGCGTCCAACCCTGCACAAGAAATACTGGATGGGTGTTTTTCCCGCTCGAGCGCCAAAACCCCCGCTCGAGCGGACAAGCAACAACAAGTCCCCGCTCGAGCGTCAAACTCCCCGTTCGAGCGGACAAGCCAAAATCTGGGCAACTAGTTTTGGTTCCTAAGCTCAACCAACCTGTTCCAAACCCGCCCAACACATCCTATAACTCCAAATAAGAAAATATAGGACGACAACAACCATTACACAAAGATAGAATCTACGGAACCTAAGTCCGGATACAAACATCGACTGGGAAAAGACCGGGGTCGCTATATTCTGCATTTTACTCATTTATCTATAGTTTATTTCTTGTTTTTGCAAAACACCTCTCTCATGCTCAGTTTCTGAAAAAAACTTCACAAAAGCCCTTAGAATATCATGATGCAACCTGTAGAACTTGGTTTAGATTTGGAATCACGTCGCAACCGGACTAGAATACTGTTGTTGTTATATAGGCAAACTAAAACCGAACTAACACTTGTACACATCACAGTAGTTTTAATAGGTTTCCATCTGATATACCTTAGCCGAAATAAAAACACACTTGAACTTGAAATTTTGACCCTCGACCGAGCTAAGCCCTGGGGGGCTAAGCCAGCTTTCTGAGTCCTAAACCGAACTCATATAAGCTGCCCCTTGAGGCCTAACCGAAGTAAGAAAATTCTCACTTGAAACCGAGATAACAAAACACTCTGTGAACCGAGATAACGAGCACTTGTCAGAAACCGAGGTAAATACCATAGCACCCTGTAGAGCCGAAATAAGACTAGTCTTTTCTTGTTTTGTCTTTGTAGCACGGTCTGTGATCAGTGCTTAACAACTTGTTTTCTCACTTTGCAGACTTAGGTTGCCAGGCACTTCCCTGCGCCCAGCCGAGCTACTGAACACACTTTTCCAACCGATATAATTTATTTATAACTTATACAATAAAATGGGTAAATATAGATGTCTTGTAGAAACCCCAGGGGGCTTAGACGAATTCAGAAAGGATTACCAAATCCCAGCCGATGTAAACCTTGTCCTAGCCGAAAAAGACATAGATCCTTGGGGTAAGACAGGCTTCGTTCCCTTTACTCTCCAATCAATTATAGAAACCGGACTCAGATTCCCAGTCCAGCCCCTTATATGTGAATTTTTAAGACAAACCAGACTATGCCCCACCCAATTGTCCACCAATACATACCGAATAATAATGGGTATAGCCGTTTTAAACCAACAAACCGGCCTCAACCTCGGTTTAGCCGAAATACTACACCAATACTCCATAGGGTCAAAGAATGAAGGCTGGTGTTATTACTTAAGAATACGCCGTGGCCGAGAAAAAATAATAAAACATACACCGGATAAGGACTTGAACGACGACGACTTCTTTTGGGTTTCTGGAAATTTTGAAGACTTTCAGGCCCAGATCCCTGGCCGAAGAATAAACGGGAAGAAAGGAGAGCCCGGTATTCATACTTCGGTTGCATTTCTTAATTTTGTTTATTTCGGTTTTCCTCCCTATAACCGAACTAACACTTGTTCTATTTTTTGCAGATTCAGCTTTCCTCCATTCCCAGTACGGCCACCCCAACTTAGGTGTTCTCTGCGCCGCACTGCGAGTTCGAGAGAGAAGTTAGGCTAAACTCCTCGACTTCGAACCGACTTATCGCTACTCCGGTCGCCGCAAAGCAAGGGTGACTGACTTCCTCCTTGAAGACCCACCAGAACCGGACCCAACCTTGCCAGAGATTGTCCTTGTTCCCCTAACAGCCGAACAAGAGATGGCGAAGAAGAACAGGATGAAGGCCATGCTTACCACCACCACAAGGGCCGAAGTGCCACCAACTCACCAAACCACAGAAGCCGTGGTAGCTCTTCCCTCACAACAACCATCCTCCTCACGCCGAGCTAAACGCGCCCGGACTACTAAGACCGAGCAGCGTTTGGTTGATGAGGTTGACCCCATCCTTCCACCGAGCCCCGAACTTAACCTTCAACCGGAATCATCTGACCGAGCTACGCCGAACAACAAATGGGCTCCACCCTTCGTCTTCAACAATCGAGATATCGACGAAGGTGACTCCGTTGTTGCTGACAAGGATCACCTACTGGCCTTCAACCTGGCTAGGGGTGTTTGTCTTCCCAAAGACATGGAGCACCACAGTAAGCAGCTAAACACCGAGCTGAAGGCCATCCGGTCATCCACCAAGTCCATGATTTTGGTAAGCAGGACTGTTTTTTTCTTTGATCAGTCTAATTTTTTCCAACTCTTAGCTCGGCTAACAAGGAACTCTCCTTTTGCAGGCCATTCAAAAGAACACCATTGCCCATAAGCAAATAATGGAACTTCGCAAAACAACAAGGCACGCAATAAGGGACGCCGAAGCCAGGACGACCGAGCTGGCACTGTCGAAGCAAAGGTCGGCCGAACTGGAGGCCGAGGTAGCGCGTCTGACCGGACTGGTTGCCTCGGCTGATAGTGATAAACAGCGGGCCGTGACCGAGACGAAAGATAAATATTTGTGGGAGATGGCGGCTCTTGAAACCAAGAAGAACGCCGAAATAACGGAGTTGGAGAAAAACATCGAAGATGCATCCAAGGAAGGCTTCAAAGAAGCCGAAGCCGGCTACACTTTGCAATGCGAAGCTGCGAAGGATTTATTCTTCAAGTGTGGCTGGCGAAGTGCCATGGAGAAGCTCGGTTGTGGACCCGAAACCGAGGTCTACAATGCTCCCGAGTACTTTATTCCGGCTTCGCTGAAGGAATATGCTGACGAGATCCAGAACCAGTTTCTTGGTTCATCTGATGAGGAAGATGATGATGAAGAAGAAGCAACTGAGACTCCGGCCATCCAAGAGCAAGCCGGCGATCAATCAGCTCGGTTGGATCCAATTGTTGAAAATGCGGCGCCCGAACTTCCAACCGAGACTACTCTAACAGCAAATGCCGGAGTAAGTGCTGACCTTGGGGCCGATCTGGATGCCGAGATAGATAATCTGTTTGATTGAACTTGTACTTTTTTCTTTCTTTTGTCTTGAACTCTCTTGTAACCGGGCTACGGCCCCACAATTGTACTTGGTTTGATCTTTAATGGAAAAATCATCGACTCTCGTTTCGGTTGTGAATGTCTGCCTGTACTTGTAATGAATTTTCCATACCTTTATATGCCCAAACTGTGATCTCGGTTAACTATCTAACTCACTAGCCAACCACTCTTCAGCCGATACAACTTACTTCGGCTAAAGAGTATAAAGAGTTGGTTTAATCCAGCCAACCACTCTTCAGCCGATATAACTTACTTCGGCTGAAGAGTATAAAGTGTTGGTTTAACCCAGCCAACCACTCTTCAGCCGATATAACTTACTTCGGCTGAAGAGTATAAAGTGTTGGTGTAATCCAGCCAACCACTCTTCAGCCGATATAACTTACTTCGGCTGAAGAGTATAAAGTGTTGGTTTAATCCAGCCAACCACTCTTCAGCCATACCCATACTTCGGCTGAAGAGTACATAGTGTTGGTTTAATCCAGCCAACCACTCTTCAGCCGATATAACTTACTTCGGCTGAAGAGTATAAAGTGTTGGTTTAATCCAGCCAACCACTCTTCAGCCATACCCATACTTCGGCTGAAGAGTACATAGTGTTGGTTTAATCCAGCCAACCACTCTTCAGCCATACCCATACTTCGGCTGAAGAGTACAAAGTGTTGGTTTAATCCAGCCAACCACTCTTCAGCCGATATAACTTACTTCGGCTGAAGAGTATAAAGTGTTGGTTTAATCCAGCCAACCACTCTTCAGCCATACCCATACTTCGGCTGAAGAGTACAAAGTGTTGGTTTAATCCAGCCAACCTCTAGGTTGGTTTTTCCAGCCAACCTAGAATGTAGTGTTTGGTTATTCCGACCAAACGTCCTGCAGCCTGGATCCTTATCCTGGGCTTAGGAAGTGTCATAGTTGGTTTAATCCGGCCGACTATGGTTACAATGCTATTAGCTTACAAAAAGTTACTTTCTACTAGAAACAAATATGCTAAAAAAGAATCGATTTGTTTTTATTGAAAGTAAAAAATTACACATACTTTAAAGAAAAAAGCTAAAAATAAAATAACTTAAGATTGGCCGTGTTCCATGGCCTGGGAATTGCTTTGCCGTCCTCGTCTTCCAAGTGGTATGCCCCTTTGCCTGCTAATCCGACCACTTTGTAAAGACCTTCCCAGTTAGGACCTAGCTTGCCATCCCCTGGGACCAATGTGTTGCCCATAACCTTGCGAAGTACCCAATCGCCGATCTTGAATTGCCTTGGATGCACAGTTTTGTTATACTTCCTAGATAGCTCTTGTTGGTAGGAGGCGATGTGAACCAATGCTCTGTCTCTTCTTTCTTCCGCAAGGTCAAGTTCCAATGCTATAGCTTCGCCATTTAAGTCTGGATCAAAATTTTCGCTCCGAATTGTGGGGAGTCCGACTTCTAATGGAATGACTGCTTCCATGCCATAGGCTAAGGAGAAAGGAGTTTCTCCTGTTGACCGCCGTGGTGTGGTGCGATAAGCCCATAAAACATGAGGGAGCTCTTCTGCCCACTTGCCTTTGGCTTTCTCCAACCTTTTCTTCAATCCATCTAAAACTACCTTGTTTGACGCCTCGGCTTGACCGTTTGCTTGGGGATACACCGGTGTAGAATTGTAGAACTCTATCTTGTATTCTTCGCAAAAGCCTCTGAAAATTCTGCCATCAAACTGGGTGCCGTTGTCTGAAATCAGTGCTTTTGGTATGCCAAAGCGTGTAATGATGTTCTGCCAGACAAACTTCTTCACATCTTTTTCCTTGATTGACGCCAAGGCTTCTGCTTCCACCCACTTTGTGAAGTAGTCTGTTGCCGCAAGAAAGAACTTCCTGTTGCCTGGTGCTGCTGGGAGTGGTCCCACTATGTCTAAGCCCCACATTGCGAAAGGCCATGGACTAGTGAGAGGTAGGAGTTCTCTGGCAGGTTGATGTATTTGATGTGCAAACTTCTGACACTTTTCGCATTTTTTGACATACTTCTCCGAATCCGCTTGCATGTATGGCCACCAATACCCTTGTGAAATAGCTCGGTATGCCAATGATCTTCCTCCTTGATGGCTGCCACAAACCCCTTCGTGTATTTCAAACAAGAATGCTTCTACCTTGCTGGGGTGAACACATTTTAAGTAAGGTCCTGAGAACGACTTCTTGTATAATGCCAAGGATGGAGAGAGCCAAAATCGTTGCGACTTGGCTCTTATTCTGTTGGCTTCTTTCTTATCTTCTGGTAGAGTGCCATCTTTCAGGAACAGTATGATGGGATCCATCCAAGAAGGACCTAACTCCGCACAACATACCTCTTCAGCTTCTGGGTCTTCAATACTTGGTCTGGGCAGATAGTCGATCAATAGAGGATGTGGGATGGAGGTATCTGCCATTGAGGCGAAGCCTGCTAGTTCGTCTGCTCTACTATTCTCCTCCCTGTCAATCTGTTCTATCCTCACCACTTCGAACTTCTTGATCTCGGATCTGACTAGCTCTTGGTACTTAGCCATTCTGTCGTCCTTTGCTTCGTAGTCGCCAGAAATTTGATTCACCACCAACTGTGAGTCACTGTAGACCATGAGTTCGGTGGCCTTCATGTAGGCCGCTGACTTGAGTCCTGCAAGAAGCGCTTCGTACTCTGCTTCATTGTTTGATGTTGGGAAGCCAAGGTTGATCGCCTGTTCCACTACTAGGCCGTCTGGAGAGATGAGGACTATGCCAAGTCCTGCTCCATGTCGGTTGGATGCCCCATCCACAAAGAGCTTCCACATCTCCCCAACGAACAACTTCCAACAAGTGGAGGGGTCGGACGATGCCTTGGGGTCTTCCATGCTAGTGTCTTCTTCAGAGTCCATAATTGCAGTCTGCCCCTTGTCTTCTGGTGGGCCCAAGTCATTAGTCGCTAGTGAATTTTGACTTGGTGTAGTAAGGTTGGCTTCCTCCTCACCCTCTCTACTCTGGTCTGCCTTGGGTTCTGACTGAGTAGCCTGTACTAGGGGTTGCGCTATTCCGGCGTCAATCTCCATCCCTAGTTTGGTTATGTCAGTCAGGTCGATTGGGCAGACTTGGTGACTTCCAGGAGTGAACTCTGCGACGAAGTCTGCCAAAGATTGGGCCTTTACTGCGGTTCTGGGTTGGAACTTCACATCGTATTGTCCTAACTCCACTGCCCACTTCAAAATTCGCCCGGAAAAGTTGGCCCTCTCAAACAGAGCTTTTAGTGGAAAAGCTGTGAGGACGACAATGGTGTGGGCGTGAAAGTAGTGCGCCAATTTCCTGGATGCCATCATTAAGGCCAGTGCTAGCTTCTCTAGAGGCAAGTACCTCGTTTCGGCTCCCAATAATGTCTTGCTGACATAGAAGATGGGTAGATGTTGGAGTCCTTCTGCTCGAACCAACACTGCACTTACTGCGTGCTGAGGTACTGCCAAGTAGAGGAAGAGTTCTTCTCCGGGTACGGGGGTGACAAGTAGTGGTGGAGAAGACATGTATTCCTTCAAACTCTCCAGAGCACGGTCGCATTCTTCGTCCCACTCAAACTTAGCTTTTAATGACTGAAAGAATGGACGCAATCTGTCTGAAGACCGGCTGATGAATCGGTTAAGTGCTGCTGCCATGCCAGTGAGATGCTGCACTTCTTTCACTGAGTTGGGCCTTTCTAACTCCTGAATCGCTTTGATTTGGGAGGGGTCTGCCTCAATGCCCCGGTTGGTCACCAGGAAACCCAGAAACTTGCCAGACCCCACACCGAATGCGCACTTAGAAGCGTTAAGGCGCAGCTTGTGTTTCTTCAGGATCTGGAACATCTCATCTAGGTCCTTTAGGTGGTCGTCCGCATCCTTGCTTTTGACCACCATGTCGTCGATGTAAGCCTCCATTGTTCTGCCTAACAATGGCTCAAACATCTTGGTGACCATTCTCTGAAACGTCGCCCCTGCATTCTTTAGGCCAAAGGGCATGACCTTGTAGCAGTATAGTCCTCTTGGAGTGGTGAAGGACGTTACTTCCTGATCCGGTTCGTGCATGGCTATCTGATGGTAGCCTCTGTATGCGTCGAGGAAGCTAAGCCTGTTGTGCCCAGTTGTTAGGTCCACCAATTGATCTATCCTTGGTAGGGGGAAGCTATCCTTGGGGCATGCTTTGTTGACAGTTTTATAGTCGACGCAGACGCGCCACTTCCCATTCTTCTTTGGCACTACGACTGTGTTAGAGATCCACCTGGGGTAGTGCACCTCTCTGATTGCCCCTGCTTCCAGCAAGTTTCCAACTTCTTCTGCCACTATCTCGGCGTGGTGGAGTGCCGATCTGCGAGTGCGCTGAATGACTGGCCTGGCAGATAGGTGGACGTTGAGTTGGTGGCAGATGAAGTTGGGATCAATGCCTGGCATGTCGTATGGGGTCCAGGCAAACACTTCGATGTTAGAGGTCAAAAATTCCAAGACCTCTAGCCTCTCAGTGCTGGACAACGATGAACCAAGCAGAAAGAACTTGTCCGGGTTCTTTTCATCTATCCTGACTTCCACCAAGTCTTCCACCGCTTTCTGGCTTGCTGCTTTGCCGACGTCTGCGAATAGTTCGTTACTCTCCGGTTCTTCCACCGAATGAACATACCCCTTCGCAGCGCGGCTTCCGTTTACTGTCACAAAGCATTGTTTCGACATGATCTGATCCCCATAAACCTCCTCTATTACTCCGGTGTCGTTGGGAAACCTCATCACTTGGTGGTAGGAGGATGCCACCGAGCGCATGGCGTGCAGCCATGTTCTGCCCAAAATGATGTTGTAGGTGGAGGGAACCTTTAATACCCAGAACTCCACTTGCTTTGTCACACTCCCTGCTCTGACTAGGAGGATGATTTTGCCGACTGGCCACTCTGGCATAGAATTGAATCCAATCAAAGGGGATACGGCAGGGGCTAAGTCCTTGTCTTGCAGCTTGAGTTGCTTGAAAGTTTCATAGTACATGATTTCACACGAACTACCTTGGTCAATCAAAATCCGCTTGACGTCAAAATCCTTGACTCGGAGAGTGACGACCAAGGCATCATTGTGTGGACAATATATTCTGTCCAAGTCTTTATCTGAAAAAGTCATGACGTTTGTAGCTTCTGTCCTCCCCTTTTTGACGACTGGTTGGGCACTTAGTACTTCTCTCAAGTGCTCTGCTTTTTTGATTGAACCTCTGAGTTCGCACACGCGCTCTGGTTCAAAGACTCCATGAATTACGTTGATGACGCCTTGTGGCGGGGCGTCCATCGGCATCCCGTTAGGTTTGTTGTGATCCTGAGGGGCTGGCTGCGCCCCTCCCTCTATGTATTTGTCCAGGTGGCCCGCCACCATCAACTCTTCCAGATGCTGCCTCAATGGCGTGCAGTTCTCAGTTCGGTGCCCCTTTTCCTTGTGGTAGGTGCATCTGGATCTGTCATCATAGTCCTTCTGGGCCTCGCCTAACTTGGCAGGCCATTTGACAAAAGGCTCGTCTCGAATCTCGCTAAGTATACGGTAGATCGGCTTCTTGAATACCGTGGTTATGGCGGTGCGGACTCTTAGTCATCTCTTATCCTGGTCCTCGCCATTGTCCCGCCTGCCTCGTCCGTTTCGGTTTTGGCGATCTACAGTATTGACCTTTGCTAAGGTCTTCTTCTCTGGTGTCGAGGTTGCGCCCATTTTTGCCTTGGCACGAGCGCCATCCTCTTCTACCCTGATGTGCTGATGCACTCTCTCCATCAGGGCCTCCATGGTGAGGGGTGGCGCCATGGTGATAGAGTCCCTCAGTCTGTTCCCGACTGGAAGACCTCTTTTGTATTGCGCAATGGCGAGGTTGGTTGGGCAGTCCCCAATCTGGTTGAATGTCTCCCAGCAGCGACTGTTGTATGACCTCAGAGTCTCCTTGTAGACGCGCCCGTGGGCTTCACTCTACAGTTCGGACTCCCTTTGTGTCACGGTTCTAAATCTGAACCAAAGAGTCCGAATCCGGCAAATCGTTTTGAAGAAAAATAGATTTTTTGAAAAGTAGTGCCAAACATGGACTGCTTTGCCAGATTACAGAGTCGCCACCTAAATATTTTAAAATGGGAAATTTAGGAAACCCTGACTCGGTGCCGAAGGCCACATGTCCGTCATCACCAAAGTGGTCTTGGCTCGGGAGCTTGGGTACGATCGGGGAAGGTCAGCTATGAGCACCCCCTTTCGCCCGGTCCGAAAACCGGCCTCTACTAACCGTGATATCCATTTTTGAAAACCTTATATGCTCTTACTCCAATTATTAGCCTAGAATTACTATGTTATGCGCACAGCAAACAAGTATAGACTAGATCGCCTAACTTGGAAATAAACATTGCATATCCGTTTTGTCTCGAAAAACGTGTTGTTTTCTTTTGCTACTCGCAAGTAGGCTAAAATACGGATTTTAATGAGTTGTTCCAACTTAGGCAATCCAACCTCCACCCACAGGCATTCAAACAGTTTATCATGTAAGCACTTAGCCGCATGGTAAGCATACTGTCATGGTAAACATTCACACGCGTGCGATATGCTAAAGCGTAAAATACTTACTTCGTACTCCGCGCCAAAACAGTAAACTAGTTAGCAAACATGCATGACCTAGTTCATGTTAAGTGGCTAATGCAACACAGGCAGAGATGTAATCTAGAGTAGGCTCGGCTAACCCTAAACATGGCATGTGAAATGCGATCGAATAGCACGTATTCAATTTTGGAATTTGAAAAATACAATGCAGTTTGTATGATGTACCGAGCCCGGTGCATGTAAACAAAATGCATGGATGCACGCATGCATTGCATGAGGTATGCTGAAATAGACGTGCCCTAATCTACCATTGAAAGCGGGTAAATAAAAGGGAAGAAAGAAGTGGGGGTTGGAAGACATACACACACTCACCCACACTTATTACAATTGCGCCCTCACTCGGAGGGACCAAAATAATAATACAGTCCCAAAATAAATGAATAAATATTACAAATTCTAATTACTGAATAAATAAATGTGAAATAAAAGGGGGCCACAGCCCCTCGCCTCGGGATGCGCGAATGATGCATGCTCGATGTCTGCCTTGCCCGGGAACCCGCACCATGGCACTGCTGCCTCTGTTTTTACTGCCCTGTCTCTCCAAAAATTACCTGAGTCCCAGAATGCCTTCCAAATGAACTGTAGTGTACCACCGGCTAGAGGAAATGACCACCGGCCGCTTCAATTTACCACCAGCTGCTCTGGAGGCTATCGGCTGAAAATATAGTGCCGGTCGGCACATTATACTGCCGGTCGGCAGAAAGTTCCTGCAGGGGACAGTTTGACAGCAGCAGCAAACCAGCAATGCATGGCATGGGTTTTTAGGCATATATATGCACGACCATTGCCTCCTATCATGTTTAGGAACTCAAGGAAGCATGACCCTCGACCCCCGGGCCACCAATCACGCATTTCAATGCATGATGGCCCAAGAAGCCAAAGTGTGCAACTTCAATGTGGAATGAAATGCACATAAACAAACAAAGAGCTCAACCTCTATCATACTCAATTCAAGAGGTAAAGCATGCATGTCAAATGCAACCTAAGCATGCAATCTAACATGCAATATGAACATGCAAGTATATAAACATGCTAGGCACACAACCTAAGCAACACATACAAAGTAAGCATGCTACAACACATGAGGGAATGGACTTAGACTAGATTAGGCAGCCTCAAACAAGCCTAAAACAGTGGCCATAAGATGAAAATGAGGCGCCTCGAAATGCGTGCACACTTGCGCGCAAACCGAGGCGATGGCATATACAATGCAATATGGCTAAAATGGCATATACAATGCAACATGGACTTATACTAACATGAGAGAGCCTCAACCACACTCACATAAGAGGCCGTGAGATGAAAATGAAGTGCCTCGAAATGCGTGCACACGGGCACGCAAACCGAGGCAATGGCATAAAGGCATGAAATGGCATGGCAAACGATATGCAAACATGCTAATGGAATTTCAGCACTGAAATGTGGGGGAAAACAGTCCCGAATCATGGCCAAAGTACACCCGATGCACGGAATAGTCCCGAAACATGAATTTTGGCACCCGAAATGGCCTATAGCTATGCCAAACATGCAAGATATGAACATGAAGTATGAAGACAGCAGCTAGACAGTCCCAAAACAAGCATTTTTTCAGTATAAAGCATGGCAAAACAGCAAACAAAAATGAGGCTAAACTAGCATGCGAAAATGGCCCCAAGAGCAAACTATTGAAACAACCCGCAGCTGCTGTCCAAAAATAGAGAAAGGCCCTTCTTCAATGTTGAAGAGGGGCCCGAAAAATAGTGTTTTACAGTTTATGGTCAGCCCCAAAAACAGATACAAGTGGGCTCAAAATGTCATACAAAACAAGGGCAAAATGAGGCCACAACATGAGGTATGCAAAGGGTGCATCAAACAGTCAAAGACCCTTCATGAGACATGTAGAGGGGGTCAAACTAAGACACTTTTCAGGCCTGTCGAAGACCCAAAAACAGAAGCATGGTAGGCTAACAAAGCATGCAAAATTACGGTAAATAGAAGAGATTATGAAACAAGTGCAAGATAGAGTTACCAAACATGGTTGAGCCCTTCTTCAATGTTGAAGAAGGGCTCAAAATAAGCCTACTTACAGTTTATTACATGCTCAAAAACAGGTTATACACCAGCCAAATATACTATGCAAGAATCATGACATACAAGGGGGTAAAGAGATAGGTGCTAGATGCTATCACCAAACAGCAAGGGGTCCTCAATCAAACATGAAGAGGACCCCAAAATAAGACTATTTGAAGTTTAGGTCGGAGCCCAAAGGTACAAGCAACTGTGGCTAAGAAAAGAAGCAAGAAAATGCAAGAAAAGGGAAGAGGATGACTCACCCTTGAAGACCAGCAAACCAGCACCTTTTGGACCAAGTTTAGGTGCTCCTAAGCTCTGAAGAACAGCCCCAAGTCGCTGGAATGGAGCAAGGGTGCCTTGTGCTATGAGTTGTAGGGGAAATGGCCCAAGAACAAGGTTGTTTGGAGGTGAAATGAGATAGATATAGAGAGGGAGGTGAGATATATATCTATATATCAGATATGCATATATAAATCTCTGGTTTTTTGTTCAAACCATCCAACCCTAGACAAAGGAGAAGAGAAGAGCTTATATAGGCCAAGTATAAGCTCTTAACTTAATGGCTAAGCAAATGGAAAGGGTCAAAGGGGCAAAGGGGGTTCAAAGGGGGGGTGCAAGGCTTCTAGGAGAAGCTAATACAAGCTTGGCCAAAGGGTTCAAGCTTCTAGAAGCTTTAAGGGGTTCAAAGGTGCAAAAGGGGTAAGTGATAGCTACGGGTCTCAGATGGCCGAGAGCCCTTCAACAAAGTTGAAGAGGGGCTCAAAATAAGAAACTTTGTAGTTTACAACCAAGCCCAAAACAGCCCACAAGTACGCCTAAAACACCGTGCAAAACAGGCCTAAGAAGAGGTAAAGAGACAAGTGACAGATGGAGATGTCAAACAGTAAAATGTCCTTAATAAAACATGAAAAGGACCTCAAAATATGACTATCTCAAGTTCGGGTCGGAGCCCAAAAATGTAGAACGAAGGTTCGGGAGCCGAAACACGCAGTTCGGGGCCCCGAAAGTGGGCTGTTAGGCACCGGGAGTGGTGTCCGACCACGAAGTTGGTATCTGAGACCCCAGTGTCCCTCGTTATGATAAAACAGAGGTACCTGCCAAAATTGAACAAAAACCGATGCAAAACGAATGTTCGGGGGTCAAACCGCGAGGTTCGGGGCCCCGAAAACCGGCCGTTAAGCACCGAAAGTGGTGTTCGGCCACGAAGTGGGTATCTGAGACTCCAGTGTCCCTCAAAATGGAGTAAATGAGATGCACACCAAAAACCGGAGAAATCAGAGATGGTTGGGTGGTCCCGAACCGAGGCACACGACCTGACGGCTCCGAAAACCGGGAACTGGGCTCCGAAATGGTTAAAATGGCCTGCAACCACAAAACATAGCCTACGGCCACTGAGAGATGGTCTACGAGACCTCTCCCTCCCTTTGGGAAGAGAAAACAGAGAAAACGGAGCCTGGTTCGCAAACCGAGACAAAGCACAAAAGAGTCCGGAAGTCCGGAGGCAAGGCTCGTAGCCGGGACTCCGCAATCTCAGAACGAGCACAATATGCAGCATCACCAAGCGCTCAATTGATGACGTCTGAGTCTTAAGGTCGGTCAAAAATGGGGTGTCTACACTCCTTATCGCCCATGTCGATGGAGAGTAGCTGGTCGATCTCCACCGGGGTCTTTGTGTTCGTTCTGAACCGCGTTACAAACGCCTCTGCCAATTGCGCCCAGGAGGCTATGCTGCCCTCTGGAAGCTTCTCAAACCAAGTCAAACCTAGGTCGCCGAGGCTTGAAGGGAATAGGATACACATCAACGCCTCATTCCGCCGGTCTACAGCCATAACCTGGCGAAAGTGGCGAAAGTGGGTGTAAGGGTCCGTCTTTCCTTCATACGTCGTGAATTTGGGTTGTAGGAAGCCTGACGGAAGGGGCGCGTTCTCAATCTCTAGGACGAATGGTGAGGTCTGCAGCCTCGCCAATGCCTTATCCGCTGGTTCGTATGCCAAGTGCGGCCTTGGCATTCCAACCTCGACGCTTCCATGCGTCCGAGGAGCCAATCGCTGCAAGGCAGGAACCCTGTGGGGATCGCGCGCCCTGGCGTCCTCCTTCCATCGTGCCTTTTCTTCCAACATGGACCTTAGGTCGGACGACCTAGGTAATTCCGTCTGTCTGGACCTCGTATGATGCGTATGTGAGGGCCAATAGGTACTCCCCTCAGTGTATGACCTCTCAGACCTCGTCCTCTCAGACCTGGAGTGACGAGTCCTGGAAGATACGGATCGCGTGTCGCCTGCCCTGAGGCTTCTGTCCTCGGGTTGAGAGGGTGTAGAATTCCTACCACGACCCTCTGAGTGGCGAGGGGGCGTCTTCTTGTTGCGCCCCTCTCCTGTCGCCACTTCTTTTCCTTTCAACTGGCGCTTCAGAGACTTCATGTCCGCCGCCATCTTACGGATCAGTTCGTCTTGCTCTCTGACGCGATCCTCCAGAATTTGAGGATCAACTCTGCGCCTTTGTCTTTCTGGGCTTTGCGAACGAGAGGGATGAGGGCTGCTATTCCTCCTTCGTCCCCTTGCATCCCTCCTGGAATTCTGCCTTTGTGGTTCCAGGTTCGCCATGGGAGGGACCAAGGGTAAGCCTTCGCACCTTGCATCCCCTTCTGGAGTTTGTCCGTCAATGGCGGACTGAGGCAGTTCTTCGTTGTTCGCCATTGATGTTCGAGAAAAACTTGATCAAGAGGTTGTTAGTCTGCTGTTCCCACAGACGGCGCCAATTGTACGGGAAAGATTTATACCTTCTCGTATAATCCTGTTGATCAAGTCTGCGTTCCTCCGTACGACGTCGCTTTGTCACCTGAAAACACAAACGTGAGCTGGCCGGCGGGTGTGTGCCGGAAACCTCTCCGATGCCTAAGTCAAAAAGCAAGACAAGTAGGCAAAAGCTCAATGTAGTCAGGGAGCAAAAGCTGCATTACCTCTTCAAAGGTGATATTGGTGAGCTTATATAGGTTTCGCGTGGCACAATCCTGGTAGGACTCTTATTCCTCCATGTGCAGGGTCCTCCTAGGATTACTCCTCCTTACGTAGAGTCCCCCTAGGACTCATACTCTTGGAAGATAATGCTTATCCTCCAACACCCTCCTCACTGCTTAAACCAAGTGAGATGGTTCTTCTTATGGCCGGACTACTTTCAGGACCGAAGTAACTATTAATTCGGCCCTTATTTTACTCTCCCTTACCTCGGCTTTCCCATACTAAGACCGAGCTATTCATAAGGGAGTTAAAACCGAGCTATCTGCAAACCATAGCTTACTTTGGTCTCTCACATGCTACAACCGAAGTAATCACCGAAGACAGAAACATTTGAGCTACTCCACTCAACCGGAGTAGAACCAAGTCCTCCTAAGACCGGGCTATTCACCACGGCTGCGTGACCGGTCCATCTTCAAAGCTACTTCTCCAAACTGGAGTAACTTATACGGCCCTCTCTGCGCGAGCCTTTTTATTTCGGCCCTAAGGCCCAACACCTAGCTCGGCCCACTTGTATATAAATTCCCCTCTCAGTTCTAATTAGAGCTCCAAAGTATTTTTCATTTTTTTTATCGATTTGACTCAACAGAAATAAGAAAATGGTTTACATTGAAAATAAATTAAAAATTTAGGATTTAAATTGATAAAATTAAAATTTTATTTTGTTATAAAAGTTAAATCTTAAATTTTTTTATATAATTTTTCCAAAATGGTATTTGACAAACTAATTAGATTAACTGCAAAAAAAACTTACTTTTTCGAAAAATATCAAAAAATTGTTATCGTTTTTTTTTTCTTATTATAAAGAAAATATTTATTATCTGAAAACAATGGGTTATCCAACTATTATAGGGTTATAAAGAAAGTAATAGTTGGATTGAGTCGCGTTGTTTTGGCCCTGAAGGCTCATTTCACGTATCGTTTCTATGATTGAAATTGTTTATATTTTAAGTTATATTGCGTACGTCATCATTCAAAAAATAAAAAAAAGTAAATTACACTGACACTTTTTGAGATTTACATTTATTATAGTTTCTCTTCTCATCTTTTGAAAATTACATTTCCCTCATGAGGTTTAAAGTTTCATTACAGATTCTCCCCTTCAGTAATTTAATTTTTTTAAATACCAATTTTGCCCTCATTGGATAAATTACATTGACACCCCTCACATTTTAAAAATTACAATTCCCTCCCTAAGGTTTAAAGTAACATTACCAATTACTCCCCCAGTTTGTATTAGTTGGAAAAAAAATTCATTGAAAAAAAATTAATTGGAAAAAAAATTATTTGAAAATTTTTTTTCTTAGCAAAGTTTTTAAATTTCTGTTTAAAAACCAACATAAGCTCATTTTTTGAATTTATCTTTTTTTCTCAAATTTACAAACTGAGACAACCATTTATAAACAAAAAAAAATTATCAAACAAGTTTTTATGACAGTTTTTAAAATTTTGTAAATATAAATTGAAAACTAAGAACGAAATGGTTACTAAACAGGCTTGATGGTAAAAATGTCGTAAAATTAACAAATAATTAAACAAGTTATCAACGTAAGAAATAACTTATCAAAATATTTTTAGGCTATATATGGTTTGATTTTTAGAATTTTTTTTAAAAAATTAAAAATTAATTTGGTTAAGAAATAAAAAATAAAAAATAATTTTAAATTGAATTGAAATTAAAGCAGCCATACGTATATATATAACTTGCCCAAAAGTTAAAATGATAATTATTTCCTATTTCTTATTTCTTAACCAAATTAATTTTTAATTTAAAAAAAAATTCTAAAAATCAAACCATACATAGCCTAAGAATCTTTTGATAAGTTATTTCTTACGTTAGTAATTTATTTAATTATTTGCTAATTTTACTATATTTTTACCATCAAGCCTATTTGGTAACCATTTCATTTTCAGTTTTCAATTTATATTTACAAAAATTTTAAAAACTGTCATAAAAACTTGTTTGATAATTTTTTTTGTTTATAAATAGTTGTCTCAATTTGTAAATTTGAGAAAAAATAAATAAATTTAAAAAATGAGTTTACGTTGATTTTTAAACAGAAATTTAAAAACTTTATTAACAAAAAAAATTTCAATTAATTTTTTTTTCAAATGATTTTTTTTGCAATTAATTTTTTTTTTCAATGAATTGTTTTCCCAACTAATACTAACCGATGGGGTAAACCTTAGAGAGGGGATTGTAATTTCTAAAATGTGAGGGATGTCAATGTAATTTACCGAATGAAGGAAAAATTCATATTTAAAAAAAATTAAATTGCTGAAGGGGAGAATCTGTAATGAAACTTTAAACCTTAGAGGGGGATATGTAATTTCCAAAAGGTGAGAGGAAACTATAATAAACATAAACTTAGGGGTGTCAGTGTAATTTACCAAAAAAAAATCATGTAGATCCAAGGGCAAATTACGTATACCCCCTCAAGGTTTCAAAAATTACATCCCGTCTTCTAAGGTTTATATTTGCGTAATAGATAAACTCCTACCGTAAACTACACCGTTACAAAAGTGTGCTGACATCACCAAAATATATATTGATGGATCATATTACCCCTAGGATCTCAGGGAGGTATTTATAATTTAGCTAAATCTCAAGAGATATATGTAATTTGCTTTTTCTTTTTTTTTTAACACAACCAAACAACCCGATTTAACCAAAAACCATTTGGTTTGTTGTTTTAAAAACAAACTTTTTGTTTAAAAAACAAAAACTAATTTAATAAAAATAAATATGAGAAATATATTTAATTTGTAAAAAATTATTTCTAATCACTCGAAAGATAAAATTATATAAAAATAATAATAATTTTTCATTTTTTATTTTTTAACCAAATTAATTTTTTAATTTTTTAAAAAATTTCTAAAAATCAAACTATACATAGCCTAAAGGGTAAATTACAAATACATATCTTGAGGTTTGATTAAAATATAAATCGTCCCCTGTAGTTTTGAAAATTATATTCCACCCTTTGAGATTTCTAATTTCATAACAAATCGCCCATTTTATTAATAAATCATCAAATTAATGATGTTAAAAATATGTTTTAATTAACAATTTAGGTAATTTTATTATTGTATAGAAGAGCAATTATGAATTTTATTTTTTTAGTTAATTCTGTTAGATAAAATTTCTTAACAATGGTGTTTGTAATTTTTCAAACCACAAGGGGTTATCTGTATTTTAAGAAAACCTCAAGAGTGTATTTGTAATTTAACCTAGCCTAAAAATCAAACTAGTCAAAGGGCATTTTAGTCAATTTACTATCTTGGTTAACGGAGTTAATTGTTAGGAGGTAGGATGTAATTTCTGAAACCTCATGGGGTATCTGTAATTTAGCTAAATCTCGAGAGGTATATGTAATTTGTCCTAGATCCAATATACCTACATATAAAATTTTATAATATTTTTCTAAAAAAATAAATAAATGACATAAATAATTTTGAAAATAAATCATATATTATTTAGAGACAAATATAATAAAATTATGTACCTATGTGTATAGCTAATCTATTTAATTTTTTTTATATAAATAATTTACACAAAATAATTTTAAAAATCAACGATTGAAATATATCAAATAAGATCTGTGATAAACCTACATTACCAAACAATACGACCCAATTCAATGACAAGCTTTCATTTAGGGTGTGAGTTGATTTTTTAATTTTTTAATTTTTTTAGTCTAAGAGTAAAAAGTCTCGTTTAGGATAAATTTTTTGACCTTTTTAACTTTATAAGAAAAAAATAAAATAATTATAATTTAAATATGATATTTTTTAATTTTTTTAATATTTTTTATAACTAAAATAACTAAAAAAATATATGCCAAACATAGCCCAAATTGGAGACCAACCAGTTGTAAAAGATGGGGTCGCAATTGGCTTTAAATTCAAGCCTCGCGACACACGATGCATAAAAAATAATAAATAAAGGTGGAGACCGTTTGGGGATCACCCCTTTCACTTCTTTAGTTTTGATTGATCAACTTTTTTTTTTTTTTTTTTTTTTCTTCTCACTTAATCCCCAACTTTCATGTGTGTGAGGGGGTTGTGGGGGTGGGTGTTTTAAGGGGATCTAAATCAATGTCCAAAAATAATATGTACTTTTTCGGTGGATGGATACTGATGGTTGTTTGAGATATCTTAAATAAGTGTATTTTTTAATTTTTTAGATTAAAAAGTTAAAGAAAAAAATGATTATTAGGAATAATTTTTTGACTTTTATGAAAATTTATGAATTAAAATATTATATAAAATAATAAAATTATCATTTTATTCCTATGCCCCATGCTTAGTGACAACAGTGACTATTGAAGGAAGCATTATGGAATGATTTGAATTGTCGAGTGGGGCAAACATGCTTCAGATTTATATATTGGTTTGGGAAGTGGGTTGTTTTTTAGTTTTTTGGCTTTTTTGACTATTTTAGCCTGGGTTAAAAAACTTGGTTTGGGGAGAACTTTTTAATTTTTTTGACTTTTTTTGTGAGAAAAGAGTGTAATGATTATGAGTTGGATGTGATATTTTATTTTTTGTGACTAAAATAGCCTATTTTATTTTTTGTGGCTAAAATAGCAAAAAAAAAAAAAAAAACCCACTTTAGCTCTTGCCAAACGGACCAATATAGGATGAGACTTTTTTCTAGTCCTTCATCAGACTAGAGGGGCTTACCACGAATCCCATTTCAATAATCTAAACCGTTCAATGTGTAGAACTCGTCAAGTATTATATATTTATAAAAAAATCACGTTGATTGGATATCAATAGTTATGTGATCAAATCAGCTTTGCATAAAAAAATGAACGATTAAAAATAAACGGCTGAAAAAAATCTGATTATCAAAACGGGTTCAAATTGGACATATAGTACTCGACGAGTTTTACATATTGAATGGTTCCAATTATCAAAACGGGACCCGTGGGGGCCTCCACAGGCCGAACAACACAGTTTTTTGTAAAAAAAAATTTCAGCCAATTAAGTAATTTGCACCATCTGGTCTAGACTATACCATCATGTCAATGACTTTTTGGATTGTATTTTTTTTTGTGTAAATTTATTTTTTATATATATATTTTTTTGTGAATAGTGGTAATTTTTTAACTTTTTCTAGTAATTTTTTGACTTTTTATATTTTTTTAAAGATGCCAAATGCTTTCTTGAGAGAATGTTTTAGTAATATTTTTTTAAAAAAATATTTCAAAAATTTTTAGATTTTTAGAATACTAGAAGAACTAGGAAAATAAAAAAATAATAATAAATAGTTGATTTTTTTTTTTGGTCTTTAATAAATTTTTAATTTTTTTTTTTAGATTTTCTAAAAACGTTCTTCTCCAACCTACTAATTATTTTTATATCATATTTTAGCCAAAACATAAAAATGTTATTAAAAAAGTTTGTATCCAAACGAAACCTAAATGAATCAAAAAAATTTTAAAAAAAAATTACATATTTTTAAAAAAAGTGGTAAAGATAAAAAATAATGTCACGCAACGCAAGACAATTGAGGGATATTTTGAGAAGATGGTTAAGGTTATGTTTGGTTTTAACTTTTTGGCTAAAAAATACAAAAGATAAAATTAGCTACATAAGTCAATAAGAAAAAAATGTTATATCTAAACCATAATCATTACACTTTTTCTCTTATAAAAGTCCAAAAAATAAAAAATAAAACCAAACTAGGTTAAAAAAATTAGGCTAAAAATGCCAAAAAAACCAAACTATTTTAGCTCTTCCCAAACGAAGACTAAAAGTTGACTTTCTGATTTTTTAAAAAATTTTTTAAACTTTTTTTTAGAGATGAGGTAGGTTAAAAGTTAAGAAATGACTTTTAACCTACTTCTCAAAATATTGCCGAGTGCGCCAGGGAAAAGCTTCTTTTTTTTTTTTTTTCCAATTATATTAAAAAAATGTTTGTATATATGCAAATAACATTAATATAAAAATTAAGAACAAATTGTGGGATGTATCTTTAAATATTGTGATTATGTTATAATTAATACTAGCCTATCACCCGTGCTATGCACGGGATAATTATAGATATTTATATTTGTTTTCATTTTTTTTAATATATAAATTAAATACATGGGGTTTGGCCGAGGAGTTTGAAAGAATTTAATAAGTGTTTATTTATTTATTTAAGAGGCATTTACACAATAATTACATAGGTCTCTTGGGAATGCAAAAAGTAACGAAATTAGGATTTCATTTATTGCGTTATTCATTTAATAAGTGTAATTATTATAAATTAAGTGTTTATTGTAATCAATAGTGTAATTATTACAATCTTTGAATTTATTGTAATCAATAGTGTAATTATTACAATCTTCAATTTTTTTTAAAAAAAATATTAAAAAATCAAGAAATTAGAATTGGCATGTTGGAGGTTCCACAAGCCTTGGGTTTTAAAAGACCCTTTTGCTTAATATATAGATTATACTATATATTAAGTAAAATGAGATTTTTAACCCCAAGCTTTGTGGGAGCTCCAATCTCCCAATCTAAATTTCTTGATTTTTTAATTTAAAAAAAAAAAAAAAGCCTTAAGCTTTATTAACTTCTCACAACCCTCAAGTCTTACTCTCATAATAACACTTTAATACATTAAGAATAAGTATAAATTTTTTTGTTTTTTAAAATCCAACACATATGAATTCCTTGAAAAGTCCCAACACATATGATTATTATCCATCATAATAACATTTTAATGCATTAAGAATAAGCATAAAAAAAATTTCTTGAAAAGTCCAACACATATGATTATTATCAAAATATTAAATTTTAATATAATATAATAAAATAAAAGACATTTAATTATTTAAAAAGTCTAACACATATGATTATTATCAAAATATTAAACTTTAATATAATATAAAAAAGGAAAAAAAAGAAGATATTTTTTTTTAAAAAAAAAAAAAGACATTTAAAAATCGCAATTCACATATATAGGTAATTATAAACACAATTATCTAAGGAAAATGAAGTTTTTAACCTACAAACCTTGTGAGAGCTCTAATATCCTAATCCTAATTTTCTAATTTTTTTATTTAAAAAAAAAAAACTCAACATTTGTTAATTTCTTCCAATCCTCATGCCTTTTGGGAGATTTGGTCAAAACTCCCTTATAATTAAATTTTAATGCATTAAAGACCAGTATAAACAAAATTCCTAAAAAATTTCAACACATCTACCTATCTATATTATATTATCTATATCTATATCTACATCAATCTATCTATATCTATATCTATACTATATATTAAGCAAAATGGGATTTTTTAACCCCAAAGCCTGTGGGAACTTCAATATCTCAATCTGAATTTTATAAATTTTTTATTAAAAAAAAAAAACTCAGCATTTATTAATTTGGTCAAAATCCACTGATCAGCATTTATTAACTTTTTTCAATCCACATGTCTTTCCACATTCCTATATTTATTGATTTGGTAAAAATTCACTGATCAGCATTTAATCCTCTCATACAAATAGTTGTATTAAAATTTTAAAATTAAAATTTTAAAACATTATTGTAAAAACACATCATTTTGTTATGAATACTGTTACGAATCCAAACATAAAATTTCAAAAATTATTCAAAATTTTATATTAATAACTTAAATTTCTTTCATATATAAATTTTATATTTTATCAATTTAATTTTTACTATACATATCTATTTTAAATAAATTATGGTCTTAAATTTTAAGATCCTAGCTTCTTTTCTTTTTTTTGGTTATTGATCAATGGCGAGCCATGTGGTGCGGTGTACCGTGAAATAATTTTTTTTGAGATAGATTTGAAAATTGGATTGATTTTTTAATTTTTTAAATTATTTTAATTTGAGATTAAAAAATCTCGTTTGAAAAGAATTTTTAATTTTTTAAATTTTTTTTAGAGAAAGAATATAATGATTATGGATTGGATATGATATTTTGTCTTATTAAATTAAAAAATTATTTTATTTTTTGTGACAATTTTAACTGAAAAAGCCCAAAACTAAACTTTCCCAACGAGCTATCTATTCTATTGGACTAATAATATATGTATAAATTAGTGTACTGACTAATGTATCAATTGATGATATAACATAATTTAAGATATTTTTGGTACTTGTAATTTATATAATAAGTAAAATCAATAATAATGTCATGACTAGTATTGATACACTAATTAGTATATTAATTGGTACATGTAACACCACTTGTTTTATTGTGGGCCTTATTATTTTACTTCAAACAATTTAAGTTATTTATTTTATTATATATTATTTATATAAAATATTAAATTAATCCGATAATCATACTTTATTATTTCATCTGATTTTCACCCTATATATTAGAATAGAAGATCGATACTTGACTAGACAAAGTGTCTCTATATATTAGAATCGAACATAGATAGATTCTTGACTAGACAAATCAGAAAAAGAAAAAAGAAAAAATTGACAGAAAGCTCATCTCTAAGACTACTTTCATAATGACATCTTATACCTCAGTATAGTTGTATTAAAATTTTTAAATTAAAATTTTAAAACATTATTGTAAAAACACATCATTTTGTTATGAATACTGTTACGAATCTAAACATAAAATTTCAAAAATTATTCAAAATTTTATATTAATAATTTAAATTTATTTTATATATAAATTTTATATTTTATCAATTTAATTTTTACTATACATATCTATTTTTAAATAAATAATGGACTTAAATTTTAAGATCCTAGCTTCTTTTCTTTTTTTTTTGGTTATTGATCATTGACGAGCCACGTGGTGCGGTGTCCCGTGAAATAATTTTTTTTGAGATAGATTTGGAAATTGGATTGATTTTTTAGTTTTTTTAATTATTTTAATTTGAGATTAAAAAGCCTCGTTTGAAAAGAATTTTTGATTTTTTTAATTTTTTTTAGAGAAAGAATATAATAATTATGGATTTTATGTGATATTTTGTCTTATTAAATTAAAAAATTTATTTTATTTTTTATGATTATTTTAACTAAAAAAGCCCAAAACTAGACTTCCCCAACGAGCGATCTATTCTATTGGACTAATAATATATGTATAAATTAGTGTACTGACTAATGTATCAATTGATGATATAACATAATTTATGATATTTTTGGTACTTGTAATTTATATAATGAGTAAAATCAATAATAATGTCATGACTAGTATTGGTACACTAATTAGTATATTAATTGGTGTATGTAACACCACTTGTTTTATTGTGGGCCTTATTATTTTACTTCAAAAATTTTAAGTTATTTATTTTATTACATATTATTTATATAAAATATTAAATTAATCCGATAATCATACTTCATTAGTTCATCAGATTTGCACCCTATATATTAGAATAGCAGATCGATACTTGACTAGACAAAATGTCCCTCTATATTGGAATAGAACATAGGTACCTGACTAGATAAAGTATCCCTATATATTAGAATAGAACATAGATAGATACTTGACCAGATCCTGCTAGGGAAGATGGCAAGGGCACTATACATAATGAGGTAAAAGAGAAAGTGTAGAGAGATGCACAGAAAAGTGTGGATTCCATTTTTATGACATCTTGTACATTATTATAGTTGCATTAAAATTTTTAATTTAAAATTTTAAAACATTATTGTAAAAACTGATAATTTTGTTATGAATACTGTTACGAATCGAAACATAAAATTTCAAAAATTATTTAAAATTTTATATTAATAATTTAAATTTATTTCATATATAAATTTTATATTTTATCAATATAATTTTTACTATACATATCTATTTCTAAACAAATTATAGTCTTAAATTCTAAGATCCTAGCTTCTTTTCTTTTTTTTGGTTATTGATCATTGACGAGCCATGTGGTGCGGTGTCCCGTGAAATAATATTTTTTGAGATAGATTTGGAAATTGGATTAATTTTTTAGTTTTTTTAATTATTTTAATTTGAGATTAAAAAGTCTCTTTTGAAAAGAATTTTTGATTTTTTAAATTTTTTTAGAGAAAGAATATAAAGATTATGGATTGGATGTGATATTTTGTCTTACTAAATTAAAAAATTTATTTTATTTTTTGTTACAATTTTAACTAAAAAAGCCCAAAACTAAACTTCCCCGGTGAGCTATCTATTCTATTGGACTAATAATATATATGTATAAATTAGTGAACTGACTAATGTATCAATTAATGATATAACATAATTTAAGATATTTTTCGTACTAGTAATTTATATAATGGGTAAATTCAATAATAATGTCATGACTAGTATTGGTACATTAATTAGTATATTAATTGGTGCATGTAACACTACTTGTTTTATAGTGGGCCTAATTATTTTATTTCAAACAATTTAAGTAATTTATTTTGTTATATATTATTTATATAAAATATTAAATTCATCCGATAATCATACTTCATTAGTTCATCAGATTTGCACCCTATATATTAGAACAGAAGATCGATACTTGACTAGACAAGGTGTTCCTATATATTAGAATAGAACATATGAACCTGAGTGGACAAAGTGTCCCTAAATATTATAATATAACATAGATAGATACTTGACTAGATCCTGTTAGGGAAGATGGCAAGGGTACGATGCATAGGCCCTGTTTGTCAGCACTTATTTTCAGTTTTTACCTTAATTTAAGCTGTTTTGATATGTTTGGTTTAGCTTATGCTTATAGCTTATAGCTTATAGCTTTGTGGAAGTCAGAAATCAGCTTATTCTGTGAGCTGGGCTGGATATGCTTTGAGAATAAGCTGGAAATCAGCTTAAGCTGAAAGTTGTAAGGTATAAGCTGTTTGGGCATAAGCTATAAGCAGTCTCCCACAGCTCTGCCAAACAGGACCATAGTGCGGTAAAAGAAAAAGTGTAGAGAGATGGACAGAGAAGTGTGGATTCCATTTTTATGACATCTTGTACATCATTATAGTTGTATTAAATTTTTAAAATTAAAATTTTAAAACATTATTGTAAAAACTCATCATTTTGTTATGAATACTGTTACGAATCCAAACATAAAATTTCAAAAAAAATTTCAAAATTTTATATTAATAATTTAAATTTATTTTATCAATTTAATTTTTACTATACATATCCATTTTTAAATAAATTATGGTCTTAAATTTTAAGATCCTAGCTTCTTTTCTTTTTTTTGGTTATTGATCATTGACGAGCCACGTGGTGCGGTGTCCCGTGAAATAATTTTTTTTGAGATAGATTTGGAAATTGGATTGATTTTTTTAGTTTTTTTCATTATTTTAATTTGTGATTTAAAAGTCCCGTTTGAGAAGAATTTTTAATTTTTTAAATTTTTTTTAGAGAAAGAATATAATAATTATAGATTGGATGTGATATTTTGTCTTATTAAATTAAAAAAATTATTTTATTTTTTGTGACTATTTTAACTAAAAAAGTCCAAAACTAAACTTTCCCAACGAGCTATCTATTCTATTGGACTAATAATATATGTATAAATTAGTGTACCGATTAATGTATCAATTGATGATATAACATAATTTATGATATTTTTGGTACTTGTAATTTACATAATGTGTAAAATCAATAATAATGTCATGACTAGTATTGGTACACTAATTAGTATATGTAACACCACTTGTTTTATTGTGGGTTTTATTATTTTACTTCAAACAATTTAAGTTATTTATTTTATTATATATTATTTATATAAAATATTAAATTAATCCGATAATCATACTTCATTAGTTCATCAGATTTGCACCCTATATATTAGAACAGAAGATCAATACTTGACTAGACAAAATGTCCCTCTATATTAGAATAGAACATAGGTACCTGACTAGACAAAGTGTCCCTATATATTAGAATAGAACATAGATAGATACTTGACCAGATCCTGCTAGGGAAGATGGCAAGGGTACTATACATAGTGAGGTAAAAGAAAAAGTGTAGAGAGATGGACAGAAAAGTGTGGATTCCATTTTTATGACATCTTGTACATCATTATAGTTGTATTAAAATTTTTAAATTAAAATTTTAAAACATTATTGTAAAAACTCATCATTTTGTTATGAATACTGTTACGAATCCAAACATAAAATTTCAAAAATTATTCAAAATTTTATATTAATAATTTAAATGTATTTCATATATAAATTTTTATATTTTATCAATTTAATTTTTACTATACTTATCTATTTTTAAATAATTTATGGTCTTAAATTTTAAGATCCTAGCTTCTTTTCTTTTTTTTGGTTATTGATCATTGACGAGCCATGTGGTGCGGTGTCCGTGAAATATTTTTTTTTTGAGATAGATTTAGAAATTGGATTGATTTTTTAGTTTTTTTAATTATTTTAATTTGAGATTAAAAAGTCTCGTTTGAAAAGAATTTTTGATTTTTTTAATTTTTTTTAGAGAAAGAATATAATGATTATGGATTAGATGTGATATTTTGTCTTATTAAATTAAAAAATTTATTTTATTTTTTGACTATTTTAACTAAAAAAGCCCAAAACTAAACTTCCCCAACGAGCTATCTATTCTATTGGACTAATAAGTGCCATTTTGGGAAGAAGCTACTTTAGCTTGCGTTTTTGGCTTGTGAGAAAAAAGCCAACTTGCCCAAAACGCCAGATTTTGCATTTGGCAAGTAACAAAAAAGCTACCTTGTGAAATTACCTAAATACCCTCTATGTTAACAAATTATCTATAATTTCAAAGTTTGGCAAGGGTATATTGGTCATTCTATTTTGATTTGATGTCATAAATAAATATTAAACCAAAAATCAAAAAAGTCAGCTTTTTATCAACTTCCCAAATCACCTCCAAAAAAGCCAAAAAACTTGGTAAAAAGCCAAAAGCTAGCTTTTTACCAACTTTCCAAAACACCCCTAATATATGCATAAATTAGTATACTGACTAATGTATCAATTGATGATATAACATAATTTAAGATATTTTTGGTACTTGTAATTTATATAATGAGTAAAATCAATAATAATGTCATGACTAGTATTGGTACATTAATTAATATATTAATTGGTGCATATAACACTACTTGTTATATTGTGGGCCTTATTATTTTACTTCAAACACTTTAAGTTATTTATTTTATTATATATTATTTATTTAAAATATTAAATTAATGCGATAATCATACTTCATCAATTCATCAGATTTGCACCCTATATATTTGGATAGATGATCGATACTTGACTAGACAAAGTGTCCCTATATATTAGATTAGAACATAGATATATATTAGATTAGAACATAGATAGATACTTGACCAGATCCTGTTAGGAAAGATGACAAGAGTACTATACATAGTGAGGTAAAAGAAAAGGTGTAGAGAGATGGACAGAAAAGTGTGGATTCCATTTTTATGACATCTTGTCCATTATTATTGTTGTATTAAAATTTTTAAATTAAAATTTTAAAACGTTATTGTAAAAACTCGTCATTTTGTTATGAATACTGTTACGAATCCAAACATAAAATTTCAAAAATTATTCAAAATTTTATATTAATAATTTAAATTTATTTCATATATAAATTTTATATTTTATCAATTTAATTTTTACTATACATATCTATTTTTAAATAAATTATGGTCTTAGCTTCTTTTCTTTTTTTTGGTTATTGATCATTGACGAGCGACGTGGTGCGGTGTCCCGTGAAATAATTTTTTTTTGAGATAGATTTGGAAATTGTATTGATTTTTTAGTTTTTTTTAATTATTTTAATTTGAGATTAAAAAGTCTCGTTTGAAAAGAATTTTTGATTTTTTTAATTTTTTTTAGAGAAAGAATATAATGATTATATATTGAATGTGATATTTTGTCTTATTAAATTAAAAAAATTATTTTATTTTTTGTGACTATTTTAACTAAAAAGGCCCAAAACTAAACTTCCCCATGGAGCTATCTATTCTATTGGACTAATAATATATGTATAAATTAGTGTACTGACTAATGTATCAATTGATGATATAACATAATTTAAGATATTTTTGGTACTTGTAATTTATATAAATGAGTAAAATCAATAATAATGTCATGACTTGTATTGATACACTAATTAGTATATTAATTGGTGCATGTAACAGCACTTGTTTTATTATGGGCCTTATTACTTCAAACAATTTAAGTTGTTTATTTTATTATATATTATTTATATAAAATATTAAATTAATCCGATAATCATACTTCATTAGTTCATCAGATTTGTCTGCAAATAAAATTTAAAATAAATAATTTATTTTTCAAATTGTTTTTGTTATCTATTTTTTGGTGCATCGTAGTGAAGTGAAGCCCACCAGGCAGTTTTTAAAAATTATTTTTTAGAATTTTTAATTAATATTCTTTAGTTTTTCGTAAATTTTTTTAATATTTTAATTAAAATTTTACTTTTTTTATTCACACAAAGCAATGCACATCACATTTTTTATTTTTTACTAGTTAAAATATAAAAAATTTACATACTCTTTATTTTGTCAATTTTTTAAGGATAAATTACACTGACACCCCATGAGGTTTATGTTCATTACAGTTCTCACCTCATATTTTGAAAATTACATCTCCTCCTCTAAAGTTTAAAGTTTTATTACAAATTCCCTCTCTTAGCAATTTAATTTTTTAAATACTAATTTTGCCCTCATTGGGTAAATTACATTGACACCCCTCACATTTTTGAAATTACAATCCCCTCTCTAAGGTTTAAAGTAGTATTACCAATTGCCTCCTCAGTTAGTATTAGTTAGAAAAAAAAATTCATTGAAAAAAAAAATTAATTGAAAAAAAATTAATTAAAGAAAAATTTATTAGTAAAATTTTTAAATTTTTGTTTAAAAATCAACGTAAACTCATTTTTTGAATTTACGTTTTTTTTCTCAAATTTACAAACTGAGACAACCATTTATAAACCAAAAAATTATCAAATAAGTTTTTATAACAGTTTTTTTTTCAATTTTTGTACAAATAAATCGAAAACTGAAAACGAAATGGTTATCAAATAAGCCTCGGATGGTAAAAATGTCGTAAAATTAACAAATAATTAAATAAGTTACCAACATAAGATATGACTTATCAAAAGATTCTTACGCTATGTATGGTTTATTTTTAAATTTCTTAAAAAAAAAATTAAAAATGAATTTGGTTAAGAAATAAAAAATAAAAAATAATTATCATTTAAGGGTAAAAAATAATTATTATTTTAACTTTTGGGCAGGTTATATACATACGTATGACTGTTTCAATTTAATTTGTAAAAAATTATTTCTAACCACTCGAAAGATAAAAATTATATAAAAATGATAATTATTTTTTATTTTTTATTTCTTAATCAGATTAATTTTTAATTTTTAATTTTTTTTTTAAAAATGAAATCATACATAGCCTAAGAATCTTTTGATAGGTCATTTCTTATATTGGTATCTTATTTAATTATTTGTTAATTTTACGACATTTTTACCATCTGAAACCTGTTTGGTAATCATTTCGTTTTCAGTTTTCAATTTATATTTACAAAAATTAAAAAAAATGTCATAAAAACTTGTTTGATAAATTTTTTGGTTTATAAATAGTTGTCCCAGTTTGTAAATTTGAGGAAAAAAATATAAATTCACAAAATGAGTTTATGTTGGTTTTTAAATAGAAATTTAAAAATTTTACTAACAATTTTTTTTTTCAATTAATTTTTTTTTTCAAATAATTTTTTTTTTTCAAATAATTTTTTTTTCAATTATTTTTTTTTCCAACTAATACTAACCGAGAGGGAAATTGATAATGCTACTTTATACCTTAGGGAGAGGATTGTAACTTCTAAAATGTGAGGGGTGTCAATGTAATTTACCCAATGAGGGCAAATTTGGTATTTAAAAAAATTAAATTGCTAAAGGGAAAATCTGTATGAAACTTTAAACCTCAAGGGGGAGACGTAATTTCTAAAAGGTGAGGAGGAGAACTGTAATAAACATAAATCTCAGGGGGTGTCAGTGTAATTTATCGTTTTTTTTATTTATATATTTCAATATCACTCGTTATTTTATCTATTTATAGACAAATTATTTAAAGAGCATTTTAAGAATTTTCAAATGTAATTAGTATTGAAGAATTTTATTAAAATAATTACTCCATCCGTCCCAAAATAATAATTCATTTTGGAGAACCTAACTTTTTTTGATAGTATAATTATTATATTTTAAAAATATTAATTTTTCAAAAGGCGTTGGCTTTCATATACTGAAGGATACTGTTGGTCTCGTGGGGGCTCATCACAGGTCTCGTTTTGATAATCTGAACCGTTCAATGTGTAAAACTCATCGAGTACTATATATTTATAAAAAGTCATGTTGATTGGATATCGATAACTATGTGATCAAATCAGTATTGTATTTAAGAAAAGGACGGTGAAAAGCTAACCTGTTGACAAAAATCTGATCCGATGAGATAACTATCAATATCCGATGAGACAGGTGGTGGACCCCACGGGTCCAACAATACCCTCTAGTCCGTTCTGATCGGAGGAAAGCCCAACTCTTTTCAAAATTATCATTTGATAGTACATTTTTTTGAGAATATCAATTGTCATAATTGTACTTTTTGTGTTATTAATGAATTTAAAATAAGGAAAAAATAGTAAATTTATATTATTTTATTCATTAATATTTGAAAAAAGACTAATATTTTAGAATAATAAAAAATAAAATAAGAGACCAATATTTTAAGACGAATGGAGTATTGTAATAGCTAGCCATTAAAGTAACTAAAATATGGTGATTTTAGTTATAATGACAAATATGTCTCGGGTAAAGGGTCTCTTAGAGATGTTCTTAATCTATGGTGATTATTCGGTAGTCTGGGAGTATGGTCACATGGTGCTCTATGATAGAATAATTTGTGGACAATGCAAGGTATTAATTATTTGTATTTGGTGATTGAGGAATGTGAGAGGACATAATGAATAATGATTGATAAAAGAATATGACCACGTGATACTCCAAGACTATTGTATAATTTTCTCTTTATCTATATATATTTAAAAAGTAAAATATTTAAGAGTACAAAAAATTATAAGAACGTATTAAATTTTTATATTTTTTATTAAAAAAAGTCACAAATTTTATTGTTTTTAAAGTATTATTGTAAATGTAAAAAGTACAAAAAAATAAAAATAAAAATTAAAACATTAATTAAAAAGTATAAGTTAAAAACTTAAAAATATTGTTTTAAGTGTTTAAACTTTCAGTAATACTGCGTACGTACCAACCAACCAACCAAATCAAGTCTTAAGTCCTATTAAATGGGATCGGTTATATGAATCCTGCTTCTCCACGCGACTCTATCAAAAGCAATTTCGTTAAGTAGATCCATATCTCTATTTACAACGCTAGCCAACTTTAATCTAAGTCTACTCGACCACTTAACACTTCCATCTACCATCACTGCATCACATTTCTTCACTACTGCCTCTGTTGGTCTCCATTAAATATGACCAAACCATCTCAATCGATTTTGTCTTAACTTATCTTCTATCAGCGCTACTCTTATCTATTCCTGAATACACTCATTCCCAATTCTATCTTGTCTAATTTTTCCACACATCCACCTTAGCATCATCATCTCAGCCACATTCTTCTTATCTACATGTTGTTTCTTTGTTGCCAACACTCCGTCCCATACAACATCAATGATCTAATAGCCGTTCTATAGACCTTACCTTTTAGTCTAGTGGGTATTCATTTATCGCACAGTACCCCAGACGCACTGCTTCACTTATTCCATCCCATCTTAATCCTATGGGCCATATCCGCATCAATCTTTCCCGCCAGTTGTGATAATCGACCCTAAATAACAAAAATGTTCACTCTTAGGCAGTTCTTGGTTCTCAATCTTCACTTCTCCTCTGTTTTCATTGTTACTGTTACTAAATTTACACTCCATGTACTCTGTCTTAATTTGTTCTACTTATCCAAAATCCTTTAGATTCAAGTATTTTTCTTCAAATCTCCAACTTTGTGTTAACTCCTTCTCAAGTCTCATCCATTAGTACGATATCGTCTGCAAAAAGCATACAGTTTGGTATGTCATCCTAAATATTTCTTGTCAACTTATCCATAACTAAAGCAAAAAGATAAAGACTTAAGATAGATCCTTGGTGTAACCCTATAGTGATAGGAAATTCATTTGTCTCCTCAGCAGGCGATCTAACAGTGGTTACCACCCCTTCATACATGTCCCTAATCACATCAATGTAACATTTTGTCACCCATTTCTTCTCTAACACCCATCCATATTATATTCGAAGCACTCTATCATATGCTTTCTCAAAGTTGATAAACACCATATAAATGTCTATTTTATTTTCTCTATACTTTTCGATTACTCTCCTCAAAAGATAGATCGCTTCCATTGTTGACCTTTTAGGCATAAACCTAAATTGATTCTTTGGCACCTCTATTATATCTTGCAATCGGTGTTCCATCATCATCTCCTATACTCTTGTCCATAGGCCACACCTGGGGAGGGATGAAAGAAAAGAGAGATTAAAGAATGAAGAGATGTATGTTGAGAGAAAAGTGAGAAAAGGGCTTTGAGAGAAAAACAAAGCATGAATGTCGAGTGATGTGAGAAACATATATTAGAAAGGGTGGAAAACATTTAACTAAAAGAGTAGTGGACTTCCCGCAAATTTGGTGGTCTCTCGCCGATGGAAGGCATCTAAGCCTATCAAAGTCTCGGCCAGTACCAAGCCAATGCTACTCTTGCCTTCTTTCAAGCCATGTGCCATCCTCAATTAGTTGAATGCTAGACCTACCGAAACTAGGGGCAAGGAGGAAATGAGCCAACATACACAAGCAAAGGGCGTGTTGCGTAAAACCCCACCAAAAAAGGTCACCTTCGGTCACTAACGTCAAAAAAATGATGAATCAAACTGAGAATATCCAGCTCTCCATTGTGGACCAAGGATCGAGCCTCGTAAAGGGTAAGCCCACACATCCAACCCAAAGCTTGGATGTGGCCGAAACGGGGCTTGAGGTATGATTTCCTCATCACACCGAGACTCCATTAGCACTTGAACTTCTTTAATTGTCGGGCATGTCTCTTGTCCTCCGAAGCTAAAGACATGTGTAATCAGGTTCTAACATCTAGCCACGGCATAAAGGAATGGAAAACAAAGCGAAGAACAACTCAACGGAAAAAGTGCATTTATGCCAAAATCCCATAAATTCACCTTTTTCGAGCTATCTAAAGTTGCAATTCAATCTAAGAGTTTTCGTCCAAAAATGGCTCCATTTGTGAAGAATTTGCAGCTGAAATGAAGAAATCACAAAGCTCAACCTTTTGTAGAAGATAAGGCAGTAAGTGGGAGCCAGCTGTCAACAATCTGGAGATTTTACACATTGGTGGCCGGCAGGCCACTTTTATGGCCGGCAAGACACTGTTGGTGGCCGGAAAATTTCAACCGTGGGCGGCAGATAGCCGACAAATTCTTTATGTAGCCAGCAATTTTCTTGTCAGGCCTGCTGTCCTCCTTTGTGCTGAACAATGCTGAAAGCATATGTTTTGTTCTGCTTTTTGTGTGTCTCAAGGTCTTGTTTTGAGTCCTTTTTGGTTTTAGCAAGTTTGTTGAGTTGTATTTGTGTTGTTTTGTTTTGTTTATCGAGTTGTAGTTGTATTGTTTTGTCAAGTTATATGTTGTTCATTATCGAGTTGTATATTGCTTTTTGTATTTTGATTGTTCTTTCGGTTCGTTACCCGATTAAGCATCTTGTTTTAATCAAACATTCTTAGCCATTTCAATTCCCTGTCCATTTCATGCATATATGGTTCTCATGATGCAAAATACAACACATTTTTCATAAAACTGCCGATTTTATTTCGATCATGGATTTTTACAAAAGAGGAGTACAAGTTTTAAAAGCAAAACTAGAACTTCCTAAAGCTATACATGTGCTAATGTTGCTAACAAAAAGAAACTAAGCAAAAAAAAAAAAAAAAAAAAATCAGCCCTGGTTGTCCTCAGGCTCGAGAAGCCCTCTTCGTCCTCTTCCTCGGAGGAGAGGACTCTGGGGCACTGTCTCCGTCGGTGCCACTATCTGAATGAATGAAGGCTCCATAATCCCCCTCTCTGAGGAAGTAGTACCGCATCCAAGCCCTCCATGAACTGGATTATCTCCTGAAAGGAGAGGCTCTCCATGGCCCTCATAGGTGCTGGAGGAGGCATGGGCACTATTGGCTCAGGCAAGCCCATGGTCTGGCTTATTAATTGCTCACCTAGAAACCCAGCTCGGCATACCAGGCCCTCTAGTAGAAGTCGAAAACAGGATGCCCTCCGGGTACTGGCTATACTGGTCTTTGACTCCGGCCG
Source organism: Camellia oleifera (assembly GCA_022316695.1). Classification (NCBI taxonomy): domain Eukaryota; kingdom Viridiplantae; phylum Streptophyta; class Magnoliopsida; order Ericales; family Theaceae; genus Camellia; species Camellia oleifera. The sequence goes on along the minus strand of CM039319.1, from coordinate 50,977,337 downwards.
GCATCAACGCCTAAGGCTGCCAAGTGATCTGTAAATAGGGGATATATATAGATGGTTAGTCGTCGTCAGTTATTGATAAAGCAAAAATAACTGTGAGTTTTGGGTTACCTCTGCCGCAGTCACTGTGTCAAAGTACCAGTGAAAGAATGCGAAGGTCTCTCGGGTCCTCCGCAGGCATCTGCCATCGTACCGGTGAGAGTATGGCACAACAAGAGGCATCTCCACCTCTGGCTCTGGAGCAACGGTCTGGAAATATGCATATACCCATAGCTGGAAGGAAAAGGCAACAGTGAGTATACAGTGTATAGAAAGTACAAGTGTCGATGCAGGAAATAGAATGTATAGTACGGCGTACAGAGTGTACAGATACAGAGGATACAGAATGTGCAATGCAGAAAGTGCAGTGTATAGATGTAAACAATGCAGTATGTTGTCTGTAGAAAGTGCAAAGTGGAAAGCGTAGAATTAGAAGACAGAAAATGTAAACCAGAGATGTAAATCGTACCTCCAGGCTCGCTAATAGCCTCCAACTCTGTCTCCCTACTGCAAGACGTAGAGCTCATATAGCCGTACAATGTGGCAAGGCCAGCGCCGCCCCTAATCATAAGTGCCGGATTTGAGGTAAGTCCACCAGGGTGCTCAGTAGATATAGCCCTATGATATTCCACCTGTTTGCAAACAAGGTGGTACCAAAGAGGAACATAAAAAAGCCTCGAATGTAATGCTCAGTCTCCTCTGGGGTCTCTGGCTTTCTCCCTTGGAAATGCTCGGCGAACCAGCTATATCGTACCATCCCTGGTCGGAAGAGAGGTGGGCGTGCGCCCAACAGGTGTAGCCAGGCGACCTCCCACCCGCCCTATGTCTATATCGTCAGGGATCGGATTACTCCCTATTTCTACGCCTGTGAGCATGGCGAAGTCGTAGGGAGTCATCGTCATCTCCCCGGTGGTGGAGAAGTGGAAGGAGTTGGTGGTATCCCATCACCGCTCCACCAATGCACCGAGAAGCGATTGACTCGTGATATGACGCGATAGCCCCATGCAGAATAAGCCTGAAGCCGGCCTCGTCAATGATGTAGCAGACACCGGCAAGGGAGCTCCATATACCAGTCCCTCGCGAGCGTGGCTCCATAGCCTTTAATAAGCAAGAATCCTCATGTGATTAGAACAGTGATATACAGTGATGTGAGAACAAGCAGACGAAAAAGCAATGTAAAAAATACAACGCAAGAGTGTGATTAAGGTAAGAAATCCAATGTAAGCAATTACAGTTGAAGCAACTAATACAATTAAAGCAAGAAATGCAATGTATAATGAAAAAAATGTGAGAATACAGTGTATACCTCGGTGGCTCCGTAAGACAAATGAGAGTCCGGCTTCTCGTAGCAAGAGATCCTCCGGTGCGTATCGTGCAAACACTCTGAAGTGCCTGATACCCCCGGGGGGTAGCACATGTATCTGAGGATGTTATGTCGCCAGATCAAAGGGGCATACGCCCAATGGTAATATCTCAGGCTCAGGCTACGACTTCATCTCTATCGGAGGAGGAATCTCGAACAGAGCTCTGTCATGGGGTAGATCATCCACCATCTAGAAAGAAGATGCAAAAATGGTAAAAAATGAAGAAAAACGAAGGAAAAATGGGAAACTTGGAAAAAGTCAAACCCTAGGATAGAGAAAGTGGAAGGAAAAGTCAAAGCCGAGAAAAGTGTACCAAACCTGAGAGAAACTTGAGGAAAACAAGCCTAGAATGGTGAAAGTGAAGGAAAAGGCGTCGAAATCAAATTTCAATCGATTCAAAGAGAAGGAAACAAAGAGGATTTAGCGAATAAACTTCGCGTGGGGTGTTGGAAAACGCATAGAAAGCGCGGAATCTAGAGAGAATGAGCACCTAAAGAGAGAGAATAAGCAATTTCAGGCATGGGGTAATGAGGAAATGAGACCCCATGCCCTATATTTAAAGACCCGAGCCAAAAAGACAAGAATACCCCGAATCTGCCACGGGTGGCCGACAAGCCACTTTTGTGGCTGACAACAGTTATTGAAGGCCACTAGGTGGCCGACGGTCTCCTCTTGTGGCCGGCAGCTGTCCCATGGCTTCCTCTGGAGTCCCTGATGCTGTTTTGTGTCCTTAGTTTCCAAGAAGTGTAGCGATTGTTCATTGCTAAGTTCAGAATGTCTCTACGGAAGCTCAAAACTGTGTTTTCAGTGCGTGATGTTTGTCACTTGTCAACATGAACAAGGTGTATGCTTTAAACATATTGTAACTCTTCCAAGAGGTAAATTGGAAGTTGTTTGTCAAATCATGCTTTTGTATATGCATTTCACGTTGTTGCATAGAATATGTGTTTCACGTTGTTGCATAGAATATGCATTTCAAGTTGTTGCATAGAATATGTATTTCACGTTGTTGCATGAATATACATTTCACTTCCTTGCATAAAATATGCATTTCACGCATATGGCATGCACGTCTGGCATTCGCTATTGTATCACACATAGAATATGCTTCTGTTACGAATCATGCATAGAATATGCTTCTGCTTTTGTTTCTCGCATAGAACATGCCATTAACATTGTATCTCGGTTGTTTGTCTTGCATAGAACATGCATTCCTACTGAATTGCACTTGCTAGGTTTCTGTCTTACAAATGCATAATATTGTATGTATGGTTCATTCGAGGAAATGCACGCGAGCAATGTGAATTATTGAGCGAATGTGAATCGTCTTAGCGATTAGACTTTACTATTTTGGGCCTTTTTTAAACCTAATTTTCAGTCATTCTTTATTATTTTGGGCTCAAAAATTTTAATTCTTCATTTTGTTATAATAAAAATAAACCCTAACTTTCATATTTCATAAATAACTAATATAATTAATAAATAAAAGGTTATTAATTTAACAGAGAAAACATAAAAAGCATAATATCATTTTTTAGGAGGTGTTGGCGGATTGAGTGGCTTCCTATCTGCCATCTATCCAAACTTAGATGTATTAAAAAAAATGCATCCACATTTGTCTGCTTGAATCGTTGAAATCGTCCATTATGTGACAGATTGGTTTGGGTTATTTAATTTTGACGAGTCAAATGAATGCTTGTCCAATCCTAGTGGCCCGACCCACTGCCTGTTTTTAATTTTTTTCAATTGTTAAAATCACAAAAAATGGCACATATACTATTATTGGAAATGAAAATAAATGTTATAACCTTTTTGTAAAAAAAAAAAAAAAAAAATACACACTAAGGTGTGGTTTAGTAACTTTTAAAATTTACTAAACGTATTTATGTTTTTTTTTTTTTTAATAAGAAAACAAAAAAATATGTTTAGCAGGCATATGTATTTTTAAATTTTGTTTTAAAAATAGATGAGAGGGGTGGGTTGGAGGTCATTGTTAGCCATGGGAGGCATGAGACGGCCAGACTGTTTTTTGGGCCTTTAGGCGAAATTTGAAAGTGGCCTTTTATATATTTATATATTAATTTATTTAACATTTATTTTTTTTGTACTTCAATTATTGTAATTAAGATGAGATTTGTTGTGTTTACTTTTGAAGGGCCATTGAACAATTAATTTTGTTTCGTTAGGCCTTTCAATAAATATATATATATATATATATATATGAATCTTTGAATAAGAAGTGTTTTGTTCGAACCTTTATTATTAACGAGTTTTATTTGAGGACTGTTATATATAACCAAAATATTTTACTTGACATTTTACATCTGAAGTGATATGAGGGTTTCTAATATTTTATCAAAAAATTAGGGTCCTAGAATTTGGGACTTAGAAATGGGTATGTGTGTGGTGGAAATTGAATTGATGAAGTGTAAAATTCACATATAAAATGAATCTGAGCTATTGATATAAAATTTTGAATAATTTATGCATTTTTATGTCTGGATCCACAACATTACTGATATTTTATAGATGGAATATATATACGTACATGGCATTTATTGTATGAATACACATAAAAGGTAAAATAAAGTGGTAAATATGTATATGATAATAACTAATATTTCTCTTTTTATTTAAGTGGGCCTTGGGATAATTTTATTTTTTAAATAGAAATGCTATTTTACACCAACTTTATTTTACCATTTTAATTTGCTTTCTATGTGTATTAATGTAATAGAAATCACTGCAAGAAAATCGGGAATTTGCGGCGTTTTTAAAATGCCGCAATAGGCCAGAAAAACGCTGCAAAAAGAAAATACGACGTTTTTAAAATTCGTCGATGATACGGTCGTCGCTGTATCTTCGTGACGTTTTAAAAACGCCACTAAAGACCTTTAACGACGTTTTTTAAAACGCCTTTAATTCTCTTAACCGCTGTTAACTATGCACGTTAGAGGAGTTATCTCTGACGTAATCATGACGACATTTTGCAACATTTTTAAGAAAAACGCCACAGTTTCTGTCATTTTAAAAAAAAAATAAAATAAAAATCATAATCAATGATCTGTTTACTTTTGTTCAAACCAAACCTATATTATCCATCACCAATCTCAAAATATATACATGGATGAGCATTCATTTTTCAATTTTTCATAAAAAAATAAAATAAAAAATAAAACTCTGTAAAACGCAATCTCCAGATTCTCTGAAAATAACTTCATCCACAGCTCTCTTCAGCTTCATCAAGTCATCCATCATCTTCACCAAAATGATGATTATGTACCTAAATCATCCAATTCCATTAATACAACTTCAATAAACTTGAATGATTGGAAAATCTACATACTCTTGCATACTATGTCAAGAAGGCTAGAAAGATAAGAAATTATGAAATTTCCAAGTGCATGTAGAATGAAAACTTTTTTATTTATACATTGTATTCACAATATGCAATATAGATTGTGCACAAAATAAATAAAATAAAATAAAATAAAAACAGAAGAAAAGATGAGAGCTACAATAACCCTTGAAATGCAATTCAAACTATATGGTAAATTGATCTGTAAGTAGGTATAATACAGAATGATCATCATCACTGAGCACTTGATATGATGGAACTACACAATGAGGACTGAGAAATTGCAAAGGGAAATACAAGTAAAAACTACGAAGAGATTTAATTACCTAAAAATAGTCTTCTTGGCCTTTTCAAATAACAGTCTTCTAGCAGGAACTCTTATCTGCTGCATGACCTCTGTGTCACTCCTTAAATCAATCTCACACACTACTTTTCATTCTCCCAAAACCTTTGAGTCGATAGAAAACCTCTCTAAGAACCTGGGAAAAACACAGTATGCTAAATATAATAGAATGTTGGGATTAAACCAAGTTATAGAGGGATACACTTTCAAAACAGTAATCATTATATTTTTGTGACACATTCTATATTTTAATTCAATAATAGAATGAGTGAAGAAACGACACAGCCACAGGTTGGGCTACCCACCATCTCAATATAATCATTGACCCAACTATGGATCAAAAGATAAAAAATTACGTCGATGGTTGTCTGTAGTGTTGTTGAAGGCAAGATTGTGGTGATTCTGAAGCCTGAGGACTGGTTCCTGGAAAGCACTGAACCCTTCCCATTTGTAGCCGGATTTTTACATCCTCATAAGGAGATAGGTTGTTGAGTGACCAACCAAGGCCTGAAAATTAGTGTTTCAGTGTAGGCAAGATTGGAAGTGGAATATGTGATGATGAACAAAGGGAAAATGATTTCGTTGAATTCGCGGAATAGGTTTTCCACACCAGATGAGAAGGCTAGGACTGAGACATTGTGGGTACAATGACAATCTAGAGGTGATGTTTGGGGAGATTTTTTATTTACACAAATTTCAATTCTCAGTTTATACACTCGAAAATTTTCATCCTTTGTCTGATAACCTAGTACCATACAAAAACTCATGGTTAGATATGAACTACTGAACCAATAGAAATGTGGTGTGTACTAACGTCGGTTGATCATTTTTCTTGATCTTATGTGTCAACAAAAAGAGAATGATGTTTGAAAATAGAATGATTTATTTCCTTGAAATATCCTTTGTACTAGTAAAAAAATTTTAAAATTTTAAAAAAATTATTAACAAATCCAAACTAAACTATCTATATACAGAGGATTATGGCAAAGCATTCAACTTGCTCTAAGAACTCATATATGTTCTTAAAATATATGTTTTCTCAATCATTGTAATATTTAACATTCTAACTCTATCAGTCTAATCACTCAACAAACAAAAATGATGACACCATCAAACTATCAGAAAGTACAGAGATAGGGAACTTCTGGGTTTCCAAATCAATTTTTAAATACCAAACACTGCATAAATTTGATAAACCTTGAAAATCAATTTATACACAGAAAAGCAAAGGAAGCAATAGTTGCAACCAAGACTAGAATATAGCACATGCTGTTACCACAATTGAAAAGCTCGAAAGCCTCTTGAAGATTTGGTAATTGAGAAGCAATAACTGCACCATCCCTTAACTGGAGCGTTTCATGAGGTATGCTACTATACATCCTAATATAGCACCTGCTGTTACCTGCAACAATTTCGATGAAGAAAAAAAAACAGTTTTCATACGGACATGAAGAAATTCTTAGAGGATTTTCATTTTTGTAAAAAGAAGAAAAATTCAGCCACGGACACAATAAATAATGATCATCATAATTATTCTTTTGTATGCAAGCCACTATTATCAAGTGTATAATCTAAAGATATAATCTAACTGCACTCACTCAAAAAAGAGTGTTCTTATCCCAACAGATTAATTTTGTTTGGTTTGTTTTTCTTGTTTTCAGAATAAAACAATAATAAAAAGTTTGAAAACATCCATCGTTTCCTTCATTTGTGCGAAAGCAGCTTTCGAAAATTTAAAAACTATTTTTTAGTGTTTCTTTACTAAAAACAAGTTTTCTATATTTTTCGAAATATGAAAACAGAAAAATGAAAATGATGCCAAACAGATTTAAAGTTTATTCCATAGAAAATGTACTAGTATAATTGCAATATTTTCTCTCATGTATACAACAAATTTCAAAAGTACCACCAAGAATACATAAACTGGTACATCCCACTGATATTGCAAATGCACGAGTGTCTCTACTTACAGAAAATAAATGAAAGGCAGCATGGAAAAATACCCAATGACGAACTTTATAATGAAGATGCTGAGAATACTAGTCAGGGTGCTAACTGATCAATTTTCCATACTCTTTTTCCGTCAATCATTTCAGGGGAATATCGTATCCTGTCAAAGGAATGAAATTGTATATTACCAGTGGTATTCACCATCATGTACAAAAACAATAGTTACCTGAATCAAATAAAAAACTTACAAAGAAATGGTTGATTATGCAAAATGTGCTTATATATTTTGTTTGTAACATCTTTCCAACACCAAACATCATTTGCAATTAACACGCATTAAAATATGATCTGAAAATGAATGAAAAGATAAACTTAAATAATGGGACAGAATAAGGAACTTTTCAAGCTAGATTCCAAAATGCTAAATTTCATCAAAAAGTGTGTGAAAATCAAATATGCTAAATTCCTGTCTATCCTGAGCTTGTACAACTTCGAAGGCAGCACAAATTCATGCCCAATCATATGCAATCATAGGTCACAAATCATGAGCTTCAGGAGGAAAGTCCTCACTCTTCTCTCTCTCCTCCCATGCTTCTTGTTTTCTCACTCCTGAATCTCAAATAAAAGAAAATTGAAGTACCAAGAAACCCGGAGGTCCTGTGCCACTACCTACCATTGCTGCCATCAACTCCAGCTACACCGGCAAAATCACATAAATTAACCAACACTTTCTAATATACACAAATAAATATATGTATCTATAAATATATATGTGGGGTGTATTTGCAAAGCATGACTGTAATATCGGAAAAATTCTTCAATTTGGCCCTCAGAATATGGTTGGTTTTATAGTCTTCATCACATCAACAATCAAAATCTCTCTTTGAAGAAGTATTGTCAAAAGAATTAACATGACATGATATGCATTAGAGTATGAACCATTTTTTCTCCCAGATTAAGAATGTGGCTCATACGTCATAACTTTTTCAAGTAAATGAATAAACTACTCATCTTTGTGATATCATATGTTTCATAAATTGGCAAATGAGGGTATGATGTCAATACGGCTTCATTAATTCATAAACAATTTTAAAATTATAGTTTTTTTTTAACAATTCTCTAGTTTGAATACTTTTAGTTACTCATAATATTGGAAGGTATGCACATAAAAGTAGTAATACTTTGACCGTAAAGGATGATATTCTCCTGCTTTGCGCTATAGCTTTCCTCAAGACATTTATATACAGCCTCAATATCTGCGTAGGTATTCTGCTCACTTGGCTGCAACACAGGGAAGGTATGAGGTGTAGATGACACTTTTAGGCACTACAAGTCGCACCATATAACTTAATTAACAAGAAACTGTTATGTAGAAAAAAAATTCAATTGTCACACACCTTCCCGGAAGACTGTTCGTACCCGGAATAGTCATACCTGCACAAAGTTAAATGCTTAAATAAACTTCTTTATATCAGCAGACGTATATGACTAAAATTAGCAAATCTTTCATATGCAATAAGAAATCCCAACCATCAGTTAATCAAACATTCACATTTATTAGTCCTTTTAACATATAAGGCTTTGTCTTAACAAAGAAATCCCAAGCATTAAAGGTATCCCTTAAACAAAGATTAATTCCTTTTTGATAATCATGCAATCCAAAAAAAATAAATAAAAGAACAACAAAAATCTGTAGGAAAAGATCATCATAACAATCCACCAAATCAGGTATTAAACTTAAGAAAACCCAATATATAAAGAAAATACACCAAAGCATCGATTTTTATTATTTGATGAGCATAACCCTCCACCAAACCCAATAAAATAAATAGCTTAATTAACAAAATTACAAGAAATCCCAAGAACACTCAATTGATTTCGTTGCTCATAGAAAAAAAAAAAAAAAATCAGATTAAAACAGAAGCACCAATAGAATCGAAATCACCATCAAAAGACAGAGTAGCAAAAAGAGAATCAGAATCGAAAAGCAAAATAAAAAGATAGAGGAAGTGTGTACCGATCTGGAAGATTGATTCAAAACCAGGAAATCAAAAATCTAATTCCGGATTCTCTCTCTCTCTCTCTTGAAGCAATTGAGAGAGTGTGAATTTCGCTTTTATAGCTTGAAGGAGTAGCCATGACGAGTCTCAAGGGGCTTTAAAACCCTAGAGCTCCAATCAAACCCTAGATCGGCAATGCGGTGGCGACTCCATCGTCATCGTCCTCCTCATCATTCACGCTCTCCTCTGAACTGTCCTCACCATCATCTTCTCTATTACTCCCGTGAATTAACCTATCTCCTCTCTTGCTCCGACTCGACCGATCTCGGTCCCCGTCCCTGTCTCGATCTCGATGATCTCGAATTAGATCTGAACAAGTAATGGAAATCGAACCTGGTGAATCTCTCAAGGAGAATGAGGAGAGACAGAGAAAACCCTAGATCTAGATCTTGGACGGTGAGAGAAAACGAGAAGAGAAAGAAATGAAGACTGAAGGAGACGGAGCTCCGTTATAAAGTGGAAGTGTGTTTAACGCGTGTCTTTTAATTTAACTTTAGGTCTTTCACAGCGTTTTTCAAAAAACGTTGTCTAAGAAACGTGGTTATAGGCAATTTTTGTTGTATTGAATCATGTGTATGTATAGGATTCATTAATTTAACAAATAGTGAAACTTATTATGCTATATAAGAAATAACATAAAAAAGTGGATAATTGTTAAAATTTTAGGAGATAGATGGCGGATTTTTTTATATATTTTAAATAGGTATTTAAATAGTGGCCTTTCTTTTTGGATAAGGCCTTGGGCAAGCGCCTTTCTCACCTAAGGCATGGACCAACCCTAATGGGAGGTGGTGGTTAGAAGAGAGCGCTTGTGACGATGGTTACAGTTGGAAATGGCCGAATGTGGTGATCATGAGCGGTGGGTGTAGGACAGAGATAAATGAATGAAATTTTATTTTTAAAACAAGTGATTTTTTTGGTTACAAGAATTTAATAAATTTTATAAAATATTTATAATATTTTTAAAAAGAAATTAATACCAAATGAGTTTTTGTTTATATTTTTAAAATTTTTTGTAAATTTTTTTTTTTATAAAAAAAACAAACATAAATTTTATCAAATTGCTCCTAAAAAAGTTTGGTTTATATTTCTTAAATTTTTTGTCAGAATACATAAACAAAAAAAAAAAAATAACATTAACATTTATAATCTCTACATCAAAAGCTCTGAAGTAGTTTGTTGACTTGAATGATCCATTTTTTTTACTGCAGTTATGAATTAAAGTTGTTTGTATAATTTTACATTTTTTCCCAACCATGTTGGTCAATGCATGTTCATTTCAAGAATCCTTCAAGGTCTCCCTATTGGTCCGGTCGATTCAATGCGCAATAGTTTATAGAAGGGCAAATTATATCTATAATTTTTGTAGATTGTTTATTGTGTCAATTTGGTTATTTAGTTCTATTTGTATCAATTTATTTTATTTTATTTTTTTCATATTGTGTCAATTTAATGTAATTGATAATATCCCTTTAAAATTTGGACTGAAATCAAGAGTAAAATAATTTATTCACTCTCTTCAAAGTGATTGAGGGATTAACATCTAATTTGTAACTGGTCCATTCCCTGGATAATTTTGCCCTTGATTTGTGTCCAATTTTACTCTTCTGTGTCCAATTTGAAATATTAATTTCGTTTTGAATGAATAATTTTACCTTTAATTTAGTTCAATTTCTAAAGTATCATTATCAATTTTATTAAATTGGCATAATGTGAGATGTAATTGAAACTATAAAGATCAAATTGAAAAACATAAAAAAAAAAAGTTACACGGTCCTTGGGTATAATTTGCCCATTATAAATTGTTACTTGCGAAAGAAATATAGGTGGGATTCTATTTACACCCAAAAAATCATTAAGTGCTCCTAATTTCTAAATACACCTTGTTTAACTATTTAAAATTTTATTTTACTCTCATTTCACCCTATTATTTTTTCTAAATTATCCTCAAGGTAAACCCAAATAATAAATAATAAACAAACTTAAAAACTAAATTATTTTGAAAACTTTTCAATACAGAAAATAATTCTCAAATACAAAAAAAAAAAAAGAAAAACCAAACTTATAAGCACATAAGCATTATAAATACAAAAAAAACCAAACTTTTACATAAGCATTATAAAACTTTTCAGTACAGGGAAAAAAACTTTTGCATTATAAATTATCCACAAGAATGCTCAGTTAAAAAGTAAAAACCAAACTTATAAGTATCCGGTCACTAACAAGAAAGAGTAGTTATCAAATAATGTACTATTTCAATGAAAAAATAAGAACAACTTCAATAATATGCTATTGTTAATCTAATTACTGGGACTCTTTATTTTTTGTCAAAAAAATGATATATAAAATAATTGATGGTGCTCTACAAAAATTGTGAAATCCCTTTATATGAATACTTACATCTTTTTTGATGGGTTGCTTCAAAAAACTATTTTGATTATTACTCTCATCAATTATTTGATTATGTTCAAACTTTCTTCTAAGGTTTAAGGTTTTAAAATAATAAAAAACAATAATATTGATGATGATTGTGAGTTTTGATAGGGTGAATTGGAGTTTTGGAAGGGAGGAGGAGGAGGAAGAAGAAGAAGAAGAAGAAATAACTTTGATGTCTTGGAGAAGAAAATACAGAGATTTGAATATGAATAACTGATTAGGAATGTAACATGAGAAAAAAAAATTATTTTAGGATTTAATAATGCGTTGTCCTTATTAGTAAATTCATATTAGGATATAATAGGAATTAAAATTTATAAATTTAAATTGAGTGTATTGAAACATATTTTGGGTACAAATAGAATCCCTCAAATATAGGCTACCGATAATTATTAGCAATTAAGCATGATAGTGCTACATACTCCCAAAAAAAAAATAAATAAATAAATAAATAAATAAATTCCAAAAAGGTATCCAAAAATTTATATCAATGGGCTACATTTATTGTCACATATAGAACACATATCATACCGACTTTAAATATACTATACAAACCTCAATTTCAGAATAATTATCAAGATATAAATTTTGAACGCATAGCATTTTTCTGGTATTGTATAACATTTTGGAGTAGTTTTAAGTAGTGCTAAACACCTAGGGACAACATATCTATTATTACTGAAAAACAAGCCACAAGCCACCTTTATGTCAAGCTCATATGCATATGCATATGTGGGTGGGAGAGTTGTTACAGTTACATACATATATATAAAGACGACATATATATCTGAGTAGAGTTTTTCAGATTATGATGACAATCCAAACCAAGCAAAACAAACATATTAAAAACTAATTAAACAAGTAGTGATGACTCTTTTTTGCAAAGATCCATCTTAGTTACGAACCCAAACTATATGATCCTCAGGAAGGAAATGGCAAATTGGATGCAAACATATACTTTTGAAGGAGTGAAGAAGATGGCAAGCGATGCAGCCGTAGTGTGCCATAAGCAAAACTACAAGTACACCGTGTTTTATTGCCACACGACACAAACCACAATAAAGGCGTACAAGGCTTCAATGGTAGGCGTCGATGGAACGAAAGTAGAAGCAGTTGCAGTGTGCCATACCGACACATCGGATTGGGATCCGAAAAACTTGGCCTTTTGTTCCGTCGACGCCTACCATTGAAGCCTTTTACACCTTTATTGTGGTTTGTGTCGTGTGGCAATAAAACACGGTGTACATGTACTTTTGCTTATGGCACACTACGGCTGCATCGCTTGCCATCTTCTTCACTCCTTCAAAAGCGTATGTTTGCAAAGGGGTTTCTTTTTTGACTTCTGTGGAGATTGCTTGGATACTTTTCCCAAGCTTGTAACGGCAGAAATCGATCATGGACTCTAGTGAAGTCGCGTAATATTTCTCTTCTCCTTTGGTTGCAGGCTCTTCGCATTCTTTGATTGTTTGCTTGATTGTCTTGGCTTCCATGGAGTTAGGTTTCACCGAGAAGTAGTCAAGAATTTGTGGCATTTTCTTGGATGAAAAGGGTATTTTCTCGGCAACTTGGCGAGGCAAGAAAGTAGTTGATGTGGTGGTTTTAGTGAACTGCAATGTCATTTTTGTGTATTTTTTCAAGTCATTTTCAAAGAAGAAAAGAACGATGTTGGGATTATAATGGAGTTGATCCGGAGTAGCAGCGAAACCGTAACCGATGTTCATAGGGCTTTTGCGATGACATAGGGCTTTCTTTTGTGTCTGGTGTTCACAGAGACACCTCCTTTCCCGACACCAACACTAGTGCCACCGGGCTTTCCTTTCCCTGCATCGACACTTACGCCACCCTTCCCTACCCCGACTGAGGTGCTCTTATCTTCCATCCATTTTGCAAATTAGGAAGATAAAATTAAGTATGAGGTTTGTGATGTTTTCTCTCCTATGTATCTATTTCTCTCATCTCTTTCCTACCTCTTCGTTCGCTCCAAGATTTAAATGAAGGGGTTGTTGGCAGTGGTGTGGCCAAAAAAGTTATTTAGTAGTGTCATTTAATTAATTGTCATCGATGTCATTACATACTTCTTTAGTGGAGAAACATGTTGTGAGGATTGGAGGATGGAGCAGGAGAAAGAGGAGGTAGTGGCTCATATGTTTTTCAATATATATTTATATATTTTTTCTTGTGAGTTAGGTGAAAATTGAGATGAAATTAACTTTGCCCAATCACCGTTCAAATAATGATTTCCTACTTTTTGTTTGAGTAAAAAAGTTAGTGGAGAAATCAATGCATGACAATTAATTCTCTTTTAGTGTGATTATAAGAATCTTTATTTATCAATAAGAGAAATAAAGATGTACAAGCTTAAAAGATTCACAAACAGTGCTTAAAACAAGTTAAGTCAAACCTGACCTTAATACCGTCAAACTATAATAGTAAAGGGTTAGTGATTCAAAAATTAATGAGCGTGAGTCTTGTACCCCAGTAGCCGGTAGTGAAATTTGGACCCTTAACCTCACTACAGGAAAAATGGCCTATAGCAACGTTTCTTTTATGGCGTTTTGGGAAACGCCATTATAGATAGCTGAAAGACAACGTTTTCAAAACGTTGTCTTAGACCGCAGTTGAACGACGTCGTATTCGGTGTATATATTGACGCCGTCCATACTCCGTCTCTCACTTTCTGTCTCTCACTTTCTCTCCGTCTCTTCCGTAGCCCTCGACTGATATTCATCGAGCCAGATCAAAGCCCTCGATTGATGGTCTCTCTCCCTCTCTCTTTCTCTCTGTCTTCCAAAGCCCTCGACTGATATTCATCGAACCAGATCAAAGGCACACACACACACACATCTCTCTCTCTCTCTCTCGCTCGACTTGCAGATTTTGCATTGTATATTCGTCGAACTCTGGATCTCTGTTGCTCTTCATCGATCTGTCGAATAGGATAATTTTGCTCCTATCTCAGGTACAATTTTCATAGGACCATCAAAATCTGCAATCGATTTCTGTATATTATATAATTCTTTAGATCGATTTCTGTTTATATAATTCTTTAGACAATTGTACGTTGTATATTCGTTGTATCGATCTAAATTGTACCTGAGATAGGAGCAACAGAGATCGATTTCTGTTTTTTTTATATGTATTCCATAGGCTCTGCCGATGACTTCTCATGCTGAAGTTTGATCTTCTCTATTTAAAAAAAAAAAGTAAGCATTTTCTTTAGATCATTATTCTTCTTTAGATCGATTGATAGAGAAGGTATTCTAGCAAGTATGCATTTCTTTAGATCTCTGGAGTACGCCGTGAATAAAATAATTTATAGGAAAAAAAATTTTCTTCATTAATATGCCACATTTTCTTATCATTTGATTCTCTTAATCGGACAAAGTCATATAGAATTATATAATATTAAGTATGCATTTTCTTTAGATCTAAAGAATTATATAATTGTACGAATTATGTATTCGTTGTGTGAACAAATTCATTAAAATTTATCTTAAAAACACTCTGGGTAAAAAATTACTTTTCCCTAATAGGGGATTTAAGACTTTTGTTTGGTACTCAGTTCTTCTTCAAGTCACTTTTTTTCATCTTTTTAAAAATGAAATCTATAACTCTCCATATCAACAAATCACATGAACAAATTTTCAAATGAAAGACAAGGCCACAAACACATAAATACACCAAAACACAGCAGAAATATACCTAAAGAAAGCAGATAGCATGATTGATACCTGAGCTGCAACAGTATGTGAACGAGTAGGGAATAGCTTGGTAATGCAAGCGGTATTGAATCCATGCTCAGAAAGCCCTATGGCTGCTCTGAGCCCGGCACCACCAGCACCTACGACAACCGCATCATACGTATGATCAACTACAGTATACGACGATCGTCCCCCAGTCTGCTTCGAAATAATTTTTGCCAAAAATTAAAACCAAATACAATCAATCAAACATTGTACTGAGAAATCAGAATCCAAAACATGAACCATCAATTAGATTGAACTAAGACAATCAATTAATAGACGAAATTGCAGGAGTGAGGAGTACAAGGAGATTCAACAACCCTTAAGATTCAGAGGATTGAGAGAATACGTACTGATTCAGTGGAGAAGGGTCTTCGAATGTGGGGTTTAAGGGAGATCGATCGATTCGAAGGAAGACCAAGGCCACGGTAGACGCACCTCCACATCTTGTTTTCTGGGATATCGGAGTGAGGAGGTGCTAGAAAGACGGAATAGTAGGATGGGAAAGAGAGTTGGAAGTAGATAGACAAATATTTGTAGTTACGGGATATTAAATGTGACTCTCGTATGAATCATTGAAAAAAAATCAGCAATGACACTAATAAGGTACTAATATTAAATATGACTCTCGTATGGAAAAAAAAACGTGCACACTATAAATAGACTATTATAATATTTGAAAGGAAAATGTTTTGTGGTACTAAATTGGGGGTACCAATGTCCCTAATTTTTATTTTAGGTAACTGTTTTGTTTTATTTTGTTTTTTTTTGTTTTTTTTTTTTTATCTTATATGAAAATTAGGGGTATTAGTACCTCCAATTTAGTGTCACGAAACAAAACCCTATTTGAAAGTATCTTAACAAGCTCTTGTTTTCTAGACTCAGAAATTTTTCTTGACCCTTTGCAAATCCACATTGAAGATTCACATTGAAGAAATTAGAATAAAGTTATATACACTAATTAGTCTTAAAAAATAAGAATTAATGAGGACTACGAATTTCACCACCAGAAGTTCTATTAGTAATAAAAGTATTGCGTCAAAGTCATTCAAACATTGTCTAATTTGAATCAATGAGTGAGAATCTCTTTCCAAAAGTTCCACTACTAGTAAAAAAAAAATTGACATGCCACATTTTCTTATCATTTGATTTGGTGAGACATTTAGAACCGTTGAATATTAGTGAAACTCGAACCAAACCAATCATACCAACAGGTTGCAAATGTGCCATCAAATTGTATGTTTATCATTATTCCACTTCTAAACATGTTTAACTGTGAACTAAAACTCCAAATTTTAAAGCTATAAAAACCAAAGAAGTTTAAGTTTGTCCATAGTATAGAAAACAAAACCAAGGGCATTTTACCGGGTTTAACGAGCTCCTATATACACTAATTAGTTTTTTTTTTTTTTTTTTTTTTGTAATTTTTTTGATTAGCAATTAATGTCAAAACATATAGATCATGTAGTCTAGATTATGGAGAATGATATCTTAAAAGATTTTCATGTTTCATTTTTTTGGTGTGTTATTACATCTTATCCAGTAATATTCTGCTTTTTAGATCATAATTAATTTAATTTTTTGTATTACAAAATATTCTATTTGAGGTACGATAATTGATATACTGCTTTCACAGATAGTTGAACCAGATCGATCTCTCTTGCTCTTCATCTCAGGTACATTTTTCAAAGCAATTAATTCTTTGGTAGTTTTGTTTGTTTTTCATTACTTTCTTTGTTTTTCAAATCAATTAACTCTCTAATTTAAGATTTTGTAGATTTGTTTGTTTTCATTACTTTTGAGAGGGGGTGGTAATTGATTTGCAAGACAGTTTGGGATTAGATAGCTTATACTATAGCTGGTCTCATGATCTCAGAGTGACAATGTATGAGATTATTTGGATTTTTGCAATTAATTATCTATTTGGCAAGTGTGCTTGGTCTATATTTTTTGTGCTTATATTTTTTGTGTAACATTATGATTTTGAATTTCTAATGTTTATCATAATTTTTTGTTAAGTAATTTGAAATCTACCCTCGTCTGCACAGTTTTCTTTTTGGGCTTTGATAGGGACACAAAAATGGTGCTATACAAATGAAATAGAACACTACTAAGATATATTGGTATGTGTGGGTGTTCATGTAGTAGTGAGAACTTGTTGCTTACTTGTGAGTACAAGAACAAACTAAATGAAGCATACCTAATATCGAGTACTTGCCATTGTTATGTGCTATCAATTACAATCATGGAATTTTTTACTTTGTGATCAATCAGGATAATCTGGTTGTTCTTGTAGAATCTTCATTAGAGATACCTAGTCATCTTGATGAAGTTCTATATCATAATCTATCAAGAGCATTGTAGAAACTTTTAGTTTCTTCATTAATATGCTTCATGCTAGAAATGCTTCTAGTATGCTTGATAGTGTTGATTCAAGTTGCACCACCGGGATGCAAAAATCATGACAGTTGTTAATTTAGCAAGTAATTATCCATGCATGCATAAATAGCCGTAGACCCATCCAAGAATCTTCATTAGAGATACCTAGTCATCTTTGATGAGGCTCTTCTTGGATTGTCCAGTTTGGACAGTTCAGGAGCACAAGTCTATGTTGTAATTAGTAGTTCTACTACTTAAATATAGTCCATCTCGTAGAGATTTCATGTAGTAGCTCCTCATGTTCCCCGGGTGCATACTAGACAAGGTGTAGCAATACACCCAGTCTGTGTAGTGTACTTGGAGAACCATGGGGAGATGCTGCTGAAATTTCGTTAGAGACGGATAGAGCGGTATGAGCTACTTTTTACAATTTAGACTGTGCATTCATGAATGGGAAAGTAGGATGAACCAACCTATTAGAGAAGAGTTAGAGGTGAATGGTGTCGTGTCACATGCATTATAAGGTACTTAATTGAGGTTAAGAATAATTAAAATGAAATGATAATTTTAAACTTTGTTGATTTGACAGTGACATTTGTAGTGTAAGACGAGGTCAGATGGATAAAAGTTGGATAAATCAGCATAGGTTGCATCCAGAATATATAGAAGGGGTTAATGAATTTGTTAAACTTGCATGCCAAAATAATCCTCTATCAATTAAAGTCACATGTCCATGTAAATGGTGTCGGAATGTCAAACTAGTAAAGAAAGACCTTTTGGGGGAACATTTAATGGTCAATGGGTTTCTTCCAAGCTACACCAGATGGATTTTTCACGGGGAAGATTTATCGGCTTCTGTGCCATTGAATGAGAATGTCATGTGATTCGAATAATGGCGATGAAGTCAATAAAATTAGCTATTAATGAAATGGGATGGAATTGTTTCTATTGACATACGAAAATGTGAATAATGATGAAAACCCAACAATCTTTGGAGCCAATGGTATATATTTTGAAATTTGAGGCACGGTTCTTGTAAGTTTTTGGCTCAAGGAAAATAATTGTCGATCAATAAGTCTATGAATACAAAATGGGACGCAAAATGTATTTTTCAAAAGTAGACTCCACTAACAAATCCAGTAACTTTAAGTTATTTTTCATGAGTGTTGGGTCATTCAATAAGTTATTATCAATGTTAAAAGTTTTACACATCTTATTAATACACTATAATTTTATTTATTTTCAATTACATTGACAATTTTTATTATTCTTTCTAGTATCTTCTAACTTGATATTGATATTTGGATGAGTAGGTCATAGTTCGAGAGGCTCAACACTCATGCATGGTAGTGATTGGAACCCAAGTGGTGGCAGTTTTACATATTGTGCCTAATGAGTTGAACCAAGTGGTTGACGGGTATACACCCTTAGCTTCTCGTTTGGGTGTTTTAGCTCGAGTGGGAACCTTATGCCCCTCACTTATAGAACTTGGAGCCATGTACCGAAGGAAAACAAAGAGAGAATTTGGAGAGAAGTAAAGGTAAAAGAATTATTGCATGGTGTTTTATTTCTTTTCTTTTATATTGAAAATATCTAGAAGCAGAGTGAAGGGTGCTAGAATTGAAGTATTTATTCAGAATTATTGCATGGTTTTTTCATTGTTACTATACTGTTGCAATTTTTGTTGCGTGGTCCCATGGGAATAGTTTGGAACCACACTGTCCATGGTAACAATTCACTTAACCAATAACCTGAGTCCTGAGGATTCCTATATTAAAAGCATTTACGTTTTGTTTTTCTGTCTTTTTTTTTTTTTTTTGGGTCTTAAATTCCAAACTCTTCTTATTGTTGTCCCATGGTTAAAACTCCCAAGTTATATATGTGAACTTCTTTATTTAGAAGTATTTATTCAGTCAATATATTCAAGTAATATACAAGTATTTGATTAATTAGGTTTATTTATTTTTTATCTACTTTTTAATGCTTAATGAACTCTTTCTATTAGTTGAAGCCTACTCGCTGTCTAGTTGATTTTGTTGATATTCCTCTTTAAGAATGATATCTAAACAAGGAGTAAGATCCATATTCCATAATATAAAAGTCGTCAAACATTATACTGATACTCTTTTTGCTTTTCATCATACGAAGTCATCTACAGATAGCACAATCCAAGAATTTACTGATGGGTATGTGGGCTAGCCTGCGTGACCCTAAACCACCTAATCTTATGGAACAGTGAACTGTCTGAGGATCCATTATTAATCATTAGTTAAACCACACACTACTTAAATATTGGGTTATCCTTGAGGAGTTAGCAAATCCATTTTCACATGATACCTGAAACATGCAAGACAACAACTAATCAGTATGTGGTTTTAACTCAGTCGCCTTGGATGTTTTATCTACTACTCTTAGAAATTCCCCTTCAAATGAATGATTGGTAGATTTTGCAAGGTTTTACCTGCTAAATTATGCATTCCATAGGTTCTGCCGATGACTTCTCATGCTGAAGTTTGATCTTCTCTATTTAAATTTGAGACATGAACTCTATTCATGTCAACACATGTTGCCTTCTATGGTTCCATTGTTTGGTTTCAATTATCTGGACAGAGTGTAAAGGTCTAGCATACTGCTTATAGTAATTAATCCTACTGGACAATGGTTAGTGCTGCTGTTTCATTGGTTGCTGTCTCTGTATCTGCTATCTACTTTCATCAATTCTTAAACAACAATATTCCATCTGCTGATTAGTTTGCTTAGTTTAAGTTTGTATTCAGTATTCTGCAATTTCACTTTGTTGCAATGGTAAGGTCACCATCTTCTCTTGGCTCACCTCCAAAACATAAATATTTAGAGGTATGGAACCATAGATTGAGCCAGGATTGATAAACCACTAATTACTTGTTGTAGTAGCTTGATTTTTGGGCAACTTGTCTTGTGGCAATGGGTTGTTCAGATATTGAATTATGGGAATGATACAGTGTAATTTCATAAAGTAATTGTGTCATGATCTCTTGATTCTTGTCTTTTAAATGTCTACAAGCTTGTGATCTTGAAAACAACTTCTGAAATATAGAGTTTCAGTCTTCAGTCATCTGGCATGGCACAATATATAGTTCACAAAGTTGCCAATTATTTGCAGGTCAATACAAATGCCGATGAGTCAATGAAGAAATTTGTTTTGGCATCTGTTGGAAAAAAATGGAGAGAGTGGAAGGCTAGAGTTAAACAAATGGGTATACGTCATTCGACAACGATGCTGATAGGTTAACTCATCGACCCAAAAGAGTACATGAGCATCAATGGCGAAGCTTAGTCTATTATTGGGGCACTTGGAAGGCACAGGTATTATTTAAATTGTTTATTGATCTCTATCGTAATCTCATAAGATGACTTTGTTAAACTAATAAATTATCTTGTGTTTGTGTTCATATGTAACAGAAAAAAAGTACAAAAAACAAAGAAATTCGGAAGAAGAAGACATTAAATCACATAACTGGCAGAAAACCATTCTCAGTTGTTCGAGTAGAGGTATATAGTTTCTTTATATTTCAAATTGAAATTGTATATTTTGATTTTGTTACTTAATTTTAAGTGTAATTGTAGGAAACTAATAAGAAGAATGGAGTTCCTGCAACTAGCTTAGAGGTGTGGATGGCTGGGTACTCGAAGGATAACAAACCAAGTAATGATAAAGTTGCTGAGGTCATGGTATGTAGCACCATAATTATAATAATGCATTTTGCAGAACATTGACAGCTATGATTAGTTTGAGAAATCATTTCAAGTGCTCACTCTAGAGACTAAGTGGAGCACTGGCTTCAAGATGTTTATGATATCAACCCAAGTAATTTTGAACTCTTATTGAATTAAAGACATAAATCTACTACTAACATATATATAAGGTAGTTGGTAATTATTTTTGGTTGGTGTAGTTATTGATGAGGATAATAATTTGTGCTTTGCAATTGTTTAAATTTTACTGGTAGTTTGTTTGGTTTTAATCAGTAAATCACAAGTAACAATCCACTTACTCCAAACCAATCAGGGCAAATATCACAATTCTGTAGAAGACTATATATACCTTTCCACATAGGCACACAAGTGTGAGTTGAATAAAGTAGAAACTACCTGATAATAAAGTAGAAATCTAAACTTGAAGAGAGACAAAGTAGATAGTTAAATTTGATAGAGAGTTACCTTTAACAGTGCTTGCAAATTGGAAGTGAGAATTAACTAATTATGTCTTGCTCGTAGGCTGAATTTTATTGGTGGCTAATTACTAATTAACATATTGTAGACACAAATGAAGGATCTTGGGGCGCAATCCAATGCTACAGATAAAGAAATTATCACACAGGTTCTAGGGCCTGAGCGACCTGGTCGTGTTCGAACATATGGATTGGGTCCTTCTCCGACAGATGTCTTTGGAGACGGATATAGGCAATCACAAGAACAAACTCGTATCATCCAAATGCAAGTCCAAGAGCAACTTAACCAATATAAAGCACAAATGGAGATGCAAATGAAAGAGATGATGGATGCTATGCTTAATCAACAGAAAGTACAAATGGAGATGTAAGGCACAATCCAAGCTCAACAAGCACGAATAGAGCAATTTGAGTCTCAACAGGCCATGGGTGGGCCTGTTGCACCAGCTGCTACACATGTGCATTCACAACAACAATCCCATGCATACACCTCATCGTTTAATTGCCATCGTTCGTCCGAGGAAGTGAGTAAATAGTTAATTATGAAATTTTCATATGACATTTTATTCATGTTATTTGTTCTTATCAAATCCAGGTTCACATATCAAAGAAAGAAAAGAAGAAGAAGAAGAAGAAGAAGTAGATATGACAAACTCAGGTTCATTCTAAACCATTCTAGTTGGATTGCTTTCTCCTTCTCACTTATTTGTTGATTGGCTTCAGGTTCAGTCTAGTTAGTTGAGTTCTATGATGTGCATGGTCATAAACATTTTAAGTCTTTGTTGTGTACTTAATGTTATTAAGAAATGCATTAGAAAATGCTAATTTGTGAGGGTCAGGAAATTAAAAGAAAAGATTTAGAATGTGGGAAGTTCGTGGATATTAAATGGATTTTGAGGCAAGGTGCTCTTATCAAGTTAACAGTCACACCTAGAGCGTGGCAGGGCCGTGGCTTTGCAGTGCTCCCTTTTTTGTTTGGCTTATCCATTAAACCTTTTATACTGTCATTTCTAGCTACATTTTGTGTGAAAATATTAGTATTTGCTGGTTGATTCTCACAATTATCAGTCATATGTTCTCTTTAACATTTCTGTTGTGAGATATAAGATACATTTTGTCCTAGTAGATACTATTATTCCAAAATCTAGCTTCCTTATCCCTTCCAAATTTGAGAAAAGGCACTTGCAAGATGAGCATATTTTGATGAGAATGTTATTGTGAAAAATTACTTCTGTTGCAGCCTCTAGAGGTTGACTCTTTTAATGTTTGTTGGAATAGACGGTTTCTGCCCATGAGGAGCAAGCTCAATGGGGGATGTTCAAACAAATTGTAGGCTAATGATTCTTATAATTATTTTCTACATTATTAATCCTTAAGTTTAGGTCAAAGCAACCTTAAGTGGAACAGTTGACAGAACAGAGATTTTATTGTCAATTTAACTGTCAATTAACTGTCAATTTATGTGAATTATTTGTAGATGTCATTTCCGAATCCCATGATCATTTACATGGTGCTTTGATGAACAGTGATGCTTCGGTTAGGCCAACCAGAAGACAATGCCCCAGTAGATGTGTTCTGAACATTCACTCTCTTCTTTGCCAGTCCATAGGGGTAAAAGAATGGTGGATGTTACTATTTTGGATTCATTGTTGTTACTACAATTTTACTACTACTATTTTGGTTTTGTTTTGATAATCGGAAAACTAGATGATGTATGTTTTTGCCTAAATGAACTAGATGACAGCCCTGTTGATGCCATTCTTATGTTGCTGGTGATCTTTTGATGTTCCTGTTATAGATTTGCTGCTACCGCGGTCTCATTGATGCTCTACTACTACTGTTGCTGTATATACATGTTGTGTTGCAGTTGATGTTAGTAGTAGTTTCTAAGGGATGTGCCTCATTTTAGTGCTCTTTTTCTTTTTTTCTTTTTTTTTTTTTTTGTCATACAAGAAACGATTCAAATGGAACCAAGAATAGCTTCATTTTAATAAAATATTTCCTAATTTCAATTAATGGAAGAAGAAAAAAAATATTCCCTACTGAGCTAACAAGAAAAAAAAAAAAAACCAACATATCATTCAAAATGGTATTTTATTTCATATTTTTGCATCAGCAGCAGGCCCCCTCACTAAAAAAAAAAAAAAAAAAAGTGGCGTTTTTTCAAAAATGCCACTAAATGACATCATCGTGACGTCACACGTTAATTTGGGACGGAGGGTGGGATGGTCGTCAAAGATTTTGCGACGTTTTAAGAAACGCCGTCTAATATTTTTAGCGACGTTTTTTAAATGTTGGGTAGCTATTGCGGCGGCCGTATCAGCGGCGAAAATTTTACATGTCGCTATAAGATATTACGGCGTTTTTAAGGCTTTTCGCGGCATTTTTAAAATGCCGCTAAAAAACGAATTCCCTGTAGTGCCTCTTGTCTACTAAAGAGTCACTCTTGCATCTTGACCACCAAATCATTACCTATTTTTTATTTTTTTATAAACGTGATAAATTGAATATGTTATGATTATCGAATCGATCTAATATTTTATATAGATAAAACACATAAAATATCTGTCAAAATAAACGAATTCAGATGCTTAAAACAGAACTCAAACAACGGCATGTCCTAGTGGAACTGCATCCGTCACAATTTCTCCTTGTTTTACATGGAAGCAAATAGTGTTGAAAGTTACCAAGTTAAAAAAATAAAAAATCAAAATAAAAAAATAAAATGACAAAGAGGAAAGGAGTCTATAGCCGGCTCAACATTAATTAGGCCACTTAGCCCTAGTCCAAGGCTTCTTGAGAAAATTTATATATATATATATATAGAATTTTGGCCTTCATTTTTACAAAGATTTTAATAAAATAAAATCTCATTTTAATATTTAATCTAAGATCTCAAAAAATCTTAAATCATTCCTGCCTAGAGTGGAAGACTAACCAGGGTGTAAAAGATCCTTGACAGCCTTAGGCATGAGAGAGTTTGGCAGAATCGAGTTCCAGTATGCTTCAGGAGATTGAGTTGCATGACTTGCCACCAACGTCAACTATAAAAAAATAAAAATCTCATCAACTAATTTCTCACTTTGAATACCAAAAAAATTGCATTAACTTACATAAATACTTATTTATTAGGTGAATTATTTTTTGAAGACTATTTTAATGATTTTTTAATATAAAATAATTGTTTTTAGGAAGCAATAAAAAAATTATTTTCAGGGAATTTTTTTTTTAAAGATCCATGATATTAAGATTTTATAAGATAAAGGATATACAATATTTTCATAATAGTTAAGATCCCTCAACATTTTCACAGAGAAAATTCGGCTCAGAAAAATTTCACCTGACTCAAAGAAATTTCTATCTCGACACAGAAAAATTTTAATTTTCAAATTTTGAAATTTCTCTGGTATGATACAGAAAAATTTCATCAAGGGACCTTAATTAATAAAAAAAAAAAACATCTTGGACCTCAAAGTTGGAGAGGGATATTTCATTAATTTTTCTTTATTTTATACAAAAATGGGAACAATATGAATGTTGAATGTTTTCAAACTTTTCATTATTTTTTGTTTTCAAAAACATAACAACTAAAGTAAAGAAAAGTTAAACAACATTTGTTGAGGACATAAATACATGGACAAATTATATCCATAATTTCGGTAATTTGTCTCTTATATCAATTAGTCCATATAGATTAAATTGTATTAATTTTTCATTTTTGTGTTAGTTTAGTTTAAATTAATAACATTTAATAAGAAATTGGACAAAAATAAAAGGCATAATGGTCCATTTAAAAGAGAATAGGTCATTTCAAATTGGACACAAACTCCTCATTTACTCAAGGAGTGTGAATGAATAATTTTTGCTATTTGATTTTAGTCCAATTTGTTAAAAGCGTTATTAATTAAATTAAATTGATATAATATAAAAAATTCAAAAGTAAAATTAATAAAATTAAAATTACAACAACTAAATTGACACAAAAAATGAACTATAAGAAGTACCAATGTAATTTATCCAAAATAGATATACACATACAAGAACATATATCTATTCAATTATTAAAAGCACACAACATAGAAGATGAAACTTCCTCACGCTTTTTCTATTTTTCAAGAATGCTCCTCAAATTGCTAACTATAAAATTTCATATCTAGCAACGACTTTAAGTCATTTTCAAAAAACTTTAATACTATGTTTGGTTAGGAGATTTACGAAGGGATTTAGAAAGGAAAAAAGAAAAGATAAATAAAATGTAAATAAAATATGTACCTATATTTTATATAATTTTAAATACTTTTTCTTTTTTCCTTTTAAAATTATTTCTTAAATCCTTCAACTAAATACAGTGTAAACCATTTTCAAATTCAACCCGTCCCCTTTTTATTTTTATTTTTTTAACCGCTCAAAATTGCAAAAAAAATAAAATAAAAAAATACATATGTTAATGAGGATTTGGGAGCCGAGAAACTCACAGAAAGAAATGCAAGGATGGGTAGGAGGTGGAATTCCATGGAAAGCTGCAGAAAAGAAAACTATGATATGAAAGAGAAAGAAAGCTTATTAGTATAGCTAGCTCACACTTGGAAGTAAGAGAAGTGAGACTCTGATATTTATAAGTGGAGTGTTAGTGTTAGGACTTAAAAGAGTGTAGACCTCTCTCTCTCTCTCTCTCTCTCTGTAGCACCAAAAGCAACATGCATTAAGGGGTTATTTGAGATATCCTAAATAAGTGTACTTTCTATCTTTTTGGATTAAAAAATAGAAAAAAAAATATGGATGTTTTGGGTTAACTTTTTGACTTTTTACGAAAAAATATGTATTAAAATATTGTATAAAATTGTAAAATTACGAAATTACCTCGCTGACACTGCGCAGTGCACTTTTTGTCACTTTTCAAATTTTTTTTTTATTTTATATGACATGGGTGGCTACAAGTGTGCCACGTTGAAAATTTTGTTGAAATGTGTGGTTGTTTTGTTTTTGTTTTTGTTTTGTTTTATTTTGTTTTTATTTTTTTCAATTGACAGATTTCCTGCTAAAAAGAGGTAAATAGTATGAATTTTTTACTTTTTAAAATTTTTTTGAGAATACCAAACTTGGCCTAAATATAATTATGCCAAGTGGTACTGTGGGAGGTTACCTGGGGTATACATACGAGAGAGAGTTTATGAAAATTTGGTATGTTAACAAATTGGACTTTTTGGTTCAAGTTCCATAACAAACAATCACCAAATTTATTTGGATTTAGTGGGGGAGTTAAGAGTATACATCTTTTAAAGATCAAATTTAGAAAAATGTTATCAACCCTGAATAATTTACCAAATTTATTAGGATTTTGGGAGGGGGGGGGGGGTGGGGTTTTGAGAGTATACATCTTATATGACTATAGCATTCTGTTTTGGGCATGCCATGCATGATATACTTATTATTATCATTTTAAAGAATGTTATGTATGTGACACCTAAAATATATTTACTTAATTTTTGAAAGAAAAAAAAATTATAATATTTTTTTTGGGCCATAGTGAAACTTGTGCAAATAATTTTTAAGAAACCTCATGGGAAGCATGGTGCCATGTGGTACTATGTGGTGTGTTGCATATTGTAGCATAGTGCTGCATAGTAAGAGTCTTCTTACTTTATAAATAGGTGAGTTGTATGGTAGTTGTTGGCCGTATAATTTGTAAAAGCCAATCACAATTTAACATGTGGTACGAAGAGGGCAATTTGGAGAGTTAATACAAGTTGCCAATCAAAGTCAGACACATGACTATTCGTATTGATAATAATGGATCTGCGTAGCACTGGAACTATTGAGAGATACAGGATGATGTGACCTAACGGTTACTCATAAAGTTTAAATTCAAAATCAGGAGGGAAGCCTAACTGCAAGAGTGGCGTAGTGGGACTGACTGTGAGAGAGCATGTTCAACAATCATGGGAGGACATTTTGACGGTTGAAAGCCCACTTCGACAGTTACCACTGAGAAGTATAAATAGCAAGGAATGCCCCAGAATAAAGCCCAGACTCAGATCAAAAAATCAGTTTATTTACTCCATTTTTCTTCCAGTTTTACAGTTCTTTACATTTCTGTACTTCAATTCCTATGCTGTACTTCATTTCTTAGGAGTAGTTTCAAATAGTTTGTTGCTCTGAACCTCTACGAGGCTGGGTTAGATCATTGTAAGTTTTCATTTACTTAATGAAATTCAGATTTTGAAATTGTTCTTCACTCATTATTATTTACTAGTTTCTCCTAAATAAGCCACCAATAAAAGTCCTCTTCATTGAGGTTGAAAGAACTACAACACAATCGCTTGATAATTGGTAGGCAATTATAAATTCTGTAAGAACTAAT
The DNA here is from genome assembly GCA_022316695.1 of Camellia oleifera. NCBI lineage: Eukaryota > Viridiplantae > Streptophyta > Magnoliopsida > Ericales > Theaceae > Camellia > Camellia oleifera. The sequence continues at coordinate 50,949,096 of CM039319.1, read as the reverse complement.
TAATCATTGCTGGCACGTTTAAATTTACATTATTAACCTTCGAAAGCTAAAAAAGTCAACATATATTTTTGGCATGCCCAGCGGGACAGTAAAATGGCTAGATGTAGGAGACAATGAGAAAATGAACGCTTAGAAGAAGGTGTGGAAGGAGAGGTAGAAGTAGCTGATTCAGAGGATAATGTGACAATACATTCTATGGAAGCATCTATCTCATCAGAACCTATGGTCGAATAGACTAGCACCTCAGAGCATGCATCACATGTTCAAAATATTGGACGAGGCTATGGAATTGGACCATCCACTGTTCCGTCTACCCAGCCAATGAATCCGTAGGAGGCTTGGTAGATACCATGGGACAGCAGATAATGTATACAATGGAAAGATGGGAAACATTCTTCATGGATTGAATGAATTCCCATTAACCAACTATCACAAGGCATATAGAGGAAAATTCAAATGTCCTTCAGCAAAGATTGGCTAGAGATAAACAGCCTATGAAAATTAATGGACATACTAATGGTCAGACTAGTAATCAAAATTATGAAAGACCATTACTTGTACCTCAGTCATGGTATAAGCCTCATTCGAGACCTTTGGAAAATCAAAATATCTCATTATCTAATAGCGAAGCCATACAAATTGGTAGATCTGGAACAATGCAAGAAAATGGCATGAGAATGTTTCCAAATCCTATGTTCGAAACCATGCCTGGCACAAGGGGGTTCACTAACCCTCTGTTCAAATTCACACCTGTGAGGTTGGAAGGGTTTCCTGCGGTTGGAAGAGAAACAATACATGCTCCTCCTCTCGCAGCACTTTTCAGCAAGACAGGTCCAGAGGGGTCAACCATACTCCCAACAACAACCAGTACCACAAGGATAGCTAGCCTTGAATATACCTCCCTATAGACCAAGAGGACCTCAAGCACATGGGATTCCACCAAACCCTGTGTTTGTTCCTCCAGTAGTAGTCCAACAAGCACAGTCCCTGGCTTGACCTTGAGCACTTGAAAGGCCAAGTGTTTCGGATTCCAATCCAATGTAGTCGGTATGGCACACTGCAACTGCTTCTACTTTCGTTCCATCGACGCCTACCATTGAAACCTTGTACGCCGTTGTGGTTTGTGTCTTGTGGCAATAAAACACCGTGTACGTGTAGTTTTTCTTATGGCACACTACGGCTGCATCGCTTGCTATCTTCTTCACTCCTTCAATAGTGTATGTTTGCAAAGTGGTTTCTTTTTTGACTTCAGTGGAGATTGCTTGAATACTTTTCCCAAGTCTGTAACGGCAGAAATCGATCATGGACTCTAGTGAAGTCGCGTAGTATTTCTCTTCTCCTTTGATTCCAAGCTTTTCGCATTCTTTGATTGTTTGGTTGATTGTTTTGGCTTCCATGGAGTTGGGTTTCACCGAGAAATAGTCAAGAATTTGTGGCACTTTCTTGGATGAAAAGGGTATTTTCTTGGCAACTTGGCGAGGCAAGAAAGTAGTTGATGTGGTGGTTTTAGTTAAGTATAATGTCATTTTTGCATATTTTTTGAAGTTATTTTCCAAGAAGAAAAGAGCGATGTTGGGATTATCATGGAGTTGATCTGCAGTAGCAGCTAAATTATAATTTTTGTTTCTGGTGATCACAGAGATGCCTCCTTTCGTTGCATCGATGCTTACGCCGCCTTTTCCTACCCTGACTGAATTGCACTTATCTTCCATCCATTCCACAAATTAAGAAGACAAAATTAAGTATGAGGTTGTGATGTTTTCTCTCCTACGTATCCCTTTCCTACCTTTTTGTTCTCTCTAGGAGGTAGTGGCTCATATGTTTTTCATCTATCTTTGTTTTTTTTTCTCTTTCGTTTTCTTTTGATTTAGGTGAAAATTGAGATAAAATTAATATTTCCCAATCAATGTCCAAATAATGATTTCTTACTTTTTGTTTGAGTAAAAAAGTTAGTGGAGAAATTAATTCTTTTTAGTGTGATTATAAGAATCTCTATTTGTCAATAAGAGAAACAAGAAGGACATGTAAACTTGAGAGATTCACAAGCAATCCCTCAAAACATGCTAAGTCACAGTCTAACCTTAATATCATCAAAGTATAATAGCAAAGAGTTAATGATTCAAAAATTAATAAGCATAAGTCTTGCGTCCCAATAGCCGGTACTAAAGAGTCACTTTTGCATCTTCACCACCAAGGCATCATCTTTTTTTTGGTTGACAAACGTGAATAAATTGAAAATATTATGATTATCAGATCGATCTAATATTTTGTGTGAATAAAATACATAAAATATCTGTCAAAATAAACTATTCAGATTATCGAAATGGAATTCAAACAATGCCATGGACTGGAGAGCAACTGTCTCCTTTCACAATTTCCCTTTATTTTTACATGGAAGCAAATAGTGTTGAAAGTTACTGTAGACACCCCATTTTTGACTGACCTTAAGACTCAGACGTCATTGATTGAGCGCTCAGGTGATGGTGCATGTTGTGCTCGTTCTGAGGTTACAGAGTCTCAGGCTGAGAGCCTTGCCTCGTGGACCTCTGGACTCTTTTGTGCTTTGCCTCGGTTTGCGAATCAGGTTCTGTTTTCTCTTCCCGAAGGGAGGGAGAGGTCTCATAGACCATCTCTCAGTGGCCGTAGGCTACTTTTCGTGGTCGTAGGCCACTGTTCCCGTTTGGAGACTAGTTTTCGGTTTTCAAAGCCGTCGGTCCACGCGCCTCGGTTCGGGACCGCTTAACATTCTCTGTTTGGCACGATTTTCGGCACACACCTTGTTTCCTCTCTCTAGAGGGACACTGTGGCCCAGGAGACCACCTTTGTGGTCACACGCCACTTTCGATGCTTAACAGTCAATTTTCGGGGCACCTGGCTGCGCGTTTTGGTCCCTGAACCCTCGTTTTGCATCCGTCTTGGTTCATTTTTGGCATGGACCCTATTTTCATTGTTTGGAAGGTGGTACAAGGGTGGGAGACCACCTTTTCTCCTTGGAGACCATTTTTCCCCCTGCTTGCCGATTTTCTTGACAGGTAGCTAGGTCTCCTTGGTTCTTGGGCCACATTTACTGGTCTCTCACCATACCACTTGCTTGCGTTTCATGTGGAGACCACCCTGGGAGGCTGCTGACCACTTGAACCTTTTGACCCTGGTCGGCCGACTAGGGCAAGTGGTCGGGCCGACCACTTGAACTGGTCGTCTCAGCTCCCATCAGTTCTGTCTTTGTGAGTTGTTGCCAGCTGTGCCAGCTGGAAGGCACAGACTGGATCCTCCATACACGTGTATGGAGGATCTCGAGCCTTGTTTAGCTTCTCAAAGAAGCTTGAACCCTTTTGTTTTTCTATAAGAGAGGGCCTCCCTCTCCTTTAGAGGGGTTCAGAAGTTGGTTTAAGGCTCCAAGCTTATATCTCTCTATATCTCTATACTTTAGGCTTAGAAAGTGTTTGTTCTTGGCCTATTGCACCACACCTCTTAAGCACACACCTCCACCATTGTCCTAAGGTTGTTGGAAGGTCTTGAGCGGTCTCAAAGAGTTGGTTTTGGGTTGGAGAAGCTGCTGGTTTTGCTGAGCTCCAAGGGTAATCACTTCTCCCTCTTTTAAGCTTTGTTTTGCTTCATCTTTTAGCTATACTTGAAAGAATATTTGAGCTTTGGTGTAAACTGAAAAAAGTCTTATTTTGAAGCCCTTAACATTTCTGTTTGAGATCATTTTTCTGTTGGGGGTCATCTACCCCCTTGCATGCTTCATTTTACCTTGTTTTGAGCCATGCCTTAGAGCATTTGTGTTAGCCTTTGTTTGGCCTTTTAGCCACTGAAATCCAGTGGATTTTCAGTGGCTAGCATGCTATTTTGAGTGCCAAAATCAGAAAGGGGGTTTCCCTCTCTCTCTCTCCTTGTTTTGTGTTCTAGCATTTTTGGCCTTACAAAGGAGCCCTTATTTTCATGCTTCCAAGCCATGTTTCAGGCCATTTTTGGTGAGTTTTAGGACCTACATAGGCTCTGTCCAGAGCTTGTTTTACCATATTGGATGTCCATCTTGCATGTGTAGAATAACCCTCTTCATAGCATATCAAAGGAGCATCTCAATCTTGCATGCATTAACCATGTTTCAGTGGGTTTTTGGACTTTATTTGGCATGACATACCTCTGAATTTTTCTGGTTTAGTGGCATCTTGATTGCCTCACATGCTTGTAGTGCAAATCCTCTTTACTAGCTTACATTGCATGCTATTTTGGCCTTTGATTCTAGCACTTTTTGGCCATACCTTAAACTGATTTTGTGCATGTTTTGGACTGCCTTAGCTCTGTTTTTAGGCCTCATGGTCGAATGATGTTTGCTATGCATGGTTGTAGTTCAATTCCCTTGCCTAGCTTTGAGTTTTGAAGCCTATTGCATGCATATTTTGAGGTGTTTCCATGTTTTGGCATCATTGTGAATCATATTTCAAAGCTTATATGTATGCCATATTCCCATGTTTTCCACTCTTTAAATGTGTTTGAGAGTTATGCATGAATACCTCATTTTTGGACCATTGCATGAGCTTCATTTCCATGCTTTGCGAGCCATCATTTTAGTCCATATTTGCTATTGTTTTGGCCTGCATAGGGACTTTTTGGGGCTGGTTAGCCATTTGAGTATTGCTTTGCATGCCTAGTAGTGTAATCCACTTCACTAGTTTCGGTATTTGGGCTATCTAGCATGCATTGTGTGAGGTGTTTGCATGATTCGGGACCATCTTACATGTCATTTCAGAGCTAGAAAATATGTGATTGTATGCCATATTTCATGCTTACCGTGCTTTGGTGGAGTTGCACTTTGTGCCTTAGGTTTGGTCCCTTGCATTTGTGCATGTTTGCATGTGTGTTGTTGCTTCATTTTCATCATGTATGGCCACTGATTTGAGTGTAGCTGAGGCCCATTCATTTTAGTTTAAGTCCATCTTGCATTATGTATGCCATATCCATGTTGTCGCATGCTTGATCGTCGCATTGTGTATGCCTTGTTCATGTCTTCGTGCATAGTCCATCTTCGTATGTGCATTGCGTATGTCATATAGTTCATGTGCATTGATTATGCCATTCTTAGTTCATAGCATTGTGTATGCTAGTTGCATGTTTGCATATCATCCCTCGCATGCTAGCATGATTAGGTTGCATTGCGTTTAGGGTTGCATGCTAGTCGTATTGTGTATGCCATGTATATCGCATTGTGTTTGGAATAGGGTTTACTCCAAACACGAGAAACGAGGGACGTTTCGTACTCCAAGTGACGAAACGTGCCTCAATTCTCGGTCACCGACACTTCGGATTACCCATGATGGAGTTTAGGCCTTGTTGTGTTTATATGTGCATTCATTTTACATCGAGTCGTGCAACCTGACTCCTCAGTCATCATGCATTGAGATGCATGATTGGTGGCATGAGGATCGAGGACTACACTCCTTGGAGTTTGTGCAATGATGGGGAGAGTGGTCATGCACACATATGTTGAAAATACTTTGCCATGCCCCTTTCTCGCCCTCTGTTGTAGCAAACTAGAAACCAACAGCAAAAACTGGTCAGCAGCCTTCTGGAGCTTTGTACAATGTTCTGGGACCAGTTGCAAACAGAGGCAAATCGGGGCATCGCAATGGATTTCCCGACAAGGCGACTTGAGCATGCATGCATCCCTATCATTCGGAACAGAGCTGAGGCAGTCCATTTTGTTTAATTTGCATGCTAGTTTCCTTACTTACTTAGTTAATTCGTTAATTAATTTATGTTGTGTAATAAGTAGCTGTGGCTTGTCATTCATTCTGTTATGTAATAACTAGTTTAATTAGATTAACTTAGATTAGCTAGTTGTTTCTGTATTATTCATTTGGACCCTCTGCAAGAGAGCGAACTTTGTAATAAGTGTGCGTGTGTATGATGCATGTCTTCCAACCCCACGTCTTTCTCCTTTTTATTTACCAGCTTATAATAGTTAGTTATAGGGCATGTTTCAATTAGCATCTATATGTTCGCATGTTTGTATTCATTCATCTGTATTGCATGCACCGGGCTCGGCACATCATGCTAACTACATTGTATTTCAATTCCAAGCTGAATACATATATCGATTGTTGCATCTCATATGCCATCTTAGAATAGCCGAGCCTATTGTAGTTGCATTTTTGCATGTGTTGCATTAGGCATTCGTAGCATAGTTAGGATTCATGCATGATTTCTAATTAGCTTCTTTCTTTGGCTCGTAGTACTCGGTAAGTATTTATGCTTTAGCATCCTTGCATGTGTGTGAGTGACTGCCATGATAGCATGCTTACCATGAGGCTATTTGCTTATGTGATATACCTGCCTGAATGCCTATGGGTGGAGGTTGGGTTACTTGAATTGGAACAATTCATCAAATGCGAGTTTTAAGCCCACTTGAGGTGGAAAAATCATGTTTTCCAAGCCCACTTGAGGGTGGAAAATCCACAGTCTTAGCCTACTTCCGAGTAGCACTGTAGACACCCCATTTTTGACCTACTTTTAAGACTTGGGCGTTATTGATGGTTTACTTGGTGTTGGAAGCTGTGCAGTGCAAATGTTCGATTTCTTCAGCAAGAGGAGAGTCAAATCCCAACCTTACACCCCATTTTGGACCAAAGCTATTTTGGATGGTTTTTAGACCTTAAAACCTTCTCTTTCAAAATATTTTTGAAACAAAGTTCCTACGATGTTCCGACGCTCGCATTTCGTTAAATGTTGCGCTTTTCGGTAAACCGAACAAGGGCAAAGTGGAAATGAATGAAAGAGAGATGAAATCTTTGAAAAATCTTTCAAAACACCTTACTTTGGGGTTTGGAGTTGAGAAAAATAGGAGAAGAGGGGAGAAATCCAGTTAGGGGAGAAAATGGGCATGAACCGTTAAGAGAGAGAGTCAAGCAGCCCTCGCTGAATTGGGCCTATTTATTTGCATACTTGGATTTCAGCTATGAGGCCACTACCGTTGGAAAGCTTACTTCCGAGGCTTAATTTTGCACTCAAGAATCTCCTAAAGCCAAGTCCAGATGGGGGAGATATGGTTGGTTGAAGTAGGGCACCAATCCGGTTGGACCGAATCTGCGCGGCTTCACCAAAACAGGCATAACTTTTTGCATAGGAGGAATTTTAATGCAAGGCTGGCACCATTGGAAAGCTAACTTCTGGGGCTTCATCATAGGAGATGGCCGACCACCTTGGACCTCTTGACCTGGTCGGCCGACCAGGGCAAGTGGACAGCCGACCACTTGAACTGGTCGGCCAGCTACCCTCTGTTTTGTCTGTCTGAGCTGGTTCTAGCTATGCCAGCTAGGAGGCATTTCCTGCATCCTCCATACACATGTATGGAGGATGTTTAATCTTGATTTGAAGCTTCTTAGAGAAGCTTTGGACCTCTTTGGCTATAAGAGGGACCCTCTCCCTCATTAGCACAGGTTCCAAGATTAGGTTAAGGCTCATACATACATCCCTCTTTGTATCTCTCCCTTTAAGCCCTTAAAAGAGTGAGTTCTTGACCCCTTTGCACCACCTCTCATAGCCTAACACTTCCATCATCAACCTAAGGTCCTTGGAGGGTATTTTCAGAGGTTCAAGGTTGGGTTTTTGGGTCCAGAGGCTGCTGGTTCCTGCTGGTTTTCAAGGGTAACCATTTTTTCCCCCTTTTGAGCATTATTTTGATCCATCTTTTAGCTATACTTGAAAGCATTTTTGGGCTTTGTCATAAACTGAAAAAGGTCTTATTTTGAGCTCCTCTTGAAGTTTGTTTAAGGTTATTTTTTTGTTAGGGGTCATCTACCCCCTTGCATGCTTGTTTTTATCTTGTTTTGAGCCATGCATCTAGGCCTTTGTATTGTGCTTTGTTTGGCCTTCTAGCCACTGAAATCTAGTGGATTTTCAGTGGCTAGCATGCTATTTTGAGCCCCAAAATCAGAGAGGGGTGACCCTCTCACCCCTTGTTTTGTTTACTAGCATTGTTAGCTTTATAAATGAGCCCACATTTGCATACTTCTTGAGCATGTTTCAGGCCTTTTTTTTTGGTGGGTTTTAGGACCTGCATAGGCTCTTTCCAGAGCCCTTTTTACCATTTTGGATGTCCATCTTGCATGTGTAGAGTAACCCTCTTCATGGCTGTCACGACCCAAACCCGGCCCTATGGGTTTAGCACCGTAACTGGCCGGTAATCCGAGATTACCAAAGGCCTACAGAACAGTAATACAATCAAACAGAGTACAGGGCCTGGTGGAAGCCAAAACAGTAAATAACTAGTGTCCATTGAGCTGTGAAAATCTGTATGTCAAAAACATTTTTATGCATTCAGACAGTTCAAAACAGTACAATCCATATATAGTCTATACAATCATTTACAAGCAGTCAGTACGGGGATCAAATCCCTAGACGACAGTACAGTAAAACAGTAAACGGTCTATACAACGGTACAAAACAGTAAGGAGACCGATAGGGGACACAAAAACACCCCAAGCCATAACATGGCAACTCGGAACCTCGCAGTGAGGCGCATAGGCTGGCTTGACAAAACTGGGGACCAATCCCACGCTCCTAGCTCCGGTCTGGTTGCTGAGAACCTACATATATATATAAACAGTGAGCTAAAGCCCAGTGAATAACATAACGTGTAAAGAGGTTATGAATGAATGTCCCTTACAGTAATGAAATCAATTCATTATACAGTATTTCAATCTTTCAGTATTTCAGTCAATCAGTATTTCAATCAATCGGTCATATGTGGTACATCCATTAGCCTATAAACAGTAAGTCCAAAAGGACCGGGCCTTAACAGACCCAACAATAATGATGGCCATCAAACAGTATGGTTCCACAAGGAAACCGACAGAGCTCTGTGACAGTCAATAACAGTGGGTGCTAAGGATGCCACAATACAGTTCGAAATACAGGACATACATTCATTCAATAAACGATATCAGTTCAATAAACAGTTCAGTTCAGTATTCAAAATATAACCATTTGAACATATCTTTACACAATCTGTTACTCACAGAGATTAGGCTATAGCAGCTAGAGCGCGTCCCCGGGAGCCAACCCTATACAGTTAACAAATAGAACACACACTAAGTTCACAGTCGGAAGGATATAATTAGATCCCTAAATTCCTCGGTGTGGTTCTATGTCTAAAACCTCATTAAGATGCCTTAAACTAGGCCTAAGAATGCCTAGGATGGGATGAGGATGCAAAAATGTGCACAGTATACAATTTCAGAATTTTCAGAAAACAGGGCCTCCGCTCGAGCGTCAACTTCCCCGCTCGAGCGGACAAGCCAACAAAGGTCCCCGCTCGAGCGTCAACTTCCCTGCTCGAGCGGGCTGATGCACAGTGCAAGATGCTGGATGCGCGATTTTCCCGCTCGAGCGTTAAAATCCCCGCTCGAGCGGACTGTAAAACAATGCGAAGAAATGCTGGAAGCATGAATTCCCCGCTCGAGCGGCACTTCCCCCGCTCGAGCGGACGGCCAAATTCTGGAAAATCCAGATTTGACCTCTGAGTTTCAAACCAAGTTTCAATGTTCCAAATTCGATCCTCTTGGGCCCATTTTCTGGAAAACTCTTTCAAACACATAGAATAACAAGTTTTAAAGCTCAATTTAAGAAATCAAGGCCCAAGGGTGTTTCAATTAAACCCAATTTCAAACCATTTTCAAGAATAATGCTCAAACATGACATGCATGCATTCAAAACAATTTTAAGCTTCAAATCATGCTCAAATGAGCTCAATTCTTTGAAAACAAAATGAAAACATGGACTATGATAAAAACATAGACATGCATGTAGCATTCTCAAGAATTCAACTTCAAAAGTCCACAAATTCAACATGCATGCATGAATTCTAGCATGAATCAACCTATATGAACTCAAACATGGTTTAATTCTACAATTGAGCAAGAATCATGCAAAATGAAGCTCCAAGATGACAAGAAGGCAATGGATTCCTTACCTAGAGTGTTGATTTCAAGTCTAGCAAGCTCAATTTAGCCAAGTTACACTTTAATTCCAAGCACTCCAAGCTAATTCACCAATATGAGCTCAAATCTCTCTTACTTCTCACTCTCTCTCTTTTCTCACTTGTTTGGTCGGTTGGGGCTAAGGGAATGAGCTGAAGAAATGTTTTAGTCAAGTGTAATAGGCTCAAAGATGAATAAACAAGGGGCCACTAAGGGTGGTAATTCTGTAATTAAATCAAACTCTTTAATTGGCTTTATTTAATCTAATTTAATCATTCCTAATCAATTTTCAGATAAATATACCATTAAATCAGAAATATTCTACTGATCCTAAAACTTCAAACGGTTTCTAAATCGGCCGCCGATAAGGCCTTCAATTAACAGTTTAAACACATGGATTCAAACAGATAATTAATCAATTAAACAGATAGAAATGCAATATAACAGACAAACTTATTCAATTTCAGTTTCAGTTCCATTCAGTCTGTTCATTAGTTCATCCAGTTCACTTATCAGTCATTATCGGTTCAGTTTAGCAGTAATCAGTATTTAATTCAGTGGTTATTCAGTAATCGGTACGAGGGTTGTTACAATGGCCTTTCAAAGGAGCCTTTACTTGCATGCTTCCTAGCCTCATTTCAGGCCCTTTTCAGTGAGTTTTAGGGCCTTCATAACCTCTGTCCAAAGGTGGTTTTGTCTTATTGGATGTCCATTATGCATGTGTAGAATAACCCTCCTTTTGGTCTTTCAAAGGAACATATCATTCTTGCATGCATTGACCATGTTTCCATGAGTTTTTGGGCATTATTTGGCATGTCATACTTCTGAATTTTGCTGGTTTGGTGACCTCTTGATTGCCTAACATACTTGTAGTGTAAATCCCGTTTGCTAGCTTACATTGCATGCTATGTTGGCCCTTGATTCTAGCACTTTTTGGCCATGCCTTAAACTGATTTTATGCATGTTTTGGACTGCCTTAGCTCTGTTTTTGGGTCTCATGGTCAAATGATGCTTGTCTTGCATGCTTCTAGTACAATATCCATGCCTAGCTTTGAGTTTTGAGGTCTATTGCATGCATATACTGAGGTGTTTTCATGTTTTGGGGCCATTATACATCATATTTCAGAGCTTATATGAATTCCATATTCTCATGTTTTCCACTCTTTAAATGTGTTTGAGAGTCGTGCTTGTATGCTTTACTTACCGACCATTGAATGAGCTTCATTTCCATGCATTTTGAGCCATCATTTTAGACCATTTCCCCACTGTTTGGGGTCTGCATAAGGACTGTTTGGGGGTGGTTTGGTCATATATGCATTGCTTTGTGTACCTACAGTGTAATCCACTTCACTAGTTTCGGTATCCGGGTCATCTAGCATGCATTGTGTGAGGTGTTTGCATGTTTCGAGACCATCTTTTATGCCATTTCAGAGCTGGATCATGTGCCATTCTATGCCATATTTCATACTTTGCCATGCTTTGTTAGAGTTGCATGCTGTGCCTTAGGATCGATCCTTTGCATTCGTGCATGTTTGCATGTATTTTGGTTGTCTCACTTTCATCATATTGGCCACTAATGTGGGTGTGGCTGAGGTTCACCCACTTTAGTTTAAGTCCATATTGCATTGCGTATGCCACATAGTTCGTATGCATTGAGTATGCCATTCTAGGTTCATAGCATTGCGTATGCTAATTGCATGTGTGCATATCATCCCTCGTATGCCAGCATGATTAGGTTGCATTGCACTTAGGGTTGCATGTTAGTCGCATCGTGCATGCCATCTCATTGCATTGTGTTTGGAGTAGGGTTAGTCCAAACACGGGAAATGAGGGATGTTTCGTACTCAAAGTGACGAATCGTGTCTCAATTCCCGGTCGCCGACACTCTGGATTACCTATGATGGAGTTTAGGCCTTGTTGTGTTTATATGTGCATTTATTTCATATCGAGTCATGCAATTCGACTCCTCAGCCAT